>CM057471.1:27807318-28407318 GCA_030035585.1 Dugong dugon | reverse complement strand
ATCTTCTTTTGGTGCTTCCTGCATCGTACACTATTTTACCCATAAAA
Source organism: Dugong dugon (assembly GCA_030035585.1). Taxonomy (NCBI): domain Eukaryota; kingdom Metazoa; phylum Chordata; class Mammalia; order Sirenia; family Dugongidae; genus Dugong; species Dugong dugon. The sequence continues at coordinate 28,407,271 of CM057471.1, read as the reverse complement.
TACTTCAGTATTGCAACTCAAGGCTTGAATTTTTTCTTCAGTTCTTTCAGCTTGAGAAATGCTGAGCATGTTCTTCCCTTTTGGTTTTCTGACTCTAGGTCTTTGCACATTTCATTATAATAATTTACTTTGTCTTCTCAAGTCACCCTTTGAAATCGTCCGTTCATCTCTTTTAGTTCATCATTCCTTCCTTTCCCTTTAGCTACTCTACATTCAAGAGCAAGTTTCAGAGTCTCTAATGACATCCATTTTGGTCTTTTATTTCCTGTCTTTTTAATGACCTTTTGCTTTCTTTGTGTATAATGTCCTTGATGTCATTCCACAACTTGTCTGGTCTTAGGTCATTAGTGTTCAATGTGTCAAATCTATGCTTGCGATGGTCTCTAAATTCAGGTGAGATATACTGAAGGTCATATTTTGTCTCTCGTGGACTTGTTCTAATTTTCTTCAGCTTCATCTGAACTTGCATATGAGCAATTGATGGTCTATTCTGCAGTCAGCCCCCAGCCTTGTTCTGACTGATGATATTGAACTTTTACATCCTCTATTTCCACAAATGTAGTCGATTTGATTCCTGATTATTCCATCTGGTGAGGTCCACATGTATAGTCACCATTTATGTTGTTGAAAACAGGTATTTGCAATGAAGAAGTCATTGGTCTTACAAAATTCTGTCATCTGATCTCCAGCATCATTTCTATCATCAAGGCCATATTTTCCAAGTACAGATCCTGGTTTCCAACTTTCACATTCCAATCACCAGTAATTATCAATGCATCTTGGTTGCATGACTGATAATTTCTGACTGCAGAAAGTTGGTAAAATATTCAATTTCCTCATCTTTGGCATTAGTGGTTGGTGTGTAAATTTGAATAACAGTCATATTAACTAGTCTTCCTTGTAGGCGTATGAATGTTATCTTATCACTGACAGAGTTGTACTTCAGGATGGATCTTGAAATGTTCTTTTAGATGATGAATACAACACCATTCTTTGTCGATTTGTCATTCCTGGTATAGTAGACCATATGATATTTCAATTAGAAATGGTCAATACCAGTCCGTTTCAACTCACTAATGCCTAGGATATCAACCTTTATGTGTTCCGTTTCATTTCTGATGAAATGGTTCATACTCCATACATTCCATGTTCTGATTATTAATGGTTATTTTCAGCTGTTTCTTCTCATTTTGAGTCGTGACACCTAAGCAAATGAAGGTCTCAAAAGGTTTAATCCTTCCACATCAGTAAGATTGACTCTACTTTAAGGATACATCTCTTCCCTAGTCATATTCTAAGTGGCTTCCAACCTGAGGGGTCTGTTTGCTGGCACTATACCAGACAATGTTCTGCTGCTATTCATAAGGTTTTCACTGGCCAGTTTTTTCAGAAGTAGACCTCCATGCCCTTCTTCCTAGACTGTCTTATTCTTGAAGCTCCACTGAAACCTGTCCACCATGGGTGACCATGCTGGTATTTGAAATACCGGTGGCAAAACTTCCAGTATCACAGCAACATGCAAGCCACCATAGTACGACAAACTGACTGAAACATGGGGAATAAAAATATAGGGCACTGGATAAAACATCTATTTGAAGTTTTGCAAGCCATTCCAGTTCATTTCAGCTTTACTTGGCCTCTTCTAATTCAATATTTATTTATGAAAATAGCATGTATTACAGGTTAATAATGGTAAAAAGGGATTTGGGGTGATTTTTTAACTTTATTTTTCTGCATGACTTAAACTCATTAAAATGAGCAGTGTTACATTTACAAAAATCAATAAAGTAATTTTTCTTTTAAAAATGAACAGGAAAGATAAAAACAGGGAGACATTTAATTTTTTCCAACAAAGCGATTTTGAGCTCAGTAAAAACAATGTTGTAATTTAATTATTTCTGAGACTTAAGATTTTCTTTGCACTTGGATAGATCTCATCACTAAATTCCAGATACGCTCTTCCATTTGAAAATGCTTTGATTCTGTAAACAGAATTTAACATTCCGAATCAGCCCTCACACTGAAATTACTGACTTGGCTGCTAAATCAACAGCATAGATGGGATCCAGAGTTGGAGCCAAAGGAATTGATGAAAGTTTGAGACTGCAAATTATTACATTATAATAAGCATGCAAAAACACTTTGTACTTTTACAAGGCCATCTTTTGTTTTGTTCCCTCTGCTTATACCTGTACCCATTTCAGCTGAGTTGATCCCCATTTCTTTTTGTGAGGTTTTGATTTTTGCAAATGCTTTCCTCATACACATAGGTATGAAGACTTCAGGTGGAAAACAATACTTAACAAAACATAAACTACAGACCCAAATATGCTTTTAAAAAGATACTCTCACATAGGCTACTGGATAGCAATCCCCTCTTCAAACTCCTTAGAATTTTCAGTACTTTACCTAAATTTCCTAAGTTCAAAAAGCCTGGCACATTTTGATTTGTATTTTGTCTTTGTGAAATCCTACAGGATGTATCTGTCTTTACAAAATACTTGTTCACCATGAGAAAATTTGTTTCTTTACTATATTGCTGTTGCTGTCAGGTGCTGTCAAGTTGATTTTGACTCATAGTGACCACATGTGAGAGTAGAAACTGCACCATAGGGTCTTCTAGGCTATAATCTTTATGGAAGCAGATCATCAGGTCTTTCTCCCATAGAGTAGTAGACAGAATAATGCCCATCACCATCCTAAAATACCCATGTCCTAATTCCTGGAACTGGTGAATATGTTACCTTATGTAGCAAAGAGAAATTAAGGTTGCAGATGGAATAAGGTTGCTAATCATCTGATCTTGGAAGGGGAATATTATCCTGGATTATTCAGGTGGGTCCAAAGCAATCACAGGGGTTCTTACAATTGGAAAACAGAGGCATGAGAAAGACTCCACTGGCCATTGCTAGTTTTGAAGATGAGCCAAGGAACACAGGTGGCCTCTAAGCCTGCTGCCATCGATTCGATTCCTACTCATAGCGAGCCTATAGGACAGAGTAGGACTGTCCCATAGGGTTTTCAAGGAGCAGCTGGTGGATTCAAACTGCCAACCTTTTAGCCTGCAGCTGAGCTCTTAACCACTGTGCCACCAGGGCTCCAGATGGCCTCTAGTAACTGGAAAAGGGAAGGAAACTGATTCTCCCCTAGTGCCTCCAGAAAAATGCAGACTTGCTGACACCTTGGTTTTAGGCCAGTGAGACCCATTTTGAATATCTGTCCTCTAGAACTGTAATATAATAAATTTGTGTTGTTTTAAGCCACTTAGTTTGTGGTCATTTGTTATTGCAGCAGTAGAAATCTAATCCAATAAATAAAATGTAGAAAATATGACACAATTTACCACTCTGGGTCATGCTTCTGGATGTCCATGATTTCAGAGCAGGCCTTAGCCAAAACATAAAGCAGCTATTCTGGGCAGCTTGTTGCATGTCAGCATCTTACTTGCTCCTCTGGGTAGCTTTGCTGCATAGAACCCATAGAATTTAAAAGAAGAAAGAGATATTGCCCTTACCCATAGACAGGTGTCATCTAAATGTGGGATTGGAGTTAAATGCTCCCATCAGGGAATGATATTAAGCTGCAGGAGCAGGATCCAGGCTCATCATTATACACCTCATGTCATCAAAATGTAGTACTTCCGAGTCTCGTTCTCACTGATGCCTTCAGGTCACATTAGTAAATTTAACCAGATAAACGAATTGAGGTAGCATAATGCAATGCAGTGGTTGTTAGTCATGGTGACCTCATGTGTGCAGAGTAGAGCTGTACTCTGTAGATTGCCAGGACTTACTTCCGAGGTGCCTCAGGGTGGTTCTGAACCTCCAACCTTTACCGTTAGTAGTCCGCACTTAACAATTTATACCACCCAAGGTTTCCTGCAACGTAGTACTAGTTTTCAACTTCTTTGTTGTTGTTTTTAAACACCTATACATTTGGGGCTAAGGAACATAATATAAACCTATCAGTAACAATGGTTTACTATAGCAAAGATTCTCATTTGGGGGGCATCGAAGGGGCTTGTCAGATCGTGAAAGGGTGGTTCGAAAAAGCCCCTGAGGGTGATTCTCTTATGTACCCTCTCCTGCCCATACCATTCTACTAAAAGGTACCTTTCTCCTCCTCTTGTTGAAAATCTCTGGTGTTGGTAAAACCTGGACTCCCTGGGAGTCAACCAGGATTGGAGTCCTGGCTCCATGGCTAGTTTGAATCAGCTTTTCTCAGATAATTCATGGTCCACCTGCAACAGAACCATCTATTAGGCTCAATTTAAAATGAAGATCAAAACAGCTGTGAGGTTGTTGCTCAGCGTCTGGATTTTTGAAGTCAAAAGGTGAGTATTTGGCGCTGTAAAGACTGTAAACTTTGTGAATGACTTTAGCCAAGTTATTTCACTTCTTTGTTTCCTTCATCAGAAAATAAGAGGTTTGGGCTGGAACATGTTTATAATCTTTCCAGCTCCTACCGTGTGGCAGTGTGGAAGGACAGGGACTTTGGAGCCAGAGGACAAAGGTAACAACATCTACTCCACCACTTACTGTGTGACAGTGAATGAATTATTTAACCTGTATTAATCTCAATTTCTTTGTCTCTAAAATGGGACTAATAACAACATCTGTGCTGGAGAGTTGTAGGAATTAGCAGTGATGTATGTGAATTGTTTGGCAAACCTTCAAATGATCTTTACAAAATGTTTCATATTAGCAAATGTTATCACCTCACAAATAACTCAGTGCTTTAACCTAATTAAGGTGTTACGATTATACAACATTCCATCAAGGAATGACTTCTGTTGTTGTGTGCCATCAAGTCAGTTCTGACTCATAGCAACACCGTAAGACAGAGTAGAACTGGCCCATAGGGTTTCCTAGGCTATAATCTTTACAGGAGCAGATCGCCAGTTCTTTTCTCCCAGGAAGTCACTAGGTGAGTTCGAACTGCCAACCTTTTGGTTAGCAGCCGAGTGCTTAACCATTGCAACACAAGGCTCTTTAAGGAAGGATTAGAATAGTACTTATTCTACACTTTGGAATAGGGTGTATTAATTCACCTGTTGATACATAACAAACCACCCCAAAACTCAGTGACTTAAAACAATAATATTGCTCACGGGTCTATAGGTCAGCTGGCAGTTCTAGTCTTGGCTGGGCGCACTCATGTGTCAGCTGTGAGTCCCATGGGCAGCTCTCCTGATCTTGGCTGGCTCTCTCAAATATTTAAAAGTTGGCAGGCTGTAATCTGATCTGGATGGCCTCAGCTGGAATAACTGGGCTCTCCTCCATGTGATCACTCATATTTCAATAGACTACTCCAGGACTGTTTACCTGGCAGTGCCAGGGTACCAAGACAGAGAAGAGTGCAAGGACCCTTGAGGTCAGGGCTAGGAACTGATTCATTGTCACCACTGCTGAATTCTGTTGATCAAAGAGCTTCACAAAGCTAGCCCAGATTCTAAGGGTGTGGATAGAGACTCCACCTCTTGATGAGAAGAGCTGCAAAGTCATACTACAAAGGACATACTCCTTTGCTAAAACCTACAGCAATGGTTCTCACATTTTAGCATGTATCCGAATTCGCTGGACGGCTCATTAAAACATAGATTGCTGGGTTCACCTCAGTTTCTGATTCAGTCATCCTGGAGTGAGGCCCAATAATTTGCATTTCCAACAATTTTCCAGGTAATGATGATGTTGCCAGTTTATGGATCACACTTTGTGAACCACTGGCCTGCAGTGGAGACTTTTACTGTATGTTAAAAAAAAAATTAAAATTGAAACATATAGATATATAATTTTATTTCTAAATATACTTTTTTCCTGCATAACATATTATTCATGATCTATTTCTCACCTAATAAAATATAAAAATTAAAAAAAAATTTAAATTTAGAGGACTTGGATTTTCCTTTTTTCCTGAAAAACGTAATTTCTTTTTTGGAGTTTCTACCTTTAAACACATAAAAAAATCTCTAATCAATCAAAAACCACTGAAAGACTTTATTTCAGCTCTCTAATCTCTCTCTGCCTCCTCTTCATTCCATCCTCCTCATTCCAAATACAATTAGGTCAGTGTTTTGAATTGAATTGTCTCCCCCTGCCCCCCTCCAAAAAATATGTATTGGAATCCTAACCTCTATACCTGTGGATATAATCCTGTTTGGAAATAGGATTTTCTTTGTTATGTTAATTGTTGATGTTGTTAGATGCCATCGAGTTGGTTCCAACTCACAGTGACACCATGTACAACAGAATGAAACACTGCCTAGTCCTGTGCCATCCTTACAATCGTTGTTATGCTTGAGCCTATTGTTGCAGCCATCTTGTCAATCCATCTCACTGAGGGTCTTCCTCTTTTCTGCTGACCCTCCATTTTACAAAGCATGATGTCCTTCTCCAGGGACTGATCCCTCCTGAAAACGTGTCCAAAGTATGTAAGATGCAGCCTCACCATCTTTGCTTCTAAGGAGCATTCTGGTTGTACTTCTTCCAAGACAGATTTGTTCACTGTTTTGACAGTCCATAGTATATTCTGTATTCTTCACCAATACCACAATCCAAAGGTGTCAATTCTTCTTCTGTCTTCCTTATTCATCGTCCAGCTTTCCCATGCATATGAGGTGACTTAAAACTCCATGGCTTGGGTCAGGCGAACCTTAGTCTTCAAGGTGTGACATCTTTGCTTTTTTAACACTTTAAAGAGGTCTCTCACAGCAGATTTGCCCAATGCAATGTGTTGTTTGATTTTTTGACTGCTGTTTCTGTGGGCATCGATTGTGGATCCAAGTAAAACGAAATCCTTAACAACTTCAATCTTTTCTCCATTTATCGTAATGTTGCTTATTGGCCCAGTTGTGAGGATTTTTGCTTTCTTTATGTTGAGGTGTAATCCAAACTGAAGGCTGTAGTCTTCGATCTTCATCAGTAACTCCTTCAAGTCATCTTTGCTTTCAGCGAGCAAGGTTGTGTCATCTGTTAAACACAGATTGTTAATGAGTCTTCCTGGAATCCTGATGCTGCATTCTTCTTCATATAGTCCAACTTCTCGGATTATTTGCTCAGCATACAGATTAAGTAAGTGTAGTGAAAGGATACAACCCTGACCCACACCTTTCCTGACTTTAAACCACATGGTATCCCCTTGTTCTGTTTGAACGACTGCCTCTTGATCTATGTACAGTTCCTCATGAGCACAATTAAGTGTTCTGGAATTCCCATTCTTTACAATGTTATCCATAATTTGTTATGATCCACACAGTCAGATGCATTTACATAGTCAATAAAACATAGGTAAACATCTTTCTGGTATTCACTCTGCTTTCAGCCAGGATCTAGCTGACATCAGCAATGATATCCCTTGTTCCACATCCTCTTCTGAATCTGGCTTGAACTTCTGGCAGTTCCCTGTCGATATGCTGCTGCAGCCGCTTTTGAATGATCTTCAGCAAAATTTTACTTGAGTGTGATATTACTGATATTGTTAATTAGATCACACCCACGTAAAGTAGGTTCTAAATCTAATCACTTCTGAGTTATAAAAAGAGCATATTACACACAGAGACACACATAAACCGGGCAAGACAGATGTGCCATGTGAGAGTTGTCTATAAGCTAAGGAGCCAAGAAAGACCCAGACTACTAACAAGGAAGGAATTCACATGGCTGAGACTCTGATTTGGACTTTCAGCCTCCAGAATCATGAGAAAATAAATTTCTGTTATTTAAAGCCATCTATTTGTGGTGTTTGTTCACTAGATAACTGAGATAGTCAGTGAAGGCAAGCTCTTGATGGATCAAATGAGAAACTGAAAATTGTCTTTTAAATTTTATTTTAAATTAACTAGAAGCAAATAATTGAATAACTGAAAGAGACATTCATATTCCACCTCCTCATTTTATAGATGAAGTAATAACGAGTAGGTTGAGTTATAGGGATGGATTATCCAATAAGCAAGATAAGCACAGGCTTACTCGTGCCGACTTACTAATCTGTAGTGAACAATTTCACATGGGTTTCACCACATTACTAGGGTCTTCTGCCCCTGTCAGGAATTGTAAATTTGAAAAGAGGCTTTGATTCTATAGGAAGTTGCTATGGTGTTGGGAAACAGACAGATACCAGCCATAGCTAGAAGCAGAATCTTTGATGTGGTGGAAAAAAATGTGAAATTATTCACTACAGATGATCTGGTAAGCAAGATAAGCACCATGCTTACCTTGCTTATTGGATATTCTGCCCCTGGTTAAGTAACTTGTACCCAAACACTGATGTTTGTTTCATTACCTCTGCTTGATATGTCATAAACACACATGATCTGTATCAGCAGTCGTCTATCTTCTGCTTTCATTTTAGTTCTCCAAGTAATGAAATGCCTCTAGAGATTGTTGGTAAACTTGAAGTTAATTGAGACTTGCTTGTTCTTAGAAAATGCATTCGATTTTCTATTTTTTACTAACAAGGGGGAAAAAAGTAATTATCAGGTTGTTACCAGTCTTTTTTACATTTCCCTTAAAAGACAGGCATTAACTACACTATACTGAGGAAAAAGAGACTTAAATAGGTTAAGAGATTTACCTAGCATCATACACTGGGATGGGATTGATTTGTCTAGGACCAAGTTTCTACTCCATCAAACAAATTAGTAGATAAATATAAATATCCAGACCAACCCATGTTAACTATCCACAATTAACTCACAAATACCTAAATAATTTGTAGAGCTCTAGTTCTTGGTAGCAATTTCTGTAAATGACCTAATATTCTTTACATTTTATTATTTCAAAGACCTCACTTTTTGCCTACTATGGAATTATAAGAAGTAGTGCTTGTCTATCAGTCACAATATGCCAGCCATCAAACAAACCTTGTGTTTTCTATCCTGTTTGCTATTCACAACAATTCTCTAAGATAGGTACTATATTTATCTTTATTTTACATATTAAAAAACAAGCTTAAGTGATTACATAATCACTCAAATCACAGGGCTAGTAAGTAGAAAGATTGGCACTCAAAATTCTATTTGATTCTAAATCTTACTATCTGATCTACGACACTACTCTGTCTTGATACTTGTATTTTCTTTACCGAGTGATAGTACTACAAGAATTGCTGAGATTCCATTGAACTCGGAAACTGCTTCAGAAAAAGAAATTTATGACAGAATGGAAGGGGAAAGGTGACAAAGAAACAGCTGGCTTATTCAAAGAAATTACAAACGAAAATAGCTATAAGACAGATGTGTTTAGCTAACACACGTGACCAAGTATGTGGACCTCCAAAGCAGTCACCTTGGAAAGACATGTGTGCATTTGAACAATGACATCATTGCTACAACACATTTTCAGACCTTTTTTCAGTCTGGCTATATTGTGTACACACCTTTTTTTTTACACTTTTATCCAGTTTTTAAGTGATTACTCACCTAATTTACTAGATTTGACTCTGAACAACTTATTGGATACATTCCAAAGTCAAATCCAAACTCCATATAACATATTTACTAATACTGCTGGCATTCCTTAAAACAGTGATTCAGATTCTGAACATAATCCCTAAAGAGGACATTTAAAATTGTTTTGAGCTATAGCAGCAAACTAGGGTCATTCATCAACAAAGTGTTTATAATCTTCCAAGGTAAATATTTTGAATAGTCCAATCTGAATACATTCCAAGATGAATACATCTGTCAAAGAGTAATGAGCGTATACTCTATTGAAGTAAAAGCAAAGAGATTTATTGAAAGTAGAGGCAGCTCGAGACGGGGAAAGATTGACTCCCACAAATTGAAAGTGAGAGCTCCAAAATGGTGAAGCTGCAGGAAGATATTTATGGCGTGAGAACAAGGGTCTTCAGGTACATTATTCTGACTGGAGTTTACAAACATAGTTCAGCATAAGACAAGATATTAGAAGCAGGGACTCGAAAGTCATTGAGTTAACAGAAGTGTGTGATCATTCTGGATTGGTGACTTACAGTTGAGTTGTTTGTTTCAAGTCTCCTTGGGAACAAGCTCCTCAGGAACAAGCTGCAGATGAGCTGTTTGTTTTAAGTCTTCTTGGGAGCTAGCTAACAATATCCTGATTGGTGCTTGGTGAGGTATGTGGTCGAAGGTGGGACATCTCAAAGTGGGGCTTCTTGCTATGACTGGTTTACAGAGTATTTGTGTGTCCTTTGTTATTAGTTACTACTTGGTGGTATGTGTGCTTGCAAGGGGATCAAAAGGTGGTCACAGGATGATTACATGATGGAATCTATGGGAACAGAGGGTAAAGACTAACTTGCTTAGGGGAAAATTCTTTTGAGAACATCTTACACAAAGGGTTTTGAGATACTTCCTTCTTCTAGCTTCCCATGATGTACTTTTGACATTCTGTAGCTTAGCTATAGAGAATAATACTTCCTTGGCTGCATGATTAGGTCTGTACAAACATTACAAGTTAACAAAAGCAGTAAGTTATTGATTCCAAGTCTGGGCTAGCAGTCTTCACCATCAAGCACCCCAAAATTTAGAACTTTCATATATTCCAATACGTTGGTTGAAAATAAAAGCAAAAAGATATTTTGTTATGAAAGGAAAGTGAAAAGATGTTTGGACTAGATGAACTTTACATTCAGGCAATTATAGGACAATTATGGGACTTCCTCAAAAAGACTCTTCAGATGTAGGACTTCCTCAAAAAAAAAGTCCTCACAAACCTGATTCAATAATGTGAGCAGATCATCCAACCCAACACCAGTGACCTGGTCAGGATTACCTGGAATTCTTCAAAATGGCTGACATCCAGAGTCATATAGATAATCAAGGTAGACTTGATTTACAAGCAGGAAACCACAACAACAGAAGCTGTATGTCAATAAGGAAAGCTTCAAATTACAGAAGACTCAGTTAACCATGGCTTAAATACAAAGCAGTTTATTTTTTCATACAAAACAAGAAATCCAAAGGTCAGAAGTACAGAACTAATTGAGCAGCTCAAGTATGCCATCAGGAAGTCATTCTTGCCATCTTTTTTCTCTCCCATCTTTAGGGGACAGACTGTCAACTCATACTTAATTGCTTCATAGTTGCAAGATGGTTGCTCCACCCGCAGGCTTCGCACAATATTCCAGGTAGAAAGGAGAGGGCAAGGCAAAAGGGCAAAAAGTAGTGGTAGCTGCATCTATTCCCCTTTCATCAGGAAAGCAAAAGTGTTCCCAGAAGGCCGCTCAGTAAATACGTATTTACGTTTAATTTGCCAAAATTGCGTCAAGCAGCCACTACTAGCTGCAGGGAAAACTGGAAAATCGAATAGTCAATGTTCCAGTCTATAAATTAAAGCAAGAAAAAGTAAAAGGAGTTGAGAATACGTATAGAGTGAACCAAATCACAACGTCTGTGTCAGTAGGGCTTACATTTTACTAGACAGCATGTTTTCACACTTTGCATCATTAAATCATCACAACAACCCTAGGAAATGATCCTTATTCTTTCAATTTTACCAATGAGGGAAAGGTGGCCTACAATAGTTAAGAGAATTAGCCAAAGTCATCCAGCTTAAAAGCATTGGAACAAATTTCTATGTAACTCCAGAACCCATGCTCTCTGACACGGAAAAAAAAAGTCATAATAGCATGCAAACAACACTTTCTCAAAGACTAAATATTGGACTTTCCGCTAAAGGGAAGTGTGCAGGAGAGTTTTAAAACATCCTTATTGGATTCTTACACAAAGATGTTGTTCTTACATGTAACAAAACTTGTGAAATTCCTAAAAAGAAAAAGCCAAGGTCACTTGGGATTAACCACTATAATCCATTAGTCCACTGAAGTTCTCTAATGATTCACAACATTTACCTACTGGTGATTACTGGTGGAAGAATTATAGACGGTAAACTACTGAATATCTAGCTTATATATTTTGGTTTATGTATCTTGGTTTGCTTTGATTATGCTGAAGTTGTTGGAGTATGCCAAAGAAACTGTTCTGATCTCTATTTTCCACTGCCACATAGATAGAACAGGCCCTGAAGTAAATCAGGCCTATAATCATATTAATAAAAATAGAACGTATTGTATTAGCTTGTTCAGGTATTGAACACTCTCTTCTCAAAGCTATATTAACACCATGATACAGGTTAGTGTGGAATAGGTTGAGAAATTTTGGTAGGATAAACATTTTTGCAGGGTAGTAGTTTTTTTTTAAAAAACTAATCTACACTTTACTTTGGAGTTGATATATCCTTACCTCCTAGAAAAATTTCAGTTTACATTTAGGTGTGTGATTCTTGCCAATTTAGTACAACTGTGTTGCACGCTAGGCTCAAGTCCTCCTCATTAACGCTAAGTGAGTTGATGTGTCTTAATAATCTCCAACTGTGTTAACTTCTCCCAGGTGCAATCTTATGTTTCACAAGGTTAATACATTTAATGCATACACTTACTGGGACTGTTTTTATCACATCTTAAATTTTTCGTTTGTTAAAAGACCCAATTTCTAAATTTACTCTTCATTTCTTTAGTCTGTTTTACAAAGTGTCAAGAAAAACACCTTTACTCCATTATTTGGGGTTCTCTTCCGTACATTTTTCCTTTCCTAATAGATGCAGTTCTAGGTAGGATGAGAAGAAAAAGATCAGGAAAAAGTGAATTTTGTAAAGTGCATATTTTCCAGGTGTTTAAAATCATTGAAAAATTAATTGGAAAAAAGAAAATGTCATTTGCCTGACCAGTTAATGAGTGATTCCTTAAATTAAAAAAAAAATCCTAGTAGTGTTCAGAAAAAGTCATTAGTATCTTGCCCATCTAGGTCTTGAGGAAATGGAGAGCTTCAATAATAGCAAACTTTTATTGATTATTATTATGCTTAAAAATAACGTATCACAAATCCATTCACTCTGCCTCCGCTGTTTTTTATAAACTTTTTTTTTCATTACACGTATTATTAAAACAACGCAAGAGAAAATGTTTGAAAAAGACCAGTTTTCAGATGCCCTGGAAAGAGCTATTTATGTAGAATCAATTATTTTGCTAATTACACATAATTATATATTGTATGCTGGAAGCCCTGGTGGTTAAGCGCTGGGCTGCTAACCCAAAGGTCGTTGGTTTGAACCCACCAGCTTCTCCACAGGAGAAAGATGTGGCAGTCAGTTTCCTCCTAGAGATAATAGCCTTGAAAACCCTACGGGGCAGTTTTACCTTGTCCTATATAGGGTCGCTATGAGTCGGAATCGACTCGACGGAATGGGTTTGTTTTGTTTGGTTTGGTTTGGTTTATAGGATGGCTGTGAGTCAGAATTGACTCCGTGACAAGGGATTTCGTTATGGCATATATTGCGTGTATAATTATACCTAATTCTTATTCTTAGTCACTAAGGTGTATCTCTAAGGACTTGTTCTAGGCACGTTTTATTAAGTTGGTGTTACTGTTAGTCAATTAATTAATTAGTCAATTAATTTAAATTTCTCACTAATTCCAGCTGGTCTTCCCTTAGCTTCCCCTCACCCCCGCCTAATTTAATCCTAGGAAATATATGAACAGAAGCTAGTACTACCTTCAAATCAGAGAATCGTAAAAAAGTTGTGAAGAGTAATGGATTTAAAAAAAAAAAAAAAAAAAAAACTGAATCCTTCTGTGCCCTTGAAGCCTCCCACAACATGAAGGAACAACTTCAAGTCGAAGTCAGTATTAAACCTTTCCTTTCCTTAAGTGAAAATTTTCTAACAAGGTCTTCCCTTCAGGTCTCCTAACAGTGTTTTCCTATCAGAAGCAATTAAGAGCTTCCGGTTCCTTTACCTTCCCCGTGGATCAGAGGCGCTCTGAGGAGTGGCATAAAATCTTCTCTAGATCTCTCCCATGGCCTAGAACAGGCTGTACAACTTATAAGCACAAGTTGTGTCATTAATAAAAATAAATCCAAAACCAAACCCATTGTCCAACTCATAGCAACCATACAGGACAGAGTAGAACTGCCCCACAGGATTTCCAAGGCTATATTCTTCACGGAAGCAGATTGCCACATATTTCTCCTGCAGAGGAGCTGGTGGAGTCTAATCGCTGACCTTTGGGTCAGCCAGTGCTTTAACCACTGCACCACAAGAGCTCCATTAATAAACAAATAGGTGACATAAAAAGGGAGATGCTTCATTAAATGTAAATATCCCGTTTTCTCTCTGCTTCTTGCTTTCTCTTAGCAGCGATAAGGCATCAATGATAATACAGAACTTGATTACATAGTGCCAGAGAAGTGGTGCTCCATAAACTCTAATAAGCGTAAATATCGTCCACGTGGCTCTGGAGAAATGTTCTGGTTGCTTGAACACGTGCTTTGTAGCCACATCAAGAGTATACAGGATCCCAGTAAGTTGGAAATGGAAAGTTGAATGTAAAACAGCAATCTATTTGTCCACGTAGGGAAATAAAGTATCCTGTAAGGGTTTCCTAGAAATGAAATACTGGTGCCTGTGAACTGGCTTCTTCCGACCATTAGCAAAATTGAAAGAAAAAAAAAAGGATCCGCGGAAGTTTTCAACTGGATGAGGGCGGTGGGGAAGCAGCGAAGCAAAGGTCCAACACGCCCACAAAGGGGGTAAAGAAGAGAGGTACTTCTGTGTTTTCTGCCTTCTGGGGGCTGCAAGGGCGAGAGCGAGAGTAGGGTGAGGCGGGAAGGGAGTGGCAGGTTACCAGGAAGGGAAAGAAGAGGTGGAGTCCTGGGCGTGGCGACTTCGCTGCACACCTGCGAGGGTGGAGCAGCCCGGACCAGTAAGCGGGACAGGGGCTTTGGCCCCAGGGGGGAGCCAACGTCGGGGGCAGAATCCCCTGCCCCATCTGGCCGTCTGGGACCCCAGAACTCGCTCTCACACCTTGCCAGCCCCTCCCCGGCAGGTCGGGTGCAAGCTCTGGGTGCAAGATCCCTCCCCCGGCCACGTGCACTCTCCACCCCGGCCAGCCAAGGTCCTTGAGATTGTTTTATTGCCCTTCTCACCCTGCGGCCTGCCCAGTGTGACCCCGGACCCTCGGAGGAGAGGAACGCCGTGCGCGGGGAGCGCTGTTCCGAGCTCACAGCTCAGCCGCGCGGAGTTGGCGGGGCGAGTTGACGAACAGTTGCAAACTATTGACCAGTTAACATCCGGCTCGCTCTTCCACCTCACGCAGCTCTTCTCGCCCCCTTCCGCCTTTATTTTTTTGATTTTGGGGTCTTCTCCTTCCTTAAATGTTAGATAAATTCGCTGTTTATAGTCTACTCAGTTGGAAATGACCCGATAGTTTTTATGCCTTTTTGAACACTGCAGAAAATGTCATAGGGAGGTTGGGGACTAGGGAGGAAAGTGTGCATGTGTGTGTGGTGTGTGTGTGTGCGTGTGCGTGCGTGTATGCGCGTGGGAGAAAGAGAAGAGGGAGAGAGAGACCGACTTAGAGGAAGGGCAGGGGGCTTCCCTCTCCGGGAGGACAGACAGAATGATACATACTGTCATTAACAGTTTTGACCCACCCAGACCCCACCCTTCGGTTGCATCCATCACACAGTCATTACAAAGGGGCAGCGCTGTCACACTGCTAGCCTTGCTTCTTGGGCTTTCGGGCTGGCTTAATGAGGTGCACCCAGCCGGGGCTATTGTGCAGCACGAGTGAGGAAGAACTGAGACTGCACCGATCTCAGCAGCTGCTCGCAGCAGCCCCGGCTGCAACCGCCCGGTAGCAACCGCCCAGCCCAGACCTCAAGTGGATGGATGCCTCTGGAAGTGTCTTCCTGAACAAACCCATCAGGCAGTGGAAGGCTGGCAGGGCTAGTGAACTTAGATGGGCCTTTCCTCTCCTGCAGTTGAGCTGGCTGGAGGCAAGTGCAGTCACTCGGGTAATCGTGGGGGTGCTTGGGGCGGGGTGGTGGTGGTGGTGATGGTGGTGGCTTAAGCCAGTCCTCACATGGTGGCTTGGATCAATTTCCCCTCCACCCACTCAACCCTCCCCTTTACCTTTTGTTTTGTTCGCTTGGCTTTTTCCACCCCTACCCCCCTCCCTCGTAAGGTCTGAACCATGAGTCTTCCTCGGGGATTTGATTGTACATTTAAATATAATTTTGATTGGTGAATATTCTCTCCTTTTTGTTGTGATTACTAGACATACTTTAGTCCTGCCTTCCCAGTTCTGCACCCTGCACAAGCAGTTTTGAAAAATTAAGTGCAAAAAGCATGACAAAGCAGTATGAGGTTGCCGTGGTAAGTGAACTTTTAAACCAAAAATTACCATTTCTTCATGTGTGCTCGGTCTGTGGGTGGTTTGAAGGGGAATCCTCACACACAAAGGGCTAGGGGCTGGCAGGAGGGGTGGTTAAACAAACAAAGAAACAGAAAAAAAAAAAAAAACCAGTAGTTCTAATTTTGTTTTTGTCTTTACTGTGGTCAGTAGACTAGTTCTGTATTTGTTTCGCACTCTTGGGATGATAATGATGCATTTAAAGTGGGTGAGAGTTGGCAGTCAGGAGGGGAGAGGTGCAGGGGAAGGAACTAGGTTATTGTCTGGTTTCAAAAGAACCGTGCAGCTCTGACTTCCTGAACTCCGCACAGTTCCCAGGTCATTTCTGATCAATATCCTGGAGGAGAAAAGGAACAATGGGGTCATTGGCAGCCAGTACGACCATCACTGTGCCCCCACCTGCACTGTTAAACCTCCCCCTTTCTTTCTCACACTTTCTCAAGTGGCAACATTAAAAGTCATTGTTCTTAGGCAAACTTTAAATTCGAAATGATGCTCAAATAATTAGAAAGTTATTGTTTTAAAAGGTTTGAGGCTGGAGGAAGGAATTACTTGATACCCTCCTTCCCACTACTTTCTTCTCCCCATCCCCCCATTTTGACTACAGTGTACAGATTTATTTAAGGGTCTTTCCTTAACATCCTCTCCTAATCCCTTTTAATTGTTTTAAAATAGGAGGAATCTTCTTGGAAAGGATTTCTTGGCTTTGCCCCTTTAACTCATTCGCTTTCTGTGTATAGATAGATATCCAACCTAGTATTTGTGTCAAAATTAACAATTTCAAGTTTGGTAAAAGGCTCAACCTTTGCTCTGAAGAATTCTAAATTGTTTGGCTGGGTGTGCTCAGTAGTCTTAACTTTTTCTGTTTGTGAATCTAGTTGTCTTTTAAATTGGCAAGGGCTGTTGCCATGGAGATGGCTGGGATGCCCTATATTGAAATGGACCTGCATATTCTCTGATGAGCCAAGTCCATCTGAATTTTCTCATTTTAAGGGTGGGATGGAAGGAGAAATGCTTCCCCAGCTCCAGGGAATTTTTTTCTAGTTTGTTTTGTTGGGACCATTCTTAACTTTCATTTATATGTGTGCAGATATAATTGCATGTGCCTGTATTTCTCAGGGTCATTCCTGAAATAAAGATCTTTAAAAGTAATTATAAACTTCCTCTGACCATAGAAAATAGTTTTGTTTTTTTTTTTTTACTGATTGTACTGTAATAAATATACACTAATGTATTTTATTGGGCATACATTTTAATAACTTAATGATTGCCTGACTTTTTGTCTGTTCTACATGGAGTTACTATAATTTATCAGTAACAATCACAAGAAAGTGATACCTTTTGTAGCCACCTTCCAAAGTCATCGTTATTGCTTTTAGTCTTACTGCTTGTAATTACCATCCTTAAAACAATTTCCAATTTGAGAGCTTAAAAGCAAAATGGCTAACTAAGCTACTGATTTGTTGGTACAAGAGGAATCAAGTCAGTAAAATTTGTGAAAATATCTCAGAGTAGATTAGATTATAGTATTTTATATATTTGTAATAGCAAGGATTCTGATTGGGAAGTTGACTTTTCTTATGAACTAATATTCTCAGATCACAGGTAGTCAACTAACAAAGTTTTTAACTCTATAATTCACTTTGGACCATACTACTTAACTAACATAGCTATTTAATTTTGTAATTAATTTTGAACCATACTAGCTGTGTCTGGAGTTTTTACTGTACATATTGAACTGTATTTACCTGTATGATATTAAACAGAGTTCAGAACTACTGCTATGTAGATATTTGTAAGCAAATATGTCCTATACATATGTGAAATTAGAATTCTTTGATTCTGTGCTTGAGAAAAAAACTTTTAGTTTTCAAATAAGATATTTTATAATACTCGTAATCTCAAACAAGCCCTCAACTTTACAGTAGTTTTTATTCTACAACTTGAAAGTATTGTTTCAGCTGAAGACACTAATAAAAAAGTATTATTTAAAATAAGTTGGATAATTGAAAGTTATCTTCTAAATGATAATAGTGCATGAAGTATAATTTCCTTTAAAAATACTTAGAACTATTGAATGGCATATTCCTGGTACTTTCCCTCACTAATATCATAATTCTGGGGTAATTTTAGTTTTGGGAAATATTTTCAATTTGGAAATTTCTTTATATCAGAATTGGATACTATAATAGTCTGTTTCCTTCATCAATGCTCTAGTTATGTCTCTGGCACATTAGACATATAGTGGTCATGTTTTGATATTTTCCCTAAACCTCAGTCCACTGGAATAAATTTTACAAATAACAGAATAGTTATTATGTTCTTAAGAACAAAATTCTAAGTGTTTTCAACTAAACAGTTCTCTCATAGAAATCTCCATTGCTTCCCATAACACTGAATTACTTTAAGTAAATAGATATTATCAGTAAAGGAACAAAATGGATGAGATGTAGAGGGTGGAGGTGGGTGGTAGCCAAGATCATCTGATGTTATATTGCAGGTTTTACCCCTTAAACCATATCTAGGGCACCAAACGTGCCTGCAAGTGAAAAAAAAAAAAAAAAAAGGAATGGCTGTTGTGATATTATAATTTAAAAAAAGCAAAAATAGCCTTCATTTATTACTTCTAATTAGTATTAATTTTTAAAAAATTTACTGTGGCAAAATATATATAACAAAAACTTTGTAATTTTAAACATTTTTAATATACAATTTAGTGACATTAATTACATTCACCATGTTTTACAACGATCACCACCATTTATTTCCACAAGTTTTTCATCACTTCAAACAAAACTTCAGTACTCTTTAAGCAATAACTGCTCCCACACCACTCCCCAGCCCCTGGTAGTCTTTATGCATCTGCTTATTCTAGATATTTCACATAAGTGATGTCATATAATATTTGTCCTTTTGTGTCTGACTTATTAGTATTAAATTTATTGTGTATCTTATATCAACTACAAAATTTAAAATAGATAAAAAGTTAAATTTAGTAGTTAACGTTTGTTGTCTACTACCATGATCCAGTCACCATGCTAAGTGCTTTACATACATTATCTCAGTTAATCCTCAAAACACTCTAGGTGGTAGGCTTAACTACTCTAGAAACTAAGGTCAGACAGCTTATAGACCATAAAGGAAGGATTTGGGTAAAAATCTTTCTGATTTTAAGCTTGGGTTCAAAACTAAGCAAAATGAGAATTAAATAATAGAAAATATGAGCTAATTTACTGAATTTAAAAAGACCTTCTTAACTCCAGAGAAAACCCACATAATCACCACAAATTCTGAGGAATGAGTACCTGTTAATTTTGGTACTTTCCTTGATAAAATGTTCGGAAGAAAAATATCTCACTGAGATATTATTTCTAACTATATTCCTAAATTGGATTTGGAAACATTAGCCTAGTCTGGCTGGTTGTTTCTCTTTGGGGGCATTAATTATGGAGAATTTACTGCATTCTCCATTCCACCCCAAACTATACTAAAGGAGAGAAAGATTAAATCAGTTACAATGACAAAAGTGTTTTAAGATATATCCCAACAATGTCTATCTAACAAGCAGAAAACCTCACTCCAAACCCAGTTTCCTTAAAAGGGAACTTAAAATCAAATAAGCACAGTGTTTTGTTTTGCTTTTCCATTTTACTAACGTAAATGGGATTTAATTTTTCATTTTAAAGATTTAAAAAATTTTATTACACTAAATTTGGGTAAAGTTATAAAATGGTACCATACGGTTTTATAAGTAGCAAATCATTTGATGATTTTTTTGGCCATATTATTTATTCTCTATGTTACAGTTTACAATGATATCAAACCAAAACCAAACTCATTGCTGTCGAGTTGATTCCGGCTCATGGTGACCCTACAGGATGGAGGAGAACTACCCCATAGGGTTTCCAAGGCAGTAATCTTTATTGAAGGCAGAGTGCCATGTCTTTCTCCTGTGGAGCAGCTGGTGAGTTCAAATGCCGACCTCTTGGTTAGCAGCTGAGCGCTTAACTGCTTCGCCACCAGGGCTCCTTCACATTCATATACTTATAATCAAATAACTTCTACCCAGATCGTTCAGTGATTAAGGCACTCCATTTTTCACACCACGCTTATTTAGGGAACTAAAGAAACAAAGTTATAAAGAGCTATAGAATATAAAATGTTCCTTTTTAAATATTAAAGATGAATAGGCTGTCTAATAAATACAGGAAAAAATCCTTTCTCTTTAAAATGCCCTAATTTTACTTTTTTTTTATTTTTAAAATCTTGGGAGCTGAGAGATTG
The DNA here is from genome assembly GCA_030035585.1 of Dugong dugon. Taxonomy (NCBI): domain Eukaryota; kingdom Metazoa; phylum Chordata; class Mammalia; order Sirenia; family Dugongidae; genus Dugong; species Dugong dugon. Next base: position 28,386,759 of record CM057471.1, on the reverse strand, counting down.
GAACATGGATATTTCATCTGTTCAATTTTATTTATGAGCTTGGATCTGCGAAAGTGAAGATGTTAAGATTTTATCAAGATAATTCATTCAAGTTTCCCTAAGTACCAATGAAGAAATGCTTAAGGACATCATTTACATTCAATAGAAAACTGCTCAGTTTTTCACTTTTCATATGAAAAGAAAATACTTAAAAGAACTCTATCTGCACTTTAGGCAATAAATGGGCTACTGAGTTGGTTTGTGTAAATCTTTTTTTTTTTTTTTTTTTTAGGTTGGGTCACTTTTTTAAAATGCAGAGAGCTCACACTTTAAAATAGCATTTGGATTAATGCTCTTGATAAGGGAAGAACTTTTAAAAAACTGATTTATCCATTTTGTAAGTTTCAGATTCCCATGAAGTAAAATCATTCAGATCTATCGTGCTTAAACCACATTATTGTAAGAGTTCCAACAGATTTTCTAGAAGTCAGATAATTTTGGACTTTTAAGAACCATGTTATAAAGGAGAGAATTGTGAGGCCTGAGCACTTCAACTGCAGAATATTCCACCAATCAATTGCATATAACTCAGCTCCATCTCACTTTAACCTTGGAGACCCTGCCTTGAAAGACCCTTGGATTTTTACTCTAAAAACTAATTTTAGTTACTAATCTCATTTTAAATAAAATTCAGGCTCAGTTTTTATTACAGTTAATAAAATATTTGTTTATTTTTCTATTTTATCCTCGATTTGGAAATTCATATTACATTTCTATGTATTAAATCATAGAATTGTCTAGGCAATTTCTTCATCTTTTCCTTTAAATTTATTAAAGTGCATGGTCTGTATGCATAAATGATGAATATATAAAATAAAAACATATAAATACAGTTATGGTTATATCAGTATGAAGCAAAAAAGGAAAATCATTAAAGCAGTGTTTCAGTTTTAAACTTGTGGGATAATGCTGCCAAACTGAATTTTATCTACTAGTAAGAATACTAACAACATTTATTATTAAGTACAAATCCAGGTGTGTTTTAGGATAGGTTTGTGGAGTCTATTTTTGTCTCCTCCATTATTGCTTTCTCATAACTTATATAAGAAAATAATAATTTCACTTGAAAAATTAGTGGGAAATATGTGGATTTTGTTTAAATTAGGAAAAAAGCCGAAGAACCTTAAAGAAGGTCCTGCACAGGTACAGGATTCCCTCAAGCTGTGCACCTCAATTATCCCTGTAAATTATTTTGAACATGAAATCATTACATGTTATGTTCAAAGTAAAGGAATATATTGTGGACTTTCAAAGCCTCTCAGAGCATAAAAGGTTTACAGCAAAGAACAGACTAATACAGCCTAGACACTACCACATCTAATGGACACTGACAACGGCTGAGAATTTTAATGGTTTTACATTTGGAAAAATAGAGATATAAAGTGAATGAGACCGGAGGTCACTACCATTAAGAGCTAAGAGCTCAGCTTTACAAGGCTTTCCAGTAAAAATAATTAACCACGGGATAGATAGTTTAAAGAACTGATTAACATGATAAATATTTAATAAAATAATATATATATATATATCACTATTCTTTGAAAAGGGTAATGAGAGCTAAGATTCTATAGAAATCTAAGCTTTTGCATTTCCAATTCTTCAGTGCTTAATTTATCACCGTTAAATTTGATATTGTGGTAGAGAATTGCATTTAATATATAAGTTTGGGTCTTAACATGGGTACCATAATATTTTGATGTGTTTTGGAATGCAAATTAATAGTATACAGTGAAACCTGTGAGACAGGAACTTAATGGGACTGCCTTGTTTTTCCAGGTCTCACAAGTTTTCTGCCTTTGAGAGGGTGACTCTCTATTTAGTGGAAAATATTTGGGTTTTCCTTCTCTGACAGGTTTCTGCCTTACACAGGTTCCAGTTTTCACGGGTTTTACTGCCCTTAACAAACATGATCACATGCTTATTAGGTTTTAGGCGCGATGCTAGTGCCTGGATACACCCTCTAGAAAAATAGCTGTCCTGTTAATTAATGCACAGTCTGTGTAGGAGTTAGACATGTCAACAAGTGGTTATACTGCAGTGAGATAATTGCTATCAGAGGTTTGTACAAAGTGCTTTTAGGAGCACCAAGGAAGCTCTCACCGATATACCTTCTGGTTGGCTTCAGTGTGGGTATTGAGGAAGGCTTCTCAGTGGAGGTAAAGTTTTGCACACTGGCTTTTTTTCCTCCATTATAAAAAATTTTAATAGTGGACCTTCAAATAATATACAGAGAGAAGAAACATATATTTGTCTACTTTTTACATATTGAAATGTACTTAAGGCAAAGACTCACTTTTTATTCTTCTGTGTTCTACCAAAAAAAAAGTATCTTGCAAGCCATGAAAAGCGCACAAAAGCAAAAGTGATTAAATAACATAAATGGTGAAGGAGATTGCCTGTGATCTGGGCTAGAATTAGAAAAGGGGGTTGTTAAGAAAGAGGTTATTTGGGAAGAAATGATATGAAAATGTTTTAAAATAGGAAAGAGAATTCTGCTTCGTAACAATAGGGTATCAACTTAAGCGATTTCACTTTCCTTTGTATTGCTTTCACATTTACAATGAAGGAGGGAAGTACTATTAATCTAAACTTTTTCTTGTTTATGATTAAGTTTCATTGTTGAGCAGACTAAAACCACCCTATTTTCTTTCTTAAACTCTCAAAGGCATGTAGTTTTACTGTGAAAAACCTTCACTTCAGAATGATTAGTACTTCATGTGAATATCACGATGCATTTTGCTCTCTCATATCTTGACAGTACAGTTGAGCCCATTCCCACTGGGATTCTCTCCTGGCAACAATTTTTTATTTCCTTGTGTTCATTTTTAGGAAAATCCTCTCAACATTTTTGTATGTATTATTTCATAGGACGGAAGCATGTAGAATACTCTTGAACTCATTTTACTTGTGAGTTTGAATAGCATTCAGATTAGAATGATTTCCCCAGAATTTTATAGGCTTGCCCAATCCAGCTGTATATTTTATATGCTAATGTAAATTCTATTTTTGTTCCCCTTGGGGGTTTAAGTGATTATAATTGTTGCTCTTCAAAAGCCAAACAGATGATGATTGCTGCTTCAGGAGTATACCCAAAGAAACTGGCTTTCATTAAACCTGCTCATCCACTTCATAATTATCTCCATTTTATCTAGCTAAGAAGCAGGAAAAAATGGCAAGTACAGTTCATTGAAGCCAGTTCAGTTATTTAAACATCGCTTTATTGAACTAGCAGGAGGTGTTAAAGTAGGGCGAATGTTTTCATTCTAACACTGTTATGTAGCCAGTGGCCCAACTCAAGAGTCAGTTGAGCATCAAATGCCAGAGGCCGCAGAGAATGAGAGGGGAGATATTTCGAGCCATTCTGAAAGGAGTCCTCTAGTGGATACAATGAATAGTACTGCAGTGGCAGCTATTCTGATCTATTCTTTTTGCTTCTTTTTCTTCCTGTAAATTCAAGGCAAAGTTAGCTATTTAACAGAAACTAAAAAAAAAAAAAAAAAGACCCAGGAATACACCTCAAGTGGAGGGAAATCTCCTGTATAATGTTAAAAATGGGTATTGATGAACTCTAAAAGGATGTCAGAGGGCTGTGGTGGTTCAGTGGAAGCATTCTCACCTTTCCTGTAGGAGACCTGGGTTTAATTCCTGGTCAATGTACCTCAAGCTCAGTCACTACCACTCTGTCAGTGGAAGCTTGTGTGTTGCTGGGATGCTAAACAGGTTTCAGTGTTACTTCCAGACTAAGACATATCAGGAAGAAAGGCCTAGCGATCTACTTCTAAAAATTAGCCAATGAAAACCCAGTGGAACACAACAGTTCGATCTGTTTGTACATGGGGTCACCATGAGTGGGGGAGGGGGGACAGCTTGATGGCAACTAATAGCAACAACGACAAAAGGATCTCAAACCCTGAGACTTACTTACGTCAGGAGTCTTTCAAGGAATCCTCATGATCACACAAGCCATGTGATCTGGCCAAGGGTCAGGAAGCAAACTTCCATGGAAGCTGGTTTTCCTGAACAGGTGAGAATATCTCCCCCATTTAGGTGCAAAGGGGCTCTGATAAGTCAGTTCCCTCATCGTAGGGTGTGTGTGGAGGAGTGGCCTTGGAGTTGGGTTGCATGGGGACAGCTTTCTGACCACATACATTGCTAGCTGTCCTGATGGTGAAGTGAGGATCCCTGAACCCTCCCTCACCCAGGGGAATAGAAAAGTGTCAGAGTCAACAGCTGTTCAGGCTTCCAGCTATGAGACAGCAATTCTCTGCTGGTTAAATGAAAAATTCTGAGAGGCCTTTCTCCTTACTGAAATTTCAGAGAGTCACATTTTAGAAACCGATTATCTAAGGCTAGACTTAGATGAACCATTATATTCATAAACAAAGAAAGAACAATGGTAGGTTCCACTTTTTCTACAGATTTTCATTTTTATGTTTCATGATAGTTCAGCAAGTTTCAGGCAATTTCACTTTTTGAAGTTTTATAAGGTTGTTTTCTTTCAACTTGATTTTCAAACTTTTGGGGACTCATATTGTTCCTGGTAGGCTTTTGGATAATTTATTAGAAAGTTGTATTGTTAAAAACTTCCTATAAAATTTTTCCAGGTTTCATATATATAATATTATTTTAATTTCACAAGAACCCCATGAAGTAAGAAAAGGAAATACTATCATTCTCATTTTATATATATGAACATAAAGATTCACGGCAGTTTTCAAACTAGAATCTAGATGTTATTGTTGTTGTGGGAGTCAGTTCCGACTCATAGCAACCCTATAGGACAGAATAGAACTACCCTATAGGGTTTTCAAGGAGCAGCTGGCGGATTTAAACTGCTGACCTTTTGGTTAGCAGCCAAGCTTTTAACCACTATGCCTTATACCAACCCCTTAATCAACATCTTCTTGATCTATTCATATCTTTACAAATACATGATGCTGAATTGTATGTAGACTGAAGAGTCATATCTAAAGCCCTGGGGGTATAATGTCCCCTAAGAATATTTTCCCAATGAGATCTTAAGTAACCTACATAATTTGCCTTTTTAGATCTAGCGAGAGGGTATTTCAATGGCCTGCACTTAAAACTTTTTAAATTAAAAACTACCTGGTGGTGTGGCAGCTTTGGGATTTTCCTTGATTCCTGTGTGGAGATAAACAAAAAAAAAACCCAAACCCATTGCCTTCGAGTCTATTCTGACTCATAGCGACCCTGCAGGACAGAGTAGAACTGCCCCATAAGGTTTCCAAGGAGCGCCTGGAGGATTCAAACTGCTGACCTTTTGGTTAGCAGCCATAGCTCTTAACCACTCCACCACCAGTGTGGAGATAAGTCAGGGTATAAATCACCCTGAATCCCTACTGACAAGGCGTATAAAAGTCAACAGTCTTGGTAACTTCTCACTGCAAAGGAGAATATACCAGCTACACTCAGGGCTGCCCTAGGCAAAAATCCGGAAAACTATGTGGTTGGTTTTCTCAGCTCCTCTTGATATCACTAGGACCTGACTGTCCTTTGGTCCCTTCAGTTTGTGCTACCCCTTCACCTCATTGCTGAAACGCAAGGTCTACCTGGATAATATCTCTTTCCCTTCTAAGGTGACAGACAGGTTGTTGATCTAATAAACAAAATCCACTAGTGGGAGGATATTAAGGAAACTCCTGGTTTTTGTTAATACATGAAAGTTACTCCCAGGGAAAATGCCCTCATTTTTGTTAAACAATCAAGGAACTTCAAAGGTGGTCAGGTCAGGCCAATATGTATGTTTTCCTAGTAGTTAGCTTTTCTTAACCATGTGGCATTCCTTGATCTTCATCACTGAGAAGTTTGTTTACTAACCTTGAAGTAGTACAACTAGAAATGAACTAAATCAACAACAAAATAGAATTTGGATAAAAAATTGGTTTGGGATTGTATTGGCTTATCTGCCTATGTTTATTAAAGAGAAGTAAAGCTACAAGGCATAGCAAACTCTAAAATAAACCCATGTGAGTGGAATGACCGTAATTTCCCAGGGTTCGCTCCAGGGTTTCGAGCCAGTTTGTTCTGGTTTTGAACCTCTGCTGAGAATTTGCATTTCCACCCCAGATATACTGAATCAGAATCTACATTTTAACAAGATCCCCAGATGATTCTTACATATAATAAATTTTGAGAACCACCATTACTCTACTGGTGGTTCTCAGAATTGGTCCCTAACCAGCAGCATTAGCATCGCCTGGGAACTTGTTAGAAATGCAGATGCTCATCATGGGTTCCAACCAGAACCCAGGGTTGGAAACCCTATTAGCTCATACATCTGTTCTTTCATTTTACTAACAGGAAATTGTGGTAAATGTCTGTGGCTTCACAGACATATGAATGTAAATTTAAAAACAAAAATTTAAATCCCAGTACAAAGTTCAGAATTTTTCCAGTTAATCTGTTCCACAGAGAGAGACCAAAATGGTTCAAGCCAGAGTTGACTTTAACTCCATTTTAATTGAGCAACTGAAAAATCTTTACTTTTGTTTTGCTCTGAGTCAGCGGTTCATCAGAATTACCCATGGCAGGTTACTGAGTAGAATCTTCCAGGGTAAAGACCATGCATCTGTGCTTTAAAGAAAAAAGAAAGAAAAGAAAAACCTCCACAGGTAGATTGCTGCATTTATGTAGGGAGAACTGGTGGGCTTTTGTTTCACCTGTGCAGCATTCATTGAAGATTCACTCTGCGCCAGGTGCTCTGCCAGGAGTTTGACAAAACGTTTTTCTCACTTAGTGCTCAAAATATCCCTAAAAGATGGTTATTATTTATATACCCATTTTACTAATGAGAAAGCTGAGGTTGGAGAGGTTGGCTGACATGCCTAAAGCCATACACCAAGGGCATGCGAGAAGCAGAACCAGACTTCAGGTCTGTTTGACTTCTTTTAACCATTACAACCCTGGACTTGAACAGAGCATTAATGCAAAGATTTAGAACATATGGCTGTATTTTATAGCTATAATTTCCAACCTAGAAGTTTCCATTTTGCTTCATTGATGACCCTAAGAATATCTGGAGCGTACAGGGATTGTTTCATTTTATGACCTTAAAAGAGAGCCACTATATTCATGTGAAAGGAGGTATGGTCTAATAGGTAAGAGATACTTTAAAATTATGTATAGAATATTTTACATCCTTTGTATAAAGGTCACAGATGACTTTTTACCTCGGTTCTTAATTCAGAACCAAAGTAGCTGCTGTAAACTACCTTTTAATTTCACTGCTAAAAATTATTCAAATATAATACAATGTTAGAAGAGTCTAGATTTCCTTCCAGGTTAATTTCTTATAAAAAAAAATAGCAATTGTTTAAAATTATTGCTAATAAATGTAGCTTCCAACGTGGAATATGCAATTTTACGATTTGTTTTTTCTGATTTGGGGCTCATACAAATATTTAGAATAGTGATGACTCGTGTCCAGGACTGAAATCTGTTTTTCATGGGTTTATACATTTTTCCCCTTGAATTGCACCAGCAATGCTTTTTTAATTGGCTTTAACTCATGCCCAATAAATTGGGTGAGAATTGATTGCTGCAGTCATGTTTGGTCTAAAATTATTCAAGACTGCACCACCAGTCAAATGAGTGCATGAGTGAGGGCAAGTCACTTTATGTCCTCCGTTCATGACAAATAACTTTCTTTCATAATGGTCATAATTCATATCTAAAAATTAATACATGTTCACAATTTGTAAAGCTTAAAAGATAGTACAAGAGTCACTTGTTATATGTATTAAAAATTAAATTTTCCTTATTTTGGTGTTGTTTCTTAATGCCTTCTTTTTTCGGTTCTACCAATGCCACAAATTTAATCATAGAATTCATTTCAAAACAAATAAAAAAATCTTATTATTCATTTTAGTAGATCTTGTAGCTCTTGTTAGATTCTTGACCATGATACTAGAATATTTTTAAATAGCAAACAATGATGATGATGATGATAATTGAGGCCATGATATTAGAATATTTTTAAATTTAAAAAAATGAGTAAGTAAAGATGCCCAGAGACTGTACCATCTCATAGAGTTGAGAGACAGTGAGCCAGTTTCCCATTCTCTAAAGACTGATTTTAAAGACAGAATTTAAACAACCTGACAATTGAATTAACTTGTTCAAATGACTCTTTAGGGCATTGAAATAGCAATTCACTAAATGGTACCTGTCAAGAAGCCAGTTTTTGTTTAGTATCATTATAATTATTTAGTATATTGTACTTTTCGTGTATTTATGTGCCATGGAAATATAGGCAAATCACTTTAAGGGCTTTGCTAGTTGGGAATGAAGGTTCTTTTCCTGAGATTGTCAGGGAACTGTGGGAAAGGGAATAATAGAGGAAAAGAAATGAATAATTAAATGAAAATAAGAATATCTACTGTCCAGAATATAGATAGGCAGTGAGTGAAGGAGGAAATAGCTGATGTTCTTGTGTATAATGAATATTAAGTGATTCTAATCAGACAGGATAGGTACATCTGATGTTGTGGTCTAAGAAACTGTTAGAATAATTTCTGAGATTTTTGTCATTTTGTTTTAATAGGTCTGTTGTATTTATTCTCCATATGTATTAACATCTCAAGTTTATTTTTGTAAGTGAACATTATTTTCTTTATGAACTATAAAGCTCCTGGGCTGTTATTTATCATGTCTCTGAATCTAAGTTGTCTTTTAAGAGGTCAGTGGTCCTCACCATTCAGTATCTAGCAGCTGCCCCTACCTGGTAGCTGAAGGGCCTGAAGTTTGAACTTAAGAGTTTATTCCCTCTCCCCAAACACAAAACTATCTATTTTTCTGATTTATAAAAAAATGCTAAGAATTTTTTTAAAAACTCAGTAATGCAGAGAACATTAAAAAAGGTAGCTATAACTCCAACTCCTATCACGTCAGAACAGCTACTATTTAATGTTCTAGTGAACATCCTTTACATGATGTTTAATACTTTCAACAATATTTCATAGAAATCTTTACATACCAGTAAATAAGAAATATACACCATCTGTTTTAATGACTTTAGAACCATTTACTGTATGGTAATGGAGTAGACTTCATAAAATTAAGATGCAAAAACAAAATAATTAAAATTGCCTTAAACTTCCAAATAACACTACCCAATGGTGAGGGCATCCTAGGACATCTTATATAATATTTCTCAAACTCATTGTACTTGACCTGAGTCATTTTAAAGACGCAAATCACCCAATTATCAATTTTATCTCTCTTGAATTTTTCAGCAATAGCATGGCAAGACATAAGAATATGAATATTTCCAATATGAAAAATATAGTTTTGTTTATGTTAATTGTAATGTCTGTTTTCCTTGTGCTTTTGTTCTCTTGCAAGTATTGTGTCATCTTTAATTTTTGCTACGTTTCCTTAGAGTTGTGAATTTTACATCTGGAATGGTCGTTAGAGGGCATCTAGTGAATAGTGGTTAAGGACTTGGGCCCAGTCAAATCCAGTTCTGTCAATTTCTGATTGTATGATTTTGGGCAAATTACTTTACTTCCCCAGTTTCCTCATCTGTAAAATGATAGGGTTATTGTGAGAATTTGCTGATTAAGTGTATGTAAAGCCCTAGAATGCTACCTAGCACATAACTTAATAAATGGTGACCCATTATTGTTATCACTAATCCAGTCTTCTCCGGTTTATATATGGGAATCATGAGAGTTAGTCAGAGTGACTTGCTGAAGGGAACCAGCTAGTTAGTGGTATAAATAAAACTAGGACTCATGTTGCCTTTCTCCAAGTCTAAGGATCTTGGCTCAGTGCCATAATGCATCCTTCCCAGAAGCATTTTCAGAGCTCTCCCTTAGGCACAAAGGTGTCAAAGAGGCCTCCTGGGCTAAGCAGGGTACCAGCCTAATAGGCTCTGGTTCCTCCTCTCCCTCATAGCTTTCACGGACTTTTTGGCCCAAGAGTGGTGTTGGTTCACCACCCCATCTCTCTCCCAGTTTGTGGTATAAATATTTTGACCATCAGATCACTTTCATTATTATCAGTGTCATCATTCCCTCTTTCATATCAGTCAGCACCCCCCCCCCATTTCTATTATCCTCTGAACCCACCACCTCATTGCAAGAAAACTTAAAAAAAAGAGCTTTAGACAAGCATCTTAACCCTCCTCTTGTCTTGGTACTGATTTCTGTAACTTTGGGTCTCTTCCTACTTGGCATTTCTAAAAACTCACAGTTGTCAATAGGTATATCCTATACCCAGTAGTTTTATATCTGTACTTCCATCTGCTGGCTTTCAAAGTCCCCCATGATATGGCTTCACAAAATCTTGTTGTTGCTAGTTGCCGTCGAGTTGATTCCAACTCGAGCGACCCCAAGTGTGCAGAGCAGAACTGCTCCATAGGGTTTTCAAGACTGTGACCTTCTGGAAGCAGATCACCAGGCTTTACTTCCAAGGTGCCTCTGGGTATGTTTGAACCACCAACCTCTCGATTAGTATTCCAGCTCTTAACTGTTTGCGCCACCCAGGGATTCCTCCACAATACCTGCCAAAAAACCAAACCTGTTTGTGTTGAGACGATTCTGACTCATAGTGATCCTATAGGACAGAGTAGAACTGCCCCATAATATTTCCAAGGTGTGGCTGGTAGATTCAAACCACCAACCTTTTGGTTAGCAGCTGAGCCCTTAACCAGTGTGCCACTAGGGCTGATATCTTATTGCTCTCCAGCCCACTTCCTTCAGTACAGTCAGCCAGTCTCCTCCACTAACATCTTGCTCATTTTCACCTCTGGCCCTCATTTCCTTAGCTCTGAACACACAGACACACAGACACACACACACACACACCCCAATAGAGTTGATTTATTCAAATATCTTTTAATACTCTGAGGACTAAAACACAGTAGTATATGTTAATGTTTTCCTCTTTTATAAAAATCTTGCCAAGAGCCTCATACTTTCATGTTTCCTTTTGATATGACTAATACGGAGACATGCCTCTCTTTTCATGTTCATTATACATCTAGGAAATATTAGTATTCTAGAAAATATCAGTGCTCTATGAGTTAAGTAATGAGAACTGACATAAAAGAAAAACTTCACTTTCTGCTCATGGAATCTAGAATATCGGCAAGAAAAAATAAATTTTACAGTAAATTGTGTCAAAATAATTCAAGGAAATGTCTATTTGTTACTCAGACAGCTTAAACAGTCTGTAACACTGTTCATTTATGTTACATCTTCCAACTTGTGTTTACAAAAACTGACATTTCAAACAACCATATTCTCTAATATCTCATATGAGAATGACAGTGACCAAACGAATAGAACATTATTTCTATTGTAACGGTATTCTCAGCCTTTCTTAAAATGCATATACATATGCACAGTCAGAAAAATAGATTTTCCATTTAGATGTGAAATGATGATAAACTGCAGGGCAGGCTATTCTGTGTATCTGTGTGTGTTTCTTCTTGGTGCTAATGACACTTCCTCATAGAAGCCTGGCAGTCACATGACTGGGCTTGACCTTGAGTGAGTCAACCTTATCAAATTATAAGATAGATTTAGCATATAGCCAGATGCCTATTGAAGTTTAAATTAAAAATGTTAAGCCTGTTTTCCATTGTGCCCTACAATGAATTTAGACTCCCAAAAGTTTAAGGTCCCTTCTTTTATCAGTCTGCAAATTTTTTTGTTTCCTACCATCTCACTCCTCGCTGAAAGTCCTCTCTGTCGCTGTGTCTATCAATCGACAGCAAAGTAAGCCCAGGAGGGAACTGTAAAACTATAAACTATAAGCAAGTTTTAGTCTTCTTTTGATATTCTATGTTTTACATGTTTTACAATGTCAAGTGGACATCATTTCTCTGTTTTTAGTCAAACAGAAAACTATTATAAAAAGCATATTCTCTTGTGCCCCTTATATAGTTAGCCTCTATATTCCTTTAGATATTTATTTTGATAGATTTTTCAGACAACCTAAGACATAGATAACTACAGCACAAAGTACTGTAAGCTATGTAAATGGAATAAGTGTAATAGCCTATAAAAATACATATGGAGAGAGGGAATGAGCCTGGGGAGAGGCAAGTGATGAGATTGGAACCGATTTCTTTCAAGGCTGTAAACGGCTAGTAACTTTAAAAATCTTGCATTACAGTTAACACAGAATAGTAAATAAGGATAGCTAGTGTATGCATATATATAATTGAATAATAAAAAATGTCTCTTGGCATAAAATAAAAATATTTTAATTTAATTAGCCTTTGATAGTATATATTTGACTCAACTTGATTTCAGTGAGTAATTAACTGAATTATATATTTAATGCCAAACAGTGAGCTTAACTAAAGTAACAATAGCAATAATTAATGCCAAAGTGAGTAACAGATTGCATAAAGACTGACATCCGGGAAACCAGCTTTCTATTTCTATTAACCTTAGAAATGCTACCTAAATTCCTAATGCCTAAATGCCCTGAAAATGAGCAGTTATTTATGTTCTTCCTTACATTCTGGGGTTACAATGATAAATATGTAAAAGTGCATTGAGCTTTTTGTGATAAAAGGTACTATAAAAATCTAAGGTGTTTTTATTATTATATCAATCAAATGGGACTTCACACTGAGTTCCTTTTTGAAGACCCACAACTTTTTATGAGTGAATCATGAAATTGTATTGGGAAATATATTAAAGCGACATAACAGGGCAGACAAGATTTTATGACTTTTGGGGCCTTTTAAACTTGGTTTTAATTAGGAATATGAGAAGATATTTATCATGGGGTATAACAGGATATTAATGATAGAAAATGAAAATATTTAAGAGACACTGTGGAAAAGCAGGAGTTCTAATTCTGGATTCATCAAATAAATGTGCTAAGTCACTATTTTTGTTCCCATAATCATAGTTACCATGTTTCAAAAACTTCCTCTATGCCAGTAAGTTTGAAGTGCTTTACATTAATTGATTACGGTTGACCTCACAGTGATCCTAAATTTGGCTTTATTATCACCATTTAATAGATCAGGAAATCAAGGCTCAGAAGAGGTAAAGTAACTTGTCCAAGGCCCCACAGTGGAGGAGACAAGATTCAAATCCAGCTGTGTTTGAAGTCAAAGCACAAGGTCTTAACAATTTGCAAAACTATATCTCCTAGAAGGGTCACATAAATTTTCTATTTAAAGGAGTACTACTACGAATAAAAATATAAAGAGATATTGTGCAAAAATTTAGAAGGATGCACAATAATAAAACCCAAATGTGTTGTGAATATGTTTTACACAACACACTAACTGCATTATTTAAATATCCCAAAGTTTCCTTTTACAGGATTTCCTAAAAAGTAATCTGATGTCCTTTAAGCATTTATTGTCTCTAATTCTGTTCTATGAGAACCTGAGTGTTCTGGCACATGCTAGACACTCAAAAGTTCTTGAATCAGACTAAAATGGGCCTTTTGTCAAAGATCAGGAACAATTGTTTAGAAACAGGAACTGATCAGGTATCTATCACTCATTTGCCTGCACCTAAAAATAAATGTTATAACTAGAAGGATACAATTAGTTATGTTTGATTTTTTGTGTGTAATAAAATAATGATCGGTTATAAACAAAAAAATCACAATTTTTAGATATTTCAAAAGCTTCAATTTTTTGTCTTTATATATCATATAAAGACTGTTTGCCTTCAAATCTACTATCTCATTTCTCACAGAGAAGAATAAATAATGCAGAATCTTTTTAAAAAACAAATTTTGCATTTATGGCTATTTTATTGTTTGTCATGCATAATGAATTGCTATGCCTTTAAAAACCATATATATATAATTCATTTGTGACAAATAAAAGTAGAGGAATGGTTTTTATATTAATTTCATGCTAAAACATTTTCTATCCAATGAAAATTTCTTTTTAAAATTATCTTTTACTTTTGAAAAGCTATAATTACTTAAATTTATGAAATAGCTTTTCCTCTCATTTCAGACTTGGTGAAAATGCATCTTTTAACTCTTAAGCAAATTCGTATCTTTAAAAAGTCCTACCTGTATCATATGATAAAGTTTAAACTGATCATTGTGTACATATTTTCAAATTGATTTTTAAAAATGCAAATAAAAACCATACCTTAAGTGGGTCATAAAAACTGGTAATTCAAATGTGTTTGAGTACTTGTAATGTGCAGAAAAAATATCTTGTTATCTGACTATCAGAAGATAATATAATAGTGCCTAAAAGTCTGGGATCCATTAAAAGAATATTTCTTAAAATGCTTATACAGTAGCCACTAAATCCAAAAATACCATTCTGAAAAATGATGATATGTAAGGGAAAAGTTAACTTACATAAACATAAATTTCTCTTTCATTAAAGAATACACACAGTACTCATTCATCCAAACACCTGAATTAAAAAATAAACCAACCAAGCCACCTGTTCTCTGTGCTACAAGATATGGAAGATTTTTGCATATAACTATTCAAATAAATGTCTTTGAGATTCTGTGACATATTTATTTGCTTACCACTCTATGAGTAATCTGATAACTTCAAAGTTTAGAAGAATTGTTTTTAGTATCTTCAAATAGTTTAATAACTACTGAAATAACAGAACCTTAAAATTTTTTTCTGATAACTTTTCCCAGCAAACTTATTTTAAAGTTTTCCTTACCCCAAAGTGATTAAAGGCTTTATGTTGCCAGTTAAGTGCATTTTGACATTGATCGAAGTTTTGGGGTTAAACAAAATAAAAACATCGATTTTCTAATGTTGCATTAACTATGTGTTATCAGTTAAAGATACCTTTTTATAAATGTTCCAAAAACTTAAAATATAAATGCTATTGTGGAAAATACATGCTTTCATAAATACACACCAATGAACTTGCAATTCACTTATGACACAAAGAACAAGGTACAGTTCAATGTCATTAGTGAATCAAGGCAAAAAAGTCACTAGCGATATGCTGGTCATTATACATTTTAAATTAATTTTGGGGGAAACATTCAAATTATGCATAAAGTTTCAAACTTCATATTCATAATAGCAGACAGAAGACTGTAAATATAAAGTATGTTGTGAGAATCAGGTGGCATCAGAATACACACCTGGAATTTTTTTAGTTTCCTAAATTACCCCATAGAAATTACCTGGGTAAAGAGGAGGGAGTGTTTGAAAAACTGTTATTCCTGTAAGTAGCTAAGCAGATTCTTTTCTGTAGTTGACACCTTCTTAGACTATTCTACAAACCACCCTGGAATTTCTCATGTGGCCCTATCACTTCAACAAAAAGGTTAGGTTTAACCTCAGTTTATGGTAACTTCTCTGTATCGAGTTGATCTGCTTTTCTTACAATGAAAGGAAAACTTCAGAGTCTATTTGGAATTTGTTACCAATGCTGTAGTTAGAAAGCTTCCTCTGCCACCTGCTCTGATAAAGACAAAATTCAGTTTTTCCTTAATCTCTACACCAAACTTCACACAACTTTATACTTTTAAAATTGTTTATTCATTGTAGTGGTGATTAGAAAGCATGACAAAGGTGCCGTGCCCCTTTGTCTCTCCTCCTCACAGCCTCCCCTCCTCAAATAATTTTTAAGAAGGATGGACTGCCTGTCTTGACGATCCCTACCTACCTCCCATTTTTTAAAAACAGTATCCCATTCCAAGAATCCCCTCTCTGCCTGCCCAAAGCATTTTAATGAGTTTACTTTAGCGATCTATCAGCAGACTGCTGCCTCTGCCACCTGAATTTCAATTTCTTAATTTACAGCCCAGATAAAACAGAATGGAGCAAGATCTGGGCTGCTCTCTGCATTGGGTTGGCCTTATCAAGCGTGAAGTTTGGTGCATTGCAAACCTATTCAAGTGATTATCTGTTGAGGACCTCTGGAGCCATCTCCATCTCTGCAGCCGGCTGATAAGACAGCTGTTTCTCTAGCCGCGGTGTCTCTCCGGGCCTCAGTCTTCTTCAGATACAAACTCCGCCTTTGTCACCGTGCCCCGGTGCCGTCACTTGCTCTGGGGGGCACAGGTTTGATCTGAACACACGTGGGGGGGGGGGGAGAGTGTGAGTGTGTGTGAGAGCAGGGGAGGGAGAATACAGGAGAAGGAGGTCTTGGAGAGTGAGACGGGACGGGGGGAAGGAGTGCTGGAGAGCAGACGGTGGTGGGGGCAGGGCAGCGTGCCCAGCGCAGTTGATAGCTCTGATTGACGTTGCTCAGCCCGGCTTTATTATCTCAAATTAGACGTGCATTGCGCACAAGTGGAAACATAAATCTTCAATATAAGAAAGAGCCTCCGAGCATAGGAAGCAGAAAAACCGTTTCCTCCCAGGTCCCCGTAAAGGGACTAGTGAAGGGGCTGATTACCACCCGCTGAGACAGATGGTTTCCTTTAACTTTGGAAACTGCTATTTTTAATTACTTGTATTAATTTTGCATGAGATGTATCGGCTCCAGGAGGAAGCTTAGAGAAGACTCTTAGCATCCCTGAGAGAAATAGACCCGAGGCTCTAACTTGCCCTTTGTCACCTCTAGTTTTTCTTCCCTCACCCTCTGTCACCTGCACATCCTAGCTCCTCCTTTCCATGCTCAGGAGTTTGTCCTCCTAAAAGTTGCTACTGAGTAAAAGAGGAGAGAAAAAGAAATCTGAGGACATTTGTGGGAACGTTTACATGAATGATCGTGGATCCGAAGCTGCAAATATATTTTCCGAGACACTGTGGGGCATGTGCAACAGATCTTAGTCTGAATATCTGCAGGCAAATCATCTAAAAGAGAATGAACCTCACCGATTTTGCTCGGGGGGGGGGGGAAAAAACGAGAGGGGCAGAACAATCCAGTCTGGTTTCAAAGACTTACAGCGACGCTACATTTATTTTTAACATTTAAATAAACAATCAGCATGTCTTTAACGGTGAATATTAACCTCCTGATTTATGGGGAATTCTCCCTAAGTCTGTTCTTGTCCTCTCCAGTCTTACCCCTGGAACAAGAGTTTAAAGACAAAATGTAAAAAGAAAGTAAAGGATGTTTGTGATCCTGTTCACTGCCGCCCCTGGCACTGTCCCTAAAGGAAAGTGTTTGCAATATTAAGGGTTCTTTGCAGAATAGTCTCCAAAGTCACTCACCTTTGGATAAAAGGCTTTGTCCCCTTTGCCAGGAGGTGGAGGGAGCCAGGAGATGGTTTGGGGAAGGGGAGCGAAGGAGATCTGGTAGGCGTTTTTGCTGCGATTCCCACGGGGAATTTCGAGGATAAAAAACTCTGGAGTAAGTTTAGCAGACTTTACGAAGGTTACCTGTGTTTGTCTTTATCTTGCAATGACTACTTTGCTGAAAGACAGGCTCACCAGGGCAATGAGAAAGTAGAACAGTGGAAGGTGTGCAGCGAGTTCGGGGCTCAAACCCTCCTGGAAGTTTGTCACTACGGCCGGTTCCTAAGAAAAGCCAGCTAACTCAAAATAAATGTGTTTCTTTGGAATAGGACAGCCTCTTCCTTAAAGCCCGTGTAGTCTCCGTGTTTCACAGGGAAGCAACCGAAAACACTCATCTGGCTTTGCAAACGTTTTGGCGGGGGTGTGGGGGGTGGTGGTGGTCTGCTAGTCTCTGTCCATGGTGCTAATTCCTGCCTTATTCCCTTGCCGGGTTGGAACTGTCAGAAATCAAGTCGGTGTCCTTTTTCTGTTTTCTAAACTGTGGAAGGAAAGTTGACATACTACTTTGAGAAGAATAAATAAAATAGTAATCAGCAAGTTATATAATATATATTCCTCATGCAGGCATTAAACAATTATATTTCCAACGTTATGACCACAAAACCCTGAACAAACTAGCATGGAAAAATATTTTTACTCACCTGAGAGGGTATAATGTTTGCAGCTACCACCCTAACCAAACATTGTAAACTCATTTACATAGATTAACTGCTTTATTTACTTCTCTCTCTCTCTCTTTAAGTTACAGTGGTGGTTTATAGCTCACCCTTTTATCATAAAATGCTAAAATCAATCATCATTTCCCCTCCTCCCAAGGAGGACTAGTGTAAGGGAGTCATTTATCCTAAAAGCCATTGCTTACAATACCTTATGAGTATTCCTGTGAATGAGTGTTCTTTGATAAAGAAACATTAGTAAAATAATCAGTTGAATTCATTACTTTTCCAGCTTTGGGAACCATTCTTTTTGCAACTTTTTACATATCAAACTTTTTCTCCAAGCTTTCAGAGACTCCCTCCATCTCTGATCTCTCCCCTCTGTTGCAGTTCAAAATGCTGAGGACTTTGAAGATACATCAGAGCTAACATGACTAAATCATAAGTCAAATGTCTTTTAAATACTTCTTCTAATGAAAGTGAAGATACTGTGTAATATTTTTAACTTAAATATGAATCAAGAGTTATATGAGGTTAATTACATTTTTGCTTTATTTGGAGTATAATGTTTGCACAGAAGCATTCATTAATTACAAGACAGTATATATTAATGGTTCAGGCTAAGGCAACATGATTTTCAAAGTTAAATCTATATCCAGGTATCACCTGGTTTAAAGTGGCTGTATTCAGTTTTTATTTTTAAAACTTGGAAAAGTATATGCTACTTCTGATATATCTATCCATTTAAAAGTTTTTAAACTTAAAAACATTTGTTTTATTGAAGAAGTAACCTAGAATTTTAAAATATTTTTAATTTCTTAAATAATTTAACTCCATTTTACCTACATAGAGAAGACAGCATGTTGAAGATGACAGTATTTTGAAAAATATTTGCTCCTGTGCCCAGACTGAAAAAAGCATATACGTGGAATCTACAGACTTAGCGTTTGGCATTTGAATGCACAAGTTTACTATTTTTTACATGATTTCTTTGACTACCGAACACAGGTATTCATCACCCCATACAGCCTCCAGCTTTCCACACCTCCCCACAATCCTTTTGGGAAATACACCATTGCAGTCTACAAATATTTCTTGTAGATACAAACATGCACCAAAAAATAAAACAAAGTAGTAGTTTACAGCCAGTTAGAAGGTACTTATGCAAGTGAACGGTAAAGATTATCTTTAAAGTACTGAGAATAATACACGAAATACATGCAACTAATTCAATATTAACTTAAGAGCATATTAAAAAGGAGAAGAGACAATTCAATATATAGATAAGTCTGTTTAAATTAAACAATATTATAGTTTTATCCAACTTGCATTTATTACTTTGAGATTTATTTCTCTGTCCTGAGCTGGCATTGAAGGATGTTGAGAAGGATGACAACAAACCCATTCCCCCAGCTGTTTCTCCATGCAGTCATTAATCTATTTTAGATGAGGTGAGGTCTTTCACTTGACTTTTCCTTCCCTCATTTTCTTGACTCCATTTCTTCAAACTTCTTTTTCTTGCCAAGAGTTTCACCCAGGTCTAGAGAAGTGTTTTAAGTTGAAATTGGGTCTCCAGGGGCTATTGTTATATATAAAAGAGTGGGGTTGGGGTTAGGGCATGATTATTATAAATGCTAATTATGAGATAACATATAGACTCAGGCTTTCTTTCCCAACCCCTGAGTTATTGTCATGTAAAGTAATAGAACTCAAACATTGTTATATGGACTATACGGGAAATAAACAGGTCTTCTGTTCTTTGCCATTATTCATTCATTAACACACAAGGACACTCTCAAGGAACACTGACTTACTTTACTCCTCACTTCCAAGTCGTTTTGCTCTGGTACCATCTCCTCCATCCTGCCCCACACTCCTGTAACCTCTAACTCTTACCTGTGCCTTCTCTTATGGACATTCTCAAAGATAGTGACTAGTACTAAATAGGCAAAGGAATTCCTTTCAGAAAGGCATATGCCTCTAGAGAATATATTTTACATCATTTGTGTAAGAAATGTAAGTACTCTCTAGGAAGTTGGAGCTATCTTTCCAGATTGAAAGAAGAAACTCTGGCTGGAAAAGGATGCAGGTCAAGTGAATAACTGTCTCTACTTGTACATCAAAGCGATCCTGAGAACCACATTTTCATTTAGAGGAAGAAATAAATATGAATAAAGCTGTCTCTAGCCTCTTGAATGTTATAAAATATGGAGTTGAAATAAAGTAGTCCTCATCTATAAAGCAAAAGGATTGACAGCACTTAATCTACTGGTTAAACTTTCCAAATCCTCAGAAAAAGAGCCGTGATAAAGGTTTGACTATCTTTACTGTCAGCAATACATGTGTGGCCCAAGCACTGTACCGGCAGCAAATGCAAAGGAGTGGCTTGTTCTAATTATATATACCCCTGCTCTTGTTAAGAGTCATTATACACCTCAAAGTGAAGGACTTTAGACTCAGTACTTCTTTTTGCTGGACACGACGTTTGTCTTACACTTTTCTATCCTAACATGAAATGAAAGCTAATTCAAGCGGTGCAGTTTTATTTCAAAGCGTTTCTGACTTCATCCTGATCTTAAAAGAATTATTTAAAAAAAAAAATGAGATCTGCAATATGCATATATTAATATAGAAAAAGACATAAAATTGCCTAATATCTTACTCAGAATACTGGAACACATCGAAAAAAGCATGCGGGCAAATAATGGATGTACATTCATCCCTTTCACTCAGATCAAAGAGAGCTCTCAGTGACTCATACATACCGCACAGACTTTAATGTTATAAAGAAACATGCCATAGATGTGACAGTGATAGCAAAGGAAATGGATCTTTCGGAAGCAGAAAGATTTAAGAGGAAAGGAGAACGTGCCATATCACAAACTCTGATAGTACAGTTTCAACCCTCCCACGTTGCTCTCTCCTCAACGCTTTTCTGCTTCTTGCATTTCCCTTCGCCGCCAGTGTTAAGTGTGTACCTCCCCGCACAACTTACCTTGAAAACGGGACTCCATTGAGCTCTCGAGAGTGACACAAGCTCCTCGCCAATGGTACCGCGCGGCCTCGTCAGGGCGGCCTTAATGGAAGCATCTGGACCAATCAGCATCCTGGGGCGATCAGCAAGTTACGTTGTGGCGCGTGTCGGCGTATACTTCCGCGCGTGCCGCCCGGGATAGGAGCCTGGCAGAGCAGCTGCACACACGGCAGTGCGGAGGCAGAGAAGGGGTTGGTGATACGGTGCTATAAATCTGTGGTCCAGTCCACCTCCCTTTTAAGACGTCCTCCCCCTTTATTTCTGTTCTCACATAGAGATGCAGCAGCTTACTCCTGTAGCGACCTACTAAAAAGCAACAAGGAGAAAGACATCGTCTTTTTGAAAAAACGTTCTTTCGTCTCTTTTCTTTGTTCCTTCGTTTGTTTTTCTTGCCCCTTTTTGTTTAGTTGAACAGCAATAGGAGGGTAGTCTCTCCGTCTTTTTAAACTCTCTTTTTTAAGTTTCCCCTCCCTTTCATATTTTTTTTTTTCGCCCTTTCTTTTAGTGTTGGACTTTGGGGTCTAGAGCATTTCTTTTTATTTGCTTCTTTTAAGCCGAGCACAGTTTAGGTTTCGTGCTGTCTTAAGAGAACTATCCAGCAGCTTCTTGCTCATCCTTATTGGGAGAACTGCACCGTTACTTTAAAAACACACATACACAAAAACCTTAAGGGAGAAAGGTAAGTTTCGGTTTGGTTTCTTTAATCATTAGCTGCAGCGATGCGCTGGCAAACCCAGAAAACCTGTAAGTGAGCGGAATACAGAATATGAAGTTAATTGCACATGTTTGTCTCGTTGCAAACCTACTGCTCTGGCTTTTAATTCTAGAGAGGTAGACTAAAATACGTTGGACGCATGCTTAACGTACTGAATATTCTCAAATGTCAATGGCAGAAACTCAAGTGGTAAATGTGGCCAGGGTAGAGCAGGGCTACAATGGGAGGCTAGCTGTTGAGCGAGCCTCCGGATTGAGGTTGGAAGTTCATTTCGTGGGAACAGAGGGATAACTTGGGTGTTGGGGGATGCATGCTTCTACTTTTGTAAAGCAACCGAAGGAAGGAGAGTCTTTAGGAGCATGAAAGGGAATCAGGAGCCTGGACTTGCAGATTAGACCAGCTAAAACCCCAGGCTTAATTGCATTAACCAGATCGCATGTGCTGGGGAGATGGGATTGCCAGATGGAATTTAGATGCTGCACCAGGCAGCGAGTTGGAGTTGACTGAGAAAAGTATATGCAGCTTGAGGGCTGGGGCTGGGCTGGGGTGGTTAGAAGCTGTCAAAACTCACCATGGCTAGGTATGCGGGTTCTAATTCACGGATGCTAATGACCATAATTCTGTTTTGTTTTTTTTTTTTAATAAAAAAAGATAGCCAATTTAGGGCTGAATTCTTAAGCTTGTGCCGGATATGAGATTCCCTTTGTTCAGAAAAGCATAAATAAGATCCTTGGAGCTGTGTCTGTGAAGTGGCGGCTGCCTGGAAAGCCTCGCTGTGCTGGGCGCTGGGAAGTGGCTTCCAAGCCCTGTCCTTGGTCCTACGCGACTGACTTCGCCTTCGGGGCGAGGGGAACCCTTTCGCAGCCGCCAGGCTTTGCAGCCACCCTAGGAGCCGGCTCCGCTACGTAGCGCTACCCCACCCCCCCCCCCCCCCAGCTTCCTCACCACCCCCCTTCCTGAATAGCTATTGTTAAACCTACGCCGGGAGTAAGATGGTTGGGGATGAAACGCTGGGAAGACACATGTTTCATTTTAACTTTTGTGATTTCTCAGGGTTTAGGAGAAACCAGCCTGCTTTCTGCTGCGAAAAAGAGAATCCAGGATAGATGTGGGGAAGGGGGAGGATGTGCGCGGGGCGGGGCGGGCGGAGGGGTTGGCGGTGGTGGTAATGGGACGAGGTACTGCCGGCTTTGCCTAAGAGAAGTTTACATTATTGGCAGGAGGGGGTCTAGGTGAGTGTGTGCATGAGGGCGCCGGTGTGGTGTATGAGAGGTAGAGGACCGGAAAAGGTACAAACCCGGCTGAGGTGCTTTATGTCTTGCTGCTCTCCACCCCACCCACTCACCGGGTTCGAAAAGCCAGCGCACCGCCAGCCTCCCCCAGACTCGACTTGGCCATCTCGTGGCGGTGGGGGCTGGAGGTGACAAGGTGGCCGTGCCCACCACGGGAGTTCTGGAGAGGACAGGACCTCGCGTGGCCATTGTTGCTTAATTTATGCCCAGCACGTTGCTGCGTACCCACCTATTTCACGTCTGTAAAGAATTAATTCGAGAGGTATACAACTGTGGCAAATTGGAGGTTGGAAACGTCCCCCGTTTTCTCCATTTTCAAGTACCGGTTAGAGAAACTGATGTCGAGACTGGGTGTTTTCTCTTGTAATCACTAGCTGCAGATCTGGCGTTATTGTGGATAGGGTGGGCGAAGTAGTCGACCGTTTAGTATTTACTCTTAACACTGCTTGGCGGGGATGGTCGTCTGTATTTTCTCCCCGAAATGAATGGATTCTCTCCCCTCCCCCACAAATGTGCAAACACTATCCTTGGCTAAGATTCTAAACCTTTAGCCCTTCTCCACACTCCTGTTTCTTATATTCATCTTCTGTTTTGGAAGGTGGTGGTGGTGGTGGTGGTGGTGAGGGGAATGTAGATTTCCCCACCCCCACCAAGGCCTAAACTGTCAACTGCAATCTATACAATGCTGCCTAAATATGAAAAAAAAAAAAGTACAGCAGACAATGTTAACTGAACAAATTATTTTCCTAACTGAAAGTCAGTTCCTAAAGTTCCAGTAAAAGGTGTGCGTGATTTGGGGTACAGAAGGGTAGGAAATCTGATTGGACCCTAAGGCTTCCTGTTAAAATAGCTTCTTAAATGGGGCATCCGAGAGATTTGTCGGAATCTCAACAAATTTGTCTACAAAACAAAAATGTTGAGGGGTTCAAAGTCGTCTTTTATGGGATTAAACAGTTTTTAGCTATTTCCCTTAGATAGTTGTTGCTGTCATTCCACGAGTCTGTTTTACACCAGACACTCTTGGGTTCCCCTTCCCTCTTTTAACCAGGTACTTGGGTACCTCACTTTATAAAGCTTGGAGTTCTCCAGGAAAAAGCAACATTTGCTGGCAGAAGTGGTTTGGAAGACTTGGGGAAATGTGTTGAGAGACAGGTCTCCCATAACTTCAAAGAAGTCAGTTTCAGGAAGTAGGGTGTAGGGCATTCTAAGAGTTTCAGGCATGGGTTGGCAAACTTAGTAGGCCCATTTTCGCCTAACCTTGGGAGACAGCATTCTTAGCAATACGCTTGCCTGGGATGGGAATATTATAATTAACCGTTTAGAGGGAGGTCAAAGAGGCGCAGGCGCTTTGAGCGGTTTTCCTAGGAACCACTACAAAGTCAATTAAGGCCATTTAATTGCAAATCCGATTTGGGAAGACAACAGAAATGCTGATATAGAATCAATTAGCTATTTCCAGTCTCCCCAGTCTGGGTCCCCCAAATTGAGGAATGGCCTGTCTCCATTTCAAACGTAGCTGAGGCCCCTACTTCACTGTGCATGATTTGACTTCTTCTAAGAGGGCAAATTTGCCTCCCCCACCCCCGCCCTAGCTTAAAGGAGTCCTTCTCCTCCTCCCTAGCACCCCCTCACCCCGCCCGTCGCGTGGGGGCGGGGAGCTCTAGGCGCCCTTAGAGGACCTTGCTGCATCAAACCCGCATCATGCCCTTGAAGCTGTAACCTCGGTCACGTTCTTGCGGCGACTCAGTCGCCCAGTGCTCAGTTCCTTTCTCTTACCTCCTGAGATTTCAGGTAAGTATGACAGGTGATTTTTTTAGTGTAGTTTTTTAGGGGGGAGGGTTAAAACGGAAGTTTATGCAATGACAAAACCCCAACACGACAGGTGCTCTCGTAATTAAGCGGCCGAGCAGGTGTAAAAACGTGCTCCCGCTGCGTGGCTGGGGGCGGGGTTGGGGAGTGGGTCAGCTTTGACTCCCAGTCGTGGGACTAGGTCTGAGGATAGGCACAGGTTTTTCTGGGGAAAAGCGATTGAGCCGAGTGAGGGGGCGAGCCGTGGCAAGGCAGCGTTGGGACGCCCCCTCGGTGAAGAGCTGGCCATTTCGGGGCTCCGGTGCGGGGCGTTAGGAGGATGTGGCGGACGGCAGGCGCTTGCATAGTCGAGTGTAGGATTTCCTACTTTGCGTTTGAAGCAGAGTATAGCACCACGCACAGGTACTCGGGCTTATATGAGAACGTTCAATTTCATCTGGAGAGGCAGGAAGGAGCAGCGGGTGCTAAGCCTTTAGTTTTCCCCTAGGGAGAGGACCTTTTGGTTGTGAAGTAGGGGAAAGAAGAGCCTTTTCACTCTGCTTGCAAAATATATATATGTCTGTATATATTCGATACACATATATCAAAGTAACACCCGCGCAAGCTACTCTGACTCTTCGTTACCGCCTAGAGCCTCGGGGTTTGCAAACTTGCACCTGCAATTGGCCGCCTCTGGGCGCGCGATGCTCTCCGAGCAGCCCTGGGGAGCCTGGTCGGAATCGGAAGCCCCGAAGGACGGAGCTGAGCCGCCGCAGCCTGGCGTCTCCCCGCGGGCACCGACCTGCTGAGCGGCGGGGCCGGGCACGCGCCGGCGGCAGCCGTGGAAGCAGCCGCGGCGCCGCAAACTCGCCGCCGGCCCCGCCTCCTGGCGCCCTTCCAAGCAAGCCCCTCCTTCCTGCCCCGCTACAAACGGCGGGACCGCGGTGCCCGGGCGTCACTGAGGCAGCAGCTGGTTCGGTGAGGAGGGCGGTCACCCGCGCGGCGTGGGTGGGGCTGGGGTTCCACCGGGTTCCAGCCCACCTTAGCGCCACCGCCAGGACTGGGGACGCTGCCGCTGCCTCTCCGTGGAGCCCGGCTGGAGCGACACTGCCGCGGCTGTGCTGACGGCTGGCGGCGCGAACTGTAGTAGCTGCACCTCCGAGTCGGAGCAGGCAAGTGTGGGGGGCGTGGGTGGGGGCGGGGAGGATGGCCGCGCTGCGCGGCGGACCCTCCTTGGACGCCGAAGCTCAGGTCTGTGCCCGCCGCCGCGGCGCCGTGCGGGGTCCAGCCTCGGCCCGGCAGGAGTCTTGTCCGGGCTCAGGGCGGGAATGCTAGTGGGGGCGGTGGAGGTTGTGCACGCGAAGTTCCTGGAGCTCGGCCCCTTGCGGCGGGAGCGGAGGGAATTGGGCGCCTCGGGAGGTGGCACCGCCCCTCCTGTGGGCACAAGCTGGTTGGGGGCGGCGGGAGCCGAGTCGGGCCAGTGGCGCCAGGCAGCGTGCACGGGCGTGGACGTGCCCGGGTACGGCCCGTGTAGCGCGAGAAGGGAACTGCGCCGAGACGCAGGTGAGTGTATTGGAGGGAAAGTGGGGGAGGGGGCTTTTCTGGAAAAATGGCCAGATTCCCGTGGATGTGTGTACCGGGCTCTCCAGCCGAACACACCCGGGTGGGTGGTGGTTGGTGCGTGCTCACTTGGAACGGGGTTTCCTCCTCGCGCGCGGTCCTCGGAGCGCCCGGGGAGTCTTGTGGTTTGCAGTAACCACGCTGTGTGCGGAGGTGGTGTGGCGCTTTGGGCGCCGGAGGTTGGAGCCAGGATGATCCCCCAGGCCGCTCTTCTTGCCTGGTGTTAGGGGGGGGCCGGGTGCAGCCGCGCGAGGTCGCAGCTTGCGGTATCCTCCCGGGTTTGCTAGCATCCAGGGTTTGCGCGCAAGCGGTGCGCTGCGCGGGAAGTGCGGGGCGGGCCGCCCGGCGAGGCAGACTCGGGCTTTGGCTCGCTTGCTGTGGTTGCAGCAGCTGCGCCTCCAGCCCGGCAGGAAGGGCCGGCCAGCTGCGGCCCCCGTGCACGGACGTGTGTGTTCGCTGGTGAGATTGGTGGAGCCGCGCGGACCAGCATGGGTTCACCGGCAGGTACCCCTCCAGTGGCGGTGACAATGACCAGCAAACGGAGTCTTTCCACGGCGTTTCCTTAAAAAGCCTCCCTGTTATCCATCAGGGCTGAAGCCGAAACCATGACTTCTAGGTGTGAGCACGGAGTTGTAGCTGTCCAGGTCATCATTAAAATTGTTTGCATTTTAAAAGACCATCTCTACTGTAAAATTTTCATTTTTCACTCTGAAAATGTGGTGGATTTAGTATCAGTTATCTACTCTCTATGCCTTCCCCAAAGAACAATGCTTAAACAATGCCAAAATGTAGTGCTCTGGTAAGGACAGAGAGCTTTCTAAAACTTAACTTTTTGATTGTCCTATTCTTAATAATTCTGTCTTCACAAAAGTAACTCAGCTCTAAAACTTGTGGCAAATAAGTCCATTTAAAACCACTCGAATACTTGTTAGGGTGTAATTTCCCCATTCCCTTAAGTAAAATCTGTTTGTTTGAAATAGTGTTCAGTTGCCGTTGACAATTTTCTCAGGAATTGTTTTCCCAGAGTCCTTTGAATTTCCCATTTGTGCTAAGGTGGCGCTTTCTTTTGGCAGCTGACCTGGACTCTCCATTTTGGTGAGCTGCTTCCTGCATCTGCTTTTGCATCAGGACCTTTGGGTATCGAAAGGGTGACTGTTTTGCTAGATGGACGCAGGGATGTTACTACGTTTGTTTTATAGGAGGTTATAGAAATGTTGATTTACGTAACACACTGTTCAGGCTGAGGAGCATACTTAGGGGAAGTGCCTTTGGAGGAGGTGGTGGTGGAAAGAAGACAACATCCTCTTCTGGAAGATGATAGCTGGAGTAAAGTGAGAAAAACTAGATTACTAAGAAACAAACCACCCAATTTTCTTTTTCTCCTTGTAAGAATATTTTGTGTGTGTGTGTGTGTGATTAAAAATGGCCCCTTATTGCATATTTGGGTAACTTTGTGCTGTCACCTTTCAGGGAATGGGTTTTTTTTTTTTTTTTTTACTTTAAAGACAGAGCCTCAGGTGTTTAAGCACCCCCACCCCCATCCTACTCCTTGTTTTCAGGTGTTTGCTTCACTGTGCAGTATATGTTGCTAGGAGTCACATCAGATCAGTCACCCATTTTAAGCTGCGTATTCTCTTTCCCTGTTTTTCAAGAGAATTTTAGTTTTAGAATATGCTCCTGATATAGTACCAGGTACCCGTTGCTGGTCAGTGTCTGCCAGGCTGGCCTGTTAAACTTCCTATGGGGCCTTGTTTTCTTTTTCAAGGCCCAGGATGGGCTAGTTACGAGTTCCATTTTGGTTTTGGTTTTTTGATTGGTTGATTCTGGTTAACGCTTCTTCACCAAACAAGGTCTTTCTCAGTCTTGGTTTCTTCGGTTTAGTTAAGACGCAGTTCCTCGTGGGTTACAGAACAACGCTATATATGCTACCTTATTCCCTGCAGCAGCCTTTTGACTCTTTGTATACAGACGTTCTTGGTGGAATCCATGTAACCACCGTCAGCCATTCCAGCTTTCAGTGCTTTTCTTATCATGATTATGATTTAAAAAAAAATACTTTTCTCTCCCCCCCAACCTTTCTTTCTCTTCTTCTCTTCTAGAAGCAAGTCCCAAGTTCTCTTTAAGGACATAGCAAAGCCATCCAGAATACCCTGATTTCTAAGCTGGGATCAACCTTTTTTCTTTCTATGCTGAAAAACTGCTGAAAAACGCCTTTCAGGAGTTCAGATGGCACAAGAGCACCACAGTGGCAAATTACCCCTCATGTTCTTTTTTCCCCAAAGGACTAGATACTCCGAAATAGCTTCTTATCAAGACTGACTTTACCGTTCACCTTTTTGATCACTTGTCTGCATGGTAGGGTTAGTTCTTATGCTCTTATTTGTAATGTTATTAAATCTACTGTATCGTCATATTCTTATTCCCACCTTTGTTATCCGTAATTGTTTATTCAGAAGTGAGAGAGGCTAGAGATCCATGGTGCTTAGCCTGGTCACACACTTTTTTGGGTGGCACTGTGGGGGCTGTGTTGGTGGGTGGGGCCTGGATGGTGTTTACCACATGGAAAAGCAGGCCATGGCAGTTTACCCTCACTCTTTTTGTTTCCTTGGTTACGCACCTGGTCAGGCCAATAACTATGGTAAGCTACCACGTTTGAGTGTCTTTTTTTTTTTTTTTTTTTTTTTAGCACAGGTGCTTGGTTAGAGGCAGGGCCAGCTTTATAGATATTCAACCTGCGCTGTTGCATAGGCCCACCCCCATCCCTGTTGTCTCCATCTTGAAATTCTTAAAAATGTTTGAACAAGGGGCCCTACATTTTCATTTTGCATTGGAGCTCACAGAATGTGTAGCTAACCTTGGTTAGAGGCTTTCTTACTCGTAAATACTTACCTGCCAATAATGTGGCTTTATGCTGATATACTGTAGGACTGCTTGAAATCGAAAGCTTTATCCACAGCCCACTCTTGAATTAACTATGGAGGACATAAAATGCATAGAATATTTAGTTGCTTAGGCCAGTTTCATTTTGCAAATGGCCGCGTCTTCACTGGTTCTGATTACTCAGAGCATCCACATACTGTAGTGCCAACCCACTGTTTTATGTTTCTAATTCAAAAAGAATATTTATTGTTGGTTCAAAATACTAGTTAAAGTGCTAGCTGATTTTTGTCTCTGGATGTAAAGTAATATAAATCTGCTGGGCAGAGACAGAAGGAGCTTAAGCTTGAAAAGTCAATATTTTGAGACTTTTATGTGTTTAAAAAGATACACGTTTTCTTATGGTTTAAATGGGATTGGTAACTTGGAGTTTGAATTAAAAATACGAAGCAATATGGTAAAATTTCAGATTTTATGGAGTATTTAGAAAACTGTTTACAAACAGGAAATTAGCAGATTTGGCTTTTAGCATGTATGTGATGTGTAAACATAACTACATCTTAGCAAGTTATATGTATCACAACTTTCATTTTAGTATGGTCACTAGGAAAAGAAATTAAGGGAAAACTTTTTATATCTCTAGCCTCGGATTCCAGTGTATTTAAAAAAAAACAAAACAAAACTGGACAGTTGTGTGAGCAGTACTGTTAGATTCATTGTGATAAGCACCCTCCTCTTTAATACCAGCACGAAATTTCTGGAGATTGGTCCATATAAAAATTTGTTTTTGGTAAGGGTATTGTTTTCTCAGAGCTGTGGCCTAGGTTTTGAATTCATTAATCTCGTTGGAACTTTCAGCTGCATGTTTTACTTTAGAATGTTGCTGAATTGTTTTGTGTGATGACAGTTGAGGGTTTTTCTTGTAGGAAATCTTTCTGCAGGGAGGGGTAGGTGCTTTGGGAAGGAGTGTATGGTAAGCTAACCAAGAAGGCCATAGGAATAGGTGGCATGGGGTTAAAACCAAACCAGTTTTTTGGAGGCTGATTAGCAGCAAGTAACTGCATTTTTTTTTTTTTTTAACTTACAGTTTCCTTGTACACATCTATATTACTGATTTCTCTTATGTCAGTGACTGTGAAAATGAATAGCAAATAAGGTTTGACAGATAAAAGCCCTCTTTTCCACTTTAAAAAAATCTTTATTTGAAAAAATTTGACAGTTTTTTTCACTAGACGTTTTATTTATGGTGAAATAGTTATAGTAAAATGGCATACATAGATTTTTGCAAACATGTTGAAGGTTTTTGCTTTAGCACCAGGTAAGTTTTGAACTCCTAGGTTGAGAGGTACCTGTGTCTTTTTATCTTGCCTAATCTAGTAGTGATAGATTAGCACCAGGTATTTTTCGCTGACGTAAAAATGGAATCTGTCTCATAAAAAGGAAATGCATATTCTATATGACTAGGCTTCTGTTTTTCTTTTCCTTCTGAATTTTGCTGTTGTGGGCTGTTCATTACTGGAGATTATTTTAGCGGCTTTAAAGACTGTATTGATGGAATATCACAGAACTACATATTTTTACATAAACATCGAATCAATACCGAGAACTGTTCTTTCAGAATAAGTTTTTATTTTATTTTGCTTTACGATAGTAGGGATCAAATGCATTGTAAAAATAAATCCTCAGTAGACAGCATCTGGACTTTTTATTTCCTTCTGAAAATAGGGGACGATTAGTTGTTTTGGAATTCGTAGCTTTCCTGTACTTCCTTCTTGGGGAACCAGTTGCTGTTGACCCCGACTCTTGGCAACCCCATGTGTGTCAGAGTAGAACTTTATTAGGTACGGTTTTTAATGGCTGTTTTTTCAGAAGTAGATCTTCAGGCCTTTTTTCCAGAGGCACCTCTGGGTGGGTTTAAACCTCCAACTTTTCTGTTAGCAGCCCAGCATGTTAACTGTTTGCACCACCCAGGGATTCCGATTTGGGATACAGGGCTCTGTCTTCTTACCCTGGTGAGAGCAGGGCAGTTATCATTCAGATCAATTCTCGGCTGCTGTTGAGTAACTGACGAGGCTGTTAGCGTTCATTGGAGGTGGACTCTAAGCTTGCCATGTCATCTTGGTGTTTGTTTTAAAATCCATTCTGTTTCTGTAAACAAATATTACACATATTACACGTGTAAGGTCTTCTTGTGAGCACAATGCTGCCAGTTTAGCTGCTGAGTTGTCTTGCCTCAGTAGGTTTTGTCACTTAGGTTGAAATTCTTAATTTAGCAGAGTCAGGTGGGAAATACTAGGCTGGAAATCTGAAGTTTCAGGCGGCTGGTTTTGGCTCTGTTTCCTGTGTCCTTGGTTTCTTCACCTTTCTTTGCATATAAAACCTCACCTTCCTAACTCAATGACTGGGTGAAGATAAAACCTCACCTTCCTATCTCAGGGACTGGGTGAAGATGAGCATATTGAAGTATGAGACTTTTGGCAACGAAGTGACAATGTCTACTGAATTGGAAAAGCGCCTATGGATTAGTTTTATGTATTTGGCCTCAATGTGCTATTATGATCTGTTGTTTTTAATGCTTCTTTTTAACGTACCGGCATATAATGTATGTTTCTGCCATGGAGGGAAAGAAAAATGCCAAACAGTAGGGAGGTTTGGGGGGAGTTGTGACTCTGAACATTTCCGAACAGAAATAAACATGTTTATATATCTGTGATGGTGGAATTTTAGAAGGAAAATTTGAAAAGCATTTTTCCTTGAAGATAGAAATAACGCTAAAATGTTACGTGTGAGAGGATGAGAATTTAACCACATAATATTTCAGGAATATATATTTCTTAATTTTTCATCTTTTTTCAATGAGCAATCATAAATTTTTAACTTCAACATTTACATTAAGTAATTAGACCACATTTTCCTTGATTTGAATTTTTAAAAATCTCTTATCTAGGATCTACTCATATATATCACAGTATGGAGTTTACACAGAAATAACCTTATTTTTCTTGCTTGTTTCAATACGCTCTCACCACCCCATGTAAAAGGTCATTGATGGATGCCCTGTCAAGTAAGATATTGGAAATTGCTCACTTGTTGAGTTTTTAAAAAAATGTTTAACATTTTTTTATTCTTTAGGCATCATCTGTGTGTTTCAGAAGTGTAAGAGGTATTTCTCAAAGCAAATAAATCACAGTGTATTTGAAAATAAATTGAGTGAATTGAGTAGGGTGGGGAAGATATTCCTGGAACTGATTGCAGTTGATCTTGAGTTTTCTCTAAGCTCCTTTTCAAAAGTAAGATTATTCTGTTTCAGTGATGCTGCTTCTTGACTGGAGGTGCCTTTGGTGACCTGTTAGGGTCACTTACCTTTATTGCAAAGCTATCCAGAACGTTTTCGATATACAAAGTTTATTATAGAGTGAGCAAGTTTGTATAGCCTATTCCCAGGAAAAGACCTATTTCTGTATGAGTTTTCTCAGCACCAGTTTCTCTTCCCCTAGGTGCTACTTCAAGGTTGTTGGCTTATTTTGTTTAAACCCTGGGGGGTCCTTTCTGGCCTCTGGCTGTGTGTGACTCATGGACTATTCCCAAATACCAGGTCACTAATGCTTTGGACTTTTATCCCTCCCCTGCCATTGTCTTTGCAGGGAAGTTGAACTACCACAGCCTTCCTCTCCTCTTTGTGATGTGTCTGTACTACTCCTCTGCCTCTTAGTCACCTGTCTGTGCCTGTGCTTATCCTATTCTAGCCTGGAAATTCTGGGTCAGATGCAACCCACTCGCTTGTCCCTTTACTTTCTTATCCGGCTTGCACTTTTGCATTAGCTCTTGTGCGTCTTGTTATGTTTCACTCACTGAAGAATATCTCCTGTGACCAAACGAATTGTTATTAGAAGACAAAGGGGAGAAACGGGATCAATAGACAAATAGTTTCTGCCACCGGCCCCAAATGGTGGCCTGTGGGCTGCATATGGCCTGTAGCTGTTTAAATTGGACTGAACAGTATTTTTAGAAATTGTGAATTATTGATTTAAGGATTGGGAAATGTCAGATAAAGATCTAGGTTCACCTTTCTTGCCTGGAAAAATTGGAAGAATCCAGTAACCCCGAGCTCACATTCATCAGCAGGCTCAGCACAGTTGTGCAGTGTAAACTGCTCTCTTTGGATGGACCGTGGTTTGCTTCACTCCGAAATATAATAAGTTACTGCCTGGTCTTTGTGGGCATTTGAGTTCTAACTCTAATGCTACATTCCCTAAAGTCACAGGGATTAAAATATTAAAATGCAGTAAAACCTGCAAAAGCCAGAACCTGTGTCAGGTGGAAAACTGTCAGAGAAGGAAAGCTCAAATGTTTGCCCTGGTGGCGCGGTGGTAAATAGCGGTGGTAAAGAGCTCAACTGCTAACCAAAAGGTCAGCAGTTTGAATCCACCAGCTGCTCCTTGGAAACCCTATGGGTCCTGTCCTGTGGGGTTGCTATGGGTCGGAATTGACTCAACGGCAATGGGTTTTGAATAGAGAGCGACAGAAAAGTGGTAAGACTGCACCCTGTCAAAGGCAGAAAATTTGGAAGACCCGGAAAAACAAGGCAGTACCACGAGTTCTGGCTCTCACAGATTTCAGGGTACAAAGATAAAGGCAGAAGTTTTAAAAACTTGACTATTCTTTTGATTTTCTTTGTGTTTGCAAATAACGTTTGAATTATGCTCGATTGTTCTTGGAAAATTTAAATCTTTTAGTCTCCTCAAGGAGGTGGATTGACACAGCAGCTGCAATGATGGGCTCAAGCATAGCAATGATTGTGGATTGTGAGGATGTCGCAGGACCTGGCAGTGTT
This sequence comes from Dugong dugon, assembly GCA_030035585.1. Taxonomy (NCBI): domain Eukaryota; kingdom Metazoa; phylum Chordata; class Mammalia; order Sirenia; family Dugongidae; genus Dugong; species Dugong dugon. The sequence continues at coordinate 28,352,708 of CM057471.1, read as the reverse complement.
TTGTTCTTTTGTATATAGGGTTTCTATGAGTTGGAACCAACTTGACGGCACCTAACAACACTTTCTCCTCTACGTCAATTAGAGAAGTCTTGTCTCAGGCCTGTCCTTCCTGTATGAGATGTATTTCCAAGAGCTTATTTTACGCCCTTCCGTCTGGATTTTAACCTGCCCCGGTCGGGAGCCTAGATTTCTCCTTGCCAGTTGCCTGCTTCTATTTGTTCAGATGCTTTGGGGTCAGCAGAAGTTGCTTGGCACTGTGAAAACTTAATAGGATGTTATGAGCTGTTTAAGAGAGGCCTGTGGCCTGCTAACCTTGTTGCTGATGGTGTCAGCTTAGAAAAGACGTTCCCCCTTATATTGCTGTAAAAAAAGAGCTGATAGGAGAGGCCACCAGTTGTGAGGTTTTTAAGTATGTTCTTTCTCACCCCCCCTAAGTTTTTTCGATCTTTAGCCTTTCTCCTTTTCCCTGGACACTACAGGGCAGCTCTAGCAAAGCTTTCTCCCACGTGTGCAATAGAGCAAGCTGATGCACCAGCAGAAGTAGAGAGAGGCTCCACATGTCATGCTTGGACCAATGCTATCATTTGATTTTACAATAAGGAGGGTGGATATTACTAATCTACTCCGGAGCATAATAGCACAATTTGAATAGCAGAGAGCAACTTTGGTGTGTGTTAATGTCTGGTGAGATGAATACGTATGAATGCTAAGTAGGTAGAAAATGTCACTGTAGAGACTTCCATTTGGTGATTGTAAGCACTTATGTTTCTAGTTCCCTTTTTGTTCAGCCAGACAAACAGATAGGAAGATCTGTTTTATCAACCCAGCATTAGTGTAGCTTCTGAGGAAGGAACAATGCCCATAAAGCCCCACTCTCCTGGCAGCCACTTGAGCTAGGCCAGTCATAAAGATGAATCAGAATGTATCCCTATATTGAACATCTTAGCAAAACCCTTCAGAATAATAGGAGCTTAATGCCGGCAGTTTTAAAATTGGCGCAAATCTCCAGGCCAGCCAAAACTGTTAGATACTTGAAGTGTGAGTAAAAGTATATGCTTATTTTGAAAAATTGATTGAATTAACTGTATACAGTTTTTTTTCTTTTTTAAATTACTGTAGATTCTGAACTTAAGATATTTTTAAGCGGCACTTAAAAAGAACTTTTGGTGCCAAGTAATTATGTGATTCTTTTAGGTGAATATGTTGCATACTTTGGTGCATATTTTATCTCCTTACAGGTTGGGAATCATTGTGGAGCTTCTACTGTATGAAAAGAATAGCTTTGATCTGTGTGGGCTAGTGGTGAACTTGGGAGTCTAGATCTTTTCCAAATTCATCTAAAGGTTTTTTTTTTTCCCTTTAACTAAAAAAAAAAAAAAACTCTAGTTTTTTATATTGGGACTGGGCTCAGAAGCCAGGAAGGGTTTGTAGTTACTGTTTCATCAAGTATTTACACATTATTATTAAATGCCAGGTACTGAGAGAGCTTTGGGATGGTTTAGGAAAGCGTCCTTGTCCTCATATTCTTTGGTCTGTCTGCTTAAGAAGATGAGGCAGAAAATGACAATTTAAAAGATGTCACAAGCCTCCCTTCCCCCTGGAGTTTACTGGTAGAAACTGAGCTCTTGAGGAATTGAGAGGAAGGTCAGGCCTCTGTGATCTGAGCTTCAGGGATCAGTCCAGGTCACTGCATATTGCTTTGGGACAGGAGTATGGCTTTTCTTGGTCAGTTTTGTCATGTTATCTTTATTAGCTTTGTTTTTCTGCCTGCCCTCTGCCCCTCCCCCACCATGTCATTTTTATTCCCCTTGATTCTCTCTTTTATGGTGTGAGTAACTATCCTGGTTTGCCAGGAGCCCAGTTTCAGGTGAAGAATATTCATGCAGTGCAGAACCTGCCAAGTTTTAAGCTGTGGCTGGAGAGAGATGCCACCAGTGTGGTCTTAATTTGACTGTTGTCTCCGGAAGAATGGACCCAAGGCATGTGTGTGGGACTACATGAAACCCCAAGAGTTTTCTTCTCTCCACAGCACTGCGTGCCAACCGCCTCCTCTGGGTATAACAGTTTTCAAAACACTTAGGAAAAAGCCATAACTCTTGTAACGTTTCTTTGGCCCCTTCCCTCATAGGAGTAGTATAGTTCCAGGAGTACGAAGCAAAAAACGGGTCATAAGCTGGGATGCTTCTAAGTACATTGATCTCCTCCTCCTTGAGACTTCTCTGCCTAAAACAGATATCCTCCAGGAGCCTGGGGCTCTCAAGGCTGCTGGCTGTAGCTTTCTCTTGTGAGTCCCTGGTGTTCTGAGGTCAGCCTGCTGCTTTTTTGTGTTAATGGTGTTTATATTACTTTTTTTTTTTTAACTTCTGAAAGGTGATTGAAGGAACAGCCTGTTTGCTGCTTCGTCTCCTCAGTTGGAACTAGCTATTTGGAAATAATCTGCGTTCTTGCTCCTTGGATTTTTTTTTTTTTTTAAGAGTTTGACTCCTCTATAGGCATTGTTTATGGACAGTAGGCACAAAAGTTTGATTTCATAGTGAATCACATAGTCTGTGATTTAGAGAGCAAGAGCAAGGAGATATGTTTTATTTTTCTTTTTGTTTAACTTCTAATGTAACTTTTCTAAATGACTGCCTCTTAATACGATTAGAGTAAGAAATGTAGTATTTGAAGATAAAATTGGCAGTGTATTGGGAGGGGGCAGTAGGGAGCTGCCTGTTTTTAGTTGCTTGATGTACCTGGCTCTTCTGCCACAATTACCAGTTACCCTCGAGTTGATTCTGACCCATGACACTACGTATGTCAGAACTATGCTCCGAAGGGTTTTAAGTGACTGCGACCATTTGAAAGTAGATGGCCAGACCTTTCTTCTGCGGTGCCTCCGGGTAGACTCCAACCTGCCAACTTTTTGGTTAGCAGCCAAGTATGTTAACTGTTTGCACCACCCACAGACAGGACAGAAAAACACGTAGAGTCAGTAACTGAAGGTGATGAGCCATCCAGGATGATGCAATGAGGAGACGGAAGAATTTACCCTAGGAACAGTGATGACACCCAATGTTTCTGTTCTTGTAACAGCTCCTAGGAATAATCATTTTATAGATGAGGAAAATGAGGCTTAGAGGTCAGGGGATTTGCCCAAGAGTACAGCCTACTCAGTGGGGAAGTAGGACCCTGGTTTCTGGCTCCTAGTTCAGTACTTTTTTCCAGGGATTCCAGAGTGATGTTCTTTCTACCTCTGGTAGTTGAAGATGGCTGACGGCAGAGAGAGAGAGGGGTCCAAGAGGCAGCTCAGCTTTAATGCTTAAAGAATGTCTTGCTTCTGCTGTATGGTTGAGTGCTTTGTAATAAAATGGTGTGACCCCAGCAGCAACTGTATTTTGTCCCCAGGGCTAATTGTTTGGCTTCTCAGTGGTACGGCTGCTGTAACAGATAATTTATTTTTATTTTTTAAAGCTTCAATCTGGTCCCTGAACTTTGGGTGGGAAGGAGGGGGGGGGGCAAGATGGGAGTGAGCACTCCCAGCAGAATGCCCATAACTTGCTCCCCAGGGCCAGGATTCTGGGCTTGCGTTATTCCAGCTCTGTGACTAGGTGACTCCTGGAAGTGATTCCATCACAGACTGGTGTCTTCCTGATGCCAGCTGGCAGTCTTGACTTGCAGGATTACTTTTTGGAACCGTATGAAATATGGATTTGTTATTTTCTGTAAGCAAGAGAATGAAGACACACTGTCTTTGGACTTATTTTAGGATGCTGTTAAAATTAAGAAAAAGGATTGAAATACTGTATATTCTATTCTCGGTGAAAGTGACATTCAGCTAACCCTGCTCATTGTAGTAGGGAATCTGTAAGGGCTGTTTTTTAAGCTTGTTCAATTTGATACCAACCTATTCCAAATCTTGTGGGCTTTTAGAAATATCACTGTTTGTGTTCTGAGAAAAAAATCGTAGGTTAGGTGTTCAGTAGGCCGTATGAAGTCCAACCTTGAATCAACAAAATATCTACTGAGTAAAGATTGTTCTTGATTCACCTTGTTTCTCCAGCTTAACTGTCAGAAAAATTGGTTGTGAGTGGATGGGGAAGAATATCAATCCAAGATAATCGTTTTGTTCTTTCCTAGAAAGGGGACATCTGTCTTGTTCACGACTTTACTTTTTGCACCTAGTGTACTACCTTGTTCTTAGTAGAAATTCAAGAAATACTGGTTAAATTCACTTGAACTCAAAGCTTAGAATAGAGGTAATATGGAGAGAAAGGGAGATAATTCAGTACTTAAAAATTGCAGTCAGTTGGGAGAGTCCCTTTTAGTTTGATTTGCATCTGTAGGTAAATCATGAATAAGTGATCTTCTTAGAATTTTAATTAGTACAAGGACGTTTTAGCAAAAAATATTGCTCTGATTAATGCTATGTTTCCCCCAGTCTTCGATGGGCAATTTTTTCATTGTTTTTGAAATCTTGTAAATATGTCCACTTAGTGTAGTGGTTTTTTCTTTCAATCCGTGATGTCTTAGAATTGAGAAGCTGTCGTTGCCGCATGCAAACGTGTTCTTATCTCAATGTATATTTTATTCCTCCTAGATTATAAATACAATGTATATATATATATATATATATAATATACAAGTAAATATATGAATATAAATGTATGTGCATGCATAAAATATATAAATACAGATATAATGTTTAAAAAAAAATCACCAAACTGTGCATAGTTCATTCAGGTACCTCTGGTGTAAAACTGGCCTGACCTGGACTATGCTCAGAACAGAGTGTAGGGCACAGCAGTTGGGCCCCTGTTAGGGATGCTCAGTACCATTTTGCCATTATTGAGGACATCACGAGATGCAGCAGGAGTTTAGTTGTTGAGAATTTAAAGTTGAGTAAGGTTTTACATCATACCATCTTATAAGACACTATAATCTTAAAGTTTAATTTTAATGAATAAGCACGACTTCTCTTTAATTTCTCTAAGTGTTTTTTTTTTTTTTAAGTCATTTAATAGAGACTACCAGAGATTTTTATTGAGTAAAATGTCTCTGTAGTTCTCCAGTTTTCTAAGGAATTCAGAAACAAGAAGAGATCCAGAGACTTGATGTCAGGTCTTGCGTGTCCTATTAGATTTCAGAGTCTCCTGAGGAGTTTTATGGATCCCCTCTATCTAGAGAAATTTTTCATTATGGCCAACGTTTCTTTCTCTTCTCCCTTCCTCATGATTATTTCCTGTTTGTTATTGTCTCAAAGAAAGCAGGCATAACCCATGAATATCTGAAATAGACTGCTCACTATGCCTTTTTGGCAAAATCCTAAGTTGTTAATAGTGGCTTCTTTAAAACTTTAAACTTTTCTTGAGGCCTTTACCTTCAATAGGATTTAAAATTTTATGATTTATATCTTGCTTTGCCTCTTGCCTTCAGTGATATTTTGATGTCTTTTTGATTGCTCATCCATTCACTTTTTTGATGGTTAATCCAAACTTTTCTGTCCTGCAATAGTTTAAAAATAATTATTTTGCCAACTTATACGTGAAAATTTCATGGTTTCCAGTGCATATGTTTATTTGTTGTTCTTGTTAGGTGCCATTGAGTCAATTCAAACTCATAGCTACCTGGTGTACAACAGAACGAAACACTGCCCTGTCCTGCACCATCCTCACAATCATTGCTATGTTTGAGCCCATTGTTGTAACCACCTTGTCAGTCTATCTCGTTGGGTCTTCTTCTCTTTCACTGACCTTCTACCAAGTGTGATGTCCCTCTCCAGGGACTGGTCCCTCTTGATAACATGTCCAAAGCATGTGAGACAAAGTCTTGCCATCCTTGCTTCTAAGGAGCATTCTGGCTGGACTTCTTCCAAGACAGATTCGTTCGTTCTTCTGGCAGTGCATGGTGTATTCAGTGTTCTTCACTAACACCATAATTCAAAGGCATCAATTCTTCTTTGGTCTTCCTTATTCATTGTCTAGCTTTCACATGTTTGTTTATTTAGTAAACATTATATGCCGCTCACTGTCTGAGGTATTAAGGATATAGCAGTGAACATGATATAGTTTCTGCCGTCATGAAACTTATTTATTGGAGATGACACAAATTATTATTTATAATTGTGATTTGTGCTGGAAGGAGAAGAGTCTTTGAGGCCCCTAACCTCGTACGGGAGTGGTCGTGGAAGTTCACTGGTTAACTTTACCACTCCTCTCTTCAGCCTTCCTCTTTGCCTTGCACAGAAACAGATGATTTAGTTTTTAATTTTATAAGCATTAATGTATTAGAGTAGAAAGGTCTTGTAATAGCTCCATTCTTCCAGATAGATCCATGGTAAACTTTGAATCCTGGAGCTGATCCCTGCCACCTAGCTCGCATCCACCATAAATCTGGCTTTTTTTTTTTTTTTTTTTAACAGCTGAAAAACAGACTTTAATGTTCTTTTAAGAACAACATAATTAGGCAGCATTTATGCCCAAAACTGTACAGTGGATGCCAAATCCAGCAGTGAGATCTGCATTGCCAGCATCCTTTATTCTCATCACCCATGGCTTTGAAAATGTGCTGTCTGCATCTGATTCTGACATATAATTTATCAATATTTTCTGATAACGCTTGTCTAGTATATTGACTGAGATGGTAAAAACTTAAGAGGAATGCATATTAGGCTTTCTGTTTGGCTTAAAGGATTTAACCAGTTCATCCAAAGTTGTATGTTGTTGTTGATTAAATCATTAGGTTAGTTTATAAATAACTTTATAGAACCTTTCTCTTTGCCAGACCTTAGAATTATGACATAGAATTTCTTCACAATTCTGTGTTCCTCCCAGTAGTCATTTAAATTTAACCTAAAAAGAAATACCGTATTAATTTGAGGTTGTCCTTAACACTTTTGCTGAGGTGGGGAGTGGATTAGACAGTTTTTGTTGGACTATATATATATATATATTTTTTTTTTTTCTTAAAATGACCTGAATGATTTTTGGGCAGTCACTTAATACTGAAGGGCTGTGTATGCTAGTAAGAGATTGGTAGAGCCTGGAAAATTGCTCAAGCAATTGGAAAAAGGAGAGAAAAAAAAGGTTAAGGAAAATGAGGAAGTGAATTCTCCGTTTACGTTGTTTCTTCATGCACACAGCTCATCAGAATAAAACAGTACAGCGAATTTGTGACATAGTATTTAAAATAGTATTTTTCTGACCTGCTTATTAGATCATTACACTTGTTTGAATATATTTTTTTTTTATTTTTTATTGTACTTCAGGTGAAGGCTTACAGAACAAATAGTTTCTCATGAAACAGTAGTACACATGTTGTTTTATGACATTGGTTAACAACCCCACAACATATTAAGCCTCTAAATTCTCAACCTTTTTTTTTTTGGATGAAAACACAGATGGCCAAAGATACACCATTTCAAAAATTTCTACATACACAGTTCAGTGACACTGACTACGCTCTTCCAACTGTGCTGTTATTCTCACTTAAGATGAAGGCTTACAGAACAAAATAGTTTCTCATTTAACAGTTACTACACATCTTGTCCTATGACAATGGTTAACAATCTCACAACACATCAAGAATATCCTTACTCCACCTTGTGTTCCCTATCACCAGGGGACTTCCTTGTCCCCTTCTGTCTTCTGGCCCTTGTCACTGGACTACTGTACCTCATTAGTCTCATTTTTTTTTTTTTTTAACACCATTTCAAAATTTTTTACTTACACATTTAAGTGATATTGACTATGCTCTTCCAGTTGTACTGGCATTCTCGCCCAAGATGAAGGCTTACAGGACAAAACAGCCTCCCATTTAATAGTTACTACAAATGTTGCCCTATAACAGTGGTCAGCAATCTCACAACACATGGACAGTGTCCTTACTCAATTTGTGTTCCTTATCATCAGTTTCCTACTCCCCCTCTGCCTTCTGGCCTTTGTTACCGGACTCCTGTCCCTCGTTAGTCCCATTTAGTTTTACTGGGCTGTCCACTCCCAGGCTTAACATCGAACCTCGAAGGTAACTTCACCTCTGAGCTGAAAGGGTGTCTGGGGGCCACACTCCTGACGTTTCTCCAGTATTCTTTAGGCCAGTAAATCTGGTCTTTTTTTGGGGGGGGGGAGTTAAAATTATGCTCTACATCCTTCTCCAGCTCTGTCCAGAACCCTCTGTTGTGATCCTGGTCAGAGCAGTCAGTGGTGGTAGCCGGGCACCATCTAGCTGTACTGGACTCAGTCCGGTGTGTTTGAATATATTTTTAACTCATTAGTTTCCTCAGAGAAGTGGACTCTGGTGGCTTCAACAGTTGTTCTGTATTGTTTTAAAGACCATTACAGGTCTTTTGGAAGGTATATGCAAATGTTGAATCTGTTCTGAATGATTGAGAATCGTTTAAGTTAACATGAATATAGGATTCTGAGCATTTATTTTCAAGTTGCACCTGGTTGATTACAACTTTTAGGTATTAGCCTCTTTTTTGCTTAGGTACAGAAAGAAGTCAGTAGAAACATAGATAGTAACCTCCACTCTTGATTGAAGAAATTTGGAGGGAAGTAAATCAAGTTTTAGTTCAGGAGGAGAATTCTCATGGTTACTCCCTGTATCACATAGACAGTAGGGTTGAGAGTTAAGATATTGATGAGGTAAGGTAGGGATCTGGGATAACGACTTCCCATTTCCTTGGGTGTCTGGTCTGTTCTTAATGGCTCCTTTAATTGGTTTGAATTTTTAGGATGTTCCTTAAATGTTGTTTCCAACTACATTAGAAGCTCTGGATGTGAGGGATCCTGTCTTATAAATTTGTTCCTTGAACTTAGTAGGTCCTAGGGTCTATTAAAAAATAAATAAATTATAAAATTATGCATACCAAAGGTAAAAATTGCATGTAAGTTTTCTTTTTTTTTTTTAATGGTATGTTCAGCCTTGGTATTCCTGTTACCATGAAGTTGCCATGTATAATACACGTTTGACCAATTGGAGTTAATAAAAATTCTTAACATTTAAACCGTATTGAGGATTTCCAGGGTTTTTATGGACATCAGTTATTTATACACAATAGTAGTTAAGTGCTGGATACCAGATAATATTTTAAGATGATCTTTGTATTAACAGTGCTATTTCTGTCCATCTCTGCCTGTGAGGGTATGCATGTGAGTGCGCACGTGCATGCCTATGAGCAATTAAGACTTGACTGTACCTATTTTAGGAGCCCTGGTTAAAAACTCGGCTACTGACCCAAAGGTCTGCAGTTTGAATCCACCAGCAGCTCCTTGGAAACGCTGTATACCTAGCTAGTGAGCTTAACAACTAATTTGGACCACATGGGAAAAAATCCAGTGTGATGCTCTGTAACTTCTTTGACTCGGCTGACACCATGCCTTCTGCATGCATTTATGACCTGTTTATACAGCTTCAAAGCATGCTGTATTAAAAAAAATCAGCTGCTCCAGTTTTGGACTGAAGTGGGTGCGTTTGCCAGGAACAGGGAAGCAGGCTCCAGGGATGACAGCTGGGCCAATCGTTTAATAGCAGTGTGAAAGCTCCTCTGGCTGTCAGAAGAGCGGCTGCTTTCTACTCAACACCGAGTCTTTTTGGAAGCAGATAGAGAAGTCGAGGTCTAAGGTGAATACTGTAATCACAGATGGCTAACCTCAAGAAGGGTTGTTGGGCTGGGTTCTCCTGTGGTATAAACACACACACACACACAGTCACACACACACAGTCACACACAGTCACACAATCCAGAGTACAGCAGCAGCTCCATCTGGTATGTCATAGACCTGCCTTGACATAGAACTGCTTGTTCTAAAGCAATTCATTTTAAAGCTGCAATATGTTAAATGGGCATCCCTTCATTGAAGGCCTCCGGTATGTTGGCAGTTTATCAGCAGCAGGGTTGTAATCCTGTCACTTCTGGTTAATGAAGGCTTTTATTTAGCTCAACAAATCATATCTCCTGTTAACATCCACCCTCAAATGGTAAACTTGAAAGGGCTTTTCTTGACTTTTTATTAATTAGTAGCCATCAAGGTGCTTTGGCTCTTGCTTGTGATGGCCATTTAGCTGTTTTTCTTCTACAGAGGTGTGGTTTGTCTTAAACTAGGAAAACTCTAAAATGATTAAGATAATCCTTTTTGAAATGGCTCCTTATCTTTCCTGTTAGATGGCTGTTTCCTCCAGTCTCAGTGCAGCACTTTGATTTTCCCACCAGTTGTTGATTTATTTCTGGGCAGCCAAAGGGAATACACATTCAGTCTTAGTATTTAATCTGCATTTCCTAGATAGAGAAGCCCCATCAGAGAGTGTTACCCAGAGGGTTGAGTAACACCTTCTTCTTATATGTGGGGAACTGATGCTCAAGAAGTTGTGTTGTCTAGTGTCTTGTAAACAGTGACAGAGGTGGTGACACTAGCCCTGCGACTAGTTCTTCTAGTCACCTAAATTTAAAAAAAAATAAAAAGTTGCTGTTGAGTCAGTTCCAACCATGGTGACCCCACATGAGTCTGTGCAGAACTGTGCTTCCTGGGGTTTTCAATGGCTGATTTTTTGGAAGTCGATAACCAGGCTTTTCTTCTGAGGCACCTCTGGGTGGACTTGGACCTCCATCCTTTTCGGTCAGCAGCTGAGCATGTTAACCATTTGCACCACCCAGGGAATGCAGTCACCTAACTACAATCCAGTAATTCCTAACTTGCTTTTCCTTCCCCAGTTCCCTCCTGTCTACTCTGCTGCATTATTTCTGTTTCCATTTTAAAATGCAGGCTATGGCTTGGTGGGAGTATAAATTGATAAGTTTTTAAAGGGCCTTTTGGCAGCAGAAAACGTAATTAAAAATGCAAATAGACTAAGAACTAGCAAATTCTATCTTTAAATTTATAGTTTTGCTCTTGTATGAGGTATTCATAAGGACATTGTATGGAAAAGCAAAAGCCCTGGAAAAACGTGGATGTTCATCTATAGGGGATTAGTTAAGTTTATTAGGGTATATCTGCATTATGGAGTCAGCTATAAAGAAAGAGTTCTATATGTGCAGATAGTTAAACATAAAAAGCAAGGTGCAAAGAGTGTATAGATAGAAAGATCCATCTCTCTGTATATATTAAAATATTTACTTTTGCTCACCTGTGCTTATACATGTTTGTTTTTGTTTCAAAAATGTAGAAATTGTCAATGAAACTGATAACTTCTATGGTGTGGGTTGGGGAAATTAAAGACTTCTCTCTTTTGCTTTATATAATTCTGTTATGATCTTTTTGCATCAAATATTCCTTTTTAATTTTCAAAAATATTACTAAAATGTAATTACATCAAAAGATAACCCCTCTTGTATTTTTCAGAGCATTTTAATTGATTTTCACTATTCCCTCTGTCTAAACTATTTCTTTGTTCCATGCCTCTGCTGAGCTGAGTACTGTGCCAGACCTTTTGGGGGTTCAGAGGCAATATGATATGGATGTTACCCTGAAGGTGTTTAAGTCTATTTGGGGTGACAGCCCATAGACAGGAAATGTGATTGGTTGGTTGAGGAGAAGGGGGTTGGTGAGGGCTGCCATAGTTGGGAAAAGGTTCTTGAAACTGGCTAGATGTGAGTGGCACTTTGGGGAGGTTTTATACAGAGGGAGACTTTTTCTAGGAGAGAAAGAGAAGAGCATGATGTACTAGCATAGTGAGGAAACTGTTTCGATTATGGAAGGATGGGTAGGTTTCTAGGGCCTTGAAACACAGGTGGGAAGGTTTCCATTTCATTCCATGAAGGGCATTGTAAAGCCCTTGGAGTATGTGGAGTAGTTGGATGAAAATTGTGAGATCAAGTAGACTGGGGACAGTTTTGTAGGATGGCTTTATGTGAGGAGAGCTGAAGTAAAGGACATGGGCTGATGGGGAGAATGCTTCTCTGGAAAGGAAAGCAGTAGGAGGTAAGGAGAAAAATGGAGCATAATTTGGTGCCTGATTATGGTGGAACCCACAAAATGTAGAACCACCACTTGGCTTTCTCTGTCTCTTTTTAGCAGAGACTCATAAGATATTCGAGCTTTTTTTTTTTTTAAACCAAAGTTAAGTATGTTTTATGAAGTGTCTTTTCTGAGAAACAGAATATAAAGGTATACTCCTGATTCCCTTAGCATAGGTTTTTTTTTTTTTTTTTAATTCTCTATCAAAGCAAGTTGAAGTGACTAAAACAATATTTTCTTGTAAATAAGCAAAAGCAGTTTAAAATGTCTCAAGACTGGAGGAACATTCTTTCAAAGGTAAGGAGAGCAGTAAGAAGCTGTTCTAGGGTTTATCCGCATAGGTTATAAAATTCAGGTTAGAAGAAAGATTTTTTGGCAGTAGGTTAGACCACCTGTTCTCAAACTTTCTGGTCTTAGGAGTCATTTATACACTTAAATTTCTGAGGACCACAAAGACTTGTTGTTCATGTAGGTTATGTCCATATTTACTGTGTTAGAAATTAAAATGAGAACATTTCAAGGCATATATTTGTTTAATTAAAAAAAAAAGTCCATTACATATTAACAAAAAAAAAATTAAAAATGAAGGGTATCTGTATTTTTCTAAAACAAAAAAGTGTGATGGAATGGTTTTACATTTTTCATCTCTCTTTAATGTTTGGCTTAATAGAAATTACCTGGATTCTTATTGTACAAACTGAATGGAAAAGCAGATAACACACATTGTGTAACCTTTGGGAAGCTCTTCCGTATGCTTACAAGAGAACGAGAGGGAGAAAAACATTGTTTTGACTCCTGGAAGTCAAAGAGTCTTAGGAATTCTTGGGGGTTGCCAGACATTTTGAGAACTTCTGGGTTAGACTTAAGAGAGCTTCCTGGAAGAAGTGGGTTAGGCTTATCTGAGCCTGAAAAGAAAGCTTAGAACTTGCACACTGTGGAGAGGAGTGGACAGTTATTTTTCCAGAGGAGTGTAAATTAAAGAATAAAGGCATAGGATTAGAGTAAATGGAGGTGAGATTGTCCTGGGAGTTGAAGACCTGAATGCTGTGGCCAGACTGTCACTAGCAAGCTTTATCTTGGGCCAAGTCTTGCGTTTTGATTTCCTTACCTTTATAAACACTGAAGCCGTGGACTAGCTCTCAGAAGTCCCTTGTAGCACTAACGTTCTATGACTTATTCATGCATTTTTATAACGCTCTCAACGCTTTCTTTCTATAAATACGTACGGGCCCACACATCTGCGTACACACTTGGAGTGAGCACTTTGGAAGGTCATACGAGCTAAAAATGTACCTTGCAGTTGTTCACGTAAGCATATTCTTTTTTCTACATTGGTCTTAATGTCCTAGTTTCTTAAATAGAAATTGACTAAATGATACTGTGAGTGTATATAGAACCTTAACCTCTTTTGTCAGCTGTTGAACACACCTGCAGTTAACAAAAAAAAAAAAAAAAAAAAGACTCTGTTAGCCCCAAACTTAAAGCATTCCCAAGGCCAACTCTTCAGACAAAGATTAGACTGGACTATAGACATAAAAGGATACTCGTGAAGAGTGTGCTTCTTAGCTCAAGTAGATACATGAGACTAAATGGTCAGCTCCTGCCGGAGGTGAGATGAGAAGCCTGAAGGGGACCCAGGGGCTAGCTGAGTGGACACGGGAAATCTGGGGTGGAAGGGAGGAGTGTGCTGTCACAGTATAGGGAGAGCAATTAGGGTCGTATAACAATGTGTGGATAAATTTTTGTATGAGAAACTAACTTGAACTGTAAACTTTTCACTAAAAGCACAAAAAAACCCCAAAAACTTCACTGCACTTCTTTTCCCTACTTCCCCCATTAGTCATGGGATTAGGCGGGAGCAGGAGGGAGATGAGGTGCCATTCAAAGCTCCCTAGTCAGGCAGAGCTGCACTAATCCATTCCAGTTTGCTATAGTTGTTTAGAGAGGAAAATGTCACAGTAGTCCCCTTCTTCCTTAAAAATGCAAAGTGGGGTTGGTGGTGGTGAGGGGGGCCCATTTGTTGTTTTCCTGTGTATGATTGCACATTTAATATTAAAATTTTTTTCATTTAGAAATTTTCCACATTTAAATATGGACGACAATATGTAGTCAAATACTGAGAGCTTTATATGTCCTGACCTGATCAAGGAGTATTAGTACCAGTGGCACTTAGCATTCTTATTGGTGTTGACTTCTGTTTAAAAATAAAGTACCTTTGCTAGGATAGCTCTGGTGGGTGGTGGTGAGGACTCTTGATATTCTAGGTTTTAAGATTGCAAGTAATTTACTTCTGTGAAAACTGTGAGCTCCTGGAGGACAAAACCACACTTTTATATTCTGTTAGTCTCTTGTACATAAACCAAAAAAAAAAAAACCCAAACCCATTGCTGTCAAGTCAATTCCAACTCATAGCGGCCCTATAGGACAGAGTAGAACTGCCCCATAGGGTTGCCAAGGAGCACCTGGTGGATTTGAACTGCCAGCCTTTTGGTTAGCAACCATAACTCTTAACCACTATGCCACTAGGGTTTCTGTTTGTACGCAGAGCTTAATATTTATTGAATGAACGAGAATAAAACTTTTCCTTCAAACATGTAATTTGAGATAAGCAGTGTTAATCACTTTTTTTATTTTGGGAATCTCCTGGAGCTGTAAAAAATGAAATCTTCAACCTGAGAGAATTTCTGCCTAGTTTAAAAGAAATAAGGCAGCAGTCAGCTTTTTTTTTTTTTATGTATTAAATTTGAGATTATTTCCAATAGTGCTGCTTTTGTATTTCTTCTGGGGTTTGTATTTATTTCCTACTTTCAGGTGTCCCTGGGTGAGTACCCTCCAAAGGCAAAGGGCTTTTTTGAGAAATAAAGTCTGGAGGGCTACTCTGTCTGGGTTGCATAGCTCCAAATTAAAGAGAAAGGTGAAAATTGAGGGAAGAGTTGCTGTACAGATCATGATATTTAGGCTTGATTTGCAGTTCTCTGCTAGATCCAACTGTAAGGTTTATTGGTATAAAATGTGTGCTTGATCTGAAAAGCTCAAACGAGATGCTCTTGCTTCAGAAGAGCCAGGAAGAGGGTGTTAATGCCAATTTTCTTGTGTGTTCTTTTTAACAAACGAGAATTGGATTTTCTGAGATTTAAAAAAGTATTCATTGACATTGAAAGACACCCATGTTGAATGAAGGTAGATCTAAATTAGTATTTGGATAAAAGGTTCAAAAGTGTACACTTCCCCAAACTAAATTTAAATCTTAGTTTTTAACTTTTACTGCAACTTAATCTATCCATAAGTTGAGTTTCTCTCATTTTGTAGATTGATTTGGTGAGAAAAATTTTATACTCATTCCATATACATAGAAACCAAGTAATCCCAAGTAGCTTTCCATTGTCACACTATTAGATTAAAACGAGTTAGCATCAATAAAGACGGGCATAATGGCCTACGTCCTCTGAAGGCCTTTTTAAAAGGACATTTTGGTTCTTTAAGAATGTGAGTGGGGTTGTAGTCCATTTCAAATCCTCCTCGAATGAGAGGGCTGGGGGCTGGTGTGACTAGGGTCCTGAAGGTTGCTGTGTTGCTTTCAGCATTGGGCAAGGCGCCGTTTGCTGCTGAGGGCTGTAGCCAAGCTGTGCCATCTTAGGTGACTTCATGAGCAGACAGCCTTGTTGTGCCTGCCAGTGCGAGATTGCTGAGAGTAAGGAGTGGGAATTGTCTTGTAGAGCTTGAGTGTTAACACCTGGGGTTAAGAACTCAGGGTCCTTTACTCAAGTTATGGAGCTCTGATGGCATGGTGTTTAAAGCGCTCGGCTGCCAACCAAAAGGCCGGCAGTTTGAACCCACCAGCTGCTCCATGGGAGAAGGGTGTGGCAGTCTGCTTCTGAAAAGATTTACACAGCCTTGCAAGACCCTATGGGGCAGTTCTCCTCTGTCCTTTAGGGTCACCATGAATCGGAATTGACTCAACGGCAGTAAGTTTAGTCTTTGGTTACTCAGCCTTTCCAAGCCTTAAGTTTCTGACCTACAAAATGGGAACCCCAGGATTGATTAGGATGCTTTATACTAAAGCTCAAAAACAGGAGCTTTTTTCTTTTCTCACTTTTGAATGGGAATTCTTTTGGAAGACTGAAGATACTTGCTAATGTTAACGAGAATATTTCAGGAGTGATTATTTGGTGTTGAGGCTCTGTTTCTATAATATTTTGAATTCTTGAAATCTGGTATAATAAAACAGTCCCATCTATTCTCTGCACCAGAGAGCACTTAGACATCTAAATTTAAAGGCAAGGGTTTAGAGTTGCTGAGAGACGTCTTATAACTTCTGGGAAAGGAAGGAGAATGGAAAACTAAGGAGCTTAGGTTTCTCTTTTTAGTGATAGGTAGAGCCCTTTCTGGGGTTCCTAGTTCTTAATAGATTTCTTGCCCAACTGAGTGTCCTTGTTTGGTGTGTTAGGTCTCCAAAGAAGCCTATTCTAGCCGGAAGGGACTTGGGTGTGGTAAGGTAATTACAGGCTCTCAATAGAAGATGTACTAATTAGTGATCTGCATCCCTTTTAAACTAGGCTGTTGGCTGCTGGGAGTAGCAGGAGTTACCATTAAGTATCAGTGACTGAGAATTAATCTTATTTAGCTGGAAATGGGGATAGATATTATAATTAGATGTGAGAGATACAGGAAAATGTAGGCCTTCAAAATTATTCTACTTTTACTCACAAGGTGAAGTTAGAGTACAAAATCTTTTGTACGTCAGGAGACATGGGTTCTAGTCCTGATTTTGACCCTGAGTATCTTAGAGAGTAAATGACTTCACTTCCCTGGGTCTCTGCTTCTTATCTTCTAACTAAAATGGTGGGTAGATAACACATAGGGCTGCTTTTCTTCTTTAAAGATATGTTTTGCTGATGTTAGAATCGGGAAAGGTTGGATGCTGTTACCCTGACTTTATTTCCTTGTTTAGAGTAATAGGTTTAGAGTTAAATCCTGTTTTTATGTTTTGGGCTTTTTGTGGGTAGTTGTTTGGAGACAAACGTGAAAAAAAAAGAAAAGCTGCTATGAGATTGCTTTAGGTTGTGTTAGACTCTTTACTCTCAGATTGTGTCCATCATAATTGGGTAATAATTAGCACTTTGGAAAGGCCATTATGATGAGGGCTTTAATAGTTCTTCCGCCCTTTACTTTACATGACCACCATCTGGGAGAAAATTTTGTGCACCTATCACGGAAGAAAATGATCAAGTTTTAAATTTAAGAACCTGATTGTTAAGTCTTGATTAAATGATGCTATTAGGTTGTAATTATATCTATCCATAAAAAAATAGATGATAGCAGATTTGATTGCTGGGTTTCTTAAAGCAGTCTTTTAAGATGATGAATTTTAATTACATACATGTACCTGGGAACCATTTTAAGCCATTGAGAGGGGAAAAAATGGACAAGGCATATTGAAAAAGACAAGTTTTCACCGAGGTATATAGTTTTTGGAGTTTTAGCTTATGTTTTGGAAGGATAGAAATTGAAAAATCTGACGCCTCCCTGTGTCTCCCTTCCTCACACGTATATGCTTATGTATACCCGGAATCAACATTCTTTCATTTGATATAAATAATACAACAACACTGATTAGATATCAGAATAATGTGGCGTCACAGAAACGGTCGTGCCAGCATTATTTCAGAGTGATTTCTTTGTGTCAGGCATTGTTATAAGCAGTTTATATTAACTCACTTGAATTCTCACAAAATTCTGAAGTGTAGATAGTATCGTTTTCTCTCCTTTTACAGATAAGGAAACCTGGGGCACAGAGAGGTTAGGTTACTTGCCCAAAGACACAGCAAGTGGAAGAGCTGGGATTCGAACTTAGTCTGGCTCCACAGTGCATGATTTTAACAGGTCTTCTAGAGTTGTCTGTGCTGAGGTATTTGACCTAAATTGTAGATCAGCTGGAGTCTTGTTTTGTTTTTTTAACCTTTTTCGCATTGACATTATGAACTTTCTCCTTGGATAACAATAACCTAGTAGGATTTAGACATTTGTTTGAGTTAGAAACGTATGTATGAGACCGAGAAAGGACAGCTCTGGCTCTGTCACTTCTGCCTGAAACCTTCAGTGGCTTCTATTGCATGCAGAACAGATTTCAACTGCTTTCAGGCATTCAGAGTCCCCCATCCTTTCCCACATTTTGTGTGCTAGCCAAGTTATTTATTTATTTGTTTGGTACATGGCCGATGCATTCCTACTCTATACTTTTTGTTCACTCTGGAATGTGATTGTGTCTCCCATCGCGTTATGGCAACCCCAAATCCTGCATATGATACTGTTTTCATTTCATCTTCTCCTCTCTCAGCCCCTACCTGTTTTACGTCAGTCCTTATCCTCAAACCATCCCCCCCACCCCAACATACAAACATACGTATGCCCTAACTTACTGTTTTAAATCCCCAATGCCCAATGCCTGGCACTCAGGGCTCATTTAAGTGTATATTACATGAGTTTTACCTTATAACATGAAGATAACTTAAACGTTTCTTCACTTAGATTGTGTTTATATTTACACTGCCCCTGTTTATTAGGGACTTACTCAGTGAGCATGAATTTACTTTGGGCTGCTTACGTTTTAAGATTCAATTTAATGATTTTTAGAAGTGCTTTCTTTTTTTCCTGTCTGGGAAAATACTTGTGGTTTTTGTTCTTAACAGAGAGAATGAAGGTTCAATTTTGGGTTTAAAGCAAAAAGTAGGATTCATTCTGGATTTTGGTTCATTTTATTTTGTCTCAAACTTTAAGCTGTTCAAATCCTGTTGTTGGCAGCTAAGGACTCAGCTGGGCAGATGGTATCCATTGAACAAATTAGGACATTGAAGCATAAAGGTCAGGTTAATTCAACCTGTGTCCACTTAGCTAAATTGGCTACTATGTCATGATTGTGAGTTGGACTCTACATCAACCAGCTTTGCATTCCATTTTCCCAGCCCTCATCCTTTATGGTTAGCAATCTCTCAAATGCATGCTATTGGCTCTGAGGATGGGGCTAATGTGACTGAATAAGCAAGTCCAAATTGTATTCCATGGTCACGATATTGAATTAGTAGGACAATCTATACAAAGGACATTAAAAAAAAAAAAAACAACACCAAACCTGTTGCCATTGGGTCGATTCCGACTCATAGAGACCTTATAGGACAGAGTAGAACTGCCCTGTGGGGTTTCCTGGGAGTGACTGGTAGATTCGAACTGCCAGTCTTTTGGATAGCAGCAGAGCTCTTAATCACTGTGCAACCAGGACATAGGCATGTGCAGTTGGGAGTCCCAGAATACTTTCTGTATATTTAGGGTTTTGCTCTTTTTTTTTTTTTTTTTTTTTGAAGGGAATTATAAAACTATGATTAAATGCTTGCTTGTGTAGGGAACCAATTCCGTACATACAGATTTGGCAATGGTAGCGTCAGGGCTCCCTGTAAGCATGGTAAGCCCTGGATACCATACTT
The DNA here is from genome assembly GCA_030035585.1 of Dugong dugon. Lineage (NCBI taxonomy): Eukaryota > Metazoa > Chordata > Mammalia > Sirenia > Dugongidae > Dugong > Dugong dugon. The sequence continues at coordinate 28,333,297 of CM057471.1, read as the reverse complement.
AGTGAAAATCATTGTTCTAGTGAAGCCTATCATAGATCTTTGGACCTTGTCATGGTTTGAATTATGTCCCCCCAAAAATGTGTGTATCAATTTGGCTAGGCCATGATTCCTGGTATTGTATGGTTTTCCTATATGTTGTAAATCCTGCCTCTGTGATGTTAATGAGGGAGGATGGGGTGGCCTTTGTGTTAGTAAGGCAGGACTCAGTCTAAAAGATTGGATTGTATCCTGAGGCAGTGTCTTGAGATATAAAAGACAGAAGTGAGCAAAGAGACAGGGGGACCTCATACCATCAAGAAAGCAGTGCTGGGAACAGAGCACGTCCTTTGGACCGGGGTCCCTGTGCAGAGAAGCTCCTAGTCCGGGGGAACACTGAAGAGAAGAAGGCCGACAGAGAGAAAAAGCCTTCCCCTGGAGCTGATGCCCTGAATTTGGACTTACAGCCTACTTTGACTATGAGGAAATAAACTTCTCTTCATTAAAACCATCCACTTGTGGTGTTTCTGTTACAGCAGCACTGGATGACTAAGACAGACCTTAATGGCTAAGCAGCAGAATTATAATCTGACAATTTTGTGGGTTTACCGTTAGACTGTAAAACTGTTTTTGCCTCTTGGCAGTATTTTGCTTTCATCAGGATGATCTCAGCTTTCATTAAGTTTTCATCTAATTGAAAAGATTGGTTTTTGAGTAGGTGAGAGTCCTTTTATGTAACGTCTCAAAGGACAGAGTTATGGGTCAAATCACTCTTCAAATGGCTGGTAATTGTAGGGGAAGAGGCTTTTTAAATGGAGATAGCAAGTTACTCAAAGCTTATTGGAACTAATAGCCTTTATATGTAATAAGCTTCCACATTTGTAAATAACCAGAATCTTAATAACCCAGTGGAAGTGTGAGACCAGGGTTTGAACCAGAGTTACGCTTTCCCGTTTATCACCTTTCTAACGCTCGCTTTTTGTAATAGGAACTCCTTCTGCAGTAGTACCTAATCAGTTCATCATAGGCCTTTTGGTTTAATTCTTTCTTGGATTGCTGGAATACTTTACCCTTCAAATTTTTGTTTCCTGTAAAAGTAAGAATCAGTGGAAAACCCAAGCACCAAAATAAGTACTCTGCTTTGTATGATATCCCACAACCTGGTGGAAAAAAATAATGAGATCAGAAAAGTTAGTTAAGCATCCTAATACTTATTTTTTCCAATCTGTAAGGAGGTGGTAGTGCCACAGAGCAGGTTGTGAAGAGGAGTCAGTATTAAAAATGATTGTTTAGCTCTTGGAAATACTTCCCTGGAAATGCTAAATAGCAGTAAGTCAGCTTTTAGGGAGGAGACTTGTTGCCATTAAATGTGTTGTTTTTGTGTCACCTTTGTAATGAGTAAAGGAATGTTCTTCCTTAAATATGTGGCATCTTGAGATTTTGGATTTCATATTACTGAAATACTGCAACTTAAAAAATAACTTCCGTTATAAGATGTTCTGAATTTGTGAGTCCCGTCTTTTTGGGGTCATTTTATGTGCTATTAATGACTATGGGTATATTATTATATTTAAAATACTGTCTTCTCCATTTCTTAAATAGTATAATGTTGGACTCTTAGAGAATCATTATGTAAAATAACTATTTACCCCACTTAATCATGATGTGCCTACAACTCTTATGGATTTTGGAAGTAGGGGCTTAGTTTGTCTGTCAAGGTTATCAGCTTTGAAAATATTGCTTAGAAATGTTTTTTTCTTTTAATGTTCGAAGAGAAGTAATTTTATTTTACACCTTCAGTTTATTTTGAGAGCTGTTGATTTGTGGGTTGTGTATACAGGTGCTTGCTTTGTGTGTGTGTGTGTGTGTAGGAGACAAACCAAGGGAAATTTTGGTTAAAGAGAAATGGTAATCATCTTAGATTTTTTTAAATTTTGTTTTTCTAGAAGCTGCGTATACCTAACATATTGCCCCAGCCCTGTGCTTGTCATTGAAATGATAGTGGTAACATTGATGCTTACTTTGCCACATTTTATTTGTATTCCATGTTTCAGGATATCTCCCTCAGTTTTAGAGAATAATGCCAAGTGGTTGGTGTACTGGCTCTGGAAAGATCAGGCTGAGTTTAACTACTTGAATTTCAAAATGATTGCCCTGAACACCATGGATTGATTGTTGAAGTTTTGTATAGTTTTAATAGTCTGGCTTGACTGATTTTTCAGTCTGAAAAGGATTGCTATTTTGGAATTCTCAAATTCTAGGAATTCTTAAAACTTAGACACCTTATTCACCCTTGAATTTGAGAAAGGGGGCTATCTATCCAGTATGGATTAGAATATATCTTTTTACCTTTTAAAAAATTGTTGTCCTCAGGAACTTTTAAGAGCTCTGGCAGGACAGCTTGCCTTTTCTTCGACAAAAGGCCTGCTGTACATGTGTTTAAACAATCTGTCTTAGAAAGTGGGTGGTTCTTTTCCCCTTTTGATGGGAAACTGATGGCCCATCCCTTTTGAGCACTTGATGTTCCAGGAAATAAGGAAATGAGAAGATGTGGAACAGTCGCTGTAGTCCCTGAATGTTATACTGTCCCGTCAGTTGCCTTCTGATCAGTTAGCCTGGTTGTAGATCTTCTTGGTATCATTCCTGTTCCGTTTCATGTGTAAGTGAGAAGGGGAAAGAGAAGCCCATTGAGCAGTTTGGATTTCTCTTGGAATATCTCTGGGTAGGTCTGAGTACAGTGTACTTTGATTTAAGTGAGAGCGATAGAAGCGTTAAGGCCCTTTAACTTAAATCTTAGGTCTCCACACAAAAACTACCACGTATAGTGTCTGTATGATATAGTGTGTGATAGGTTACCAGGGAAGAGCTCTTGGAGGATTGTTTTTCAAGGAGAAGGAGGGCTGTGAAGGTAAGCAAAGTTTATGGTAGTGATGGGCGTGTATGTGGATCACAACTAGCCGGGAGATGCCAGGTGGAGATAATAGCAGTTATAAAGATGTGGAGGTGGATTGTCCTCCGAACGGGACAGAGACTGTTTTGGGGCATATAAAATTGAGAGGCAGGCACTCGATGTGCTGGAAATCTTGATATATTACTGTGTTTTGTCACCCACATGATGAAAATCAATAAGGGTTCAATGTAGGTTATGAAGCTCAGTTATGGCTCTATCAAAAGAGGGTTGAAGAGGCTTATGAAGTTCTTTGAAGGATTGATAGGGGGTGAGTGTTGTGGGTTTGAGATGAGAACTGGCTGAACTTGGAAATCAGCTACTTTTTGGGTGCCTTGCATGGTGTCTAGGCTTTAAGCACTTCTTAGGATAATAAGATTCAGGTGGAGGTGAGTCTCTGAAAACTTTCTGAATTTCATTTATGAACTGTCTCCCCCACTCCCTCCCATTTATACAGAGCTGAAATTTTTTGTGTTGTGAAAGTTAAACAACATTGACTGTACTAAGTAGAACATCATTGTCATTCTGTTTTCAAGGACCAACTGAAGCATCATGGATTTTCTCCTCCTTATTCCCAAAACAGAAATAGTCTGGACATGGTATGGAATTTGTGATTTTCTATCTCCCTAAAATATCACTTGTATAATTTCTCTTTTACTAGATGGTACATATTTCAGATCTTACTGTATGAGCACTTAGCATGATGCATTGGAGAGGCTATAAGCCTATATGGGGAAAAATAGTGTGGTAGAGCCACCCTTCGGGATAGAAGGTATTTTTTGTCATAGCCTCTTGTGATTGTGTAGCGTTTTTCAGTAATTTCACTCTTCTAGCCACCATTTAGAAAGGAAATAGAGCAGAGAGACATTCTAAATTGTTGCGACAGTGAAAATAAGAGCAAAGAAATAAGAAAATGCAAGAGATGGTTATGAGTCATTTTGAGCTGGTTCAGGGTTTTTGCATGAGAAGTTGGGAGAAAATGTTAGAGCAGGTAAGTTGTTGTTGTTGTTAGGTACTGTTGAGTCAATTCTGATTCGTAGTGAGTCCATGTGACAGAGTAGAACTGCCCCATAGGGTTTTCTAGACTGTAATCTTCACAGGAGCAGATCGCCAAGCCTTTGTCCTGTGGAGCTGTTGGGTAGGTTCGAACCACTTACCTTTTGGTTAGCAGCCGAGTGCTTAACGATTGTGTCACCAGGGGGAAATTGAAAAGGCCCTTGGATGCACATCTAAGGGTATATACAGTTGATGGTACTTGAGCAGGTGACAGCATAAGATATTGTTCAGAAGTTGAAGTTAGCCGGTATATAAAGTTTAGAATGAAATGTAGTTGGTGGGGAAGACAGGTTGGAAGCAGTGTATGAGGTAATAAAGACCTGGACTGGTATCATGGGAATTGGGAGGTGGGGGTGGATGCTGGTGGTAGTAAAGGAAACATTAATTGTAGGTGGATAACTGACAATATAGATTCAAAAGGAGGAGATAGGATTCAGGGGATATATACCCAATGTTCAGATCCCAGGAGTCTGGGAAGATGGGGTGGTGGCCTTAGGAAGAATATGGCAACTGAAAGAATTGGTTTGGGGACCCCCCCCCAAAACAAAACAAAACAAAACAAAAACGAACCATACCTGTTGCCGTTGAGTCTATTCCAGCTCACAGCGACCCTATAGGACAGAGTAGAACTGCTTCATAGGGTTTCCATGGCTGTCATCTTTATGGCATCAGGCTGCCATATCTTTGTCCTGCGGAACAGATTGTGGGTTTGAACCACTGACCTTTTGGTTAGCAGCAAGTGCTTAACCCATGTGCCACCAGGGCTTCTGGTTTGGGGACAAAAGTATTTCATTCCTCCAGGATCATTTTGGGAAGAACAGAAATGAGTCTCTTCCCTGCACTTCTGAGCTACAGTTTTCCAGTGCAGAAGGGAAATGCTTTCTGACCTCTACAGCTGGCCAAAGGCTCTTTGCCCCTTCCTCAGTGTTGGAGTGTTTCCAGTGTGGAGATTTTTTTATTCTTTCACCCTGTATGACAGCTTCTGACTGACTCTGCCTTTTAAAGTTGGGTTTTGACATTTTGATATACAGTTGATTTCTTCTCTAATCTCTTCAATTTCATAGTCTGACCTCTTGCTACAAACTTTTTAAAGACACCGTGCTTATGCTTTAAAAGTCACTTAACAGAACACATATTTGGGAGACGTGTTGCTTTTGCCACAGGTGTCAAGAGGGTCTTGGCTGTGTTTTCTTTGAATGCTTAAGTGTCTGTGCAGCTCAGAGACCCTCGGGCCCCTTTTGCTTGGAGAACATCAAGAGGTCAAGTGTTTATCATGGAACCTGTGATATTTGTGTTGGAAATGCTAAGAGATGGGAGGTTTGGGGTGTTTTTTGTTTGTTTTGCTTTGTGTACTTAACCAGAGCACACATGTTCCAGTCACAGCTTTTTAATGAGGGCCTGGTTTTCAAACTAAAGAGAAAATGAGCAGTGGAATCCTAATGTGTAAAACATAAGACCAAGGCTCTGGGATGGAATGACTGACACCCAGCTACATTGGGTAGTCATTTTATACTTATTGGCTCCTACCTAGCTTAACTGTTGCTTTCACATATCTTCAGGATAATCATCAGAGATCCAGGCCTTTAACTTTCTTATCTTGGGGGAATACAGTGAGATTTTAGGTTTTGTTTAGGTTGAGGTTTATAGGTGTTCGTGAGATTGAGTTGTTGGAATGGGCTTGAGATGAGTTGAAGCATATTATTCTAGTTCCTTCAGTCAGGTTTTTAGTGTGGCCTCATTTTGCTTGAAAGTGAATTCCCAGGGCAGCAGATATGCCTGTAATTAATCCTAAGTAGAAAATCCATCTCAGAGCCAAAAGTATTTTTGCTTTACCTGTACTGGCACAGAATGGGAAAAGAGATGTGTGGGTATCTGAGCATGTGAATTCAAATGATTTGGTGAAAATAATCCACTGTCCTTTCTTCCTAGCAAGCATTTCATTATATTCTTGTGGCTTCTCTTTCCTACCATTTTCACCACAACAAAAATTTGTCAATTTCAGGATTTCCTCTGTGACCTCTCCCTGGTGTTCACTATAACCATTAGATCTGTTTTGTCTCCAGGGCAAATCAAGAACAGCAGTAGGACCTATCGCTTTTTTTAGAGTTGTTCTTGATCCAAAGAATGATTTAGGAGAAATTTCTCATTTGTTGGGAGGCTTTTTCCCCCCTTTTTACTAGCAGTTTGCATTTTGTGTGTTATATGTCTTAATGGATTATCCAAGCATAATCACTATTTCCTTTTGAAAACTTTGGGTGCAGGCAACCTTGATTTAAAAATCAGTGTAATTACACTTCACTCAAGGATTGTGATTACCTCCTAAGTCCCTGAGTGTCCTACCTCTGTATGCTCAAAGCTAAAACCAACCTATTGCCGTGGAGTTGATTCCAACTCATAGCAACTCTGTAGGGCAGAGTAGAACTGCCCCATAAGGCTTCCAAGGCTGTAAATCTTTATGGAAGCAGACTGCCACATCTTTCTCCTGCAGCGGCTGGTGGGTTCGAGTCACCAACCTTTTGGTTAACAGCTGAGCGCTTTGCACTTATCCTTTGCATAGTATGGATGAATTGAACTTATGTATTCATATAATTTATGTACAGAATTATATACTAAGTGATGTCCTGCACGTCCTCAACTGAACTCTTGAGGCCAGAAATATTTAGGAAAACAGTTAAATCTAGGAATGGATTTGGTTAAACTTTCAGTAATTACTCAAGATAACCTATACAACTTAAAATCCGACACGTACCCAATGATAAAGCTTGGTAGTCTGCAAAACTTCCTATTTAACTTTAAGATGTTACCTTAAGGAATAAGGTGCCCCTGACCCAAGCAATGGTGTTTTCAGTCGTTTCATATGCATATGGAAGCTGTACAGTGAATAAGGAAGACCAAAGAAGAGTCGATGCCTTTGAATTATGGTGTTGGCGAAGAATATTGAATATAACATGGATTGCCAGAAGAAAGAACAAATCTGTCTTGGAAGAAGAACAGCCAGAATGCTCCTTTGAGGCAAAGATGGTGAGACTTTGTCTCGTGTAGTTTGGACATGTTATTAGGAGGGACCAGTCCCTGGAGAAGGACATCATGCTTTGTAAAGAAGAGGGTCAGCGAAGAAGAGGAAGACCCTTGACAAGATGGATTGACACAGTGGCTGCAACAGTGGGCTCAGACACAGCAACAATTGTGAGGATGGTGCAGGACCGGGCAGTGTTTTGTTCTGTTGTGGATAGTGTGTCTATGAGTCCGAACTGACTTGAGGGCACCTAACAACAGGAATTTTCCTTTTTGGCACTCTTATTAGAATACAGAAGGTACTGGTTTATTTTCCTTTTTGTTGGATTATCTCATTTCATCTTCCATTAACCCAGGGAGGTAATACGATTTTCTCCATTTCCTAAATGAGGAAATCGAGGCTTAGAACGAGAAAACCTAGAAAGGGTCCCCACAGAGCCTGTGGCTGTAACCACTACCCCATTGCCCATCAGGCTGTACATTATCCCTTTGTTTATTTTTTAATCACCGCCTTTCGATTGCTCAACTCTTACTTTTTCCTTATCTTCCTAAAATTCATATCCTCTGTCACATTTTTTACAAAAATCATTTTGTGCCCCATTCTTACCTGTAGTCTTAAAGTACAAATTTCCTAGCCTTCAGTTTGTACTTTTCAGCAAAATAATTCCATTCTACTTTTTTTTGTGGGTGTGAGCCCTTTTAATTGCTGGCTCTGAGCAGACACTCTAGTCAGACTTACCCAGCTTTGCCAGCCTCCATTGATAACTCTCCCAGTCTAGTTTTCCCTTAAAAGCTTGGATGCCTTTCTTTGGTCTCTAATTATTTGACCCTTGTCTGTTCCAGATGACACAACGGATGCTCATTTTATGAAGGTGTTTTGCGGTGGCTCTCCCCCTGGGCTGCACATTAGAATCTAATGGGGTGGTATTAAAAACAAACAAACAAACAGTGTCTGGGCCCTACAAGAGATTCTTAACTGGTCTTGGGTGACCCCAGGTATTGGTTATGTTAACTTTTGAGTCTCACCTGCTTTGCTTATGTAGTGCAGAGAGCATGTGCTTGGTGCTTTGTTGTTTTGGAAATGTTAACCTTTTCTAGTTCGTTTCCTCGCCTGAAAAATAGGGTTAAAATGACCCATTATATTAGGTTGTTAATAGGGCTTCAGGCTGGTTCATTCAGTTTTGAACCCCTGCTGAGAATTTGCATTTCCACCCCAGATACTGAATCAGAGTCTACATTTTAACATGATCCCCAGGTGATTCTTCCATATAATAAATTGAGAACCACTGCTCTACTAGTGGTTCTCAGAATTGGGCCCTAACCAGTAGCATTAGCATCAACTGGGAACTCGTTAGAAATGCGCCATCTCAGCAGGCATTGGAGCCTGAGGGAACCATTTCGAAGCTCTGGATGTTAGGATCATCATATGGGGGTTAGCTCACTGCCTGGTACACTCTAAATTAACCTAATTAAAAAAAACAAAACTATTGCCTTCCAATTGACTCCGACTCATAGCAACCCTATAGGACAGAGTAGAACTGCCCCATAGGGTTTCCAAGGAGTGGTTGGTGGATTCGAACTGCTGACCTTTTGGTTAGCAGCCGAGCTCTTAACTCCTGGGCCACCAGGGCTCCAAACTAATAATAGTTACTGTCTTTCTCACTTCATCCAGTAATCATGTCTTCTTTTCCAGATGCACATACTCTTTCTCACATTTGTCATTTATATACTGCCTTGTATTACCCATTGTGAAGAACTGGAATTACAGAACACTTCATGGTGCTCAGGAGGAACCTGTACATAGATCAAGAGGTAGTCATTCGAACAGAACAAGGGATACTGCATGGTTTAAAGTCAGGAAGGGTGTGCGTCAGGGTTGTAGCTTTTCAGCATATTTATTCAATCTGTATACTGAGCAAATAATATGAGAAGCTGTACTATATGAAGAAGAATGGGGCATCGGGATTGGAGGAAGACTCATTAACAAACTGCGTTATGCAGATGACACAGCCTTGCTTGCTGAAAGTGAAGAGTACATGAAGCACTTAGTGATGAAAATCAAAGGCTGCAGCCTTCAGTATGTATTACACCTCAACGTAAAGAAAACTGGATCAGTAAGCAGCATCATGATAAACAGAGAAAAGATTGATGTTGTCAAGGATTTCATTTTACTTGGATCTATGATCAGCAGCCTTGGAAGCAGCAGTCAAGAAATCAAGATGCATTGCACTGGGCAAATCTGCTGCAAAAGACCTCTTTAAAGTGTTAAAAGGCAAGGATGTCACCTTGAAGACTAAGATGCACCTGACCCAAGCCATGGTGTTTCGGTCACCTCATATGCATGTGAAAGCTGAGTGATCAATAAGGAAGACCAAAGAAGAATTCACGCCTTTGAACTGTGGTGTTGAAGAATAATATTGACTATACCATGGACTGCCAAGAGAAGTAACCAGTCTGTCTTGGAAGAAATACAACCAGAATGCTTCTTAGAAGCAAGGATGGCGAGACTAGGTCTCACATACTTTGGACATATTTTCAGGAGGGATCAGTCCCTGGAGAGGGACATCAGCTTTGTAAAGTATAGCGTCAAAGAAAAAGAGGAAGCCCCTCGAGATGAGTTGACACAGTGGCTGCAACAGTGGGCCCAAGCATAACAACAGTTGTGAGGATGGTGCAGGACTGGGCAGTGTTGAGTTCTGTTACAGTGTTGCTATGAGTTGGAACTGACTTGATGGCATCTAACAATGAGAACAACAAATGATGTCTGATTCCATTGCATTCCAGTGTGCACTTGAGTAAAAGTGTACATTTTGCCTTTTAAAATATATTAGGCTTGAAAAGAAGCTTCCAAAGTAAAATAGAGAACATCAAAATGTCTTTGAATGAAAAGCAAACTTGGGCCATGTGAGTGTCATTTAAAATTTCAGTGGCTTAGATTTTTAAAAGCCTTTTTCTTCTTTTTTTTTTCTTTTCTGTGCTAAAGAGTATGCTATTGAAACCACTGCATGTTTATCTTCTAAGTCTTAGTTTTTTTGTCTTAATAGGCTCCTAGTTCTGTCCTTACCTGAGGTTTTTGGTTTTTTCCCCAAGCTTCTTACAGCTTTAGGATGACTTTCCGAGTGATACATTCCATCTCCAGTGATAAAGGGCAAATCAAGACCGGTTGAAAGAGATAGCTGTGTTTCTATTTTTAAAAGATGGGCTGTAATTGAACCTACAAGTTTTCTTTTTTTTTCCCAAAGGTAGAAGATTCTTTCCTGCAAAACTCCCGTTGTTATTCTTCTGATATGTCGGTAATCATCTTCGGGTTGTCATCGTTCTGGTAGCTCAGGGATCATGTATATTTCTGAGTCATTCATGTCTTACAAGTTTTGATATGAAATAAGGATCCATCTGTGCTCCTTGCCTAGAATGGTCTGAGCTATATGTTGTTGTTAGGTGCCATTGAGTTGCTTCAGATTCACTGTAACCATATGTACAACAGAACGAAACACTTGTGGGTCCTGCACCATCCCCACAATCATTGCTGTGCTTACGCCCATCATTGCAGCCACTGTGTCAGTCCATCTTGTCAAGGGTCTCCTCTTTTGCTGACCCTCTACTTTACCAACATGATGTCCTTCTCCAGGGACTGGTTCCCTCCTGATAACATGTCCAAATTACGTGAGCCGAAGTCTCGCCAGCCTTGTTTCTAAGGACCATTCTGGCTGTACTTCTTCCAAGACAGATTGTTCATTCTTCTCTCAGTCCATGGTGTATTCAGCGTTCTTCGCCAGCACCATAATTCAAAGGCATCAGTTCTTCTTTGGTCTTCTGTATTCATTGTCCAGCTTTCGCATGCATATGAGGTGATTAAAACTACCATGGCTTGGTCAGGCATACCTTAGTCCTCAAAGTGACATCTTTGCTTTTTAACACTTTAGAGAGGTCTTTTGCAGCAGATTTGCCCAATGCAAATTGATGGACATTGATTGTGAATCCAAGTAAAATGAAATCCTAGACAGCTTCAATGTTTTCTTCGTTTATCGTGGTGTTGCTTATTGGTCCAGTTGTGAAGATTTTTGTTTTAGTTGAGGTGTAATCCATACTGAAGGCTGTGGTCTTTGATTGTCATCAGTAAGTGCTTCAAGTCCTCTTCACTTTCAGCAAGCAAGGTTGTGTCATCTGTATATTGCAGATTAATAATGAATCTTCCTCCAGTCCTGATGCCTTGTTCGTCTTCATGAAGTCCAGCTTCTCGGATTGTTTGTTCAGCCTACAGATTGAAAATAAGTATGGTGAAAGGATACAGCCCTGACACACACCTTTCCTGACTTTAAACCACACAGTATCCACTTGTTCCGTTTGAACAACTGCCTCTTGATCTATGTACAGGTTCCTCCTGAGCACAATGAAGTGTTCTGGAATTCCCATTCTTTGCGATGTTATCCGTAATTATGATCAGCACAGTCGAATGCCTTTGCATAGTCAATAAAACACAGGTAAAAATCTTTCTGGTATACACTGATTTCAGCTAGGATGCATCTGACATCAGCAATGCTATCCATCATTCTGAGTCCTCTTCTGAATCCGGCTTGAATTTCTGGCAGTTCCCTGTCAATGTACTGCAGCAACTGCTTTTGAATGATCTTCAGCAAAATTTTACTTGTGTGTGATCTTGATGATATAGTTCGATAGTTTCTGCGTTCTATTGGATCACCTTTCTTTGGAATGGGCACAAATATAGATCTCTTCCAGTCGGTTGGCCAGGTAGCTGTCTTCCAGATTTCTTGGCAGATGAGTGAGCACCTATAGCGCTGCATCCGTATCTTAAAACATTTCAATTGTTACTCTGTTGATTCCTGGAGCCTTTTTATTTTTATTTTTTTGCCAGTGCTTTCAGTGCCTTTTGGACTTCTCCCTTTAGTACCCTCAGTTCTCAATCATATGTTGCCTCCTGAAATGGTTGAATGTCAACCAATTCTTTTTGGTACAGTGATTCTGCGTATTACTTCCATCTTCAGTATTTTGCCCATAGAATCCTTCAGTATTGCAACTCGAGGCTGGACTTTTTACTTAAGTTCTTTCAGACTGAGAAATGCAGAGTGTGTTCTTCCCTTTTAGTTTTCTAACTCCACAAGTCTTTGTGCATTTCATTATAAACTTTACTTTGTCTTCTGGAGGCTCTCTTGAAATCTTTTCATCTCTTTTACCTAATTTTTTCTTCCATTCAATTTAACTACTCTGTGTTCAAGAGCAAGTTTCAGAGTCTCTTCTGACATCCATTTTGGTCTTTTCTTTTTTTCCTGTCTTTTTAATGTCCTTTGGCTTTCTTCATGTTTAACATCCTTGATGTCATCGCACAACTTGTCTAGTGTTCAGTGAGTCTAATCCATTCTTGAGATAGTCTCCAAATTCAGGTGGGATATATTCAAGGTCATATTTTGGCTCTCGTGGACTTGTTCAGTTTTCTTCAGCTTTAACTTGAACTTACATACAATCAGTTGATCGTCTGTTCTGCAGTCAGCCCCTGGCCTTGTTCTGACTGATGATATTGAGCTTCTCCATCATCTCTTTCCATGTATGTAGTCGATTTGATTTCCATGTATTTCATCTGGCAAGGTCCACGTATATAGTCACCATTTCTGTTGTTGAAAAAAGATATTTGCAATGAAGAAGTCGTTGGCCTTTCAAAATTCTATCATGAGATCTCTGGCATTGTTTCTATCACCAAGGCCATATTTTCCAACTGCTGATCCTTTTCTGTTTCCAACTTTTGCATTCCAATCACGAGTAATTATCTATGCATCTTTATTGCACGTTCGATCAATTTAAGACTGCAGAAGTTGGTAAAAATATCCAATTTCTTCATCCTTGGTGTTAGTGGCTAGTGCATAAATTTGAATGATAGTCGTGTTAACTGGTCTTCCTTGTAGGTGAATAGATATTATTCTATCACTGACAGCGTTGTACTTCAGGATAGATCTTGAAATGTTCTTTTTGACGATGATGTGATGCCATTCCTCTTCAATTTGTCAGTCCTGGCATAGTAGACCATATGATTGTCCAAATCAAAATGGTCAATACCAGTCCATTTCAGCTCACTCATGCCTAGGATATCAGTATTTATGTGTAACATTTCATTTTTGACGACTTCTTATTTTCCTAGATTCATACTTTGTACTATATGTGAATTAATGGATGTTGCAGTTGTTTCTTCTCTTTTTGAGTCATGCCATATCAGCAGATGAAGGTCCCGAAAACTCTACTCCATCCATGTCATTAAGGTCAACTGTATTTTGGGAGGCAGCTCTTCTTCAGCCGTATTTTCCGTGCCCTCCAACCTTAGGGGCTCATCTTTGGCATTATATCAGACAGCGTTCTGCTGCTATTCATAAGGTTTTAACTGGCCAGTTTTTTCAGTAGACTACCAGATCTTTCTTCCTAGTCTGTCTTAGTCTGGAGCTTTGCTGAAACTTGTCCACCAAGGGTGACCCTGCTGGTATTTGAAATACCTGTGGCAAAACTTCTAGCATCCAGCGACAGGCAAGTCACCACAGTACGGAAAACTGACAAAAAAGTGGTTGTGAGCTGTATAGTTGGTCTTATTATAAACTTAGATTTTTGCTGCTTACATCATTTTGATAAAATTAGGTGTCAAGGTTTTCATTTTCTTAAGGTTTCCCTTAGCTTTCCTGATGGATAATAGAATTTTGTCTTGAAACTGTTTTTCATTTTCTGTGTTACCTTTTTACTAGTGTACGTGACGTGGGCTTTCACAGCAACTCTTCTGGAAGGTGACTTTTTTCTTTAGTAACAGAGATAAATGCTCCACTACAGGCATAAATGTTTCCTATGTCCTTGGAAAACTTTAGAAATTTCTCAAGTTCAGCTAGCTTGAGACAGTCAGTGTCCAAAATAGAGTGTCGCATCAGTAAAGAGTATCCAGGCTGTTCTCCCATAGATCAGTCAGCATTCTGGGAGAGTTTCTCTTCATGGTGACCTCGTCTGGTGAACTTCAGGACACAAAGTTCTGGAATTCTTACTTAGGTCCCTGTCTCTTTGGTACCATCAATTAAGTGAAAAGGTGGTGATAAGAGTCCCTCTAGTGGAACTCAGTGTCTCTCTTCCTTTGTTCAAAATTCCGTAAACAATGAACTGTTTTCCCTATCGTGTGTTCTCTGCAGTTTTGACCTATTATTTCTACTCAGACTGGAGCTGGTCATACCCTTCAGAAATAACCTGTTTACAAGTTAACCTGAACCTTGAGCAGCTAACTGGTGGAACGGGCCCTGGTTTCTGTTTTCTAGCTGACTGGTGTCTGCAGTGGGAGTTTTGGGTTAAGGGGAATTGAGGCAATGAGGGTTGAGCTATACTGGCATCCACTTGGAGGGGATTTTCTTCTTTGCTGTTTTGCTTTCTGTACTCTCCTTAAAAAAATATAATGCAAGGTTTGGAAAATACATAATTAAAAAATAGCGTTTGTCTTTGACTACATTTGACTTCTCAGGGCAGCGACAATAACTGAACGATCCTAAGTTCATTTTTATTCTCTGGGCACAGAAGTGAATTTATCAACATTATCAGTTCATAATATGTTTTGGTCTATGCATGGGTCCTCTTATTTTGCTGTTAAATAATTTTCAGTTGTGTGAATGTATGACCATTTATTTTCACATCTTCCTTCATACGTATTTGAGTTGTTTTCTTTTTTTGCTTTGATGAACAGTGCTGCTATGAACTTCATGTTAATGGCTCCCCCTGTTGCCCCCAGCTCTCTGTAACAGTGGTTTCCTGCTGGTTGTATTTCTCAGGCAAGTACAATAAAAAGTAAAAGTATGTTTGAGTGGGTAGGTACTGATACTGTTGTCAACTCTGTTTTGCCAAGAAAAGGTATTTAAAAAAATGTGACACACTTTCTTCTGTCACCATCATGCCCTGGATGCAGCTAATTTCAGAAGAGGAATAAATTTCACTTTTCGCAAACGTCACTACATTTCTCATTTTGTCTCGAACTAGTGAAGATTCTTCCTCAATATCTAGTGATGTGCTCAGCACTTAGGCCCATGTCTGCTTGTTTTTCTACAGATAATAAATCTTCCTTGTACATTACTAATTTACTGAGCTGACTTTCCAGATGAATTCTCTGATTAAAAGCTAATGGGCAGTGTGGTGTAATGGGCATTAGGGCCTGGGCCTCCACTTCTGCCCCTTGTTAGTTCAGTGACCCTGAGCCATTTCTGGGCATTATTTTCTTCATTTGCAAAAAAGAAATGGTTGGCCTGGGTGGTTTTCAAGATCCCTTTAGGTTCTTGAAAACCACCCAGCCCATGGATTCCTTTTTTATTATTATTATTTTTTAGCTTCTTAACGCTCCACAATTGTAAGATTGGCTGTCCTGGGCTTCCACATGCTGCCTGCGACTGCTGCCTTACGATGAGATTTCTCAGAGCGCAAGTTATATCTTATTCACCATTTACTGCACAGGACCAAGCATGTTGTAGTGACACCATCTTCTTGGTCCCCTGCCCTCAGAAGAACAAGTATTACATGTGTTTAAACATATTTCTTATCTTTAGGTCTCAGCTTAAATGGTACCCCTCCCCAATTTATCTGCATGTTGTTAGGTGCCATCAAGTCAGCTCTGATTCACGACGACCTTATATATAACTGAACAAAACATTGCCTGATCCTGCATGATCCTCACAATTGTTTCCGTGTTCATTGTTGCAGCCACTGTGTTAATCCGGTTTGTCCCCATAGCACCCTATTTTTCTTCATGGCATGGATTTCAGTTTTAAACCATAGTTTTTGTCCTCTTGCTTGTTTAACACCTGTCTCTCTCACTCCATCCTCTGAGTGCCTGTTTACATCATGGACTGTGTTCCCAGCCCAGTGTCTGGCATATTAAAAAAAAAAAAGAAAACCCATTGCTATCGAGTGGATTCCGACTCATAGTAACCCCATAGGACAGAACAGAACTGCCCTGTAGGGTTTCCAAGGCTGTAAATCTTTGCAAGAGCAGACTGCCACTTCTTTTTTCTGCAGAGCGGCTGGTAGCTTTGAACTGCTGACCTTTTGGTTAGCAGGTAAGTGCTTAACTGCTACACCACCAGGTCTCCTCATCCATTAAACTTATTGCCATCAAGTCGACTTCAACTCATGGTGACCCTGTAGGACAGAGTAGAACTGCCCCGTAGAGTTTTCAAGGAGCAGCTGGTGGATTTGAACTGCCAACCTTTTGGTTAGCAGCTGTAGCTCTTAACCACTGCGCCATCAGGGCTCCTGGCTCCTCATAAAAAACCCAAACCAAACCTGTTGTTGTCGAATCGATTCTGACTCCTAGTGACCCTATAGGACTACAGGATTTCTAAGGAGCACCTGGTGGATTCGAACTGCCGACCTTTTGGTTAGCGGCTGTAGCTTTTAACCACTACACCACCAGGGTTTCTGGGCTCTTTAAATAGTAGGCATTCATTAAATGGTTGCATCAGTGTGTGGTTCATCCCCTATTTAAACATATGACAACAGATAACCGAGTGCATATGTGCTTTCTGTGTTCTCTGAACCTTCCTGATTTTTTTCTCTCTCATCCAGGTATAATCCCTCCTTCCTCACAGGTCTCATAATCTTCTCACACTAACCAGATCGTGTCCGGTGTTGTGGTTCTGCCTGTGTTCTGTTTTTTGCTAGACAGTAAGTGGGAACTCCTTATCTGAGTCATCTTGAGTATCCAGCACAGTGCCCTGCATGGCACGTTGTAGGATTTGCATATTAGAATGAATCTGAGAGTCTTTGTCCTTCAAATGTGTTGATATTTGAGGCATGGCTATTTTTTCCTGTGTCCTTTTAGTTGTGACTAAAGCCTCTTTCGGAAGCTCCATCTCATAGACTCCCTGGTGTCTTTACTCCATAAAGAACCTCTCTGCTTCCAGGTTGGTGCAGGGCGACTTTGTAGTTGTCAGGAATTCTGCAGGCTTGCCATGCTCTCTGGGCATACCTGGGTTTTCTCAGTCTTACTTTCTTCGGTTTTGCTTGCATTCACTTCATTTAAGCAGCTCCTGTGTTACGAGCTGATCTTGCTGCTGTCCATCCTTGGTGCTTGAGCATTTTCTTTTAGGTTTATAGGCTGATTTCACTTTTGGTTATTTTTGCTTTGAGCACTGAAGTTTAACAGATGAGGTAAGGATAGTTCTGCCCAGTGGATCATCTGGAAGCGGGATGACTCCACCGCTCCATAGAGTAGTGGCTGGCAGCCTCTCACAAGTGTTGGAATAAGTATTTCAGTTGATCAATGCCCTGTTGAGGAGGTACACATTTGGATGCTTAGAACAGGAGGTGGACTCTCCCTCTCTAGCAGATAGCTACCAGTTAGTGGGTTTTTTTTTTTTTCTTCTTTTTTTGTGCTTTAGGTGAAAGTTTACAGAGAAATTAGTTTTGCATTATGTCATCACTCATGCCATTCTCGACCTCGGCTCCTTCATTTCCATCCCTCCAGCTTTCCTGTCCCTTCCTGCCTTTCCATTTTTGCTTTTGGGCTGGTGTGCCCATTTAGTCTTGCGTACATGGTTGAACTGTGTGTGTAATTGTTTATTTTATAGACCTGTCTAATCTTTGGCTGAAGGGTGAACATTGGGAGTGACTGGTAAGTATTTTGAGATGGAGTCCCTGGGTGGTGCAAATGGTTAACACACTCAGCTGCTGACTGTAAGGTTGGAGGCTCCAGTCTACACAGAGGTGCCTTGGAAGAAAGGCCTGGTGATCGACTCTGAAAAATCAGCCTTTGAAAACCCTATGGAGCACAGTTCTACTCTGACACACATGAGGTTGCCATGAGTTGGAATCCATCTATGACAGTTCTTTTTTTTAATCTTGGGATGTCTGAGGGCCTAGCTGATTTCTCTCAAATGGGAAAAGGGTTGAAGGCACAATGAGCAGCTGAGATGCAAAGCTAGAAGGAAAGAAAAGGCCTGATAGGAGTCATGTACTGGACTGTCAAAGAAATTTGACCTCCTTCCTGCTGTTCCAGTGCCACCTTCATGCCCTATGCCCTGGGTTCTCTATCTTTGGCTGTGCTTTCTCATTGTGCCAAACCTTGGTGGTTGTGTAGGTTCCTAAGTAGTTTCCTTATCAGTAAATCAGGCACTATCATCTCATCAGCAGAATACACCAAGAATTATTTGGCACCGTGTAAGGTGATTTTCTTGGTGTGGGGTGGTGCATGCTTCAGCCTTCATTTTAGGTCATTAAATTCATTAGGTTTCAGCTGTTTAAGATGGCTTGATCTCTTACGTTTTCATGAATGCCAAGCATTTAATATTAAGCACAGGTTACTGGCAGTTTGTTGACCATGTGAAGACCCTCTGTTAAGCATTATACTAGGCTCCCAGCAGATGCCCACAGTGCCCTTTGTTTTCATGGGATTTCTATACTGTTTGGTACTTAAATTGACATGTGAACATCACTGTCACCTGTTTAGTAGTGAAGTGTTTTGACATGTTTATCTGCCTAAACATTTTTATATTAAAAATACTTTTTCTCATATGCTCTTGTCTTCATGCTGTGGTGGCTTAAATATTTGGTGCTTGGAACTTGGTGTACGATAGAGTTCCTGGTTGGTTTGCAAGTAAGTTTAAGGTGGGGAATGGCCTTTTGAGTGAGTGAGTGAAGAGCAGCCTGGTCTGTATGCAGAAGTGAGCTTGTGTGTATCTTCAGCTTTTAATTTGAGTTTCCCAGATTTTAGTTACTGTGGCAGCTTGACCTGAGCATAAGTTAGGAATGTGCTGTTGTCAAAGGGGTGACACAAGACAGAAAATAGTTCCCAAGAACAGCACACTACTTGTAGTGCCTTATAATTTCTATAAGACATTCTTTTATCTATTGTTTAACATATTTCTTATAACAATTCTGTTCACTAGGCCTGGAAGAAGACACAATCAACCTAGGTTTGTATCTGAGGTTTTGCAAAATGGTTCATATACTCCTCACATGTAGGAACCTGCCTCATTACCTCACAATAAAGATTTGGACTGAATGTTCATGAAAAAAAAATTTTTGAAGGAAAATTACCAAGGATTCTGGAAAAATAAATAAATAAATAAATAGAATTCAAATAATACTCTGTCTGCAACCTCCAAGATTTGTACACTCACTTGAATGGTAGAAGCTGATAGTTTAATGTGCTCTATAAACCCTTCAATTTAAAAAAAAAAATTTTTTTTATTGTACTTTAGGTGAAGGTTTACAGAACAAATAGTTTCTCATTAAACAGTTGGTATGCATATTGTTTTATGACATTGATTAACAACCCCACGACACATCAACACTCTCCCTTCTCGACCTTGGATGAGCTTTTTTTTGGTGAAAATATACATAGCCAAAGTTACACCATTTCAAAAGTTTCTGCATGTACGATTCAGTGACATTGATTACATTCTTCGAGTTGTGCTGCTATTCTCACTATCCTTTTCCAAATTATTCTGTCATTATCTTCAACTCACTGCCCCCTAGGCTTTCCATCAGACCTTTTGGGTTGCTGTTGTGAATTTGATCTCACATACATAATTTTTTTCTTTTTTGTATCTTAGATGAAGGTTTACAGAACAAATAGTTTCTCATCAAACAGTTAGTAAACATATTGCCCTGTGACAATGGTTAACAACCCCATGACAAGTCAACACTGTCCCTTCTCAATCTTGGGTTCCCTATCACCAGCTTTCCTGTCCCCTCCTGCCTTCTAGTCCTTGTCCCTGGACTCCTGTGCCTCATTAGTCCCAGTTTGTTTTATGGGGCTGTCCAGTCACCGGCTGAACGGTGAACCTCGGGAGTGACTTCACCATGGAGGTAAAAGGGTGCCCGAGGTCCATACTCTCAGGGTTTCTCCAGTCTTTCAGGCCAGTAAATCTGGCCTTTTTTAGTGAGCTAGAATTTTGTTCTACATTTTTCTCCAGCTCTGTCCAGGAGCCTCTGTTGTGATACCGCTCAGAGCAGTCATTGGTGGTAGCTGGGCACCATCTAGCTATACTGGACTCAGTCTGGTGGAGGCCATGGTAGCTGTGGTCCATTAGTCCTTTGGACTAATCTTTTCCTTGTATCCTGTTCTCTTAATTTTCCCTTGCTCCCAAAGGGGTAAGACCAGTGGAGTATCTTAGATGGCTGCTCACCGGCTTTTAAGACCCCAGACACTACTCACCAAGGTAGAATGTAGAACATTGTCTAAAAAACTGTGTTATGCCAATTGAGCTAGATGTTCCCCGAGACCGTGGTCCCCACAGCCCTCCGCCCAGCAATTCAGTCCCTCAGGGAGTTTAGGTGTGTCTGTGGAGCTTCCCTGACCTTTCCTTGTACAGGTTGTGCTGGCTTCCCCAGTATTGTGTACTGTCTTACCCTTCACCAAAGTTACCACTTACCTATTGTCTATTTAGTTCCCCCCTACCCCTCCCATCCCTCGTAACCAACAAAGATTGTTTCTTTTTGTGTGTAAACTTTTACGTGAGTTTTTACAGTAGAGGTCTCATACAATATTTGTCCTTTTGTGATTAACTTATTTCACTCAGCATAATGTCCTCCACTTTTATCCATGTTATGAGGTGGTTCACAGATTCATCATTGTTCTTTATCGTTGTATAATACTGCATTGTGTGTGTGTACCATGGTTTGTTTATCCATTCATCTGTTGATGGGCATCTAGGTTGCTTCCATCTTTTTGCTGTTGTGAACAGTGCTACGGTGAACATGGGTGTGCATATGTCTATTTGTGAGACGGCTCTTCTTTCTCTAGGATCTATTCCTAGGAGTGGGATTGCTGGATTGTATGGTATTTCTATTTCTAGCCTTCTAAGGAAGTGCCATATCATTTTCCAAAATGAGTGTATCATTTTGCATTGCCACTAGCAGTGCATAAGAGTTCCGATCTCCCTGCAGCCCCTCCAACATTTGTTATTTCCAGTGTTTTTGATTCATGCCAGTAATGTCGGGGTGAGATGGTATCTCATTGTGGTCTTAATTTGCATTTCTCTAATGACTAGTGATCACGAGCATTTCCTCATGTGTGTGTTGGCTGCTTGAATGTCTTCTTTGGTGAAATGTCTGTGCATTTCCTTTGCCCATTTCTTAATTGGATTATTTGTCTTTTTGTTGTAGAGGTGTTGAATTTTCTTGTATTTTAGAGATTAGACCTTTGTCTCACTTGTAATGTCCATAAATATTTTCCCAAGTCTTTTTTTTTTTTTTTTTATTGTACTTCAGGTGAAGGCTTACAGAACAAATAGTTTCTCATGAAACGGTAGTACACATATTGTTTTATGACATTGGTTAACAACCCCACAACATGTCAACCTTCTAACTTCTCAACCTTTCTGTTTTTGGTGAAAAAACACATACCAAAGATACACCATTTCAAAAATTTCTACATGCATGGTTCAGTGACATTGACTACACTCTTCCAATTGTGCTGCTATTCTCACTTTAGATGAAGGCTTACAGAACAAAATAGTTGCTCATTTAACAGTTAGTATACATGTTGCCCTGTGAGAATGGTTAACAACCTCCCAACACATCAACACTATCCTTACTCAACCTTGGGTTCCCTATCACCAGCTTCCTTGTCCCCTTCTGCCTTCTGGCCCTTGTCCCTGGACTGCTGTACCTCATTGGTCCCATTTGGTTTTACGGGGCTGTCCACTCCCAGGCTGAACGGTGAACCTCGGAGATGACTTCACCACTGAGCTAAAAGGGTGTCTGGGGGTCATACTCTCGTGGTTTCTCCAGTCTCCTTTAGGCTAGTAAATCTGGTCTTTTTTTTGTGAGCTAGAATTTTGTTATATATCCTTTTCCAGCTCTGTCCAGAACCCTCTATTGTGCTCCTGGTCAGAGCAGTTGGTGGTAGCCGGGCACCATCTAGCTGTATTGGACTCAGTCTGGTGGAGGCCTTGGTAGCTGTGGACAGTTAGTCCTTCAGACTAATCTTTTCCTTGTATCTTGTTCTCTTCATTCTCCCTTGCTCCTGAAGGGAAGAGACCAGTGAAGTATCTTAGATGGCCGCTCACAGGCTTTTAAGACCCCAGACACTACTCACCAAGGTAGAATGTAGAGCATTGTCTTTATAAGCTGTGTCATGCCAGTTGAGCTACATGTTCCCTGAGACCATGGTCCCCAGAGCCCTCCGCCCAGCAATTCATTCCCTCAGCAAGTTTGGATGTGTCTGTGGGGCTTCCATGACCTTTCCTTGTACAAGTTGTTCTAGTTTCCCCTGTATTGTGTACTGTCTCACCCTTCACCCAAGATACCACTTATCTATTGCCTATTTAGTATTTCCCCCCCACCCCTCCCATCCCTGGTAACCAACGAAGATTGTTACATTTTGTGTGTGAACTTATTCTTATTCATGGGTTTTTACAATAGAGGTCTCATACAGTATTTGTCTTTTTGTGATTGACTTATTTCACTCAGCATAATGTCCTCCGGTTTCATCCATGTTATGAGATGGTTCACAGATTCATTCTTGTTCTTTCTCGTTACACAGTATTCCACTGTGTGTATGGACCATAGTTTGTTTATCCATTCATCTGTTGACGGGCATCTAGGTTGTTTCCATCGTTTTGCTATTGTGAACAATGCTGCCATGAACATAGGTGTGCATATGTCTATTCGAGTGACAACTCTTATTTCTCCAGGCTATATCCAATCTGTCACTCTCCGTCTCTTTATGGATGCATTGAGTCCATTTATATATTCAGTGTCATTATTGATAGATGTGAGTTTGTTGCTGTCATTTTGTAGTGGTTTTTTTTGTGGTGCTGGAGTTTTCTTTGTTCTTCTAACTCTCTTATGATGAGTTACTTTTGCTTGTGGTTATTTTTTTTCATTTCTTTTGTTTTTGTAGGTTTTGTTTTTGCTGAGACTTTATGTTTTTCCTCTTTTTTTTATGAGTATGTTCGTTAACTTTCTTTGTGGTTACCATAAATTTTACCCTTATGTTTCCAAGTTTGAAGCAGTCTACCATTACTTGGTATTGCCTTGCCTTCCTCTCCATTAGAAGGTTCTATAGCTATGCCGTTTATTCCCTCTTTTTTGCTTTGATGTTATTGTCATTTCCTGATTAATTGCTCTGATTCCCTGTTGTATTTCTTTTGGTTTTGGATAGTCCTCGAGAGTTCATTTCCTAGATTGGTATCTGGCTGGTACGATCCTGCATCCTAGCTTCTGCCTGTGAGCTGAAGTTGTTTGTCCTCAGATCGAAGAACTCCCTTTAATAATTCTTGTAAGTTTGGTTTGACTTTTACATATTCCCTTAATTTCTGTTTATCTGGAAATGACCCAATTTACCTTCAAATTTGAACGAGAGTTTTGCAGGATATATTATTCTTGGCTGGCAATTTTTTTCTTTCAAGATTTTATGTATGTCATCCCATTGCCTCCTTGCCCGCATGGTTTCTGCTGAAAAATCTGAGCTTAGTCTTACTGTTTTTCCTCTGTATGTGACTTCTTGTTTTTCACGAGCTGCTCTCAGGATTCTTTGTTTGTCTTTGGTTTTGTCGAGTGTGATTATGATATGCCTTGGTGATTTTCTTTTGTGATCTCTCCTTTATGGGGTTCGTTGAGCTTCTTGGATGGCCAGATTTTCATCTTTCATGATATTGGGGAAGCTTTCTGTCAGCAGTTCTTCAATGATCCTCTCTGTGTTTTCTGTTTTTTCCCCCTGTTCTGGAATTCCAATCACTCGTAAATTTTTGCTTTTGATTGTATCCCACATAACTCTTAGGATCTCTTCATTTTTCTTTGTTCTATTTTCTGAGTTTTCCTGAATCAGAGTTGTATCCAAGTGTTGGTCTTCAATTCCACTGATCCTCTCTACCACCATTTCAAATCTGCTTCTTAGCCCTTCTGTGACACCGTCCATGTCTGAAATCTTGTTGTTTATCTTTTGGCTTTCTAATTGTTGTCTTTGCATAATTTCTAGTTGTGAATTTATTTTGGCATTTTGTTCCTGCATTATTTTCCTGAATTCTTCCTATTTGTCTGTATTTTCCATGAATTTGTCTATTTTTTCCTCATGTTTGTCAGCTTTTTGCCTCAGCTCTTGGAGAATTCTGAGTATTAGAGATTTGAATTCCCTATCAGGTAGTTCTAGTGCATTTTCTTCCACTGGAGAGTCATCTGGTGTTTTATTTTGGACACCTACTGGAACCATCCTATCCTGTTTTTGTAAATGTTTTGATATTGTCTGCTGTCTTCGGGGCATTCAGTAGTTATTTTTCTCGTTCACTGATTGTAGATTTGTTTGTTTTGTAGCCTTTTTTTTTTCTTATGTGACTATGTCTGAGCAGGCGGACTGTGTGTTCTTGGTTGTTTGCTTGTCTGTGGGCACAATACTTTTTGCCTTCTTCTCCAATTGGCAAGGTCAGTCACTCAGATATGGTACGGTAGGGCAGGTCTAGCTGAAGAGGAGTTACTGGGACGGGTTGTTTGTGGCACTTACTACAGCCACCAGAGCGGGTCGTTAAGCAGTGCAGGGCAGGTTCCAGTAGGCCGTGCCTGTGCTGCTTGGTGGTGTGATGTCAAGCGCACTGTGCAGGTAGGCAGGATGCAGCGGGGAGATTGTTATGTGTGGAGCTAAGATGGATATGGGAGAGAGGAGAGAGGAACAGGAGCCAAAAACAGAAACAAACAAAAAAGAATGCTATGGGAGCTTGCCGTTGGAGTGGAGAGATGAGAGACTATGAAATGGAGTAAAACGGAAAGGGGAGGAGGAAGAAAAGAAAAGAATGAGTAAATAAAAATCGGAAAGGTTAAAGAACCGCAGAGTTCCCAGGATCCCACTGGTGCAGCTATGAGGTCTGGGGAAGTCACTCTCAGGTGTTGCAGTACAGCCTGGCTAGAAGGCGTGGAGGTATACAACGCCAGGTATTCAAGAAACAGAAAGCGAAGGAAGATATAGAGAGACGAGAAACGGTTGTTTTGTTTCCCGCTGGAAGCTCCGTGAAGCTGCTTTCTCGTACCCCCATTTGCTGGTCTCTGATAGGTGTCCAAGATGGCAGATCCGCGCTGCGTTAGCTGGTAGGGGACCTATGCATGAATCTCTCCGTGCTCTCCATTCTCTATCAGTTTTCTCACTCCATTTGGTGCTTGGCTGAGTTCTTTATCTCTTCATTTGATGTTTTAGGGTTTCAGGATTGTTGCATTCTCTGTTTGGCTTCGTTTTTTGGATCTTTGCTGTTTAGGGACAGTGTGGTGCTTCTGCCTAGAGCGCTGTTTTTCCCTTTGCCCTCCCAAGTCTTTTGATGAGCATAAGTGTTAAGCTAAACGACTGGGATCTTCTAAAAATTATCTCCTGGAGTTTGTGGGTTGTTGGTTATGGTTTATATCCTGTTAATGCAGTGCATTAGGGCCTTTAGTGTTGATCCTATTTTTTCTTCTATGAACTTTATAGTTTTTGGCTTTATATTTAGGTCTTTGATCCATTTTGAATTAATTTTTGTGTACGGTGTGAGGTACGGGTCCTGTTTCATTTTTTTGCAGATGGACATCCAGTTTTGCCAGTACCATTTGTTAAAAAGAGTGTCTTTTCCCCGTTTGATGGACTTTGGGCCCTTGTTGAAGATCAGGTGACCAGAGGTGGATGGATTTACACCTGGGTTCTCAGTTCTTTTCCATTGGTCAGTGTATCTGTTGTTGTACCAGTACCAGGCTGTTTTGACTACCGTAGCTGTATAGTAGGTTCTGAGGTCAGGTAGTATGAAACCTTCTACTTTATTTTTCTTCAGTAGAGCTTTACTTATTCGGGGCTTCTTCCCTTTCCATATAAAGTTAATGATTAGTTTTTCCATCTCTTTGAAGAATGTTGTTGGTATTTGGAAATGGATTGAATTGTGTTTATAAATTGATTTGGGACAGAATTGTCATTTTCATAATGTTGAGTGTACCTATCCATGAGCATGGTATGTTTTTCCATTTATGTAGATTCCTTTGGTAAGCTGTCAATTTTGGAGTGCCTCAGAATTTTTTTTTTTTTTTTTTTTTTTTTTAATGCTGTGCTGTTTTAGTTAATGATGAGGGGGAAAGTATAGTTTTCTCCTGGTCTCTGTCTGAAATTATGGAAACTTTCAGTGCTGTAAGACTTCTCCATTCAGGGAATTCTTGGAGGACCACCATTATGAATTGGGTTGTTCATATCTCTGTTTCTAGAGATATTGTGATTAGAAGAATGGTGAGTTAATTACCTCACAATTTTAGCAAAATGGTAATTGCACTGATATTGCCAAGTGGACCTGGGGAGACAGTCTTGCAGTACTTTGAAAAGTGATAGGAGAAACAACAGCTTCCTGGGTATGGAAAACTGCATATGATTGAGTATAAAGTGTACCCTTTAGTGTTCATTCCATTGAACCGAAAAGCAACGCCACTGCTGTTGAGTCGATTCTGACTCATAGCAACCCTATACAACAGATTAGAACTGCCCCATAGGTTTTTGAAGGCTGTGAATCTTTATGGAAGACTGTCACCCGCGGAGCAGCTGGTGGGTTCGAACTACCAACCTTTCAGTTAGCAGCCGAGCGAGCACTTTAACTACCACGGTACTAGGGCTCCCTTCGTTCCATCAACCACCTCCCAACTCACGCATCTACCCTGCTGTAAATAGAAAACAGCCACTCTTCAGGCAGGGCTTTACTTTCTACCCTTCCTGCCCTCAAAGAAGGTTATGAGCTGGTTTGTCTTAACTGCTGCCCACCTGGCTGGTTTGAAGCAGGTTTTCACAAGTGGAAAATGGTGAAAAATAAGGCCTCTTCTTCTGTCCCTACTTACTCTCTTTTCTACCTACTCTCTGCCCCTACTTACTCTCTGTTCTACCTATCAGATGTAATTTGTGGTACCTCAGGAAGCAGTGTTTAGAGAGTTTGACCTTGAAATTTGTTTATGTTAATGCAAGGGCTTCCGGTATAATGCAACGCAATTTTTTATCTTTTTTGTGTGTGCTGCTCCCACCACCATCCGTTTCCCCAGAACAAAACATTTAATGTGTACCTGCCCTCCCCTTCTTTGGTATCAGAATACTTAATTAGGTTTGAATTCAACTTTGTCTTCAGCCCCTAGAAGGGACAGGATATACAAATGGCTTTCTAGTCCAAATCCAAGTAGTATAACATGCCAAACTCATTTTAGAGTGTTTTGAATACATGTGGCAGCCATATTTGGATATATAGTAACACAGATTTGATGCTTATTTTGCTTCATTCTTTGAAATGTTTATTCAGTAGAATATTTCCCTAAAACATTAGGTCTAAAATTAAAGGTCCTGCGTTAAGGTTAATGTGATATGTCAGAAACAATAGGGTTAATTTACCCCACCTCAGCCTATCATTAATGGTGTCTCTGTTCCATGTCTACGGTGAAGTTGTTCAAGCATTTTCCACTAGGGATTCTCAAACACACACATACATACATGTGTACACACACACACACACACACACACACACACACACACACACACACACACACACACACACACACACACACACACACACACACACACACACACACACGTCTAGTGGCTCAGTGGTTAAGAGATTGGCTGCTAACCACGAGGTCAGCAGTTTGAATCCCCCAGCTGCTCCTTGGAAACCCTATCGGACAGTCTTACTCTGTAGTATAGGGTCACTGTGAGTTGGAATTGACTCGACGGCAATTTTATATATGTGTATACACACACAGAGACACACACGCAAACTTCTCTGCCATCGTAGAAACACTTTGTACTCTCTGATGTGTTTGACCTTTAGGTTATGTTCTTTTACCTGGGATCCAGCCCTTGAAGGATCGAGGAGATAAGTGAAGCTGGTATTGGGATAATTGGAGAGAGCACATCCCGGTTAAAGGGCAGCCTGCAGGCTAATAGCTCTGTGAGATTGTGGACTCGGTGGCCCTTCTCTCTTTGCCAGAAATCGTTTTTGTTTTTTTTAATGTGACATTTCTAAATTGCTGAAGTTTTACATGTTAGCCACTACTAATTAAAAAAAAAAAAAAAGTATGTTGGATAGACCAAATAATACATGCTTGCAGATTAAATTCACCCTCTGGCTGCCACTTGTGACCTCTGGCTTCAGGGCCTTCAGATAAGTTTCAGGTTTGCTTATTTCCACCTGCCTGTTGGCTTTTCCTCACAGAGCCAAGTGTATGATCATTATGAGGTTACTGTTAACTATTTGTTTGTATGAGTTAAAGTTGTTATAGGAAATGGGTACCAAGAAACTCTTAGCAGTCCTCAGTTAGGAAAACTTCAGGTTCTTTGGAACCTCTTTCAACTTTGTGCATGAGTTATTTAAACAGTCAATTGTCATCCTTTTATTTTTAGTTTTACTAACTATGGCCATCAGGTTCTTCCATCCATTTGACTGCACAATACTTTAATTATGAATACTTTTGGCTCCCCGTCGCCCCTCACCCCAGTGTATCTTCCTGCTGGTCAGAGCCACTGTTGAGTCTTGTTCAACGTGCCATTAGGTGTATGATAAACTTTATACCATGAAGAATGTTCAAAGTGGCCACCTGGCTCCTGTTGTTCCTGTTGACCATGTTTATTAGGTGTTAGTTAATGTGTAGCCAACCTTGACAGAAAAATAGGAAGATTCACTTGTTTGCATTTTGTTCCATCCTTAGTATAGGAAGTGAACTGTCCTGAGTCTCAGCAAGTCAAGATATGGGTCATTTTCAGTTAGAGCAAAAAGTTACTTTGGTGAAATACCACTGTGTCTTGGCCAGTGGTGCATGGTAATTGTTTTTTCTTGATCTGATGGCAGTGAAACTCTCTAATGAGTGTTCCAGTGCAGTGGACGTTTTCTCCGGTCTGAATTTACTGCTCTTGCTTCTAATTGAATGGCTTTCTCCCTGCTTCTTCTTGCTCTTCTGAAAATGGAGCATGAAAAATAGTGCCCTTATTCCTGGACTCCGTTCCAAGGTGTGCAGTCCCAGGTTTTTGTTTTGATCTTTTAGTCTGACAACAGATGGCTTTAATGAGCATTGTTGGGTGGGGTAGAAGGGGATAGGAAAGTGACATTTCTAAACTATTTTATTTAAATTATAGTGAAGATTCTCAACCAGAAGTTAACAGTCAAATACAAGTCAAGGAACTTGTAAAAATATGTCTAAGACAGTGCTCTTGAATAGATTTTCACTCTGTTTAAGAAATTTTAAGAGTAAGAAATTTGGGTGTGCTGCCAGAGTCCCTTCAGAAGATTGGCTAGAGGCTGCTTTTGCCCAAATCCATCTGAGATTCAAGTAGCAGAAGATGATAAAAATTTCTTTCTTTTTCAGGCTCACCTAAAAGAGATTTCAGTCATAACTGCTCTAGACTATTGTATTGCCCGGTACATACTTCTTGTTGTCAGGTGCCATCAAGTCAGTTCCAACTCATAGCGACCCTGTGTACAACAGAACGAAACACTACCTGGTCCTGCACCATCCTCACAATCATTGTTATACTTGAGCCAGTTGTTGGAGTTACTGTGTCAATCCATCTCATTGAAGGTCTTCCTCTTTTTCGATGACCCTCTACTTTACCAAGCACGATGTCCTTCTCCAGGGGTACTCTAAAATCTTGTCAGTGGTAAAACACTATGTATATACAACTAAGTAATTTACATGTTAAATCTACTATACTAAGAGAATTGTTTTAAACTTAAGGAAAATTGATTTTTGTATGGTGTAAAGTTGTAATAGGAAACGGGTAGCAAGAAACTCTTAGTAGTCCTAAGTTAGAAAAGCTTTAGCCTGTGCTTCTTCACAGTTCCAGATTTTCACAGAAAGACAGAAATCCACTTGAATGTGCAGTATAAACACTGTGCAGTCTCCTATTATTCTCTTAGCATTTTAAACATCAGGAAGCCAAATGCTTCATTTCTGCTCAAATACATGTCTAGGCTCAGATGTTTAAGTCAGAGGGGTAGTTTCCGTAGCAGCAGTGGCTTTACCCTTTTATCTCTTTCTTGGATAGCACAGGTCATCCAAAATGATCATTATCCCTGGCAGTGCGTTCTTAATGATTTCTTGGCATGCCTTTGACTTTTCAGGGACTTTATCTGGGCTCAGGTGTCTTCAGAAGACGCTCCATGAGGGGTGGAATGTGAGTGTGTCTGTTTGTCCTTGTTTTCCCAGCATTAAGCACAGCACCAGCCACATCCAGTGAATCAAAGGTATTGCTTTTCTGGCCCTAGGCAGTTTCTGCTACACGCCTGTTCCTGATATTATTCTATGCACCAGACTTTGCCTGGGCTGGGGGAAGATGTGTTATCTTCTGGTGTGATCTGGATTTTTCATATGGGTGGTGAGGTTTGCTGATTTTAAACCGGCATGTGATGACACTGGCCACACTTGTCTTCTTTTTATCCATTCAGTCCTGAGGCTTTGTTTTAACAAAGGCTTGCGGGTAAAAGTTTAAAAAAACAAAAACACACATATGTGTGTATGTGTTGTCGTTAGGTGCTGACTCATAGCGACCCTGTGTACAACAGAACAAAACACTGCCCGGTCCTGTGCCAGCCTCACAGTTGTTGTTATGCTTGAGCCCATTGTTGTAGCCACTGTGTTGATCCATCTCATTGAGGATCTTCCTCTTTTTCCCTGACCCTGTACTTTACCGAACATGATGTTCTTCTCCAGGGACTGGTCCCTCTTAATAACATGGCCAAAGTATGTGAGATAACGTCTTGCCATCCTCACTTCTAAGGAGCATTCTGGCTGTACTTTTTCCAAGACAGATTTGTTCATTTTTCTGGTAGTCCATGGTATATTCAGTATTCTTTGCCAATGCTATAATTCAAAGGCATCAATTCTTCTTTGGTCTTCGTTATTCATTGTCCAGCTTTCACATGCATATGAGGTGATAGAAAATACCATGGCTTGGGTCAGGTGCACCTTAGTCCTCAAAGTGACATCTTTGTTTTTTCACACTTTAAGGAGGTCTTTTGCAGATTTGCCCAACGCAATACATTGTGTGTGTGTGTTTATATATAGGTGTGTACATATATGTATATATATGTGTATGTATGTGTGTATATATGTGTTATGTACACATTGTTGTTGTTAGGTGCCGTCAAGTCGTTTCTGACTCATAGCGACCCTGTGCACAACAGAACGAAACACTGCTCGGTCCTGCACCATCCTCACAATCATTATGCTTGAGCCCATTGTTGCAGCCACCATGTCAATATGTGTATATATGTATATGTGTGTGTATATGTATATGTATAGGTATGTGTATACGTGTGTGTGTGTGTATATATACTGAATCAACTTGAAGCTTGAGATTATAAGATTAGGAGGTACATCTGGAAAGGGGTGTGTGTGTGTGTGTGTGTGTGTGAGAGTGGTGGGGCATGAAGCTTGCTATATGTCTAAACCCTTGGCTGTCGAGTAGACTCATGGAGACCCATGCGTTAGAGTGGAACTACTCCATAGCATTTTCACGGCTGTGACCTTTTGGAAGCAGGTTGCTGGGCTTTTCTTTCGCAGCATTACTGGGCGGGTTCGAATCGCCAACTGTTGGGTTAGTATTCAGGGCAAATCATCTGTGCCATTCAGAGACCTTACTATGTATCTACCTTCCCCTTTGTAAACCACCTGAGGTGATTTTGACTCTCTCCTCCAGATATATAGGGTTGGAATGGAAATTTTCTCCACAGAAAACTTGGTAGGGAATCTAAAACCACATGGGTAAATTAATGGGAACTTTTTTTTTTTTTTGTACTTACCACCCTGTAAGCACTTCGTGGCATTCATGCTATTTCTTTCTGTGAATCTCTGTTCACATTTATTGTTGAGAAGACAAAGGTGAGCATATGGGCTTATGAGAGCAGAGAGAGGTGTGTCTGGTGTAACTCAGAAATTCCCAGAAGGCTTCCCAGAGTTGTGATGTTTTCTTCCTGTGCTGAGGATGTTTACATCAGTTAGAAGGAAGATAGTGAAGATAGGGTGTGGCGGGTGGGGAAAAGAGCATAAGCAATAGTGCAAAGCAGCCTCGGGATGGGGGAAGCTACTGGGGTTGGTTAGGATTTCCTGTGTGGCATGGGGAGTGGTGGGCATGCCATGGAGAGGTGGATGCAGACCAAGTCAGGTCGGATGTGTCACTGTGGAGTTGAGGTGTTGCTTTATAGACAACTGGAGTCAGTGAGGGCCTGAAAAAGAGAAATGGTTGGGGCATACTGACCATTTTTAGGTAGATCGCTGTAGCCAATGGAATGGAGGATGGATTGGAGAAGAGGCAAGCCTGGAAGGAGTTAGGAGGCTTTGGGTGGAATCTTAGCACTGGGTTCAAATTCCAGTCTCTGCTTAATAGCTGTATGAACTCTTAGAGTTTTGTTCTGTAAATGAAAGATAATGTATAAGGCTTATAGTGCATGACAGGATTAAATAAGATAATATGTATAAACTATCTAGCTTGGTGCCTGGCCTGGAATAAGGAATCATTAAATATTAATTTAAGAGCCTTGGTGGTGCAACGGTTAAGTGCTCAGCTGCTAACCGAAAAGTCTGCGGTTAGAACCCACCAACTGCTCTGCAGGAGAAAAGACCTGGCAATCTGCTCTTGTACAGATTACAGACTAGGAAACCCTATGGGGCAGTTCTGCTCTGTCCTGTAGGGTCGCTGTGAGTTGGAATCGACTCAACGGCATGCAACAACACCACAACACAGATGTTAGTTTCTTTTTCCTCTCCACTTTTCCCTGCCCTCTTTTTAGTTGTAGAATTCGTTAAATTCTGCTACAAGAGACAGTTCAGCTGAACCTCTTTCTTGTAGCAAAAGATAACTCAAATCCCATGGACAGTGCAGAAGGACTCCTTATTTAACATGATCTTAAACCTACAGTAAATACCGACTTAGAAAAAAAATTATGCTTAAATTTAGGTCATTTTGAAGATCTTGATAGGAGAAAACTTGTAGGTGACTGTACGGCTTTGTATGGATGTATGGATATTTTCCCTGATTTGTGAATTGTTGAAACTGTGGCACCATGTGATATGTCTCATAATGTGCACATTTGGCAATCTAGATTCTAGAGTACCACAATGGATGAGGCTTCTACACTAGCATTCCTCCTGTATTGTAAATATTATACTGGAATATAAGTAGAAGATGCTTGGATCACCCTTGCAGTTCTTAGTATAAGGAACAGGGAAGTGGCAGTTTTTAATCTTAAATATTAAAATCCCAGGAGCTCGAGCATGAAAAGACTGACATGGGAAGGATGGAAGTCATATGCACTTTTTTTGGTGGCGGAGGCATGTACTTTTCAAAGTAAGGTAGAGTAAAATAGACAAGGCTGTAATTCTAATGTGAAACAGACTACTGGCACCCTGTATATTTAGTCTTTGGAGGTCTGGGGTTAAAAATTGCAGCATTTCAAGTAAAAATTCTTACCCTCCTTAGTCACCAGTTGTGAATGTGTTGTGCTAAATGTAGTTGAACATAGCATCTGCTTCGGAGGCCCAGGACAGGAGTTGACAGTCATGATGGGGAAAGTCTGCATGATGCACTTTCTGTTCCTCATGTTCCCTTTTCATGTTAAGAAGCTCCCAGCACAACTCTGTAACCTTGTCGCCCATTTAGACATGGGGGGAGAAAAAAAAAGACTAACTCTTAATCTAGAAGATGTATAAATTCTCATGGTAACTTTTTTTTATTGTGCTTTAGGTGAAAGTTTACAGCTCAAGTTAATTTCTCATTCAAAAATTTATACACATATTGTTTTGTGATGTGGATTGCAATCCCCACAACCTGACGGCATGCTGCCCCTTTCTACCCTGGGCTTCCCTGTGCCCATTCTTCCAGTTGCTGACCCTTCCTACCTTCTCGTCTTGCTTTTGGATGGGAGTTGCCCATTTGGTCTTGTGTATTCAATTGAACTGAGAAACACGTCCTTCACTTGTGTTATTTTTTGTTTTATAAGCCTGTCTAATCTTTGTCTGAAAAGTGGGCTTCAGAATGGTTTCCCTTCTGGATTAGCAGAGTGTCCGGGGTCCATAGTTTTGGGGGTTCATCCAGTCTCTGTCAGACTAGTAAGTCTAGTCTTTTTTTGTGAATTTGAATTCTACGTTTTTCTCTCGCTGTGTCCGGGACTCTCTGTTGTGATCTTCTTTTGTCCAACAGTAATGATGCTCTAATATTTGCTTAGCACTTTGTTGTTGTTGGGCGCCATGGAGTCGATTTTTGACTCCTAGTGAGTCCATGTGACAGGAGAACTGCCCCATAGCGTTTTCTAGGCTATGGTTAAGAGCTTGGCTGCTAACCAAAAAGTCGGCAGTTCAAATCCACCAACTGCTTCTTGGAAATCCAGTGGCGTAGTTCTACTCTGTCCTGTAGGGTTGCTATGAGTTGGAATCAACTAGATGCAGTGGGTTTGGTTTTTTTTTTTTTGGTTTACTCTTTACGGAAGCAAATCACCAGACCTTTCTTCTGTGGAGCCACTAAGCTCAATTCACCAGCCTTTTTGTTAGCAGCCACGTGCTTAACCTTTGTGCCACCAGGGCTCCTTGCTTAGCACTTTAGAGTTTGTAAAATACTTTGACACTTGGACATGTACATAATTATATGTATATAATTAAGCTTTTAAAGAGACCAGACCCCTTTACCCATTCTCTCTCTTCCCAGTGTGTAAATATTTCAAAGGATAAATGCCTTTGGGGTTTGAGTTTCTTAAGAAAGTTGTTCATATGTTACAGTGAAGCTTCTGATTACATGTGTGCCCCCTTTCCCCAATTAAACTAATGGGAGATAGACATTGCTTCTCACCAGCTCTCCCAAGTGTGTACATACATATGAAAAACAAAAAACAAATCAATTGCCATGTAGTCGATTCTGACTCATGGCAGACCCATGTGTTGCAGAGTAGAACTGTGCTGCATAGGGTTTTCAAGGCTGTGACCTTTCAGAAGCAGATCACCAGACCTGTCTTCAGAGGTGCCTCTGGGTGAGTTCAAACCATCAACCTTTTGGTCAGTAACTGAGCGCTTTAAGCATACATAGGTTATGTTTACACATATATGCTCACTTGATTCGTTGTTGTACCTCATCTATAAAATGAGAGGATTTGTTCTCGGGTACTTTCAGAGATCCTTAAGCATTTGTTTCAAGGGTGCTTTACTTCAATTACAGTTGTGAAGTGGGAAATCTGACAAAATAGACATAAGTGAAGGTACTTTGCTGGGTCAGATAGTCATTGGTCATTGGCAGGGAACCTAAGTGACTTGACTCATTACTCTGTTAGAGAGGCATCTGGAATCGATTGTACGTGCCTGCTGTGGATATAAGGTGACAAGGTCTGAGGCTGAGAAAAGGGCCCTTATCTGATGCGTACTAGGTAGCATTAGCTCATATACATTCTTAGGTATCAGAATAACCAGAAGTTTCCTTGTGACAACCTCCTTCACCACCCCTTCCCCACTGGAATCACAGTGGGTAAAAATGACACTAATTGAATGCAAATTCTTGTCCTTATTTTTCTCTTGAAATGTAGTAAATAACCTGTAGCTTCATCACCAAAAGAAGTCACAGATTGACCTAGGTGTCTTTGTAGCTGAGATGTAGCTTCTGAAGAAAGCTGTCTTTTCAAGAGGAGAAGGAAGAGGTGGACTGAACAAAATAAAATATCTCCTTTAGCGTGAATCTTGTTTTCTGAGAGACCCCAATTTCCCAAACTAAATGATTCATAGTCATACTTCTAATTCAGAAGTATGTATCTCTTGGAAATCTCAGGACGTTGCACATTAACAAAAAATAAAAGTACATTTCATAGGTGAATACTGATAGGTGAGATGATCCACGTTTCAGGGAAGAAGCTGATCTTCTGTATTGACCTGGGTGGTAGCTCAGTTTAGACTCTTATGGTCCTTCCCCTTCAGGCCTTGATAGTTGGACAGGGGAGAGAGAGTCCATTGTACTACTCTCCACAATGCATTAATGAATTACTAGGTTCATAAGCCCTAGTGTTGTTGGGCACCATTGAGTTGATTCTGACTCATACCTGTTGCCATGGAATCGACTCTGACTCATAATGATCCTATAGGACAGAGAACTGCTCCATAGGGTTTCCAAGACTGTAATCTTTACGGAAACAGCCTACCGCATCTTTTTCCAGTGGAGTGGCTGGTGGGTTTGAACTGCTGACCTTTCTATTAGCAGTGCTTAACCACTGTGTAATCAGGGCTCCTTTTCTGACTCATAGTGACCCCATATGACAGTAGAACTGTCCCATAGGGTTTCCTAGGCTTCCTAATCTTTACAGGAGTGGATTGACAGGTCTTCTCTCTTACAGAGCAGCTGGTGGATTTGAACTGAAAACCTTTTGGTTAGCAGCTGAGTGCTTAACCATTGTGGAACCAGGACTCCTTATGCCCTAGTGTAGCCTCTTTTTGTTGAACTTCTACAGAAATATTTGTAGCCTACCAACCTCATTAAGGAAATACTTTGTTTTTGTTAGTCTCCATTGAAGGAGCCCTGGTGGTGTAAAGGGGTGAGTGCTTGGCTGCTAACTGAAAGGTCAGCAGTTCAAACCCACCTGGAATCCACCCAGTGGCTCCATGGGAGAAAGACCTGGAGATTTGCTTCTGTAAAGATTACAGCCAAGAAAACCCTTTGGGGTACTTCTGCTCTGTCACATGGGGTCACTACGAGTCAGAATTGACTCAGCAGCACTCAACAACAACAATCTTAGATACTTTTATTTTGGTATAAGCTGTTTGGGGTGAAACACTATGTAGCATTTGCTTTCTTATCTGTAAGTCCTGCTAAATGACAGTAAAGAGTAACCTAAGTGGCCAGATCCAGTATTGTGAACCTTTATAACATTTGTGAGTTAGAAGTGATATTTGTGACCCTGAACTTTGTCCTGGTTTTTTTAAATATTCCCCTTAAAACTGAGCATTAAAACTTCTTCCTGCTTTTGGAGCTTGG
Source organism: Dugong dugon (assembly GCA_030035585.1). NCBI lineage: Eukaryota > Metazoa > Chordata > Mammalia > Sirenia > Dugongidae > Dugong > Dugong dugon. The sequence goes on along the minus strand of CM057471.1, from coordinate 28,296,383 downwards.
ATATGACACAGGATATTAGTGCCTTTATCTTACACATGAGTTACATTTTTAACCTGTCTAATGAAAACACACAACTACTGGATTAATTTGAGAATTTCCAAGCAGCCTCTCACAATTTGTACTACCCTGAGGGTATTTCCTGTTCACTGTGACTTTTGTAGAAAAATGTGAAGTTAATCCAATTTCTATGTTGATTACTATGTTAACTGTCTTTTTAACAATTCAAACTTATCAGACTATACCAAACAAAAACTGAGCTACCAAACTGTGGGGATAGTTAATTTTTTTTTTTTTTTTTATTGTACTCATATCCTTTTTTAGGTTCTGTAGCCAAATAATGGCCCGGAAATAAATTAGGCCCACTGAGCTTGGAATGATTCATCACCAGAAGGTAAAGATGTTGCATATTCCAGCCTGTAATGAAGACTGACTTAATCCATGGCTTAACCTTCACTACTGTGGAGGTGTATACATCTCCCTGTTGAAGAATATAGATTTTGAAGTTTACTTCCACTTCGCAAAGTGTAACTTATTCGTATTGCCTTCATCCTACTAGTTTTTAAGCCTTGAAAAGGGATAGGGTGTGGGGTTGGAGGGATAGGAGGAAGACATTGAGATATTCTCTTGTTTTGAGTTCTGAAAGCTTTGAGGGGTCTCTCAAAGATTGCAAATCAATTTCTGACCTACTGTGCTCTGTTCAATAGTTGGATCTTATAAATTAACCTAATTTTTGTTTTTACATTTGCTGTTTGCTATTAAATGACTCAATTGCCGTATTCTTCTGTAAAGAATACAGATAAGAAGTGAATAACTTATTTATAACTCTTATTTTCATATGTTAGATTTCCTTAAGGAGCTTTTTTTTTTTTAAGTTTTAAGACACAACTCTCTATAAAAGTTCTTCATCTGCTTATTTATCTTATATTTTTAGTGCCTGAAACATAATAAATGCTTTGGTGATTTGTTTGAATGTGAGCAGTTACAATCTAAATCAGTGTCTGGGTAATGGACTTAAACACTTAACTGATGTAAAGTAACACGTTCCTAACATGATTCCTTGTACCTATATCCGAATCTGACCTCTTCTCACCACCTCCCCTGAAATCACCTGGTTGGAGTCACCATCATCCTCCACTTGCATTACTGCTGTTACTTCCTGACTTGGTCTTCCTGATTCCAGAGTCGCTGAGTCCTCCCTCAGGCCCAGAATTTATCTTCAGAGTAGCCAGATGTTACTCTTTTGCTCAAAACCTGTCTGTGGTTTGTTTCCTTTCTTCTTAGGGTGGCCTCCTCCAAAGCCCTATGCGGTCTGGTCTTATTACCTCTTTGACTCATCTCCTAATCTCACTCTAGCTTCTTGCTGTGCTTCTACACACAGGTGAGCTTTGCCCTGGCTGTTCCCTCTGCCAAAATGCTCCTCTTCTAGCTATCCCCATGGCATCTGTATTCACTTCCTATTGCTGCTGTAACAAATTACCACACACTTGTTGGCTTAAAACAACATTTGCTGTTTTACAGTTCTAGAGGTCAGAAGTCAGAAATAAATCTCACTGGGCTGAAGTAGAGGTATTGGCAAGGCTGCATTCCTTCTGGAGGCTCTAGGGGAGAATCTGTGTCCATGCCTTTTCTAGCTTCTAGATTACTAGAAGCTTGCTGGTGGCTTCCTTTCATTCTCTGAGCCAGCCATGGTTGCTTGAGACTTTCTAACGATGTAGCACATTGACTCTCCCTCCTCCCTCTTTCATTTGTATGGACCCTTGTGATTCCATTGGGCCTGTCTGGATAATCCAGGATAATCACCCATCTCAAGGTCAGTTGATTAGCAGATTTAAATTCATCTGTACCCTTATGTCCCCCTTGTAATGTAATGTAAATAGCATTCACAAGTTCTAGGGACTAGGAGTAGACATCTTCAGGGGTTCCATTACTACCTCCCACAGCAGCTAACTCTCACATCTCTTTCAAACACTGGCCCAAAGCTCATCTTCTCAATGAGGCCTAATGTTTCATAATGGAACCTACCGATCCTTCATCCTGACATTCTAAGCCTTCCCCTTACTCTGTTCTACATTTTCTTTTATTCCAGAGCACACTTACTTCTAGCTAATGTACTAAGTGACCTTCTTATGTACGTTTATTCTTTGTCTGCTACACACACCTCTTGCAATTGTATACTCCAAGATACTTCTTCATTGTTGTATCCCAAGCACCTAGAACCATCCCTACCTCATTTGAGTTGCATGTAAATATTTGTTGAATGAATGAATAAATGAACAGAGAATGAAGCTTAACCAAATCTTTCTCACCAGATCTTTACTTTCCCATTGTCCAACATGGATCCCTCTAATGGACCTGGAGTGAAGAGGTGGACTTGAGACCCTAAACTCATCTTAACTCTCTAACCTCAAAGCTTTTAATCTTGCTAGCTCTGGAACTACAAAATCTCAGAAACACTGGAGTCAGAGACCATAGTTTATCTGTAGGAGCCATAAAGGGCCAAGAGACAGAGAAATGTTAGTGTTTGCTGCCAAAAAACATTCTCTCTGTGACTCCTGCAGCTGTTGGATGCATTGTCTCTGGCAGCTCTTGGGCCCTGGTTAGCCTAAGGCCAAAAATCTGAGCTTGAGGCTGGGAGATCCTGAGAGCCAGCGAAGCAGCTAAAATGGTATGGGTTTGGGTTGGAGAGTTGACAGGGATTTGAGGATTGGAGAAATCTCATGAAGTTTAAAGCCTTTATTGTTTTAGGGACCCCAAAGCAAAGAGAAGGAGTTTAGAGAAAACAAACTAGTGAAATGTCCTATAGCTGACATGTCAGCCTGAAGATTTTACCACTCGGTTGACAATTCCACTGCTTAATCTAGTAAAGCCTCGGTGTATCCTGGAAATGCTATTTTAGTGATTTGAATGGGAAAGATAATAAAGCATGATTCTGCAGGAATGGTGTCTGCTAGACAGATGACCCCCCATCGCCTGCTTACCCAGCTCTCATCTATAAGCTCTAATAACTTCGCTGATTATTTCAAGTGCTTTAGGTCCCTTCCTTCTAGTTCCCCAAAGGAAATGCTTTTTGGCCAAGGTTGCTATCTTTTATTGTTGAGCCCAGCTCTTTAAATTTAGAGATAAATGGTTTCTGTTCACCTTGCAACCTGGCGTTTAGAGAGGTTTGTGATCAGAGGAAAGTCGTTGCACTGGACTGATTCTGCCCTGGTGCTGTCCTGCTTGAGGTATTGAGAGCCCCTTAACTCCAAATAAGTGTCAAGGCCAAGGTCAGCTTATCCAAGCCGGACCTTTTCAGCATGAGGGAGATAGATGCTTGTCCTTGCCCCTAGCCATGATTCCTTTTAGAAAGATTACTTTTTATGTTTATTTAAACTTTTCTTTCCAGTTAGTATCAAATTAAGACCTCGTGAGATTCATAACTTAATCATGCTGTGTTTTTAAAGGCCTTTATATTAAAATCAGTTTATTTTTCTCACATTTACGTTTGCTTCTACCATTTTCCTAAAGTCAGAGCCAGATTCCAGATGCCACATCTTCCTAACCCTGCCAGCTAGAGGCTTGGAGCGTATTTGTACGTTTTTGGGTTTGTATCAGCGTCCAGCTTTTGTAGTTGGCAAGTTGACGTGATAGCCTCTTAAAAGTACATAACTGATTACTTAAAAGATAAATGATTTCCTTTGTTATGCTGTTTAACAAGAATTTGGATGTCAGTGGGTGGGGGTAGCTGGTAGAGTGTGCCAAAAATTGAAATTATGCATTCATAATATTCTCTGGTTTAAAATACTTGATGTGGGATGGAAAAGCAAGCTACTAATTTGCACTCATTCTCCATGTCTTAAGGAACTATTCTTGTCCTTACATATATTTTTGTGTGCTTAGTCTGTAAAGCTCTTGAAATGAGGGGTAGTGAGTGAGGATGTAGGGGGAGCACTCAAGGCAGAAGAGTCCATGTTTGAGGGACAAGGAGAGGTTCAGATTTTTAGGTGTGAACAAGTGGACTGATAAAAGTAGTTGAAAATTTCAAATGTAGCTGTTTATACTGAGTATTTTGTACTTAGTTTAGTAGGCAGTGAGGTGCTATTGAGGGTTTTGGAAAATCAGTCTGGGAATAGTGTGAAGGTGAATTAGGCTGATGAAGTACCATTTAGGAAGCTGTAACGTGGTGGTCCAGGTGAGAAATGAGGGTCCAGATGAAGACGGTAACAGTGGCAATGAAATGGGGGTACAGATAGGAGAGGCCTTACTTGGGGCTATGCATTGGCTCTCTCAATAGTCCTGCTGTGGTTCTAACCCACAGTGGGGTGGTCCCCAAACTAGGTGTTTTTAGGGTTTTTGAAATCTTTTTTTTTTACTTGCAGACATTTTACTAACTGATCTGAATGAGGATTTTTAGAATACATTAAAAAAAATTTTCATTATCAATTTGTCTTGTGTGGTGATTGTCTGCAAGAGGTTTGAACACAGGGAATAAGCTAATTGCTTTTGCTTACAGAATTTTTACTAGGAAGTTTGGAAAATTAGGGACTTTGGGCCATCATCACTTTTCTCTCATGTGGCCTGGAAACTGGTTGACCAGCTTGACTTCTCAAATTCTTACCATTCCCACATCTGGAAAATCAAATAATAGCATTGTTTTCCTAAATTCCACTATATAAGAAACTTCAGATATTAAAGTACGTGGGGAAAAAAAAACAAAATGAGTTGATTCCGACTCATGGCGACCCCACGTTGTGTCAGAGTGGTAATGCTCCGTAGTATTTTCAATGGCTGAATTTTTGGAAGTGGCTCATCAGGCCTTTCTTCTGAGGTGCCTTCTGGGTGGACTTGAACCACCAACCTTTTGGTTAGCAGCCGAGCATGTTAACTGTTCAGAGACTCCTAAGGTACATGGAGAGGGTCTTTTAAATAAAGAACAAAATTCAGTTGCCTTTATGTTTTTCAGAAATAAACTGTGTGAGTGTGAAAACACAGAGGCCACCTCTTCCTGCTAAGGAAATCCATTTTTCCACCAAACTAGCACCTCTCCATTATCTCTTAGAGCCCAGGGAAGGTTTAGAATATCCTAGATAGATCTATGCTTCAGTGCCTTTTCATAAGTTATTACATGGAGAATAAGAAGAGGAAAAACAGTATGAATTGGCACAATTGATACCAAAAATTAAGAGGCAAACATATATTGAAATATAAACCTAAACATTAATGCTCTGTGTTGCTGGAATATGGCCTTTTTTCCCTTCCAAAGAGTTTCAGAGCCAATTGAGTCTATAAATAGTGCACAGCCCGGTTGTCTGTGGTAGATTGAGTAGAGCAGAATCTCCTGTCCTTAAGTGAAGGGGAAGTGGCTTTACATTTTTAGTAACTGAATTGTTGGCCAGCATAAAGGTAAGGGTCATGTGAGCAACTTATTTATAACTTCCTCTAAAGGTATGTGCGTGCCTCAAGCGGAGAGACTGTCTGGGGTGCTTGAAATGTAAAAGTGCAGTAGAATCATTTTCCATACACACTTTTCCTAGCTAGTTGGTGCAGTAAAAGGATTGTTCGCATCCCTGGTGCCTTCAGAAAGAGGGGTGACAATAGATTAGCTCAATAGTTTTTTTCTACAATGGAATAGAAGGGACTGAGACCATTAAATTTGAATCTGTGGTTTTATGTTAGTGAAGAATGTTTATCTTTTAACTCCTGAGGGTGTTCAGGACATAAATTCAAGCTTGGTTTAACCTGTTGGGTGTGATCCTCCTATCTATTCTACTCAGGTAGTCTATACACAGTTAACAGGTTTTTTGTCAAAATACTTCTTTTTCACAGATTTTTCATAGATTGAGTTCAACTAGGAGTAGTCTTTAAAAAAACAAAAAAAAAAGGAGGCTCAGAATCTGGTCACAGTGGGAGAAGGGAAGAAGAGTAGAACATTTTCATGACATCCCATAAAGATTATGTTAAACCCTTTTGGTAGTTGCCAGCAAATGGAACTCATTGTTACATATGATTAGCATCATGCCTCGTATCAAGAGGTCAGTTACTTACAGCCAGGTTGAACTCTAAGGATGAACTGTTTTATAAATATGTAAGTAAAACACATTTTCAACTCTCGTTTGTTACTCATTGCCTATTTTCAGAGACTAAGTTTTATTACTATTATGTCGATCATTTAAAGCAGCTGCATGTATGGCTTAAAAAAGTAAACTTTGACTTTTGTGCCAATATTGTGGTTCTGTTTAGTACTTGAGCAAGTTGTAATAAGTGGAAAATGGCCCATTAACTACATTGGAGGCCTCATAGCAGCACTAATTTCAAATCGTGCTGGGTTTACAATTTACGTATTAAGAAATGTTCACTTGATTTCATTCAGGGACAAAGCTGACATCCTATACAAGCAAGCATTACTTCAAATAATCCTATTTATTGGTCCAATTATTTCACTTGAAGGATGCTGGGTTACTGCCTCTTAGTATATGTGAACAATTCTCAGTGAAACTGTTAGAGATCAGTTTGACTATAGTGGCAGAATAACCTCACAGGGTTTGGATTCACTTTTAGTTTTAAGTTCCAGGATTAAGGATCCTTTGTAGGATAATGTAACAGTGTGGGCAGATATAGCTTCTCTAATGCCCTTTTGATATTTGGGGGAAAGAGTGATTTTATGCAAAGCAATCATTTATGAATTGCATGGCAGCTTTTTCTCACTATAAAATTCCATTTATATTTCCTCCCTTCTCCCACACCCTTAAAAGACAGGGCAGCATGCAGTATTTTGCTTCATTTTTAATTTAACGTTTTTTTTTTTTTTTTTTTTTTTTTTTTTTGAGATGTAGTTGAAGGTAGTTCTTTAGGATAGATGCCAAGATAGCTAGTTAATATTGTTTTAAAATCAGGCTCTTAATTAAAAATGCTTACATTTGTGCAAGAAAACTACATGTTAAAATGAATTTGGAAAGATTAGATTGGAATTGCCTCAAATTCAATTAAGCCACACTGCATGGACGTGCTGGGAATATCAATACAATCACTGTAAATTTTGTACAAACTGATTTGTTGCATTATCTTGCTCATCTAACATACGGTACTTTTTGTGTCCATATTGCAGACGGCAACTCCAAACTAACATGGCAGTCAGACTGTGTGATGTGGCTTCTCTGCTTAGAAGTGGTTCGTGGGCAGCAGAGCCTTGGACTGGGGTCTGTGGGATTTTTCTTAAATTCTGTAGGCTACTTTTTAGCATGTTGCAGGAGTGCTGAGGCCATACCAAACACTTGAACCTTTCATTTGGCATTCTGATTATTCTTACATTTAACCTATTGCGGTATGGCTGTCATTAGGACTTAAAGCACATTGCAATTTTAACTATAGAGGTATATGTAGCATCAGAACCATGCTGTCTTATGTACCTTCTTCTGATCTAAATTAGGATTTAGTGCAGACTCAAAGAAAAGTGTGACAAGCTTTTTTTTTTGTTAAAACAAAAAAAGTTTTGGTATGGTCTGAATACTAAGTTACCGTAATTCTCTTTACATTCTGTTTACTATGTATTTTTTTGGTTACTAAATTTTGAAGTTATTTTCAATATCCTGATGCTCCAAAAAAAAAAAAAAAAAAAAGTTGAAACTGTAAATCTGGCTGAAAATTATTTGCCCAGTAACTGTTGAAAGAGTTTGCATTCTGTGAACAGTTGTGTTGAGCCTATCAATGGAATATGCATTATTTGTAAAATATAGCACATTAGTATCATTTTATTCTGAGCAGATGGTCCTATAGCTGAGAGATGCTATAATTTTCAGCACACACAGCCTACTGCAGCTGTTCACTTGAATGCTGGCTTAGGAGCTCATTCTTGCCACCTGAACATGGAAATAAATGTGCAGTTAAGTGAGGAGTGTTTGTTGTCTTTGCTAAATCCTACTAATTTCAGTCAATGAACACTTTGTATTTCAAATGCTATCCCAATGAGCTTTAGTTCGAATCTCACATTTGGGGTCATAGTTTCTCCACATACCCTAACTTTTGAATAACGATTTGTTTTAATTGGCCTTGGCCACTCTCTTCTTGTAGCTGATTGTTTTCATAACTGCGGGGCAAAGGTTAACCCCACAAGAATTTTGCTGTGAAAAATGAGATCCACAACTAATATTCTACAAACTGGATCAGTTATGTTTTATTAGGAAATCTGACACCTCCATTCTCAGTTTCAAGACAATTTGTTAATTATAATAAAACCCATATCTTGAATTATTTCAGTGCCCCCTTTTGATGCAGATTTTCGAGGGTCTTTTTGTTTTTACTTGCCCGCTCATTGTATACTCCCTGTAAGAGACATAGCTTGCAGAAATAATCTGTTTCTTTGAAAAGGAAATAAAGTCATAGAGGGGTTACAAATTGTTTGATATTTCATAGGCATGTTCAGGATTTTGTCTCCTTTTTTTTTTTTTTTTAAACTCAAGGTAGCACTGATTGTTGACCAATCTGACCAGTCTCAATTTGCCTACTGCTACTTTCTTTTATAAACATCTCTTGGCAGTAGAGATTTCTTCTGTATACTATCTAATGTGCCCTTTTATTTTCCTAAGACAGTATGCTTTTAAAAAAAAAAAAAAAAGTTTTTTCTCCTTCTTTGTAACCCTCTTTCCCTCTACTTTGCTCTTTTCCTTTGCCTTAAATTCCTTTGCCTTTTGTATGTTAACATTTCCCTAAAACTAGCATCCCATTAATTCAGAGTTTTCAATTTCGAGAAGTTCTTTGTGGAGATGAGAGAGATATTGGATGAAATAGGAAGGACAATTCTTTCATTGATGCTTTGATTTTTGGATTCCCCCAAATCTTGGCTGTCCAAAGTAGATAGCTACTGGAAGATGCTTTTGGAAAATTTGGGGGTGTGGTTTGTGACTCTTCTACTCAAAGAGTATAGGATTGGTTTTTAGGAAACTAGATCCAAAATTGTCTGATAAATGATTTTTAGAGTAGCCTGAACAGTTTGAGGGTTTTTTCCCCAACTCTGCTAATTATCCGGTATTTGGAATTTTACAGCTACCTTATTGCTTGCATTTTCAACAGGCTTACATGCTCAAATGAAAATTTCTTGGGCTCTGGTCTATTTGCCAAAGTTGATATACTTATTTAAATTGTTGTTTTGGTGGACTGGATAGGCTTTTCTTTTTCTTAAATCAGAGTCAGGGCAAAGTAGCATGTTGAATTGTTTGGGGATTTTATTTTGATGCTGTAGACCAGTTGCCACTGACCAGGTGAAAGATAATTGTTGGTGATTTTCAGCTGCCAAGGTTGACAAGAATGCCTTGTTAGATTCTATGAAGTAGACAAAGTATTCATAGCTTCATTCCCAAGATATCCTATAAATCCTTTTCATTCCCTAACATATAACATCTGATATTTTTCTTATTTCTTACCAATGGTAGAGGTACAAGAGATTGTCAGTCAAACACATTTTCAATATGTAACCAAAACAGTACATGTTGACAATTTATATTTTTTAAAGTACACTTGCTTCTTGATTTTAAGTTCATGGATGTCTGTCAGTTTGAGGAGATTGAATCTTGAGCTAACTGAAAATCTCTTCAAAGTTATGTAGATCATTTTTTTTTTTTTGGTTTGGTTTTGGTAGCATGTTAAGCATTTCTATTTTCTAGTATTTTAGAAAATACTGAATTTTAGTCAGGGCTCAATTCTGTGCCCTTTGGCTTACTAAATTTCCTCAACTCTGTGGACACTGCAGGTGAGTAAGGGTATGTGAATAGATTCAGAACATGATTATAGAGAATGTTAAAGATTTAAATTGTGCTTATGTGCATGTATGGAATCTGTATGTGAAGGTATAATTGTAATCTAAAATTGGATAGCTAAATATAAAGTATAACAATTAGCGTAGGTGTTGTACTTTACGTTGTAGTTTTTGTTGTAATTTCAGCAGAACGACCTGTGTTTAGTGACAAGTATTTAAATTCTTGGGATGGAATCTCTAATAGGTTGTGAAATATGAATCCTGACATTTCTTATTTTCTGTTTTTAGCAGGTAATTGCTGCCATGGAAACACAACTGTCTAATGGGCCAACTTGCAATAACACAGCCAATGGTCCGACCACCATAAACAACAACTGCTCGTCACCAGTTGACTCTGGGAACACAGAGGACAGCAAGACCAACTTAATAGTCAACTACCTTCCTCAGAACATGACACAGGAGGAACTAAAGAGTCTTTTTGGGAGCATTGGTGAGATAGAGTCCTGTAAGCTTGTAAGAGACAAAATTACAGGTATGTAGTGTTCTATAGATTACTTGCATTTAAAGGATTATGTTTCAAAGTGTGAGAAAATTATGTTTATTATTGTAAGTCATTCAGTGCTGCAATTTTACACAGCTAGATTTTCTCTCTTACTACATCAGTAGTATGAGACTTAGTTTTAAGAGGGATTTGTTTTCCTTTTAAAGCATAAAATATTTGGGAGGCAGTATATATTATAGGAAGGAGCCCTGGTGGTGCCGTGGTTAAGCGCTTGGCTGCTAACTAAAAGGTCGGCGGTTTGAACCCACCAGCCGCAACTCGGGAGGATGACATGGCAGTCTGCTTCCATAAAGAGTTACAGCCTTGGAAGCCCTATAGGGCAGTTCTACCCTGTCCTATAGAGTTTCTGTGAGTTGGAATTGACTCAATGGCAATGGGGTTTTTTTTTTGTTCTGATATATATTATAACTGGACCTTCAGGTACTCTGGACTAGACAACAAAAACTTTGAAAAATGTTTTAAATGGATTTGTGTGTGTGTCAGGAAGTGTCATGTTAACCTTTATTTTTTAGTTCACTGAGCTTTGCATGATTTAACATTTCAATAATGAGATAGTAAGGAAAGTAATTGTATCAGGCAGAGGAAAAAAATCTTTTAAATTGTCCTTTCCCTTAAGTTTGTGTAGTTTTTTGCTTATAATATGTATACAGAGTAAATTGTAATATTCACGTTGTCAGTGTATATGCATTTACACTGATACAACTTCAGTGTGTGAGCTCTTAGGTTCTTTTCCTGAACACAGAAAAGAAAAAGTGTGTGACTGCCCCCCCTTATAAAGATTAGAACAAAAGAATTGGTAATTTGGCTTTAATGATGGTACGTTTTGAATATTACCAGTTGCCATCCAGTTGACTCTGATTCATCATGGTGACCCCATGTTTGTCAGAGTAGAAATGGGCTCCATAGGGTTTTCAATGGCTGATCTTTTGGTGGTAGATAGCCAGGCCTTTCTTCAGAAGGTCCTCTGAGTAGACTCAAACCTCCAACCTTTTGATTAGCAACTAAGCATGTTAACTGTTTGCAACACCCAGGGACTTATTCTGAATATTAGATAGTTAAAAATATCTTTAGTATTTTGTAAGATTTTACTAATTTTTAGAATAGGGCAAAAAATAATTAAGGAACACTTTCTTGGAATAGAAGGGTTAAAGCTTCCTGCAGGGTTTGTTTTCAAACACTAAAAATTTATGAAGTGTAAATAGACCCCTTAGCTTTTCCATGGTTTTGATAAATTTGAGTGATGATTTATATCAAATTGCTTTTGTTGTTTAGCTTGTAATCAAAAATACAAAACTAAATATTTGAAATGAGAAAAGAATTCCTAAAGGCAGTATGGAGCCCTGGAGGTGAAGTGGTTAAGATCTCGGCTGCTAACCAAAAGGTCGATAGTTTGAATCCACCAGCCTCTCCTTGGAAACCCTATGGGGCAGTTCTACTCTGTCCTATAGGCTCACTGTGAGTTGGAATCGACTGGATGGCAATGGATTTTTTTAAAGGCAGTATGGAGAGTGGCACCAGGAATCTCAATTCTTAACTAATCTTGTGACCTTGTCCAGGTCAGCTCTTGGTCTCAGGTTTCCATTGGTAAAATCTGAGAGAGGGCAGGGGAAGTGGTTACACTGGATAATTTCTGAGGTCAGTTTTGACTTTTTTCTGTGATGGTGGCTATTCCCTTTATCTGATTCTGTTATCCCGACAGCAGGGCTATTCTCTCCCTGCTGAGTGAGTTCTTAGAGCTAGCACCTGGCGTCGGACTCACAGGTATATTTCCTTAAGCTATTTATATCACGGACACGGACACATACACACACACAGTCTAATTAAAAACTGATGGTCATCAATCCATACTGAATGAAAATTATTATATTTCAACTAATTATACTGCTTGGATATTCTCCATGATATCGGAGAGACTCATCTTTATTTTTTTATTTTATTTATTTTTTTATTGTACTTCAGGTGAAAGCTTACAGAACAAATAGTTTCTCATGAAGCAGTAGTACACATACTGTTTTATGACATTGTTTGACAACCCCACAACATGTCAACCCTCTCCCTTCTTGACCTTTTTTTTTTTTTTTTTTTTTTTTTTGGTGAAAATATACATAGCCGAAGATACACCGTTTCAAAAATTTCTACATGCATGGTTCAGTGACATTGACTACACTCTTCCAATTGTGCTGCTATTCTCACTTTAGATGAAGGCTTACAGAACAAAATAGTTGCTCATTTAACAGTTAGTATACATGTTGCCCTATGACAATGGTTAACAACCTCCCAACACATCAACACTATCCTGACTCAACCTTGGGTTCCCTATCACCAGCTTCCTTGTCCCCTTCTGCCTTCTGGCCCTTGTCCCTGGACTGCTGTACCTCATTAGTCCCGTTTGGTTTTACAGGGCTGTCCACTCCCAGGCTGAACGGAGATGACTTCACCACTGAGCTAAAAGGGTGTCTGGGGGCCATACTCTCGGGGTTTCTCCAGTCTCCTTTAGGCCAGTAAATCTGGTCTTTTTTTTGTGAGTTAGAATTTTGTTATATATCCTTTTCCAGCTCTGTCCAGAACCCTCTATTGTGCTCCTGGTCAGAGCAGTTGGTGGTAGCCGGGCACCATCTAAGCTGTACTGGACTCAGTCCGGTGGAGGCCTTGGTAGCTGTGGTCCATTAGTCCTTCCGACTAATCTTTTCCTTGTATCCTGTTCTCTTCATTTTCCCTTGCTCCTGAAGGATGAGACCAGTGGAGTATCTTAGATAGCTGCTCACAGGCTTTTAAGACCCCAGACACTACTCACCAAGGTAGAATGTAGAACATTGTCTTTATAAACTGTGTTATGCCAGTTGAGCTAGATGTTCCCCGAGACCATGGTCCCCACAGCCCTCCGCCCAGCAATTCAGTCCCTCAGTGAGTTTGGATGTGTCTGTGGAGCTTCCATGACCTTTCCTTGTACAAGCTGTGCTGGTTTCCCCTGTATTGTGTACTGTCTCACCCTTCACCCAAGATACCACTTATTTACTTTTATTCTTGAACATTCATAATCAAATGGATGAGAATTTTCAGTGTCTTTTCCAAAACGAGTGTGAGCAGCGTATGTGAAATTTATAAAGAAACAGTTTATGAAAGGTAGAGAATAACAGACTTTTCTTATGTTTGTTCTGATATTGACTGTTACCTTTTTTAGCAAAAGAGCATCCTTTATATGTGGATTTTGCAACCTCTTTGACATAAATGAATATATCCTAAATGGTGTGAAGGCTATAACATAAATGATGTGATTTCTGGTTTGATTGCCTAATAGCTATCCCTTATAAAAGGAAGATCTTAAACAGGGCATAAAAGTCATGTTTTTATTATGCTGGGAGTTGATGAAAATATTAAATCATCCTTCTCATTAGGCAGTTTCCACGGGAAACATTTCACAGATTTTTAACTCTTATCTTTGGTCAGTCTTTGAATTATCTTACTCTTCCCTAAACCTCTTAACAACAACTGTTACATGACAAAATTGGATGAGTTTGAGTTCTCCATCTTCACACCTTCTGCCTCTCTGGCTTTGATACGGTGAACAAAGGTAATAGAAGCATAGCCCGTGGGTAATCTGAAGTACACAGTCAGATATTGAAAAGCTGCATTAACATTTGGTGTCCATTTCCTTCACCCTTCAACTCACCCCATTGACTGTTCAGTTAGAGGGGGATGACGGAGGTTTCCACCATTGTAAAATTTCTGTTTAAAACCTCCGGTAAGCAAATGGATTGCCCAAAAGATTCCACAGTGGGCAACCTTGAGTGTCAAAAGTTATTTTCTCAATAACACACGTAGTTCAACCATGTATATGAGGCTAAATGGGTACACCGGCCCAAAGGCCAAGATAAAAAGGGAGGAAGGGACAGGAAAACTGGACGAATGGAAATGGGGAAGGTCAGGAAGGGGAGAGTGTTGACACATTGCAGGGTTGGCAACCAATGTCACAAAACAGTATGCGTATTAATTGTTTAATAAGAAACTAATTTGCTCTCTAAACTTTCACCTAAAGCACAATTAAAAAAAAGTTATTTTCTAAGCTTTGTTCCATGAGGTATAGTTATAAGTATTCCTAAAATAAGTGTTTCATTGACAGATACGTTTGAGAAGTGTTACGCTCCATAGTTACCCACTTAAGATCCATACTGCAGATGAACAGCATATTAAACACTATGAAAAACCCTACAATAAAGAAACCTGTTTTACTTAATAGTTCCCCAGCCTTACGTGATCATAGAATCTGTTTTGGAGGATATGTCACCGACACTAGGTTGTCTTTGAACCTGTTACTATAAAAAGCTTTTGAAGTCATTTGTTATCAGACAAATTAATCTGCAATTCTTCCCTGACCTGTTCACACCAATAAAATATGAGCATGCTTCATAAAGTGAGCATACATGATAATGAAGTTTATACATTAAAAAGCTGAGTAGGCAAATCTGAACACAAAGCACCTCTACTTCTAGTGACCCATTTTGATTTGGCTCACTGACATCTTAGTATGGGTTAAAATGACTTTCAGAAGGGTCTGACTCATTTAGCCTCAAGCATGAATTACCTGGAATTTTCTTTTATTCTGATTTTCTTAGTAAATATTTGTATTGAACAAAATAGTAAATGGTAGATATCTAAAACTGGGTTCTAAAAGATTGTTGTTACTAGCTGCTGTTGACTTGACTCCCAAGACATGGTGACCCCATGCACAACAGAATGGAATGCTGCCCAGTCCTGTGCCATCAAATGGTAGTACTTTGCAAAGTGGGCGTGACTTCCTAAAAAGCCACTATGAACATACCTTTAAAAAGGTTCTGAAAGAATTTGTGCAGATTTGGACCCTGCCCTGTGCTGTTTAGCATTAGCCATCTTGTGTAGTTTCTCTGTACACATTTTAGGGGACAGGTCACATGTTTCTTGGTCCTTCTCTAATCATTCACCTTATCCTACCTCTTGAGGAGCAAATGGGCCAGCTCTTTGTATTCTAATTTTGTAGGAGCCGAATGTAAGCATTAATTGGGTTATAAGAAAACTCTGTAGTCGCTCTGTGGGGAGATTTGAAATCTCTCCTTTTCACTTTAATATTTCCTTAATTAAAAAATGCTAAATTAGGAAACTATATCTAAGATACACAAGTACCTGGTTAGGAAAGTGTGTGCCACTCTCCTAAGTCCTACAAGAGAGTATGCAATTTTTAGACTGTGTTGTTGTTAGCACATGCATGCCACTGTTTTGATAGAGTGAGGATTAGGGAATACATTAAGAAACAAACGTCTTCAGTAGCAAATACAGTAATCTTCTTTCTAGCCTAAATTCTGTTTGCTGTCTTGTTTGTCATGCCCTGTCTTTGGGCTTGTGCCCAGCTTTATGCTTCTTCCTGTTTCCTGTCTGTGGGCATTCATCATGAGAAGCTACTGCTGCTTGTACAGCTTAGCTGATACCAGTCTGTTCCTTTGAGTTCTTAAATGTACTTCAGAGTCCTTGACACCTGCTGATGCTGCATTCTAGAGGAGTGAAATGGATTTCACAGTACCAGGGATGAATAATAGCGTGTTAGAGCCAGAAAAGCGCTCGAGATGACCTTAGCCAGCCCCTCACTACACAGGTGATGAGAGGCCGAGGTTTATGACATGACTAATTCAAGGCCACACAGTTCATAAGCAGTAGAGTGGGAACAAGAATTCTGGTTGTCTGATTCTTTCCTGGGGTGTTTCCTCCTGGCCTCTAGATTCGAGGTGAGAATTCACTCTTTAAAAATTAAGAACAGGATCAGTAGTTAGACATTTAACTATACAGTGTCACGGAGTAAAGACCTTCTGTTCGCACAGATATGTTTCTGTGAGTGTGTCTTCTTCTGAAGGGAATTGGAAGATTTTTCAGAGTAAGAGATACACAAAATGAACAAGAATATCCACGCTTTCTAGGAACTTTATAATCTATGGTTCTGAATTTGGATCTTCTAGCCCAGTGGCTGCACATCTTCACCTGAGGGAGTTTTAAAAAAATACAGATTCTGGAAGGCATGGGGAATCTGTTACCAAAAGCTTCCCAGGTGATTTTAATGCCCCAGCAGGTTTGGGAATCACTAAGGTTCTTTGAAGTATGGTCAGTAGAGTACCTGCGTTGGAATCGCTTGGGGTGATTGCTAGAAACACAGGTTCTTGGGCCCTGGATTCTCCACAGCTAAGCTCCAGGAATGTTCCAGTTAGTTTCAAGTTGCCCATGTCTTTTCCTGCTATTCATAAGGTTTTCACTAGGTAGCTCCTTTCAGAAGTAGACTGCCAGGTCCTTCTTCCTAGTCTGTCTTAGTTTGGAAGCTCGGCTGAAACCTGTCCGCCATGGGTGACCCTGCTGGTATCTGAATATGGCTGGCATAGCTTCCAGCATCACAGCAACATGCAAGCCCCCACAGTACAACAAACTGATGGACACATGGGGATATGACAACTTGAAGAGGAATGGTGTTGCGTTCATCGTCAAAAAGAAAATTTGAAGATCTATCCTGAAGTACAATGCTATCAATGATAGGATAATATCCATATGTATACAAGGAAAGTCAGTTAATATGATTATCATTCAAATTTACTCACCAGCCACTAAGGCCAAAGATGAAAATTTTTACCAGCTTCTGCAGTCTGACATTGATCAAACATGCAATCAGTATGCATTGATAATTACTGGTGATTGGAATGTGAAAGTTGGAAATGAAGAGGGATTGTAGTTGGAAAATATGGCCTTGGTGATAGAAACAATGCTGGAGATCACACAATGGAGTTTTGTAAGACCAGTGACTTCTTCATTGCAGGCACATTTTTTTACCAACATAAACGGCAATATACACATGAACCTCGCCACATGGAATACACAGGAATCAAATCGACTACATCTGTAGAGAGAGACAGTGGAAAAGCTCAATATAAACAGTTAGAACAAGGCCAGGGGCTGACTGTGGAACAGACCATCAATTGCTCATATGCAAGTTCAAGCTGAAACTGAAGAAAATTAGAACAAGTCCACGAGAGCCAAAGTATGACCTTGAGTATATGCCACTTGAATTTAGAGACCATCTCAAAAGTAGATTTGTTGCGTTGAACACTAATGACCAAAGACCAGACGAGTTGTGGAATGACAAGGACATTATACATGAAGAAAGCAAGAGGTCATTAAAGAGACAGGAAAGAAAGAAAAGACCAAAATGAATGTCAGAAGAGATTCTGAAACTTGCTCTTGAACATTAAGTAGCTAAAGCAAAAGGAACAAATGATGAAGTAAAAGAACTGAACAGAAGATTTCAAAGGGTGTCTCAAGAAGACAGAGTAAAGTACTGTAATGACATGTGCAAAGAGTTGGAGATAGAAAACCAAAAGGGAGGAACACATTTGGCATTTCTCAAGCTGAAAGAACTGAAGAAAAAATTCAAGCCTCGAGTTGCAACAGTGAAGGATTCTGATATTCTAATATTCTAATATTAAACGATGCAGGAAGTATTAAAATAAGATGGAAGGAATATACATTATACCAAAACGAATTGGTCGATGTTCAACCATTTGAAGAGGTAGCATATGATCAGGAATCGATGGTACTGAAGGAAAAAGTCCAAGCTTCACTGAAGGCATTGGCAAAAAACAAGGCTCCAGGAATTGACGGAATATCAATTGAGTTGTTTCAACAAATGGATGCAGCGCTGGAAGTGCTGATTCATTTATGCCAAGAAATTTGGAAGACAGCTACCTGGCCAACAGACTGGAAGAGATCCATATTTATGCCTATTCCAAAGAAAGGTGATCCAACTGAATGCGGAAATTATTGAACAATATCATTAATATCACACGCATGTAAAATTTTGCTGAAAATCATTCAAAAGTGTCTGCAGCAGTATATCAATAGGGAACTGCCAGAAATTCAGGCTGGATTCAGAAGAAGACGTGGAACCAGGAATATCATTGCTGATGTCAGATGGATCCTGGCTGAAAGTAGAGAATACCAGAAGGATGTTTACCTGTGTTTCATTGACTGTGCAAAGGCATTTGACTGTGTGAATCATAAACAAATTACAGATAACATTGTGAACAATGGAAATTCCAGGATACTAAATTGCGCTCATGAGGAACCTGTACATAGATCAAGAGGCAGTTGTTTGAACAGAACAAGGGCATACTGCATGGTTTAAATTCAGGAAAGGCGTGTGTCATGGTTGCATCTTTTCACTATACCTATTCAATCTGTATGCTGAACAAATAATCTGAGAAGTTGGACTGTATGAAGAAGAATGGGGCATCAGGATTAGAGGAAGACTCATTAACAACCTGCATTAATGCAGATGACACAGCCTTGCTTGCTGAAAGTGAAGAGGACTTGAAGCATTTACTGATGAAGATCAAAGACCGCAGCGTTCATTGCACCTCAGTATAAAGAAAACAAAAATCCTACAACTGGACCAATAAGCAATATCATGATAAATGGAGAAAAGATTGAAGTTGTCAAGGATTTCATTTTACTTGAATCCACAATCAACACCCATGGAAGCAGCAGTCAAGAAATCAAAGGACACATTGCATTGGGCAAATCTGTTGCAAAAGACCTCTTCAAAGTGTTGAAAAGTGAAGCTGTCACCTTGAAGACTAAGGTGCGTCTGACCCAAGCCGTGGTATTTTCAGTTGCATCGTATGCACTCGAAAGCTGGACAGTGAATAAGGAAGCCCAAAGAAGAATTGTTGTCTTTGAATTTTGGTATTGGTGAAGAATACTGAATATACTGTCAAAAGAACAAACAAATCTGTCTTGGAAGAAGTACAACTAGAATGCTCCTTAGAAGCAAGGATGATGAGGCTACGTCTTACATACTTTGGACATGCTGTCAGGAGGGATCAGTCCCTGGAGAAGGACATCATGCTTGGTAAAGTACAAGGTCAGCGAAAAAGAGGAAGGCCCTCAATGAGATGGATTGACACAGTGGCTGCAACAATGGGCTCAAGCGTAACAACGATTGTGAGCATGGTGCAGGACCAGGGAGTGTTTTGTTCTGTGGTGCAGAGGGTTGCTATGAGTTGAAACCGACTTGAAGGCACCTAGCAACAAGAACGTGTCTTTTCCGGATTTTGCAGAGATACAGAAATGGAGATTTCCAGGTTTACTTCAGTTCTGTGGCTGATGGGGTCGGGAAATGGTGTTATGACTGTAATGCCTAATTCTGCTATGGCAAATGAAAGTTTTGGTGATTAATGAGTTAATTCTTGGGGTGCATGACGAGAGATGTCAAACTGAATAGTCTCCAGACTGTGTCCACAGTTTCTGGATGCTACAAATGGTTAACATGCTCAGCTGCTAACTGAAAGTGTAGAGGTTTGAGTCAATCCAGAGGTGCCTTGGAAGAAAAGTCTGGTGATCTGCTTCTGAAAAATCAACCATGGAAAACCCTATGGAGCATAGTTCTACTGACACACATGAAGTTGCTAATTGGCAACTGGTTAGACTCTGACTTACTGAATGCCCAACCTTCCCTGACAGCTGTGTGTGTAATTGGTTTTTAGAAATCCAGAATAGCTTATTTTGCTACTGTTATTTTTGCTTCCTTCTAAAAGAAGGGCTAGAGGATTAGAGTTAGTTGAAGGTCTCAGGAAATGACCGCTGTCCCTTTTCTCTTGGTGTGATGCTCCACTCTTAACTCTGAATTGTTTGAGGTAGATGGTGTGCTGACCCCATCAGCTGCCAACTAAAAGCTTTCAAACAAAAGAGAGAAAAAACCCAAACAAACAAATACTCACTCCAGGAGGCCCAAGGAGAGACTTGGAAGGTGCCGATTGCCTCTGAAAAGCCAGTGCCTGGGTGGTAACGCAGATCTCCTTTTTTTCCTTGGGGCAAGTGTAGTATGAGGGTTCTTACTAGCTTTCATTTATGTCTGTTATTTCGTGATGACGCTAAAGCTAGTTTTGATCCTGGTTTATTCTATCAGAGTAACATAGTTTTCAAACTTTATTTTACTGTGATTAGATCCTCCCCTTTTTCATTTTTTAAATATTTTTTTTAGAACAGTTGTGTGTTTACAGAGAATTGAGCAGATAGTAGAGAGAGTCTCCATATGTCCCCCTACCTTTTTTAAATTCGGTCTTACGCATTTCCTTAGGATTGAAACAGATAAGTGGTATTTTATTAGCTTAACGTATACCTTCAAATTTAATAGCATTTATTTACTGTGATGAAGTCGTTCAATCACAGTGAACATGGGACTGTTTTGATGAACATTAATTTGAAAATGTGGTTATGTGTGTCAGTTACAATCTTAGGTCAGCCTGTTAGGTTGTACATAGTATTGCAAGAGTTCTGATTCTTGCAGACAAGTAGTTGAAAACACCAGGGTGGCGTATGTGTGCATGGGGGTGGCGCGGGTGGTGCTGATGGCGTCTTAATAAACTTCACAGTTTTCAGTCTCTGGGTGCTGTTTCATTAGATGACAGAAAACTCCCCAGGTCAGCACAGAATAAGGTAACTTGGCTGCTCAGAGTAAATGCTTTGGTGGTCCCTAGAGAGTTAACTGCAGAGTACAGTGCATTTGAATATGGCTGTTTTAGATTTCAGTGGCTAAATTGGTAGAAAATGAAATTTGTATCAATCTGTGGGACCTTTGGAGCAGGTTTTGAAACATCTTTAATAGATAAAAGGTACTGGAGAAACTTTGTTTGCATTCTTGTCAATCAATCTTTACACCTAATTGTTTTTCCATTGTACTTTTGTCTTTTCCAAAGGTTACAGCTAATCATTCGTTTTTAAAATTCGATGTGCATCATTATAGAAGCTTTTTTATAAAGTTTTGGGGAAAGACTTTAGTATTTATTCTTTTAGGTTCATATTTTTACTTGAACCTTGAATTTGGGTATTATTATAGAACAATTTATATACTGTCAGTGTTGATTAATTTAGGTGAAAGATTTTAGGATGATGAAATTTTAAATTTCTAAAATTTAAAAACTCAAATATAGTTGTTTACCATAAGGTAGGTTAACTTTCAGTTAGCAATTTTAAACAGAAAAGTTTCTTCCTGGAATATCCTAATTTTCCAGCGACTTTGTTAGAATATATACTGGGGAAATGAGATTGAACCTACTGGGTAAATGAGGTTTAGGGGTTTTGATTCTGTGCCTTCTTGGCCTTCGTTATGGGAACTTCTGCATTTGGCCATATTTGTCTTTGCTGGTTGATTAGAACATAATCTTTAGTCTAGGGCTTTTAACTTTATTCCTTTGTTAGTTTGATAGAAATGTTTTAGGAAAATTTTAATGTAGTTAAATTCATAAAAACAAAATACAATTTGAGTTCTCCTCTAAAGACCCCCCCACCTTATAATTTAACTTGCTATTCCAGACCTCTTGGTGTATTTAACTGTGTTTTTTCCAGTCATTGTTTACTTTTGAATCAGGAGATGGGTAGTATAGCATAGAAACCATTCACAGTTTATTATTCAGGGACTCTCATAGTAGTGATGGAAGAATGTAGATGTGAAAAAAGATGGTGAACTAAATGGTGAGGAGGAGATAAAGAACAATTAAATTCTGATAGAGGACTTCTTGCTCTTTCCTTTTGTAACCTATAGAATGTTAAAATCCTATTTCTCCCCAGGTATGAAATTGATTTATTTTCCCTTTCACCGTTTCATGATGCAGTACAAAATCAACCTGTTTTTCTTTTGATGGTTTTTATTCTATTTCAGATATCGTAGCACCTTAGCACAAGCCTTTTTTTTTTTTTAAATTATTCTGTCTAAATCCTGAATAGAGCAAAGTTTTTTTTTTTTGCCCCTATTGGAACATTTCCTTCTAAATATTTCTTGAACAGAATAGTTGATTGTTGAAGCTGTGCTTCAGAATTCACCAGCTTCTCTCAAGCTTGTTCTAAGTTAATTGACTTTCAGTGGAGTGCACTGCTGCTACTGAGTTTTGAGAGCTGTGGAAACCCTCAGAGCTTGCCTTTCCAACTCAAAAGGTCAACTTTAACAAATATTTTCTGACATTTTACTTGTGAGTGCCATTTGATTTGTCAGGCCTCTGCAGTGGCTTCATTAGCATGTTTTACTCCTTAATGTATTTGCTTTCTCTTTAACGTTTTAGAGTGTCAATATTTTGACACCATTGGACATCCCTTATTGGTGGTGGAATCTGTAATCAAATATTTATTGAGGGGCTTTAAGCAGTAAAACGGCATTGGCAGCTCTCCCAAATATTGTGAAGAGACAGAGCCTCAGAATCCTGTTGAAACTATCTTTGGTTGATCTAACTAGTCAGTAACTGCTGTGTCATTATATCATCTTTAGCTAATCAAGGGGTGATCATTCTCAGGCTTATACTTTGGATATTTTTCTAAATTAGAAGAGAGTATCTCACTCAATACTTTATTCCACCTTCAATAGAAAAATGCAGGATGGCTGTATTTAATTTAAGCTGCGCTTCTAAGAGTTCCTTTGCGTCTTTGCATGGGAAACGGACTTGAATGCAATGGTAATATGATTTACCAAACCTCTGATGTATATTAGGGTTGCAAGCTTCTGATCAAGTTCTTGGGCTTAATGTGGGAACACAGTGCTGGCTGGCTACCTTTTATTCCCCTGCCAGGGAAGTGGCCTTATGAGCACTAGCTTTGGAGGCTTTAGCCTAAGAAGAACATGTTGGACTTGGGTTCTAATCCCAGCCTAGCTACTTACTCACCTTGTGGCCTTACCACAGGACCTGTTTGACTCTGAACTTCAATTTCTTCCATAAAGTGCCTAGCACACAGCGTATGCTCTCTGTTCTTTCTTCTCCTTACCACTTAACATCTATTCAGTTGTTTGACAGTTGCAGACAATATTTGCCTTAGGTAAACCGTTTTTGGGAAACATCTGCAAATAGATCTGTTGTCCTAGAATTCTTATGGTTTCTCATGACGTGGACAGAATACAAGGCTAATTTTCTATCCTTTGCTTTCTAGGTGATTGGACCAACATAACTGATTTTCTAGAGATGGGACAAAGTGGGAATAGGAAGTACAAGGCAGGACTGGAGAGCACAGAAAGATGATTAATGATACTACACCAGCTTCTGTGAACTAGAGCACTGAAGTGTGGAGTTATTGCTCAATGTGGTATTGTGTGAATGTTATTCAGAATGAATTAACTTGACTTATACTATGAAGGTACTCTCAGCTGAGCTTCTCCCATGGATTGTTACTGGCCTGGAAGGGTCACCAAGTTGTTAAATTGAGCCATGAGGTATTGGTTAGATAAAAACTAACTGTGGCTAGTTTTCACTTTTATTGACATCTACTTCCTTAAGATTAATATCCCTTTAATATAAATTGTGAGTACCATTACTAAATATTCCAGTTTCATCAAATAAGATTTTCCAGTAGAGAAATACAGAAATGTGTGTTAAGAAACCCAGTATGCCTGCAGTGTTGGCAGATCAAGGGACTTAAGGAAAGCTGCTGTCCCTTTGTTTTCTTTTCTGTTGAAATATTCATTGAAGGCATTGCTTCATTCAGTTACCACAGACTTTACAGATTTCAGTTTGTGTAAGGGAGGTGGTGGTGGGAGGGGGCAGTTTGCATGAAGGCGTGGTTAACTTAGCAGATGCAATGTTAACACTTGTTTTCCTTTTTGGTAAATCTGTATGCATATTTTGAATTAGAGTTTATTTTTAGCTCTTAATGAGTTCTTATCATTGTGCTTATCTTTTTTCTGCAGAATGCTTTGATTTTGAAAGGGGATTGTATATGGCTCAAAGACTGTAGCCATCCCCCAGCCCTACTAAAATTTGCATTTCTTGGTGTGGTAATACAGACTCAATATTACCTTGTAGAGTAGAGGTAAGGAGCCCTGATGGCGAAATGGTTAAGAGCTTTGCTGCTAACCAAAAGATTGGCAGTTTGAACCCACCCAGCAGCTTTGAGGGAGAAAGACCTGCAGATCTGCTTCCGTAAAGATTGCAGCCTGTGAAACCCTATGGGGCAGTTCTACTCTGTAACACATGGGGTTACCATGAGTCGGAATCTGCTCCAAGACACCTAACAATGTAGAGATGGTGACCATGCCCTTGACTCTTCACAACCTGTTTGACTTTCTGGCTTTATCCTGATTAAAGTCAAATACATCCTTATTAAAGTAAGGTTTAAGGGATGCATTAGGGGCATGAAAACAGGTGAACCAGGATCATTGTTTTCAAGGTCACTGGAGCCTGAAGGAAGAGTTTTATTTCCTTTCTTTTGATGCTTCAGGTCTTAAGGAGTCACTAATGGTTAGCAGTGTGGCTCCAAACCACTGTTTTTAGAATTCTCATTCCTAATGATAGTACTAGTCTTTGAGAGCTTTTTTCATACCATTAAAATGAACTGTAATTTGCTCTTTAGTCCACTTTAAATGTGTCTAAATAAGCTAGTTATGGTGTGTCAAATCAAACCACATCTCTTCATGTATAAAATAAAGGAGTTCTCCTAAATGATTTCTGAAGTCTTGTCTAGGTCTGTAATTCTGTGACTCTTTTTTCTTTTGTGAACTCAAGTGCCAAGCTAACTCTTCTAAAACATAGTGCCAAGTAATTTTGCTATGTATGATGCAGACAGCATATTACCTTCTCAAGTAGAATTTGGGATCTAATATCTGATCACTCCTGATGACATTTTCTAAGTAAGTGAGACCAGGTTTGTTTTTAGACCTATGTAGTCAGTATTTCTGGACCTTTTTTCCCAGGGATAAATCCCTTCATTCATGTTACAATAGGATTAAAATACAGAATCAGCAATACTGATTTGCTTTTGTGTTTTATAGCAATACATTTCTTTTTGTAAGTGCCAGAAATCAAGAGTCTTTACAAAAAGATATGATAGTGCTTGATGTATTACATCCCCCAATTCCAGACTCTAGAACATTCAAAACTGGATCTGATGTGCTGTTTAAAAGTAGAGTGTGTAATCTTCTGGTCTTAGCTTCCTTGCTGTAATTTGGGACTTTTAGTTCTCTGATTATTTATGGAAAGCTAACACATTTGGACACTGTCATCGATGTGAGGGGGTATCTAATAATTTTTTTTCCTGGCTTCTGTATCTGGACAGTGGACTATTTTTAAAGAGTCCTCCCCTCCTATTTTTCTGAGAAGTCAGTTATTGCAAATGGACTTAAGTCTGTTTTGTGCTATACAGCTCTTAGGTCATTTTGGATAGATGACAGTAAACCAAAAAAATACAAACCCATTGCCGTCGAGTCGATTCCAACTCATAGCGACCCAATGGGACAGAGTAGACCTGCCCTATAGGGTTTCCAAGGAGCAGCTGGCAGTCACAGAAAAAGAAGTGAGGCTTAGTTACTTTCCAGCACAGTCCATTTCCAGGTTATGATGAAAACAGGTCTCAGACCAAATTCTACCACACATACAGACATTTATTATTTATTAGCAAGCAGGCCCAAAGGGATTGATACAACTGCTCTGTAAGCTTGATGAAGCCCCAGTTGTCTGTCCTTTTTTTAGGTGCTACTAACACACACCTTATGTGAAATCTTCATTTGAGTCAGACAGTATCCCAGAGGCAGGATTCTGTGCCTTCTGGCTTCATGCAAAAAGAAATGCTTCTAAAAAAGGACCATCTAATATTTAAAAATTCTTTCCCTAAGGGCACAGGCTATATGCCACCTTGGATTCTTTTGCCCTGTTTATACAAGGGTGGTGAGTGTTTCTAAACTAATTTAGCTCATCTACTTGTCTTGAATACCTTTAATTTTAACAATGAGACCCCATTTCTAACACTCATTACGCTAATTAACAAATAATTAGCTTAAGGAACAAAAACCCATTTTGATACTCATTATGCTAATTAGCAGAGACTTGGTTGTTGATTTAGATATGAATAGTAGGTTTGTGTACTATTGGAGTGTGGCCATTACTCCATGTTATGCTAGTTAACTACTGGACTGTATGTTCATGATAGTGTGCTAGATGACCACCCCTGGAATTAAAGCTTAAACTGCTGGCTCACACATAACATGACACCGATTCATACCAAAGTACTTTAGAAGTAAACTATTGCAGTTGTTTTTGGAGATACTAGGTTTCTTTTTGGGGACCTAGAATCTTGTGTGTTTTATTTCCCTTCATTTCCACATGGATTTAGGAACCAGCTCTTCTCCCTGAAATAAATAGCTTCTTTGTCATCAGGCTTAGTTCTTGCCACTTCTCTTGAAAAGAAATAGCCAGTTAAAGTAAGAGGGTCTGTGAAAAAGAGGAAGACCCTTAAGGAGATGGATTGACACAGTGGCTGCAACAGTGGGCTGAAACATAGCAACCATTGTGGGGATGGTGCAGGACCAGGCAGTGTTTTGTTCTGTTGTACATAGGGTCGCTATCAGTTGGAACCAACTCAATGGCACCTAACAACAACAGTACACACGCAGAGTTCCTGGGTGGTACAAATGGTAAACACTCTCAGCTGCTAACCAAAAGGTTGGAGGTTCGAGTCCATCCAGAGGCACCTCGGAAGAAAGGCCTGGTGATCTGCTTCTGAAAAATCAGTCATTGAAAACCCTATGGAGCACGGTTCTACTCTGACACAAGTGGACTGCCCATGAGTCAGCATCGACTCTGTGGTAGCTGGTTGGATATATATATATATATACATATATATGACCATTTATGTGTGTGTGTCTGTGTATATAGGAGCCCTGGTGGCACAGTGGTTAAGAGATCAGCTGCTAACCAAAAGGTTGGCAGTTCGAATCCACCAGCTGCTCCTTGGAAACCCTATTGGGCAGTTCTGCTCTGTTGTGTAGGGTCGCTATGAGTGGGAATTGAAATTGATGGCAATGGGTTTGGTTTTTTTTTTTTTTTTTTTAATGTATGTATATGTATGTACACATGCATATGTATGTAGACGTGTGTATGTATGTACGTGTGTGTGTGTATGTATATATATATGTGTGTGTGTGTGTGTGTGTGTGTGTGTATAGGAGCCCTGGTGGCACAGTGGTTAAGAGCTATGGCTACTAACCAAAAGGTCAACCGTTTGAATCCACCAACTGCTCCTTAGAAACCCTATGGGGCAGTTGTGGTCTATCCTAAAAGGGTCACTATGAGTTGAAATCGACTCGACAGCAATAGGTGTGTGTGTGTGTGCATATGTATGTATATGTCTACAGATAGATAGGTGTCTTTCCCCTTCCGGTTACTAAGTTTTCTCTATCCCTGTGGTCTCCATCTTAGTTATAGACTATTAGATCTTTAGAGGCTTCTGATTCAGATGAGACCCTGAGAAGTGAACTTGCCTGAATATACACCTCTGTAGTCTTGGCTTTAGTACATCATTCTGACCCAGTCTTGTTTCTAGTATATTTGTTACTTTAATGAGACCAGGAGAAAATATACTATCTTCTTAACATCTGTGATTGGGATGATTTTGTTTTTCTTATTTAGAAGTGTAAGCCTTGGGAGTCTTGAGAAACCTTTTCCCTATATGTTGTTGTTGTTAGGCGCTTTGAGTTGGTTTTGACTCACAGTGACACTGTGTATAACAGAATGAAATGTTGCCTGGTTCTGCGCCATCCTCAAAATGGTAGATATGTTTGAGCCCATTGTTGAAGCCGCTGTGTTAGTCTGTTTCATCTCTTTGAGGGTCTTCTTTTTTTTTTTTTTTTTGCTAGGGACAGTGGTTAAGTGCTACAGCTGCTAACCAAAATGTCAGCAATTCAAATCCACCAGCTGCTCCTTGGAAACCCTGTGGGGCAGTTCTTCTCTGTCCTGTAGGGTCGCTATGAGTCAGAATTGACTCAGCGGCAATGGGTTACTTTACCAAGCATGATGTCCTTCTCCAGGGATTGATCCCTTCTGATAACACATTCAGAGGAAGGGAGACACAGTTTTGCTGTCCTTGCTTCTAAGGAACATTCTGGCTGTACTTTCTCCAAGACAGGTATTTTTGTTCTTCTGGCAGTCCATGGTTTCGTCAGTATTCTTTGCCACCACCATTAATTCAAATGCATCAGTTCTGCTTTGATCTTCCTTTTTCATTGTCCAGCTTTCACATGCATATGAGGTGATTGAAAAGACCACGTGGGTCACGTGTCCTTTAGTCATCAAAGTGACATATAGAAAAGCAAATCTTTCTGCCCTTAGATTTCAAGTACCCTCTACTTAAATGAAGAAATAGACTGTCCTCACCACTCCCCTGTTTATAGGGAAGGCTGATTTCCATGCCATCTTCTTGCTTAGAGAACACAGCAGTTGACTTTTAATGCATAATTTCTTGGCCTAAGTTATTATTTATTACAAATCTAGAAGATTACCTTTGCTGTCTGGATTCATCTCTGGGATCTTGCTCTGGAAGATGACTGGCTGTAAAACATTGGATCTAGTTTGCCTTTAGTGAATTTCCTTGGCAGTCAAAAGAACACCATTTTGCCTAAACACTGCCATGTGCTATCATCCATGTAGAAATAGAGGCACCAGACAGTCTTCTCAGAAGTATCAAAACTAGAGGTGAACGCACAGGAACCCCTCTATCTGCTCTCCCCACCACACACATACGTACAATCCAGGCCCAAAGAATGTAGACAGAAGCTGAATTTTCTTTGAAGACTCATGTTTATCTTGAATTTATGTGGATTTTGCCTCCCCGCTTTATCTATGTTGATATTCTCCCTAGCTGACTGACTAGTGATATAAGAATCCCAGTTTGAGAGGCACAAACTTAAAGTTCAGCATTGAAACTCACCAGTAAGGTCTGCCTGTCTTGAATGTTGCACATAGCTCTTGCCTAATGTTTGGTGGCCTTGGACATGGTTGTTCCTAGCATAGCAAGGTGATGACCTTTTGGAACAGTGCTCAGTACTGTGCCAGGGATTGTAAAGTATTTGAATGGAGTACAAAATAGATGCAAACTCTGACCTCATAGATATGCATGGGCAGAGCAGGGAGGCTGACTTTAATCAGATAATATATTCATTCAGTTGACATTTGAGTGCCTGCTATGTGCCAAGCACTGTCCTAAGCACTTTGAATATATCAGTAAACAAAACAGACAAAAAGCCCTGCCTTTGTGGAGATCACATTTCAATATTGATTCCCAACTGCTAAGTGCTGTGATACAAGTACAAAAAACTACTGCCAAGTGTGCATAGGCTAAGTGGTACCTCAGCCACCTTACCTTCTGCCTCGGTTTTGGCGTTACCTAGCACTTCTTTTGGAGCCCTGGTGGCACAGTGGCTAAGAGCTTGGCTGCTAACCAAAGGTTTGACAGTTCGAATCCACCAGCTGCTGTTTCGAAACCCCATGGGGCAGTTCTCCTCCGTCCTGTAGGGTCGCTGTGAGTAAGAATCTACTCAGCGGCAATGGGTAGAACTTCTTTTAAAATTTCCCTTTAAAAGGACTGTGAATCATTTACATATTTGCAGTACTGTGTTGAGCACCAGCTGTCAGAAAAACCACAACTCAGTCACCTGGATGCTGATGATGATGGCATAGTTAGGCAGTGTTGGCAGTGGATACCAATGGCCAGTGCCTCCTGGTATCTCTTTGCTCAAGTCCTCAGTCAGTGTGGGCCAGCAGTTCTCAGGAACATGGTGTAATAGGGTAAAAACCAAAACCTAGTTTAGGCTTCAGCAGTGGTTCTGCAGCTCACTAACTTCCCTGGCTTGGGCAGACTGCCTCAACTTAAAGATGAGGTAGCTGGCACAGGGCTTAATACCACCTTGCAAACATACTGAAGATTTTTATAAGGATTAAAGAATTTATACTGGTGTTTTGAACACTCAGTTTGAGAAGCGTTTTATCAGACTGACTGTTTACAGGGACTCCGTCTTCCCCCTTTATAGTTGTTTGGCCTAGTTTGAGTTTATTCCTTTGAAAGTTGCCTCCAATCTCCATCACTAAGCATCCAATGGTGAGTTGCCTAGAGAAGGGGGCAGTGACACACCACAGTAGATTCAGAAAGGAGAACCCGAGCAGTGTGGTTCACCAGCAGTCTTCTCTGCCTTCAGACTTCCCTACCGCTACTTCTAGAGGGTCGCAACATCCAGGGAATGGACATCTGTGTGAGTTCCTGGAATAGAATGAGCAATATTCTCACTCTTTCTTCTCTGCCTCACCTCAGCCCCTCCTCTGCTGAGAGCCTGATGGAACTCTTGGCAGAAAGCCATCCCTCAGTAGAAGAAGCCAAAGAGAGAAGAGTTAGAAATTCTCTTTTATAGGTATTCCTTCCCCCCTTTTTTTCCCCCCACTCTCTCTCCCTCTCAGAAGAAACCCCACCAAAAAAAAATTAACCAGACAAAAACAAAAAACCACACAGGGCAGAGCCATTCTTGTTTTAGACCACGGGAACAGTCACTGTAGTAAAAGAAGACATAAGTATCTCTCTGAAACAACTTTGGGAGATTGATGCTGATGTATGTTGAATTTAGAGGCAGGTGGTCTGTGGCCTATTTCTGCCTTTACATTATTTCAGATTTTAGAAAATCTGTTACTGAGTAGAGCAGTCTTTTTTTTTTTTTTTTAATTTAAATTTTAGGTCTCATCTCTTGGCCTCCTGCCTTCTCTGCTGGCATCAGCCAAATGCCTGCTGGCTGCAGGAGCATCATTCCACACTTAGTGACTGTTTACTTTCAAACGTTGACTATTGACAAGCGATTCCGTGTGATGGGGATTAGAGAACAGAAAGCTTTCCCCAGGTTGTAGGAGGTGCAGTTGAAAATTATAAAAATGGATAGCACTTTCGTGGAGAAGGTCTTAATTCAAAGTTCATGTAGACTTTTCTTCTCCCCACTGCCTACTTTGCATCTGTATTTGTAGGGAGCTTCCAGAGGTCTCCTCTAGGGTCTTTTGCCCTGGAGCTGTAAGGCCTTGTGTGATCACAGTGGTGAAGGTAACTCAGACTTAACCAGTTGTTTGGCAACCTTTGAGAGTCTTGAGCATGCTGGAGAATGTCACCCAGACATGAGTGCCTGATTCCAAGGTGGTGAGTGTGTTGAAGAGAGCCTGAGTCATGAAATACTCTGATAATGTAACTGCTCCTGTTGCCTCCTCATTGTTAGGGTGAGGTGGTATTGCCAGGAACTGGTCTTACTTTGGAGGAGGGATGCAGAATGTTCTAAACTGATAACTTTGCTTTTGAACTGAGATATAGAAGCTGTCCTTCATGTATGCAGGGATGGCTTGACCTACTAATGATTTGTTACTAATTCCATTTGATGGTTAATCTTTCATACAGTCTTTTATTTGTACAGACATGGAAGGGGTATTTCTTCTCAGTTTGGATGGAGAGATTTATTAAGAATGTTCGTGAATCCAAGAGAAGACTGTCTTACTTTTTTGTTCTCTTTTTATAGGGCCATTCTATTTTGGGGAATTCTTTTTCCCAGTGACTAGTTGATGGAAGGGTAATTCCAGAAGCCAGAGGGGCCAGGTGCTTCCTCTCCTTGTCTTAGTACAGGCATCAGACCAGTATGGAATCCTAGTAAAGTCAATTAGGCATCTTCTCCCAGGACATAGGCTCTTAAAGAAGTGACAGAAGAAAGAGATGGTGATGATGACCCCATCTGTCAGTTCTGGCTCTGATACAGTTGTTGTACTTTCTACTTTTTAGCCCCCTGGAGCCTCGTTCCCAGCTCCTGTCGATTTTGAAAACCTATATACTTTTTCCAATCAATTCCTTTCTGTGTTTTAGAGTCAGTTTGTATTGCTTATAACTCAGAACTCCAGTGAAACAATTTTTGTGTAATCACATTTCTGTCTCTTAATGTTGAAGTTTACTTTTCAGCACATTTAAACATAAGCATGTTAATTTTTCTTTGACCTGACTCACCCAGAAGAGAGGAACGTTTGTAATTACTTGGAAGACCCTGTTTTGAACTTATTATCTTTTCACATAGGGCTGTCAAAGAAGGTGCAAGTTCTCTGGGAATCACCTTCTGGATACCTTTGGAAGTCAGCGCTGGAGCTGCCAACATCTTGTTTAGAAGAGAGAGTTTTCCATTAATCGATTCTGACTCATAGCGACACAATACGACAGAGTAGAACTGCCCTGTAGGGCTTCCAAAGAGTGGCTGGCAGATCCAAACTGCTGACCTTTTGGTTAGCAGCCGAGCTCTTACCCACTGTGCCACCAGGGCTCCGTTGGGAAGTTACTTGAATCAAAATAGAAGATTGAGTCCTTGTTCGATGCAGAGCGTAAGATATTCCTAGTTAGTCTACGCATATGTTGGTTGGGTACCTTCCACACCTGTATATCATTCTAACCTGAACTTTGAGACCTTTGAAATGCCATGTTTGCTCAACTAGAGTTCCTGAAACATTCATGAAATGAAAGAAGTTAAACTGCAATCTAGGATCATCAAATGTATTACTGGTTTATTTGAAAGAAGGGTGCTCTGATTTGTTGGTTTATTTATAACATCTTTGACGTCTACCGCTAGAGTCTGGGGGCTGTTTGCTTGAGTAGGACTGTCTTTCACTTCTAACAATTACATCTTTTATAGAACGGTCTCCATTGCCAGTAGCCATCCAAGGATGGCTTTCTGACCGTTTTCCCCATGATCTGTAGGGTCATGGTTTGTTCTCTGTTTTGATCTGGTTATATCTGTCATAGCTGTAATGATGTCATGCCAGTCTTCTCTGCCCAGGCAGACTGCTTACTTCTTCTGAGACTTTTAGCTTTAGGGAAAAAGGAGAAACCAAAAAGCCAGTTGCCCTTGAGTCAGCTCCAACTCATAATGACCCCCCATGTATTGCAGAGTAGAACTGCACTCATAGGGTTTTCAAGGCTGTGACCTTTTGGAAGCAGATTGCCAGGCCTTTCTTTTGAGTCACCTCTGTGTGGGTTTGAACTGTCAACCTTTTAGTTAGTAGTTGAGTGCTTAACCGGACGAGCCACCCAGGGAAACCCAAAGCTACTGATAAGGGACATTGTCTTAGTTTTGAGACTCGTGTATGTATGTGCATCTGTATGTGTATTTTATAAATAAAGGTGCTTTATTTATAAAGAAATCTTTGAAATAGTTGACTCTTGTTTGCTTCACGTTGTCAATGTTAGGGGAAAACATAATGTGATATAATTATGCAAAAGTAGGAGTAGGTGCAAAGATAATGTTGATATTCCCTCCCAGATAACCTCTTATGACGCCTCCCCCATTTGATTATGTTTCCTGGTCACTGCATTCCTCCTTGAGTGTGACCAGGAACAACCTGAATAATAGCTCAGATGACCAGTGGTAGTCTTTGTGATCAGGCAGCAGATCTTTCTGAGTGTTTCACCTTGAGCTTTTAATCTTTAGAGGTCAGTGATGTTTGGTGAGTGCTTCTTAGCAGCTGATGAGAGCCATATATATATATATATATACTTGGTGGAAAAACCGGCTTATCTGTGAATGACCTTCAATTTTTCCCTCTGCCTTCTTAGTCATTTAGTTAAAACCCTTGGGTGTCCAGGCATGTGATGACATATGTATGCTTAGATGCATTAAATTTCTGTGTCCCATGGAGCAGTAGTGTAAATCACCAGTACCATTTTCTTATTATTTTTTTTTTTTTTGGACAGTTTTTAATTCTCTTGGAAAACATTGAAATCGAGTCTTATCTCTATTTACAGTATTTTTTTAATAAGTCACTGAAGCAAAAATCGTAACTTGAATTGTTAAAAAAAAAAAAAATCCAGTCTATTTTATTATGTTCTTAGCTTGTAGTGTGTGTTAAGATATTTGTGTGAGTTTAAAGGATTAGAATGGGATATCTGTACCAGCAGGTTTAAGTAAAAACAAGGATGGGGGACAGGGAGGGAGGCTAACCTGGCCAAGATATCACCAGGTTTTAGAAGATGATACAGAAAATATTTGAATAACACCTTAATTAGGCTGTAGATTGTACATTCAGAAATTCCTTTGGGGATTGGTCATTTGATTGTGTTTTCCTAGAAAATTTGCTTCACTTTTTTTGATTCTAGGGGAAAATAGCTGAGAGAATAGGAAAGAAAGAACAAATTAGCTTTGCTATGGAATAATGGGGTCAAGGGTTTTGGGGTGGGAACGAGAATTGGGAAGTGATTATGTCTTTGTGGTAAGATTGAAAATTTGATTAAAAACAATCATTTTGATAAAATTTGATAACTATGGTAATATAGTTATCATTGTGATTAACACTTAGGTTTTTATTTCTAGATATTCAACCAGAAGTTTTAAGACTTGCTTTGAAAGCAAGAAATTCTGGGCTAATTTCCATCTTGTAAGAGTGGAAGGAGTCAAATTAGGATAACCAAGTAGCATAAAATAGTTAATTGTATCTTTTAAATGTATGTTTAATGTAGTATTTCATATTCTGGAGGCCTAAGAAAAATAATCTGCCCCCCTCCCTTGCTTCAAAAGAAAGCTCTTTAGAGGTGCCTTAGTTATCTACCTAGTGCTACAGTAACAGAAATACAGGTGGGTGGCTTTAGCAAACAGGACTTTATTTTCTCACAGCTTAGGAGGCTAGAAGTCTGAATTCAGGGCACCAGCTCTAGGGGAAGACTTTCTGTCTCCTGTTGGCTATGGGGGAAGGTCCTTGTCTCACTTCAGCTTCTGTTCCAGGGTTCTTTGGCAGTCTTCATATGGCATGGCGTCTGTCTTCCTCCATCTGTGCTTCCTTACTTCTGTGCCTCATCTGCTCTGTCAGAAGTGATTGGTTTAAGACACACCCTACACTGATAATGGGCTCATTAACATAGCAAAGAAAACCCTATTCCCAAGTGAGATTACATTCACAAGTATAAACCCAAATCAAACTCATTCCCATCTAGTGGATTCCAACTCATAGTGACGCTGTAGGACAGAATAGAACTGCCCCATAGGGTTTCCAAGGAGCAGCTGATGGATTTGAACTGCTAACCTTTTGGTTAGCAGCCTATCTTTTAACCACTGCACCACCAGGGCTCCTCCACAAGTATAGGGGTTAGGATTTACAACACGTATTTGAGGGACACAATTC
Source organism: Dugong dugon (assembly GCA_030035585.1). Classification (NCBI taxonomy): domain Eukaryota; kingdom Metazoa; phylum Chordata; class Mammalia; order Sirenia; family Dugongidae; genus Dugong; species Dugong dugon. Next base: position 28,261,120 of record CM057471.1, on the reverse strand, counting down.
AGTTAAGCTTTATCTTAACAAATCTCTTCATTTTTACACAACTATAGATATCTTTTTAAACATAGCATTACTTCTGCTTCCTTTATTCTACTTAGTATTGGAAGCAAATTTTGCAGAGGAGGGAGGGGATCAGGAATCCAAGTAGAGTATAGTAAGTTTTTGTGTTACTGGAAATGTGTTTCAGCGTATATATGTGTTTAGCTAGGAAATATTCTTACTTGAAGAAAACAAGTTTAGTAATCTATAAATAAATAGAGTAGCTGAATAATGTTGATGTTCATTGATCATTCATTGATAAGCACTGGTTTCATAGGTTATATTATGTTTGGGAATAAAAAGCAATAACAACAACAGTATTGTCTCATTGACCTGGACTCATGGTGACCCCATGTGTGTCAGTAGAACTGTGCTCCATAGAGTTTTCAGTGGCTAATTTCCCCCTCCCCAGAGGTAGATTGCCAGACCTTTCTTCTGAGGTGCCTCTGAGTGGACTGGAACCTCCAACATTTTGGTTAGCAACAGGGCGTGTTATCCATTTACACCACCCAGGGACTTCATGTTTGAGAATAAATCTTGACTAATGAGTGATCTGGAAACTCTGGTGGCATAGTGATTAAGTGCTACGTCTGCTAACCAAAAGGTCAGCAGTTTGAATCCACCAGGCGCTCCTTGGAAACTTTATGGGGCAGTTCTACTTTGTCCTGTAGGGTCACTATGAGTTGGAATCGACTCAATGGCAGTGGGTTTTGGTTTAATGAGTGATCTGGCAGCATGTAGAAAAATTTTCCAAGTTTTTCCCCAAATAGAAGAGATTCATTTATAATATTATAACTATTTAGTCTTCTGTTTCTTTATAAACAGCAAGGAAGAAATTGTTACCAGCAAAGTAGGAAAACTCCTTGACCGTAAGAATTGTGGAATATTGCAGTGAGTGGAAGGAATAGTATTTTGTGAAATCCTCTTTTCTTTGAGTGGTGTACTTATAATTGAATTCCTGAAGTTTTGTATAGCATTTTACAGCATGTGAAGCTCTTTAGCATTGCTGACTCTAAATGTACAGGTCGGAAATTATTTCTGAAGCTTATTTGACAAGAGCAAGGTAGATGGTGGTGTCATAAGGGGCAAACATTAGTGGGCAGCAGCTTTAGCCCAGCTTTTTTCACAGATGAGATACCATTTAACAGATCTGGGTCTCAGGGTCATAAGCTCAGTTAGCAGGAGGACTTCAACTCATAGCTTCCTTTTCTTTAGAGGACACTGTGTGGTAAAGATGGATTTTTCTGAATGAGTTATCTATTGCCACCTGTCTTTGCCCTAACCTTGAATTGTGTTTACAGAGTTGCCATGTAAAACGACCCAAATAGCTGAGAAGCTTTGTCTATAGAAAGTTATTTTTCACATCAGATGATCCTTAATATTGTTTAGTCTGGTGCTGTAAAAACACAGTATCTTCCTCAAGAGTGAGCCACAGATATGTAAGTAAATACTAAAGTAACTTTCACTAATAGCAAATGAAAGAAAGCGTCACGTTAAAAGTTTTAAAACTGAATTAAAATTGAGGTGCTCTTTTTGAATAAGATCCTTTTTTCCTCCACCCTGCTATAGATTCATTATAGTGACCCTATAGGACATAGTAGACTGCTCCACAGGTTTCCAAGGCTGTAAATCTTTATGGAAACAGACCTCCACACCTTGGGCTGGTGGGTTCCAAATGCAGACTTTTCGGTTAGCAGCTGAGTGCTTAGTTAGTCACTGTGAGTTGGAATCGACTCGACACCAGTGGGTTTGGTTTTTTTGGTTTGGCTCTAGATTCATGGATACTTGAGATTATAAAATGGTAAATGGTAGTAAGTTATAAAGATTATTTTTGTGTTTTTTCTGTTTTATGGGAAAAACATCTAGAGTTAGCAGCAGTGGCCATGTGTATTAAGCTATCGAGTATGTAATACAAATATTTCCTTTTCCCTATACTTTTTAATCCATGGTAGAAGACGAGCTTTGTTCTTCTCCAGTTCAATGTGATGGTACGTTTACTGTGATGCTCATGTAGACAGTGCCAAAGTATTGTGTCCTAATGAGTCATTGTCCTGGCAAAATCTTTTAAGCATTTGCTTTTTCATCAAAGTGTGTTTGTGAATTTTAAATTTGGAGGATTACAATAGCCAATATTTTCAACTTTTCAGCGAGGTGATTTTGGAAGAAATGGCTTATGTGTGTTATTTATGAATGTAGCGATCCTAGGGGCTAGACCATTTTGTATTTCCTCTTTAGAAGCCCTCTGTTAATTGGCGGGCAAATTGCCCTGTGGTCTCTGAGTGCTTTGCTGTAACATGAGCTGTCCCTTAGCAAAAAAAAAAGGATATTTATTTCTGTCAGGATATCTCTTTGACTGAATTCGTAGCCGTGGTTCCCATCTGACCCACAGCCCTTACAACTTCTACCCGCGCTCAGCTTCCTCTGTAGATTGTGTTCCATTGGGATTCATTTCCCTTTACGGCTTCAGAGAGGGCTTTCTTAGGCCCTTGAAGCCGTGTCTGCGGTATTTAAATAGGTTTCCTTTATAGTCAGCATTTATACCCTAACCTGCCCAAACACAATTGCTCTGTTTGGGGATTTCTCCTAAGTATAAAGATCAGTACTTTTGTGTGACTATTTTAAATTTAGGGTTAAGGGAAAAAACAATGTTCTTCATACCCTCCTGAAAATGTAACTGCCTTTCTTCATTAAATATAAACTAAGCAAAATGTCTTGTACAAAGAGAAAGACAATCATATGTTATTTATATCTACATCTTTGTGTTGATCGGGGACAATGGATGTCTTTTGAGATTTTACTTCCTTTGTCCTTGCTAAAAATATCACTTACTTAATTCTCTGCTTTCTTTTTGAAATGAAATGTATTAAATTGGAGAGCTGTCCCTAGGTGGGAGCCATATACGCATTTGGCGGACGCTTTATTAGTGATACAAATAAGAAGTTAAAATGATATAGGCTTTTACTTCACTGAAACTTCTTTCTGATTATGTGATACTGTCCACTGTCCCTTTCTTAACGACGTGCTCTCTTTTGACTTGGTGTCCCCATATTATATGTGAATGACTTCGGTGTATATCTGAAGTCTTATGGTTGTTGCACAAGTTGCCAGAATAAGATTTATTAACAATTTCTGCCCACTTATGGAGTTCTGTACACTCAGTAATACCATTGTGATTGCAAAAAACAAGCAAACAAAAAACAACAACAAAAACAAGGATTTAGATACACATTTTTATAAATAAGTGAAATGGTGTCTGAAAATGATAAGCCTGCCTTGGAGCAGTTATCTTCGGTTTTACTTTTCGGCAGACTATTCATACCTGTTAGATACATACTATTTGAGAGGCTGCTGGGTTGGTGTACTGTATTAATCTCTGGGTGTTAGCAAAGAGTTTAAAATGTTCCTTGCCCTCTTGTTACTATTGGGAAGGTGAGAAGTTATCCTGCCAAGGAAGTGCAGATCTTCCTGGGGCACAAGGAATTGTCTTAGATTTCAGTCCTGGCCCTTACTCTGAAGGCTGACTTGAAGGAAAAGGGTACTTGGTCTGAAAGTCCAGTTCTGGGAAAAAGAAAGCTTGGGTTAATGAGTTAATCATGCTCATTCTGAGCCGAGAGTGCATTTGGTGGAGGCTCAGAGAAGGGTAGCCATTTGCTATCGAGTTGACTCGGACTCATGGCGACCCCAAGTGTGTCAGAGTAGAACTGTGCTCCATAGGTTTTCAATGGCTGATTTTTTTTTTCTTTTTGGAAGTAGATCATCAGACCTTTCTTCTGAGGTGTCTCTGGGTGGACTCGAACCTCCAACTTTTGGTTAGCAGCCAAGTGCATAAAACCATTTTCACTACTTCAGAGAAGAGTAGCAGGAGCAAAGTGTTTTGTGTGCCTTGAAAGAGATTTGGGCTGGGGTTTATCCAGATGAGAGGTTAGGCACTTAGAACTGAAGACATTTGTAGGGACTTGTGAAAGAAGTTGTGAGTTTTTATCATCTAATCTTTGTTTCTTATCAGTCTCTGGGGAATTAACACAGGAATTTGGGTCAGGTCCTTTTCCTGGGCTGAAGAGATCATATATTCTTCCTCCATGCTCTTCTTGAGCCCAGATCTGCATCTCTTCTGTGATTGTCCAGGCAACAGAAGTTACCCTCCTGGTCTCAGTCTCTCTCCTCACTGCGAGACTTCCTTTAGGCTCTGTTGGTCCTCCTGCAGTATGACTGCTACAAACCTCCACGTGGAGCACCCTGCTCTCGGGATGGAGAGTCTGGCTTCCTAGCTCTACGCAGACCACTAGTGTTCATTGTGCCCTTGGCCTGACAAGCTTCTTTGTGCATCTTTACACGTTAGTTCTTCTCCATATTCTTGTTTTCTTACACTTCTCTGTCAAGAATCTAATACATTCCATCTCCCCTATTTGGACAAACTGAAGACTGCTTCTTTTCTAAGTTTGCTCTGGTTAAGCATAAAACCTCAGTGAACACCACTCTTACCACACAGGCAGTGTCCTTGAGAAACCTGAAACCGGCCGTGTTCCATGTTCCTTAGGTGCCTGCATCTCCCTTCCTTCCTGTGGTGCTTTAAAGTTCTCTGCATCTCAGAGAGCAGAGACCATGTGGTGTTGGTCCAACCTGCTTTGCTACAGCTACCTATATGAAAGCATCTTCATGTTACCTGTTGATAAGAGAAGTGTCTTGTGTGGGAGACTGTTTTGGCAGTAGCAAACCTACCTGGCTTTAGCCATAAGAATTGCTTTCTAAGTATCTAGATAACCCGTTGCTGTTGAGTCAATTATGACTCATGATAACCTCATGTAGTTACAGAGTAGAACTATTCCATAGGATTTTTTTGGCTATAATCTTTACAGAAACAGATCACCTGGCCTTTCTTCCACAGTGCCCCTGAGTGGGTTTGAACTGGCGACCTTTAGGTTAGTGTTGTGGTGGTGGTAGCGTGCTGTCAAATCTATTCCAACTCATAGAGACGCTGTAGGACAGAGTAGAACTGTCCCATGAGGTTTACTAGGCTATAATATTTAAGGATGCAGATGCTAGGTCTTTTCTCTCGCAGAGCCACTGGTGAGTTCCCACGGCTGACCTTTGGGTTAACAGCTGAGTGCTTAACCATTGCTCCACCAGGGCTCTTTAAGTGCAGATCATTTACTCCACCCTGGAACCCAGAGATTCTGGAAAAGGAGTAAGTAAAGTCCCGTTTTAAATGCCTTAGCGGTCTCCTTAGAATGTTGAGAATTTTTTTGTAATGCTGATACTCTAATCTCTGTTTTATAATGATAGATTTAAGGGTGCAAGTGGCTTGTGCACCTGCAGGATGCCCTTCCTTTTCTTTTAGATTTTTTTTTTTTTTAATTCATGTCTTTGATGGTGTCTTAGTTATATAGTGCTGCTATAACAGAAAGACCACAAGTGGGTGGCTTTAAAGAACAGAAATTTATTTTCTCCCAGTTCTGCAGGCTAAAAGTCCACATTAGGGTTTATGCTCTGTCAATTCCTTTGTAAGCCTCTTACTTTCTAGCGTCTACCCACAGTCCTTGGTGTTCTTGGTGTCTGTTTTCCTTCTGTGTATGTATCTTTGTGTCTGTTCTGGCCTTTTTATAACTCAGAAGTGATTAGGTTTAGGATCCATCCTAAACTGGTATGACCTCATTAATATAACAGAGAGAAAAACCTTGTTTCCAAACAAGATCACATCCACAGGTACAAGGGTTATATATTGAACACATACTTTGGGGGGACACAAATCAATCTAACAGATGGGTTAAGAGAGAATGGTGAAAATTCTGGTCAAGTGATTGGTTACATGACAAAGAACAAGAAAAAAATACAGGTGTATTTGGAGATTATGAATATTCTGGTAGAAAAGTTGTGAACTTTGGATGCAGAGGACTCTGCCTGCCTCAGAGTAATTTCTAGGCTGGACCAAAGGCGATGAGATGTCTATTGTGATGTCTGAGTTTGGCAGGGTCATCCTGGCTTCCATAACTGCTGTTTAAGTAGCTAATTAACATCTCTGAATCTCCGAATCTTTATTTGTGAGATAGGTGCAGTTGTATCTACTTAGCTCTTTTTGTGAGAAATAAATGTGATGAATACATGCAATGTAAGACTAAGTTGCTTGGTAGCAGTTCATAGTTAGGACGGTAGTGTTAGCTTCCAGGCGGCTAGAAACAAGTGTTTATGTGGCTGTGGGAAACTTACTGAACTTTTCATATTGGAAGACTCGGGCTGGTGGACCTTAAACTTTTGAGTGAGAAAGAAGTATTTAGAAATCAAAGAAACAAACAAACCATTATATGTTCAGGAAGAGAATTTATCATCTCTAACAAGAATTTTTTTATAAAGTGGACCTGGTAGGATTGGCATAGTCTTAACTAATGTTTCTCATTCTGCAGGACAAAACAGGGAGCTCTCCATAGTGGTTTGCAAGACGCTGACACACTTTTACAAACAGCACTGAGCTAATTACAGTGCTAAGGGCTTTTTAATTTTTTTCTTATCTGAACAAAAAAATAATCTCTTGCAGAAAGAGAAAAACACAGTAAGAAGCTCTACTACTTCTTGATGAACTGTGCACGCGCGCGCGTGCGCGCGCGCGCGCGTGTGTGTGTGTGTGTGTGATGATTGACACCAGCTGGTAGTGCAAGCAACAGCAAGTACCCTTTTTACTGCTGCGGTTGTTAACTGGTCACTTTACCACAGTCCTATTTTGAGGAATATCTTTCCTTTGACCTCATCCCAGATGATGTTTTCTTGAACAATGCTCCATCACTTTTTAAATAAGCACAAGATAAAACAATAACAAAAACCCTTTTGGGGCTGGAAGAGTCTGCATAGAGTTGATTATAATTAACAAAGAAATGAGAATATTGCAGCAGACCCAGACCTTAACTGAAAGCAGATTTTACAGTTAACTCTGACTTATTAAAGTCCTAACTTCTTTTAAACCGTAGGGTCTAACTTTCTGGCCAACAGACAGATTTTTGTTCTTAATTAGGTGGCAAGTCCAGTGTTTGAAGGTAGAACTGCTGCTCTTTCTTTTGGAGTAACTACCTACATCAGTAAATAATGAGAACTAGCTCTGGTTTTAACTGTGGTGCTTCAACATCTCACTTGCTATTTCTCAAGCTAGAGAACCCCCTCTAAGTTAACGTCTTATCCTAAGGTGTTTGCACTTAGAGGAGTTGATTTGTTTTCCCCACTTTGTTGTTGTTAGGTGCCATGGAGTCAGTTCCAACTCGTAGCAACCCCACACACACTGAATGAAATGCTCCTTGGTCCTGTGCCATCCTCTCAGTTGTTCCTATGTTTGAGCCCATTGTTGCAGCCACTGTGTCAGTCCGTACCATTGAGGATCTTCTTCTTTTTCACTGACCCTCTACTTTACTAAGCATGATGTCCTTCTTCAGTGACTGGTTCCTCCTGATAATACCAAAAGTACGTGAGACGAAGTCTTGCCATCTTTGCTTCTAAGGAGCATTTTGGCTGTACTTTTTCCAAGACAGATTTGTTTGTTCTTCTGGCAGTCCGTGGTATACTCAGTCTTCTTTGTCAGCACCATAATTCAAAGGCATCAATTCTTTTTCAGTCTTTCTTATTTATTGCCCAGCTTTAACATGCGTATGAGGCGATTGAAAACACCATGGCTTGGGTCAGGCGCACCTTAGTCCTCCAAGTATGACATCTTTGCTTTCTAACATTCTGAAGAGGTCTTTTGCAGCAGATTTGCCCAGTGCAATATGTCATTTGATTTCTTGACTGCTGCTTCCATGGACTTTGATTGTGGATTCAAGTTTTTTAAAATGAAATCCTTGACAGCCTCAGTCTTTTCTCCATTTATCGTGATGCTTATTGGTGCAGTTGTGAGGATTTTTGTTTTATTTATGCTGAGATGTAATTCATACTGAAGACTGTGGTCTTTGATCTTTATCAGTAAGTGCTTCAGGTCCTCTTCACTTTCAGCAAGCAAGGTTGTGTCATCTGCCTATCGCAGGTTGTTAATGAGTCTTCCTCCAATCCTGATGCTGAGTTCTTCTTTATATAATCTGTCTTCTCAGGTTATTTGCTCAGCATATAGATTGAATAAATATGGTGAAAGGGTACAACCCTGACACACACCTTTCCTGATTTTAAACCACGCAGTATCCCCTTGTTCTGTTAGAATGACTACCTCTTGGTCTATGTACAGGTTTCATATGAGAACAATTAAGTGTTCTGGAATTCCCATTCTTTGCAATGTTATCTGTAATTTGTTATGATCCACATGGTTGAATGCCTTTGCACAGTCAAAAGCACTTCAGGTACGGTTAATTTTTCTGAATCTTCCTGGTTTTGGATGCAAGACATCTGAGTCCACGCATGCAGTACTGAATGAGAATTTAGAGGATTTAATAAGCTGTTGCTGTTCTTGATAGCCTCAGACTGAATTGTGTGGGAGTTCTTAATGTTGTCTGAAAATGTGATGTATTAGGAACCCACAGTTTCACCAGCTTAAGCAAGGTCACACTGCTTTGCTAGCAGATTCATAATTACTGGGACTGGAACTATAGGAAAATAGAGCTCTACTAGTTGCATAATCGGGACAGACATGGCCATTAAAATTAACTTGAAAATACTGCGGTGCTGAGGACATTGGCGGCTCCCTCTAGAATTAGGCTGCTTAGGTAATGTTTACCAAATGATCACAGTTTACAACTTTGATTTCAGCAGAAAAGTTACAGTTTCAGCTCTTCTGCATTATCTCAGTATATCTGTGAAGTCCTGAAAATCATCCTTAAATATCAGGGCATTTTCGTCTCAGGCCAGCTTTATTAGCATTTGGGCAGAAGATGAGTCTTTGAGTGAGCCATCTGTTTTCTGTATTATGCGAGCATCTAGGTTGAATTCTCCATCCTTGTGATAATCCTGCTAATGTCCTTTGGGAACCTGGTAAAAATGCTTCTTGCTTTCGGAGAGGTTGGCTTAGGCTGTAGTAATGGGATCTCACCAGCCCTCCACCTTACAGCTTGATCTTATTCATTAGGGGACAGCCAGGAGGACCCGTTTAATTTGACCCAGGTTAGCTGAGTGTTTACACGGATGGACCTGCTGCATGTGGCATCCTGCGTCAGGAGACCCAGGCTAAGTCAGGAATTAAAATTTGGAGAGAAAGGTGACTAGAGAGGATTGCATCTCTGTTCACCAGGTGCTCTCAGACTTCCCCCTCATATGTTGTAGCCGTGTGGTTTGGTTACACATCAGATCTGAGATCCTAAGCAAGCTCCTTTGTCAAGTCTGGTGCAAGTTGCTTTGGTGCCAGAGTTGCAGTACACAGACTGTCTGAACAGACACACATACTGAGTGCCCAAGAACAGAAAGTCCATCTGAAGAAATACAACACGTTGCAACTTTATTGTGCTTCTGGGGGTGGGGGAGAGAAGGCTGCTTACAATAAGGGAAGAGGGTCTTCTTTTAAAAACAATTCCCCCCTGCCCCCCGCCCAAATGAAAACTTGTTTTCCCAAATCAAATTATTTGCTTTTTGTTGAGGTATGCCATTTTACACAGGGGCTGTGCTTTGGAGGCAGCAAATCTTCTCAGTTTGCTGTTTTCTCAATGTTATGTTATTCACAGGCAGGTTACAAGAGTCTTGCTTGTCAGAGAGGACCATAGTGACCTGTTACTGCTAACTGTGGGCTTTAAAAACAGACTCACACTGCTTTGTCCTTTTTTATTTCATAAAACATCACTGCTGCCCAAAGTGAAATAATAGATACACATCAATCAGTGTAGTCACCTTTTATTGTTGATTCAACTACCAGGTTTTAATAGAATTCACTCTGCATTTTATTTGACTTGTACAGGAGTAGTCTTGGCAGACTTAATTATGTTAGTGAAAAAGAACTTTCAACAAAATTATATGCTGACATCCCATAATTCATACTTACAGATTTGTGAAACAGATTTATGTAAATCTATCAAATTATTCTTGGTGACATTATTTTTTAAAATTGGGATTTCATTTTAATGGTATTTGTAGAAAAATTTCATATGAAAACTCCTACAAGAATGATTTTTAAAAAATCTACCTTGTATCACTCCCTTATGAAGACAGAATGCTGTAACTTTTGAGCCTCTTGTCTCCATGTGTTCTGTAACCCATTTGGTACAGTGTAGGACTTTACATGTAGAGATGTTAGATTAGTAAACATCCTGCTCAAAGATGGGGAGCATGTTTATAAGGGCATCTCTCTCCTAACATGAACTCCTGGAATGCAGATACTTTTGTTCTGTTTGTTCATTCATTGATTCAGTGAACATTTAGTTAATTATATATATTTTTTTGTTGTTAGAATCTCCTGTGTTAGGAACTATGCTGGTCTTGCTCTTGTTCTTAAGTAGCTCACAGTCCATTGGGGGAGCCATCCAAATTGACTATTACAATACACATATGTACTAAAATAGGTCCCTGGGTGGCGCACACGATTTGCGCTTGGCTACTATTTGAAAGGCTGGTGGTTGGAACCCACCCAGTGGTGCCACGAAAGAAAGGTGTGGCAATCTGCTTTCGTAAAGATTACAGCAAGGAAAACCCTGTGGAGCAGTTCTAACCTATAACACGTGGGGTCACCAACAGCAGTGCGTTTGTGTGTGCGTGTGTTTTAATGTACTAAGATAAAGGCATGATGTGAGGGACTGTGGAAGAACTGAGGGGCACTGAACAGTGTGCATTAAAGGGTAGGGCAAATTGTCGCAAGAAATGGCCTCAGATAAAGTCTTAAGGGGTGCAAGAGAGATGTGTGTTCCAGGCCCAGGGAACTGAATGTGCATTTTAGGGTACATACAGAAGTATGTGTAGGAGTAGTGGACATTGAGATAATGTGGAGGTAAGCAAGAAGCTGATGATTACCTTGGGAACCTTGACATGATTGCATTTGCCTTTTAGGAAGTTCATCCAGGCAGCGTTCTAGTAGTTTTGGAGTTAATGGGAGTTTAGAGAAGGAGTGACTTTGTAGCAATAATCCAAGGCAGACTAATAGGTGAGAACAGGTACTAATGCAGAGGAGGGCTGGGGGGAGGGGCAGATTAGTTGGCAGTACTGGGTAGATATGATACCTGCTTGGAGTCCCTAGGTGGTGCAGGCTTTAATGTGCTTGGCTGCGAACTGAAAGGTGGACGTTTGAGTCTACCAGAGGCACTTCGGAAGAAAGGCCTGGCGATCTACTTCCAAAAAAATCAACCGTTGAAAACTGTATGAAGCACAGTTCTACCCAGACACACACGGGGTCTCCATGAGTCAAAATTGACTCGATGGCAGTTGGTTTTTTTTTTTTTCTCCCTTATCCTAGAACTTTAGCTGAAATAGGTCTGTTTGCACATCTTTTCTATTACACTGTGAGTCTTGAATCAAATGTTCCTTTCTTGACGAGGCAAATCCTGACCACTGTATTTAAACAGCAGGTGCCTCCACCCCCAACCCCACACCTCATTCCTTCCTTGCTGCTTTTTTCTCTATAGCCCGCATTTCCTTCTAGCATCCTGGACAATTCGTTCATGTGTCTCCCCATACCTGGAGATAAGCTTTATGAAAGCAGTACCTTTGTGCATCTCTGGTATATCCTCAGCACCTAAGACAGTCCAGCCAAACATAGGCTTTCCTTAATTATTTGTGGAATTAATCAGTGCTTAAATGTAGGTGAAAAATATCTGGGATGACTTCTGTGTCTATTTTCTTTTTAATACAGCATTTTGTTATTTTAAATTCCATGTGGAAAGGAGCCTCAAGTAATATTGGCTAGATAGAATTAAATGAATGTACCAGGTTTACAATCAAGAATTATGATGGTTTATTGCCCTTACCTTTAAACCTGAGGGGATAATTTCAGATTCTGAACATCAGTGGTAATATGAAATAGAAAAGACTAAATAAAGTGACCTTTGAATAAAATGGGTCCAGAAGATTGTGTATTTTTAATTAAAATATGCAATTAAATTTTTAATTAAAGTATGCTATTAAAAGCAATGTAGGTGGCAAGGGAATGGCTGCTGCTTTGAATTACGCACAGTTTGGGATAAATTAGAGTTTACTGTTTTTTCCACAGTAGCACTTTGTCACTGAACAGATCCTCTTCCTGTTTTCCTCTTCCTGCTCTGATCCCTGTGCCATTCTTCATAGTCCTTGGTCCCTTTCAGGGGCCTGTGGAGTGTTTCAGCTTCTGTGCTTTAGATCACTTGACTGCAGTTCTAAGCAATCTGTTTATAACTGTTCCCCTTATGCCAGGAGTCTTTTATAAGTAATTTTTCTATCTCTTGTGAAGGAGGGATCCTTTTCTGTGGGATGTCTGTTAGATTTTAAAGGAGGATGCAAAACAAAAGGCATTCCCACACACACGTGCTCAAGTGTGGTGTTGACCTGGGGCTTTTAGTACCAGAGTGAAAGTCTTCACTGTCTGACTGTTCAGATAGCATCCTCCACAGTGAAGCTCTAGAATCCCTGTAATGGCTGTTAGGATCAAGACTTGGATTAATGGTTCTAAGATCCCTAGGATTATGTGACTACAGGTAGCCTGTGTGGGTAGCTGGGGACAAGTGGTGCTTACCTTGTTCTTGGTGTTCAATTTCCAGGGGGAGGTTTTCTGTTTTGGTTTCTAAAGGCAGGATTTATTTATCTTGAAAGCTCTTTGGGAGAGCCTTAACTTTGTCATTTTGTTCAGAATTTTCTTTTCGTCGTGTAGGAATTTAAATGTAGAGCTTTATAAAAAAAATTTTTTTTAAAGAAATGACTCTTGGGTTTGAGATAATATCAGTATGTGCATTATAAATTCACAATGACTTGGAAAATATATTTGGATGATATGGATAAACGGTGGCTGGTTTCCAAGCTTTCCCTGGTGACTTATGGCTGCTGTTAGCTTTTGAACCACAAGAGTGGGGAAAATAGATCAGGCTAAGTATTTTTATTTGATGTTTCACTTGATACAGCTTTTTATTTTTTAAAAATCTGTACTCACTTACAATAACCTGAAGTATGTACTCTATAAATAAGATGTGATTTAGATTGTCATAAGAATGAGTAACAGCATAGAAATCCACATAACGTGAAATTGATATTTGCATAAGAAGTATGGGAATTTGAGACAGTAGGCAACCAGAAGCAATTTGTTGTGGTAAAATCCTGTTAGGAAATGCCTAGTTACATTGTGCTTTAGGCACATTGAAGATGATCTGGGTTCAGATATAGTCTAATAATGAGTTGAGTAGAGAAGAGTACAGCATTTGAGAACCAGGAGTTCTGGGTTCAAGTCTTGGATTTACCACTTTCTACCTTTTTTTTTTCCCTTCTTTTCTTCCTCATTTGGGGAGGCCAGTGACCTTGTCGAGCTTCAGATAACATTTCTATCCATAGGGAGAAGAATCTGAATATCTTACATGATTAATGTGAGGCTAAAATTAAACAGTAAAACATCAGATAGCTGACAGGTAAGAATTTAGAAAATCTGCCTGTCTTGGTATCATCTGTGGTGAATTTATATAGTTTAGGCATCCAATGAATATTTGCTGACTTGACTAACTCACTTTAAAATTAAAATCCTGTAAAGATCGTAGCTACTTTGAGTTCGTTCCCATGCCAACATTTTAATGCATCTGCAACACTGGACTTGGTAAGAAAATAGCATTTTAGCCACAGATATCCCCCATTTCACATTATTCTGCTTAGGATAATAGTAAAATTTTGCTAACCTCAAACGCGTTTCTAATTGATGGTGGCACTCTTCTAGTGATGCCGCTAGGCAGATTAAAAACTTTCTAGGTCGGGGAGAGGCCATTTGGGGACACATTGTCATAGTGCAATCATTTTACAGGTAGTAGAAATTTGACTGGTTATTATTAGAGCTGGGCGGGATTGCTCCAAGGTTCAGGTCAAAGACGCATTCAGTGGAGTGGTCATGTGATGGGGATGTTGCTGATAATACCTTTGATTAAATAAGTAACACCACTAAACTCCTCACTCATTCTTTTAGCAAACCTTTGAGGGCCTGTGGTGTGCTGGGAGCTGGGAGTAAAGGCTCAGAAACCAGCACGGGAAGGGACAGTTAGGCAGGACAGGCTTTTCACTTTACCCCGTGATCCAACTCCAGTGTGTGCTGCTGTGCTGGAAACTGACCTCAGGGAGCCAATAAACTGCCTCTCTGAAGTGACAGATAACTTGAAGATTTTAGAAGAAGGACACTCACACACATCGGAAAAATATTACTGTTAAAAGCACAGTCACTTTGCACACCCAGACCTTCATCACTTGGCCCCTCTCAGGCTCTAGGAAGCCCCCTTTGTAGCCTCAGATTATCTCTCACCATTAAAACAGTGATTCTCAACCTTGGCTGCTTGTTAGATTTTAAGTAAAAAACCTAGTACCAGTACTTCAGGGAGCCCTGGTGGCTCAACAGAAGCACTCGACTGTTAACTGAAAGGTTGGTGGCTTGAACCCACCAGCAACTCTGTGGGAGAGAACACCTGGCGATCCGCTCCTGTAAAGATTACACCTAGAAAACCCTATAGAGCAGTTCTACTCTGTGACATGGGGTCACTATGAGTCGAAATCAACTTGATTTCACCTAACAACGACAACCAATGCATCATCCCAGACCAGTGAAATCCAAATCTTTAGGAATGGGACTTAGTCATGAGTTTTGTTTGTTTTAAGCTTTCTACATGATTCCAGCACGCAGCCATGGTTTAGAAACACTGTGACGAGAAGCTGCTAAAATGCAGGTGGAAGGGCAGTGCCAGAAGGAGGGAGAATTGGACTCTCAGTGCTAGTACAGTTGACAATTTTATTTTGTCATAGAATAGCAGTGTGACAAAACTATACAAAGTTTGGCTTGCCTGTTTCATTCCCCATGTATTTGTAGCATCTTCCTGATTTAACTTCATAAATGAATACACTTGAACTCCTTACTGTGTAGTAGTTACTTCATGTTATCTTTTGATTAGGATGATCTGCTTCCATCAATAATGAAGGTTTTTATTATTGCCTCAGTGACCTAGTTCAGTAGGAATTGTCCTCATTTCAAAGATAAGGAAAGCTGCAGCTTAGAGAGGTTAAGTAGCTTGTTCAAAGTCATATAGCCAGTAAATAGCAGAGCCAGGATTGGAACTCATGTGTCTGTCTCCAAAGCCCACATTCTTTCCATCATAAGCTGCTGCTTTGAACAGATTTTGTTAGGTTTAGCCAGTTTGAATCCTGCTCAATGACACAGTAGAGGTGCAACACATTTCCTAAGATGGCACTACGCACCTCAGTAGGCACATGATAAATGTTGAATTAGTAAAACGCTGAATGCTTGAAAATACAATGGTTTTATATGTCACTTTTTTTTTTTTTTTCTTGTTAGAACTGTGAGTAAAATAAAACTTCTGAATTTAAATGTGGGGGAAAAAAGTTCTCAATTCATTTTAGTACTCTCCTAAAAAAAACAAACAAACAAAAAAAAAAACCAGGAAAACTACAATCTGATAAGCATAATTTAGCAGTGATTATCTCAAATTCTGTTAATGGTCTCCAAAATACAAGCATAGGTTTTTTTGTTCATTAGGTACATAATTTATTTAGCTTTCTATTTCTTTTGTATAGTTACAAGGAACCACATTAAGGTAACCAGAGTGGCTATTGTAAATACTTGTATTCATAACCACGTGGAGCTTAGGTCTCCCATTAAGAACCAGTCCCTCGCTTCTTTATGAAATTGACTGATGCAAAACTGGCATTTAATAAAAAGCATTTGGACCTTTATTTCCTGTCTTCCAGGAAACCTTCAATTAGTTTTATTTGATTTTTAGTAGATTAAACTTTTCTTATGACCATTTTGTCATCTACTCTATAGTGTTTCTCACCTTTTCAAACCAAGAAGCTTTCCATTCGTTGAAAAGTTGACACCTCTAGGATTGGCTTTAACTGTGAATGCATTCCATTGATTTCAACCCCACAGTGTTTTATTTTCAGTCCCACTGTTTATTCATGAGTACTATGTGATACCTCTCATTCTTTGAGAGTTGGGACATCATTAAGCCAGAGGTGAGAGGGCTCAAGTAATAGGGGCAGAAAAATGTCTTACTTTGATGTGACCCTTCCTCTAAATTTCTTTTTTTCTTCTCATTTTCTTCTTCTTCCATGTGTTCTTGGACATCCTCAGCGTAAATCCAGTCCTTATCTAGATCACAAAACCTATTTAAGAAAATTTGATCAAGTTTTGTTTTAAAGAATCTGTCCTCCAGTATAAATATAAACACATATAAACACATGATTCTATATCATTTCAGACTGTGAAATAATTGTATTTGGTAAACGTTGTAAATGTGTCAGGGTACAATTCACAGAACACTGACAGATTCTTGGCTGATGCTTGCAGCCTTCCCATTTTATCGGTAAGGAAACCAAAGCTGAAAAGGTCGTGCCTGTGAAGCCCACCCAGCAGCTTCTGGGAGATTTGCTACCCACGGTTTCTGAAGCTAAGAGTGGCTTTGCTGCTGGTGTGCTTCTGGCTCAGGCAGGGCCTGTATGATAGGACTCTTTGGGTGTGTGTGCTGTTTTAAACAGCACTGTTTACTGAGTTCTGTTGTTTAAACTTGCAAATGTAGTAGACAGGACATGGAAAAAGTTCACATGTATATTTCTAGAATAATTAATCTAGAGTTCTCTTTGCTACTGAGAAAATACGCTGGTGTTAATGACAAGACCTTATGCTTAAATGAAAGTGAATCTCTGTCAATGGCATGGAACTAATATATGGCTTTTCCGCTTCCCTTCCATCAGGACAGAGCTTGGGATATGGCTTTGTGAACTACATTGACCCTAAGGATGCAGAGAAAGCTATCAACACGCTGAATGGATTGAGACTTCAAACCAAAACAATAAAAGTATGTTTTAAAAATTTTTGTCTACTTTCAGAACTGAAGTTAAAAAAAACAGAAGTTTACTTCTATTTTCTCCTTCATTCATTCTGACCCATATAGACACTTCTTTGGTAGACATAACAAACTTTTTCATGCTTTTTGCATGATAGGAACTGTTTATTCATGAGTACTATATGTAATCTGGTTGCGCAGTGGTTAAGAGCTTGGCTGCTAATCAAAAGGTTGGCAGTTAGAATCCACCAGCCACTCCTTGGAAACCCTATGGGACAGTTTTCTACTCTGTCCTGTAGGGTCGCTGTGAGTTGGAATTGACTCAACAGCAATGGGTTTGGTTTTTTTAACATGTAGTCACTCTATGAAACTTCTTGGATTCAATCTCCTACCCTTATTGAGAATTACTTGCCCTGTAGTTTGAGGGAACTTGTAGGAACTGTTCTAGCACAGGGGCAACTTTTTCTGTAAAAGGCCAGATTATAAATGTCTTAGGTTTTGCATGCTGTACAGTCTCTGTTACAGCTTCTCACCTCTGCCTTGGTAGCACAAAAGCAGCCACTGACAATACATACACAAATGGGAGGTGCTGTGTTTCAGTAAAACTTTATTTATGGACATTAAATTTGAATTTCATATAATGTTCACATGTCACGAAATAGTATTCTTTGTATATTTTGCTTAACCATTTAAAAAGGAAAAAAAACATTCTTTACTCATGGGTCCTACAAAAAGAAGTGACAGGCTGGATTTGGCCCTTGCGTTTGATTAGACACTGTTCTAGCAGATTCACCTTGCTTTGAGGAGACTGACTACATACAACACAGGTTATATTTCCTGTCATATTTTTCTCTTCAAGACATACAGTAAATAATTTTGTGGGTACCTTTTTTTCTCTTTTGTGAATTTTTGAAACTCTTATGTAGATTTTCTCTGCATAAGAAGCTAATCTGATGTGTAGCATGGATTTTTTTCCTTTAGAAAATAAAAAAGATATTGCCTCTGGCAAACTCTTAGTACTTGTACCATCGATTTACCCTCTCCCATCCCTTGTAGACGTTGCCGATCAGTCATGGCAGTTTTTCTCACTGAGTCTAGATGTGGCTCCCAAATATTTTTCAAAATAGTGTTCCTGGCAACCTCTCTCAATTGACTCAGGTTGAAACCTATTTTCCACTCTTGATTTAAGCAGCCAGCCCAGACTATAGCCTGAAGTAGTGAGGGGAAGTTAGTCAAGGCTGACTGTGGCATCTGTCTTGCTTAGAAAGTTGTCTAGAAGAGTTCTGCTCCTTTTTTTCAGCTATCTGGAAATGCGGTGTCATCTTTGTGCTTGAAAATTGCTTCTCTTAGAATTGTCAGTTTAGGTAGTTCGTTAGCCCTGCGTAGCTTTGACATCTCATTCTTTATATTTATTGACCCATAAGAAAAATGTCTGCCAGCTCTATCTCATCTGAAGAAACCTGTACACAGTGGCTCCCAAATAGACTTGGATATAAGGTGATCAACAAAGTGTTCTAATGAGAAGATCCACTCTTCACTCAGAAAATGAACTGACTGTGATGTTATCAAAATTTGAGGAAAAATATTAGAATTGTTTTTATCATTCTGGGCTAGTTTTTCTAGTTGCCCACACTTCTCTGTGTAATTTTTGATTGTATACCAGAGATGAATCTTTTAATAGTTATCACTAACTAGCAAGCAAGTGCTCTAAGAAAAAAGACGTCTAATTTCCAGTTACCTTCAGACTACTTGGTTTGCTCTATCCTACTGAAGACTTTTGTGCCCACCCCTCCCCTCAGCTTTTCTCCAGTTTAAATTGATTTCCAGGATTACTACTAATTTATCTTAGTTCTGAGGCCCTGAGTTGGGGTTACGGAACGAACTGGAATAGATGGTTGGAATGGTTCTTCCAGGAAATGCCTGTTTCCCATTCCAGAAATAGCCTCCCATATCTCAGTCTAGTGAGTCAGTTCTTTTGCTGTGCCTCCTGACTACAAATAAAGTCTAGAAGAAGGTGGAAGTGCAGGGAAGATGGGTCACCATAGGCGACTCCTCTGTAGCCTGCAAGGGCAACCACAGATGACAGCTGCTTCCTCACTGCCCTTCACTGGCCGCCTCTCTTCAGGGTCCAGCTGCTCAGGCTGAGTATGTGGAAGAAAGGACAGCAATGCCTTGTGGTTTTTACACTGTGACATCTGCTACTTGTCTTCTGATTTTCTGAAATGGGGGTGGGTGTGGTGGGTAAGCAGCAGGCCACTTCTTTCCCCACCCCCATTTGGTTCCTGCAAAAATATCAGATAGCAGCTGGTATCCTCAATTTGGCCCAGGCTTCTCTGAGAGGCAAAGCTGACCATTTTCCAAAACTATATAGCACCATTTTTGTCTGTGTGTTATGCATGTATGTGTTCTTATTTCCAATTAGACGTGTGTTGTGCTCTTGTAACAGTGTCTTGGGCTAGATTTTTCTATTGCTTATTGCTTTAAGTACCTTTTGGAAGCTGCATATAAGCCTTTCAGTTCCCTGGGATACTATTCCATAAATAGCTCTCTTTTTGCCGCCTCTAGTCCATCTTAGTGATGGCTGTTAGGATGATCTTACAAGAACACCACTTTGTTCATGTTACTTTTCACTCAAATTTCTATTGTGTTTTCCTCTTGTTTTACCATATCATTTAAATACTTTTTTGAGGAATGAGTCCACTGCTATTTCCTTCTATTCACTGTTGTCAGACTGGCTTCTTCACCTGCAAGTTGATGATATTCCCAGCTGTGTAGGGTCGCTATGAGTTGGCATCGACTCGACGGCAACAGGTTTGGTTTTGGAGCTCTGGTGGCACAGTGGTTAAGAGCTTGGCTGCAAACTAAAAGGTCAACAGTTCGAATCCACCAGCTGCTCCTTGGAAACCCTATGGGGCAGTTCTACTCTGTCCTGTAGGGTTGCTATGAGTTGGAATTGACTCGACAGCAATGGGTTTGTCTTTTTTTTTTATACATATGCTCTTGTAGCTCCCATTTTCTGGCATACCCCTTCCCACTATTTTATTATTATGTTTTTGTGAAGGTTTACACAAGCAGTTTAGATTCCCATTCAACAGTTTCTACACAAGCTGTTCAGTGACATTGGTTACATTCTTCACAATGCGTAAACATTCTCATTTCCCTTCTGGTGGTTACGTTTCCATTAATGTAGTTTCCCTCCTCCCCTTACATTCTCATCTTTGTTTTAAAATATATTGTTACCCGTTTGGTCTCATATAAGTTATTTTTTAAAGGAGCAGAGAACTTTTAATATTCATTATTTTTGAGCTAATTTGTTATTTAGCTGCAAGTTGACCTCAGAGGTTAGTTTTGGTTAAAGGTTTGAAGAGTATCTCAGGGAAATAGTCTTGAGGAGTCTTCAAGTCTCACCAGTCCAGTAGGTCTTTATTTTTATTTTTATTTTTTAGAGGAATTTGAGGTTCTGTTAACACACTTTTCTCCCATTCTTTCAGGGTTCCTCTATTACGGCCCTGATTAGAATGATCAGTAGTGGTAGCCGGGTACCATCTAGTTTTCCTTCCCACTGTTTTCTAGCTTAACTGTGGCCATTGCATCTTTTGGTGTCCAGCTGAAGTCCTTCCTCTGCTGCTTACTTGCAGGGTTGTTCCAACTTTCATTGGATTCTCCCTTCTTTGGAATCTGTACCCTTTACCCATGAGGAACCACAGAAGTTTTGGGATGTAAGGAGCCATATGTAACTTAGGCCGAAGCACTACCCTCTGCTCACCCAGCCCTCCATGAAAAAATTGAGACTTTGGTGGTCATATGATTTAGCTAAGACCAGGCAGTTGAAGACAAAGCTGTGACTCAGATCCTTGTCTCCTGATATTGAAACCAAAGCTTTTGTCGTGACGCCATGCTTTCCTTTAGAAAGCTGCAGTAGATTAATGAATGCTTACTTTATATACAAGTGTATGAGTGTTTGTGTACTCCTTGAATTCAGGTGTTTGTTATGTCTTCCAAGCCTCTTACCATTTGTTATACATTTGGTAAAATTCCTAGGTATTGGAATATTGAAACAGTGAATCAAGTGCTGTGAAAACTGGTTTATTTAGCAGTTTCTCCTGGGGCTTCCTAATAGTATTAGCCCAGTAGGATTTTGAGAGAGAGATGATGTGTTGAATAAATGACAAATATTCAGCACTTCTGCGAGAGTGAAGCACAGTCCCTCAGGCACTATGAGATCCAAAAGCACTTGTTCCCAAACTTGGCTGCATCAGAGTCACAAGGGAAGCAAGTTAGAAATACAGGTTCTGGGACCCACTTCAAACCTACTAGATCAATCTCCAGAAGTGAGACTCAAGAATCTCTTCTTTAATAAGCTTCCCAGGTATGACAGTGAATCCTAGTGCTTAGGAACCACTGAAATGTACATTTTTGAATTGGCTGATTCCCTACGTATTTGGTATTTTTGTGTATGAAGTTCAGTGTGTCTTCTAGCTTTTGCATTGATAATCCTTTGGTGGATAATTCTATTAACCAGAATATTTATCATGCATTTTCTTGAGCATGTTGCATGATAGTTTAGAATTTGGAGTTCAAAGTAGTTCAGACAGAAAGGTCCCTGGGTGGTGCAAGAAGTTTACACTCCACAAGGAGCCCTGGTGGTATAGTGGTTAAGCACTCACCTGCTAACCAGCTGCTCCGCGGGAGAAAGATATGACAATCTGCTTCTGTAAAGATTTAAAAAAAAAAAGGAAAAACCAAATCTGTTGCCGTCGAGTTGGTTCCTACTCATGCAACCCTATCGGACAGAGTAGAATTGCCCCGTAGAGTTTCCAGAGATCAGCTGGTGGATTCAAACTGCTGACCTTTTGTTTAGCAGCTTGAACTCTTACCTTAACCACTGCACCATCAGGGCTTCTTTGTAACGATTACACCCTTGGAAACCGTATGGGGCAGTTGTACTCTGTCCTGTATGGTTGCTATGAGTCAGAATCGACTCAATGGCAATGAGTTTGTTTGGTTTTAACAAAAAGGTTGGCGGTTCAAACCTGACAGTGGTACTGCAGAAGAAACAGACCTGGGGAACTGCTTTCTATAAAGGTTACAGCCAAGAAAACCCTATGGAGCAGCTCTGCTCTTACACATGGGGTCTCCTAAGTCACAAACCAACAACAAAAAGAAAATAAATGGCATAGTACTTCAAACAGGACTCACTTTTTAAGAAGTGTACCACAGAAACTAGAAAAACTTAATGTGTTCCAGGACTTTGAACCAGTTCATTCTAGTTCGAACCTGTGTTGAGAATTTACACATCTAACACGTTCACAGGCAATGCTAATGCTGCTGGTTAGGGACCAATTCTGAGAACCACTAGTGGAGTGGTGGTTCTCAAAATTTATTATACATAAGAGTCACCTGGGCATCTTGTTAAAATGTAGATTCTGATTCAGTATATCTGAGGTGAAAATGCAAATTCTCAGCAAAGATTCAAATCGGTTCGAAACCCTGATATGTTCACCTCAAAATTACAACGTGAATTATTTTAAGTAGTAGCATTCATAGGTTAAACTCTCACCTGGTTATTCTCTTCTTCTAAGGATCACTTTTTTTTGTGGGGGCGGGGGGTGTTGTGGTGGTGTCTCAGCATCTTACCTTACTGGTGACATCACACCATCCTTGAACTACACAGGAGGGAGTTGTTACAGGGAAAGCCTGACCACATTGTCCCTGATACTAAGATGGTAAATATGGGGTGACTATTACAAGACATTTTTTAACTTCTAATATTAGGAAGGGTAGTGATAAGGTAGTGAATTTACAGTACAGGCATCTGGGGGGTAGGGTAGAATTTTAAAAATCTCTTCATGGTAGTATCAAAAATCGTATGCTGGGGGTCTCACCAAGAGCCCTCTGGGAGCTGCTGTGGGGACCCTTCATTCTGGGGACTATTCGGGGGTCACTGGTTGTGACTAATGTGTTCAGGCTACATGTTCTTTCTCCACTCATTCTGTTTTGAGGGAAGTCTTAAGTATTTTATAAAATCGAAATCATATGTGAACCATTTATAGCTTGAAACCAGTACTTCTCACTTCTTTTCTGGGTTAATGGTATCAGACTTAAATTCATGATTAGGAAAATAAAGTCATTCATTTCCAAAGATACTTATATACTTTTTTCTCCATTGACACTGTGGATAGTGATTGTCTTGATCCTTAGACCATATATATGGTGGAATGGAATGCCTTGACCCTCAGCATCTTTCCCAGCATCTCACCTCTCTACAGGGAGCCTAGGAAGCTTTATTGGTCTCAAAAATGGGCTTGCCTTATTTGGAAAGCAGGTGCTATCATCTCAAGGAACAAAACCTTTTGCTATTATTGGTAGATGCTACCCCTGAGAACCTTATCTCTTTCTGCCAATCGAAAGAAAAAACCCTGTCTGGCAGTATTACCAGTGTAGGAGAACCAAACTAAATTTGGTCTTAATTAAAATAGATCAATTTCTTCATCATTCAGGCATAAACTAAAATCTACCTTTGCTTAGAAATTATTAACTGGTATAAATTAATATGAAATTTCTTATATATTAAAATAGATAAAGCACTAATTTTAGCATATACGGAAAAATTCTGTGATAAAACTTGGAATATTCATTACAAATAGTAATATCTATTTCATAAAGAGTTCATTTGTTAGAGCACAATTAAGTGAATAAACCTTTGTTCTAGGTTACTGTACTGCTTTTAAATTTTTGTTAAATTTGTACCTTTCCCTAAGTAAACTTGTCAAAATTGTACCTTTCCTCAATTAGTAAACATTATGATCATAGACTTTTTCTGTTTAGCATGAACTTTACCCTTAATATAGGAGGAATATGAGTCAGAATTGACTCAACGGCAAATGGCAAATACCAACAGCAGCAGCATAGAAAAAATATTTCTGAAACCTTGTCTTCCCTGAAAAAGTGATTTAACTGGCCATGTGATCTTGGACAAGTTTTTTTAACCAGTTAAATTTCCATTTAGCTCTGTGAAATGAATGAGTTTATTTATTTTGCACTGAGAATATTTATTATCTGCCTCATTTTCTTTTTCAGTTTCCATGGTCTGTTACCTTGACGATTAAGATAAGGTTTTACTATTTTTTAGTGAACGTACACTTGTCGTATAGAATGATTTAGTTGGCTGATGAAGTGCAGCACCTGATCCTGAGGCAGTAACAATTTTAATGTGCTTCTCTCTACCTCTGTAGAGGCCACGGCACAATTTTTGTTGGGAAACACTTCTCTAGTTCGGCCTTCTCCTGGAACATGGTTATCAGGGGTGGAGTTAATTTTTATCTGTCATTGTAAGTTGTTATTTTATAAAACTTAATTCTAACCGGGGGAAATATTGTGTAGATGCTACATAAATCAGCTTCTGTCTGTAGAGGAGGAAGGAAGGCATGGAACTCAGAATGTAAGTGAAGCTAGACAGAGTGCTTGCCACCTGTGAAAAATACCTGCAACATCATTCTGGGGCGTTTGAGACCAGAGGGTTCTACTCTAGCAAGGATGCTGAGAGTGCATGCCTGTGGAGGGCGCAGAGGTAGGAAAGCAGGTATTAGGGGAACCATATAGAATTTGCTAGAACAGAAAGCAGGACTGGGGAGTAATGTAGGAATGAGCCTGGGGACAATTAGAGGTCATAAAAGGTGAGTGTGCCAAGCAGTGAAGTTGTGGTTTATTTTGTCGGTGAGACAGACACTAAGGAATTTGGAGAAGGGCAGTGATGAGGCTGGGTTTGAGTATACTAGAAAATTCACTCTGGCTCAGGGGAAGCTCTGTTTTGTATTTAAACTCCATACCTCTCCCAATATCTGAACATACCCTGGTGTACTCTGGCTTGTGTGGTTTGTGTTATTTTCTGTAAAGTACGAAGTGTAGATGTTTGGAGAGAAAATGTGGGTCTCAAAAATGTATAAAGCATCCCTTATTTTGGAACTTTTATGTAGGCTATTATTTAACTTTACCTTGACCAGATTCAGAACATTTGGAAGTAATAGTCTGAAGGACAGGCCTGAAGTTAACTGACAACTTATGAAATGTTTCACTGCTCAGATCTCTGCTTATAGAGGAAACAAAAAAATTGAAAAAGAATATACCAGGAGTGGAGGCAAAAATACCAACTGCATTTTTCACATCTCAATAAAGACAGCCTAAGTGTGCATGTTTTTCTAACTTCATTCTTAACCCATATTCTGGAACTTTCTAGAGCCATATGTCAACTTTTGAATGATTTTAAGTTTTAATAGTATATTGCTACATCTGATTATCAGAAACTCTTCAGTACATTTAAATAAAATTCTTATATCTATATCAAAGCCAATTTATTGTTATCTGCTGTTGAGTTGGCCCCTGACTCATGGTGACTCCATGCACAGTGGAGTGGAACGCTGCCCCGTCCTGCACCATCCCCATGATTGGTTGTAGATCAGACTGTTGTGATCCATAGGGTTTTCATTGGCTAATTTTCAGAAATAGATTGCCAGGCCTTTCTTCCTAGTCTTCTTAGTCTGGAAGCTCTGCTAAAACCTTTTTAGCCTCATAACAACATGCAAGCCTCCACTGACAGATAGGTGGTGGCTGTGCATGAGGTGCCTTGGCTAGGAATCGAACCTGGGTCTCCCTGAATGCAAGGTGAGAATTATAGATGCCTTTTTCATTAATGTGTTACTTGTGTAACACCCTTCATATGTTTTGAATGCTCCATTATCGGCCTTGATGTTTTACACAAAAAGCCCCAGAGGTGGTCACTTGCCTTGGTAAGTAGGTGGTGGACTAGCAGGGTGCAGAACTTGATTGTCCTCACTTCAGGCCTTTTGTGCTACTCCTGTGCCCTCCAAGCTGTTTCCAAAGTGAGGACTTAAAGGATATTTGGAGATTCCCAGAGGGCAATAGCTTGATGTTGCTTGAGCAGATTTTCTGTAGATATTTTTCCATGGTTGTTGGAGCATAGGCTGAGCCTACATTGAGGTAAGAGTGAGGAGGAGGCCCATCTCACTGCCTGCCTGTCCCTGCTTGTGAGCCCAGGGGGATGGGGTGTTGGGGGTAGAGAGTCTGCATAGTTGACTGAACCCGTCTTCTTAAAGGGAAGTTTCCCGATTATTTTGTTACTCGAGCATGCTCCTCGAGGGGTGTCATGGCCAGGCGGATGTATAAAATATACAAAGTGAGGTCTGTACCAGAAAATCATGGCTATCTCATTCTCTAACCAGCATGGAGAATTTTGTTTAGATTCCTCAGATGAACTTAGAAGAGAAACTCCTTCTTCGTGAGCATGTACTTGTGTGAAAAGTAGGGCCAACGAAGGCCATGAAAGAAGTGTTTCTGTAGGTTTAGGAAATTGCTGCTGTTTTGGGGGGGATGTGTTTGAAATTAATATTTCACTAAATATCTCTTAATATTTATCTGAACTTTTAATCATTCAGCCAGGACCCTGATAACATCTTGAAAAAGGAAAACTATTTGAAGGGCCTAGAATGATGTTAAGCGTAAATTGGGGTTTATAATCATAGCTGCTCATAATGCTAACTTCCTAAGAAAGGGTCTTTAATTACTTACTGTATCTTAGTATTTTCATAGGTCTTTCATCCTATTTTCCTAGTTGTTTGGATTCATGCAAAAACAGTAGTCTCTGGTGGGCAGGTACTTTATTCTCTTTGATTGATGAAGTGAAACTCAGGTTAAGGAACTTGTTCAAGAGGATATGACTGATGGTAGCACTATTGGGACCAAAAATTCAATGTTACGCTGGCTGATGGAGGCAACTTTTCATGGTTTTCTTCTAATCACCCGTTATCGTGATTGAAGTATATTGCTTAGAACCAGGTTGTAGATGCTACTATAAATACACACCCTTTTGGGGGCCTTCAACTGGTCTTCCAGACTAAGATAGAACAGGAAAAAAGGCCTGGCCACTGACTTCCAAAAACCAGCCACTGAAAATCCTACGGATCATAATGATCTGATCCCCGTTGTGCGTGGGATTGCCATGAGTTGGGGGCTGATGCAACAGCAGCTAACAACAACAAGCATCTTGAGACCTCTTGAACCACATCTGTTAGGTGTAAAAGAAGTGGAGCTGTGCCTGGTGGTGGAAAAATGCTGCTGCTTTCAGGCAAGCCTCCAGTTTGAGAAGAAAACTGGAATCTGGAGGTCATATTTAGCAAATGGGTGAGTTACATCAATTTAACTATTTTAGCTGTAATTGAACGGTAAAATAATTTTTACGGTAACTTTCTGAATCTCTTATTTTATAGGAGACTATCCATTCTTCAAGAATGTTGTTCTGGTAGGTTCTCGTAAGTCTCAGATGCTAGTTTAAAAATTACAGCAAAGTGTTTTAACGTTTGTCTCTTTAAATTTGTGTGGACTGTTTAGAAAAGCATGAGTAGTCCATTTTCTTTGACCGTCACTTTTGTCTAACTTTCCTATCATTACCTTTAGCCTCAGTTCTCAGCCATGAGTAACTACATCAGAGTTACTTGTGGAGGTTTTCCTTGTGAAAGTTTCTTGACGTTCTGCTTATGGGCAGGTAGAGGGAAGGCTATGTTTTGAAAACAATACAGAAAACCAGATAATTTTCTGCCCCCTCCTGCCCCCAAAACACCACCACCACCACCATTTTCTGTGAACAACTTCTTTAAACACTGCACAGAGGACTTAAAGTCATAAGTTTAGGTTTCGTGCTCTGCTCTTGCTCTCTTGGTCTAGCTTTCTCACTTACAAAATGGCAGAGATGGTCCCAGTCTAGGTCCCTGGGTGGCATAAACAGTTTGCACTCGATGACCAATCTGAAGGTTGACAGTTTGAACCCAGCCAGTGGTACCATGGGAGAAAGGCCTGGCGATCTGCTTCCATAAAGGTTCTTTTTGTTGTTGTTACCTGCCATGGAGTGGATTCTGACTCATGGTGACCCCATCCATGTGTGCAGAGTAGAACTGCCTCCACAGAGTTTACAAGACTGTGACCTTTCAGAAGCAGATTGCCAGGCCAGTGTTCTGAGGCATCTGAGGATGGTTTCAATCCATCAACTGTTTGGTTAGTAGTCCAGCACTTAACCCTACAGAGCAGTTCTACTATGTAACACATGGGGTTGCCATGAGTTGGAATTGACACAACAGCAGCTGTTTTGGTTGGGGGTATTTTGGGACCAGTCTGTACAGTTATGAAAGTGTTTTGCTTTCACGTTATACTTGACATTTACAGGTAAAAGATGCTTGTGCTGACCTGCTACTCAGTGGCTACTCAAGAATATTCAGTTGTTTCTCAATCTTCCTTTTCTGTATTAAAGTTGCATTTTTTAGAAATCCGAATGGGGAGGAATTAAGAGAAAGTTCTCTTGACTCTGAAAGAAAGCAGTTACAGTGTTTACTTCCTTGGTTTAATATTGAACATTTTTGAATTTACCAAAGTTACTTTATTTGTGTTATGGAGAAGTGGATTTTGAAAAATTGATAAATCATGCTACTGTACTCTGTTTTTTGGTCATTAGTATAAGGTGACTTCCCCCCATGGGAATGAGAAGTTTAATCTTTCCTGCACAGGCTCTGGGTTGTTAATGAGACTTGAAGTGGCCATCAGATGAGCAGGAAGAAGGGCCGAGGGAAAGCAGAGCAACCTGTGTAGTCCTGGAAAGTGACAATTCCGAGAAAGCTCTGGTTTCTAAGAGTTTGGCTAAATAAATAGCTGTCTTTAGAAATTAGGCTTTTCCTGCTTGCTTTAGCCAAACGACCCTATTTATGTTCCTAGAAACATTCCAGAGTCATCGAGAGTGACTTCAACTTGATAGACTCATGTACAGCAGCTGTTTGCAAAGACTAGCCAGGCTGATGGACTCTTAACCCAGCAAGTCAAATCAAGTCAATCTCAGTTCCTGGAAATGTCTTTGGATAGATTTTAATGGGCTCTGTTTTACATTTTTGTATTTGTTGGTGATTTATATTTACATATGCTTTTCTTTGAAGCTACCTGAGAATTTGCCTTAGTCATTCAGAAACCAAAATCAGTGGATGACCAGGAGGAGGGCTTGGCATTTGTAATTTTTATGCGCTTTCCAGGAAACTCTAATACATCCCAAAGTATCAGGGTTACTAAGTGCTTGGCTGCTAATGGAAAGGTTGGCAGTTCGAACCCACCCAGCAGCTCCATGGGAGAAAAGACCTGACAATCTGCTCCTGTAAAGGTTGCAGCCTAGAAAACCCTATGGGATAGTTCTGCTTTGTCACATGGGGTCACTATGAGTTGAAATCGACTTGATGGCACCTACCAACAAGGGACTGTCAAACATTAATGTTCATCAGCATCACTGGGGTGGGTGGTTGATAAAATGCAGATTCCTGGTCCCTAACTAAGACTTAGGGAATCTGATTATCTGTAGAGTTGAGGCCAAGGCAATAGCATTTTAAAAGCTACGACGTGATTCTTTGACCTGAGAACCACTGTTTTGTGGTTCTTAATGACTTGTACTTGGGGAGATCTGTGGTGCTTTTTCAAGCATATTAACATAATTTATTATTTGATTCTGAGAGTGTTGGGGAATTTGCAGTATGGTACTCCAGGGCCCATTCATTTAAAATGGGTATTTCATAGTACAGTCATGTGTCTCTTCACGTCCACAGTATGTTCTGTGAAACAGGACATAATGTGATTTGGCCATTGTGTGAACACCATATTATATACCGTGTAGAGTTCACCTTGAGGTGTGGCTGGTGGATGCAATCTTCTGTCTGGGCAGAGAGCACATCCCATAGGTCGAGTGTGTGTCACAGACTATTCTTCATGTGAGTCAGTTGGATCCCAAAAGTGAGGCCAAGATCTTGATATTTGGACAGCCTTATTGCAGAAGGATGTAGCCAAGGTGATCGTGAACTTGGCCAATTTTCACCACCAGTGCTGGGCACAAAGTTCAGAGAAGGGCTCTGCCTCAGAGCTGGCACCCAGCAGGTTCTAGAGGCAGCCCAGGAGGCTGGCACCCAGCAGGCCTCAGAAGGATGCTGCACAGGTCTGGGTTACCAAACTTTGAAGGTATTTCATGCCCTGGGGTGGGAGCCATGCAGAGGTTAAGATGGAAGCCCTGTCTTAAATCCTGTTCTTAGAGGTCCTGCTTCTACCCTCTGGGCTAAGAATTACGGAGTTGTGGGTTTCCTTTCTTAACTTGTGTAAAATGTTTGCACACACAAATTTAGAGAGTTCTAATAAAGAATCAAATTAAAAAAAAAAAAAAGGACTTACTGTATTTTTACGCAAATAACATGCGCCTTCTGCATTTGTTGGCTGGTGGCACCCTGCCTCTGTGAGGCTCACAATTGCTGCCATGCCAATCCTCTTCCACATGTTGCTGTAAAAAAAAAAAAAAAAAAATTAGCATAGCGTGCTTATGAAGATACCTCTTGTGGGAGAGCATGGCTGACAAACGCAGAAGACCCATGTTATTTGCTTAAAAATGCAGTATATGCAGTTGGACGGACGTTGCCTGAAAGGACATTATGCAGTGCATGACTGTATAGAGATTGGATGTTGAATTATATGGTCCAATTTGATTGCGATT
The DNA here is from genome assembly GCA_030035585.1 of Dugong dugon. NCBI lineage: Eukaryota > Metazoa > Chordata > Mammalia > Sirenia > Dugongidae > Dugong > Dugong dugon. Next base: position 28,230,628 of record CM057471.1, on the reverse strand, counting down.
CCTTAGGTTATGAAAGTTAAAATAAAAATTTTGTCTCATATTTATAGGCTTCCAGCCACATACCTCACCACATCCCCATCTCTCCCACAGCTCCCCAGTATTTGAACTTTCTGGTATGAACCTGAATAAATGGGAATTTGCTCTGTTATCAGAAGACCTTGCACACATGGCATGTTATAAATATTTTTAAAAACTCCATCGCTATATCCAACTTTCATATTAAAACCTTTTGACCTGTGAACTGAATTTTGCTTTAAAGCTGCATGAAGCAATGCATACTATTGCCAAAATGTTTAGAATGTCCCTGTGCTGCTTAGATTTGCAAAAACAGGTAATAAAAGATTGTCACCAACTTGCAGGATTTTCCATAGTGTTCTTCGTTAACCACTGTCTGGGGACAATTGTGAAATATGCATTGTCTGCAAACTACTTTGGTCCAGAAAGTCAAGTGAACTGTGAAGGTGAGGGTAAAAACACCCCTCTCACCTTTGTACTTTGTTCTTTGAGTATTAAAGAACATTGATCTGCCAAGTGGCAAAGAGGATACTATTTGGCGGTTTAATTACAGCCGGTGAATGTTATTGATGCTATCAATCAGCAAGGCCGAGGGAAAGGGCACAGTGCCCATTCACTGCTCCCAACAGTGTAATTAAATACCTTAGGACTGGATTCTCAAGGTAAATTGAGGTGCTTCCAAAGATCTGAAGCAGGAGAGCACTTTGTCTTAGGACAAAATAAAGGTGGTTATTAGCTACCCCCCCTTTACTGAAACCTCATTAAATTTCTGCAGGTGTTATATGAATGGCGACGATATGGTCTCTTTACTCTGTATAGTTAAAATTGTCAGTGTCTTCAGTACAGATTCTCTTTCTTGTAGAATTTCATAACTGTCCTACAGAAGGCTTTAGGAGTACAGTAATTATTTTTCTTAAAGCTGTTTGGGGGGAATATACAGCTCAGGTGTCTAATAGATATTTGGAGAATGAGGGATTGTCCTTGAATGAGACCATTAGTCCTGCAAATCATTTCATTTAAAAAAGCTTCCCCTGTAATTAATTCTCTAATGTCCAGTCATGTTGAGAGAAAAATAATTTTGGTAGATTTAAAGTTATAAAACATATAGTAATGTTTCAGGGGTTATCCTCTTGAAATTATGTATTGAATAAATTTTTCATAATTGTGTAACTTATGTCTGGTCCACAAAGTATATGTAGGCAAAACTTCTTTGGCTCTGTGTGGGAGAGCTTATGATAAAATTTCCATGATGACGTTTTCCTTTTTTCTATATGTATGTCATAAACACAAATTTCCATCCAGGCCTGTTTGAGAGATCAGAAATACCATAGGCAATCCAGAATGTTTTCTGTTACTGCTTTGTTTTAATTTTTAAACTGGTATATAGTTTTTATGTATTGAAGCTTACCCAAAGCAGGGTACACTCTAAAGAAAGTGAGTTGATTTCCTAACTGTGTGTGTGTGTATATGTGTATATGCATACACAAGCTCCTTGACAATTAGATCAAATCAGGCTCTGAAAACACTAAAGCTTGGATATTGTGTGGATATGGGGTTGCCATGAATTGAAGTTGACTCCACAGCAGTTGGTTTTTGCCTGTAACATAGATATGAGTTGCAGACTTTGTTTTAAATCTAAAACGTGTTTGAAGAGGGGTTGTTGAAATAAAATGTTATCCTTTCTTTAAAAGGAGATTATTCATTAGAAATATTTCTTTGGAAGATTGGGGAATAATTTTTTTAAATACATTGAAAGTTTAATAAAGGTGATTGTTTCATGTTCAGGAGTCCCATTCCGTTAGGTCCCCTTATGTGGAGCCATAACAAGACCAGTGGTCAGTCTTGGAAATTATTGGGAAGGCTGATGGCTTTCATAGTTATTGTTATCAGTCAAATGTGCTTTTCCCCTGCCTCCTTTCATCCTCCAAAAAGGACAAGGATGAGTGAATGTAATATTTAATATATACATATATATATAGAGAGAGAGAGAGAGCGAGTTTTTTTTTTTTTTTTAAGAAAAATATTTGAAGACTAAATGGGTCTAAAAATAACTGTGTTGAGATTTAACAATTTTAAATATTTTTAAAACAACCCCCCACCCCACAAGTGCTCTGGATATTTGTTTCTTGAGTTGGGTTAATTCTTACTATTTATAGGGTTTACAAGTTGTCTGTGATAATCAGAAAATTCCAGGGCTAAATGTTTGTTTTAAAAAAAAAAAAGTTTGCTGGTGTTGTAGAGAGACAGGACAGGGAAGTGCTTTTACGGGCCTGAATAAGGTAAACAAGCAGCCCTGGTGGCATAGTGGTTAAGAACTCGGCTGCTAACCAAAAGGTTGGCAGTTCGAATCCACCAGTTGCTCCTTAGAAGCCCTATGGGACAGTTATACTTTGTCCTGTAGGGTTGCTGTGAGTTGGAATCGACTCGATGGCAACAGGTTTAGTTTTGGTATAAGGTAGATGAGTCAGTGGGAATAGAGAATGTTTTTGCTCAAAATTTTGAATATTAGATGATTTTGGAATTACTAAAAAAATTTAGAGAAGCTGGTTTTCTTATCAAAAATCTCCAAAACTGAGAGGACTCACCTTGCATAGACTAAAACTGAGGCTTAAAGAACTGAGCGACTTGTCCAGCACACCCCAGCACCTTCAGCGGTGTCATGGAGTTAGAACTGAGTTCGCCTTCTGGTGAGCGCCGTGTCCCACAGCACGGGAATGAGTCTGTCCATAGACAGGGGAGGAGAGCGTGACTCAGTTCACTGCCTAACCTAGGTTTTGGTCACGTTGGCCTACCAGAAATAATCTAATTATTTCATTCTTTTAACAAGAAAACTCCCTGAAAAATTGCTAATCTTGTGTTAAAGAAAACAGTGGTTTAGTTAAAAACAGCGTGAATGTCTGTTTTTGGAAATTAAGTGTCCATCAGTAGTAATAATGGATTGCATTAGTGTTACATTACCTACCTACCTCTTAATCACCTTACAGTCATCGGTTTAGTATTGAATAAAATATACACATAATGTTCTCCTGTGGCCTTTCAGTCTTGGATAGGGAATATCTGTGAGTAATTACATCCACAAACGTTTTGGAAGCCTAGTGTGTGCCAGTCAGCTTTGTTTACTGTTGGAGCAGTGTTAAAATATGACAAGAAGCAATCTTGTCCTTGGTGTTACTGTGTAGTAGGGAAGTTGGCACTTACTTTATGTGACTATTATTTGGATGTATGATCAGTGACTGCAGAGTGCAGTGGAAATGGATATGTCACTGGCTGTCTAGAGGCTTCTGAGATGGTTTCAGAGGTGATAGGGTTTTACAAAACAGGGTTTGTCAGGTAGAGAAAGAAGAAAGGTGTTACAGATGGAGGAATGTCTCATCCAAAGGCACAGAGGCCTTTATGTGACGTATACCTTTTAAAAGAAACTTACATCTGAAATCTATGTAGTGTTCTTATGACATCAAGTAATGGCCTTGTACAAAAATAATTGGTAGGAAAATTTGATTAAACCTAGCTCCGTATTTTACATTTATCCCCCCTTGGTGAATACCTGATTTATAAGAGGAACTGTCGGGATAACTTTGGGACAGATTAATTCAGTTGCTCACTGATACATACCTGCCTTGTTCCACAAAGACCCATGGTGACCTATGGGACTCATTTAAGGTATTTGCAAATGGTACCAAGACGAGATTTCTCTACGCAGTATTTAGTGTACACACAGCGATAGGATCGTTATATTTTCATTACGTATATATAAGTAGGTCAAAGATGACTTTTGGGTATCTGAACTAATATTGTAAAGAAGCCGTTTTTCTTCCAGTCACAGAACAAAAGGAAACTTAACCATAGAGGGTGTTTAAATGAGCCACACTGATTTTGACCATTCTCACCCAGCTTCTAATGGGACAACTGCCACCATATTTTTCTTTTCATACATTTCTATCAGATGATCCTCCGTTGCTGTCAAGTAGATTCTGACTCATAGCGACCCTATAGGACAGAGTAGAACTGCCCATAGGGTTTCCAAAGCAGTAAATCTTTATGGAAGCAGACTGCCACATCTTTCTCCTGTGAAGCCATCTGACCTTATAGTTAGCAGCAGAGAGCTAACCACTATGTCACCAGGATTCTGTCAGTTGATACTTTCTAATACTTAGACCACCACGCCCCTGTTCATAATAGCTTTACCCTGACATTTAAGGGCTCTAGAGTCTGCCCCAACTCACTATCCAGTGTGATTGGTGTTCTACGGAAATCTTTATACTGGCTCAGCCAGCTCTTTGTCCTTGAATATGGAAGTCCAGTTCTCACCTCTTTGCCTTTGGATCATACTCTGCCTGCACTGCCTTATGACTGTCATCTTAAGCAAGTTTAATTGGGTCATTAAAATGCTTTTTTTATGCACATTGCCTTTCTTGTTTGGTGGTTTGCTGTCGGAGAGTAGGAGTTTTTGTCTTTGGAGCACCTCACAGAATACTTACTTTTTAGTAATAATTTCTGAATGAGAAGGTTTTTCTGTTACTGCTGAAGGAGCAGTGGTGGTTCAGTGGTAGAATTCTTGCCTTCCATGCAGGAGATCTGGGTTTGATTCCCAGCCAGTTCACCTGTGCAGCTACCTGTCAGTGGAGGCTTGTGTGTTGCTGTGATGTTGATCAGGTTTCAGAGGAGCTTCAGACTAAGACAGACGAGGAAGAAAGGTCTGGAGATCTACTTCTGAAAAATCAGCCAGTGAAAACCTTTTGGGTCACAACAATCTGATTCCTTTGTGCATGGGATCTCTATGAGTTGGGGCTCCACTCTTCAGCAGCTAACAACTCTATATCGGCCAACAAGGAACAGTAAAGACATGCTTTATGTGCTCAAAGAGGGACAAACTCAAAATTTAGATGAATTAAAAGTGATTTTAATTTTTGCTAGAAATTTTTTTTTTTTTTAACCATGGTTAATCTTGGGTAGGTGGTTAGATGCACATGAAGCAAAATTCTGTCACTTTGTACACTGAAGATGTGATAGAATGAAGGATAAAGGACTTGTTTGCTGCCTTTTCTTTCCTACATTAAATGAAAATTTAACTACTGTTATCCTTTATTTGAAATTTTCTGCATAATGTCTGTCAGCCCGGTCTTTGTCATCTGTCTCTCTCTTTCCTATATTCTCTCTCTTTCTGACCTTAGATGAAGAGCGTGTGAAAGCTGTAGGATGTGTAAACAACTAAAATTAGCTTGATGAGAATCTTTTTCCAGACAGTACCAACCAGTACTAGTTGACTTTTATTCTTAAGCAGCTCCAGTTTACTTATACCTGGTAGTGTTTAGTCTTTCCAGGTTTAACTTTCTAACTTGGCATTTGAATCTATTGACAGCGCCTTAGACATACTAGATTCTCAAATAGTACATAAATTATATTTTAAGTATATTTTTGGAGGTGAAGTTGTGACAATTATCTTGATAGTGTGGCTTCTGTTGGAGATGGCATTTGCTCAGGTTTCAGAATCTTGAAAAAACCCTTAAGAAGACTTTGCTGGAGAATGGCTTTCTAAGTATTGGATGAGCACATCTGCTTTTCTGCAAGTCAATTTAACATGCATTGTTTCCAGTGAAGTATAAAAAGCTGATTGTTTGGACAAGTGTCACAACTTCCAGTCATCTTTTCTGTGTGGTACTTCAGCAAAGTCCCCACACGAGGCCATGGAGTGTATTCATTCAAGAGGTGTTGGAATGCCTACTTGGTGGGCAGGACTATAGGATAGACATATATATAAGAATTAATTTCAACCCTTCAGGAGCTTAAAACCCAATAAAATAAAAGCGCTGTAAGTGAATTGCAGTGCTGTTACCACGGAAGGAGGCTTCAGGGCAGTCTGCTGCTCTGGCAAGGCAGTATTGAAGAAACTCCAGAGACAGGAAACTGAGTTCTGAGGTTTCCCTTCTTTAAAAAAACAAAACCAAGCCTGTTGCTGTCAAGTCAATTCCAACTCATAGTGACCCTATAGGATAGAGTAGAACTGTCCCATCGTGTTTCCAAGGCTATAATCTTTACAGAGGCAGACCGCCACATCTTTCTCCTACGGAGCAGCTAGAGGGTTTGAACAGCCAACCTTTTGGTTAGGAGCCAACCACTTAACCACTTAACCACTGTGCCACGAGGAGAAGGGCTCCTTCTTCCCTTTTTTATGTCTCTCTAATGTCTTAGTGGGAGGCCCTGGGTGGCGCAAACTGTTAAGCATTTGGCTGCTAACCGAACGGCCTGGTGATCTACTTCCAAAAGGTCACAGCCATTGAAAGCACTATGGAGTGAAGTTCTACTCTGAAACACATGGGGTCGCCATGAGTTGGAATTGACTCTGCAGCTGGTTTGGTTTTTGGTTTTAATGTCTTAGTATATACAGTGAAATTGTCTGAAGTGAAAAATTTACAGTACTACCTGTTATATAACCTCCTTAATATTTTTTAATATACTGAAAAGCACAAGGTCATTATGTTATTCTGAATAGAAAACTAAAATTGAGTCATTAGGCTGCTGGTTGCATCGTGACTTGTAACCCATCCAACATTCAGAAACATACAAATAACCTTTATCTACTAGAAGTTAAATGCTATTCCCTGTGGTCCATTAATCATTTCTTCCAGTTGTCTCCCCAAAAATATATCCTCTGTTTCTCATTTTGCATCTTACTTTACTGGGTTTGGACTCTAACAGAGATCTCTATGGGAGAGAATGAGGAAGTGGGAGGATTTAATATGTACATAATAGTTTAATTGGAGAAATAAAATTAAGTTGGGTTTTTCATGTCAGTTCATTTAAAGATGTTGGATGTTGACCCTACATATGACATTTAGCCAAGCTGCAGGCTTTCCAGTATTTGTCTGCCATAATCTTACCAAGTACCTGTCATATTCAAAAATTAGTTTCAATAATAATTGCAGTGGATTTGGAGGAAGCCATGCTTATTTAATCTTTGAACTATTTTCCTTTTAAAAGTGCATACATCTTCCTTGTGCCAAATCTTCCTCTCTGCGTCTGCTTACCTTACCTCAGAGATAATAACTGTATATAAGTTTTTCTTCCATAAATTGGGATGATGATGATTATACCTAATTCATAGACTTGTTTTGAGGATCAAATGAATTAATACACATAACATACCCAGAATAGTGCTTGGCACGTGGTAACGCCTTAACAAATGTTAAATGCGGTCATTATCTGTAGTGTTATGATATAGTTCCTGGGTAGTGCAAATGGCTTGTGCTCGATTACTAACCTAAAGGTGCTGGTTTAAACCTACCCAGCAGAACCCCCAAAGAAAGGCCTGGCGATCTGTTTCCATAAAAAATAACAGCCAAGAAAATCCTGTGGAGCAGTTCCAATCTATAAAGCATGGGGTTGCCATGAGTCCGAATTGACTCAGTGGCACTGAATTTGGCTTTTTTGGGGGGTGTGTGTGTGTGTATGTATACGTATACATACATATATATAATATTACAGTTAAAACATTGTATTGTTATGGTTCTCTAGCTGTGTGCTGATAGTTTTATGTGGATTATTCCATTTCATTCTCATAAGGGCCCCATGAAGTGCGTATGTACTGTCATTACCATCAAGTTACAAATAAAGAAATTAAGGCTTCAAAGGACCTAGGGACATTATTTCAGATTGATATAGCTGGTAAGTGACAGCCAAGATCTACACCTAACTCTGTGTGACTCTGTGTCCTATGTTTTTACTCTTCTTTAACTTCGGAGAGCTCAAGGCCATGCATTGATGTCTGGCCATGACTTCATTGAAGCCTTTGTAGTACACTCTGTTGTGACCAGAACTTATAATAATATATGCATTCGCTTCTATCTAAGTTTTTTGATGTAGAACTAAACTAACTCATGCTTGCCTCAGTTCTAGTCTATTGATGTTGCTTAATATTCCTGAAGATTATGTGGCCAAATAAATACAGACTCATTTCTCATTCTTAGTATTAAAATAAGTGTTATTAAACTTTCTTAACTACTGTTGAGAATTTCCTAATTCAGAGAGTAGGAATGGACTCTTTGGAAGTTACCGCTGAAGCTTCTGTCAGCTTTTTTTTTTCTTCATACCACTGTAGTCTAATCACTTACTGAAATTCTAACAGGCTAAGTGTAGTTATGAGATTGGAAATGGAATATGGAACATTTCAAGTGATAGGTGCCTACTTAGACCTTGGAATGACTAGTCCATCACCACTGCAGTAATGGATTTAATTTAAATCCCCTACCTCCCTCAATGCCTTATCCATTACTATTGTTCAACTTGTGTTTTATTTTTTGTTAAATTCTTTACGTAAAGAGATATTTAGGGATACGGAAGGCATTTGTGGTCTAAGTTGTATTTTAAGAATATCTTTATTGTGTAATACCTAACTCTTTGTCTCATCCAGTATGATACCTCCTTGTTGAACCATCTGTGTACTGCGACCAAGCCAAAACAACAATTAGAAAGCAGCTACAGTTTCTAGGCTAGTGAGATAGATAGGTCTGCCAAATATGACACTTTAATAAAAAAATGAAGATGTCTGTCAGGACAGCCTGTTTGGACCCTTATTTGATTGATATACATGGATGGAACTGTTTTGGTAGCGTTTAATAAACTGCTCAGCGTGGTTTTTTAGAGGCTGAGTTGAAGATGTAGGAAAAAGGCTGTCTAATTTGTCAGGTTTCCACTTTATGATGAGTTGCTTGATAGAAAGCTTGTAACCAACAGTCTTTCAGTTTTCTCTGGCTATTCAGTAGTATTTTATTTAGAAAACCTAAGGTTGTCTTCTTGCATTTCTCTTCTAATATCTACTTGTGAATGTCTGATCCTATTCCCAGTAACTGTCATTTTGCTAAATAACTTTCATAATTTCAAAGACTTATGTGTCTCAGCCAATACTGTGATGGAGATCCCTGATGAAGAATCAAGACCCCAACTCTTTTGCTGTGTGTCTTTGGGCAAGTCGCTTTGCCTTTCTTTTCCTCAGTCTCACTGTTTTCTAAAAATAAAGAAATTAGACTAGGTGATCTCTAAAATTTTCTTTTTGCTCCAAAATTAAGTTTTTTGTTTTTCCTTTCAGCAGTATATTGTTCTGTGAAAGATAATGTTGCTTTTAAGACTTGAATGCCCAATTTGAGAAAGGAAACTTAATTTTTAAAATGTTCAGAGGAATCGTCAGCCTGATTTGTGCATAAAGTACCATCACATATATGGTTTTCAGTCTATTGCAAAGCTGATTGTGGCCTCTCTAACATTTTAGATGAGATTACAAAAATAAACTCTCAAACTAGCATATGGTTATAAACCATCTTCATTACAATAAACGTGTGGTAGGTCCTAGGGGGTACAAAGTAGGATGAAGATAAGGCTTCTCATTTTAAGGAGTTAAGCCAGTCACAAGGCAGGGTAACAGATGAATGCATCTTGATTTAGTATTTTAAGAGATCAGTGCATATAATTCAGGGTGGGTAGAAAGGAGAGGTACATAACAGAACCAAGTGGCCAGGACTGATGAGAATCCACGTTAGGGAGTAGATAATACCCACCCGTGATCTGAAATGACTGACATTTAGATGAGCAGAAAGAGCAGCTTATACAAACACAGGGAGGTGAGAGCAGGAAGCTTTGGGAAACTCCGGAATGTTGTGTGTGTTTATTGTAGAAAAGGTAGTCAGTGCTCAGAGCATAAAGGACTAGGAAGTTTGAAGTTAATGTTAAAGCATCAGGGAGTCCCTGAAGGGCTTTAAGCAGGGATTAACATGATCAAAATGTGTTCCATGGTATCGGTGAACTTCTTACTTGAATTAAAACCATCTTTATATAGTCAACAAACCCAGTTTCAATAACACTTGAGGTTACATATGTATTTTCCACTGATGCAGTTTTCTAAATTCCGTATCTTGGAATGCCTATTAGGTAACAACCTTAATCTGTAATACCTTTTCTTAGCCTTCTTCTTAGATATAATTGTTACTTTTATCTAAGTATGTACGTATTCAACTCTAACACTTCTGCTGGAGCTAGTCTTTAATTCTTCGTAGGTTTATGTCCACATGGTTTGTTCTCTTGGGTTTACTTAATTGCAACCCATTGTGAAACATGCTTCTCCTTATGTAAAAGTTAATCTTTGACTATGATAGTCATATGCCTTGATGTGTCTTTGAGACTTATTCCTGGTAGGATTTGTGTTTAAAAGCAGATCAAAGTACACTTCTTTTTTGGGGGTGAATTTTGAGGTTTGCTGCCTTAACTGTGGCTTAAGGTCACATCCTTCTGAGTACTTCACTTCTGAGCTCTTTTGGAACGTCTGATAGACCAGCTGTCTTTAAAGCCTTGATGTTGTTACAAGACCTTTCCTACTGCCTATCAGACCCAGAGCTAACCTTTATTTAGTAATAGTGCCATTTTTCAAACAGTCCCATCAAGACTGCATTTTTTGATATCAACAGCAATTAACTCTCAGTTTAAATAGGCATTACTGTGACCTTGTCCACTCCTTTCAGCTTTGGAGAGATTGGAGCTTTTCAAAAAAGATTTGGAGTGGCAGGTGTTTAATTTTCAGGTTTAATGTTTGTAGTCTTGGGTCAGTAATTGGCAAGTGATAAAAGTTGTTCAGTGGTGATCTTGTCAGTGGGTGATTTTTCAAATGTCCTCAGTTTAAAAAAGGAGGAATTGCTTAGTTCATTTATGGGCTTTATCACTTTAATCTGTTGGTCTTAATGCCCACTGTCACTGATGTTTCTGTTGATGAATCAGAGCAAAGTAAGAGCAATTGTATTTTTAGACAGAAGCATTTAGGTGGACTTCTTTTGAAAGTGATGTACTGGGATTTTAAACTTTACGGTGTGCGTATAATAAAATACCCATCCTTATCCAGAAGATGTTTTTGTTCCTTTTGTGTGTTTTGATTAACTTGTGTTTTGATAGCCCATTCTTAGTATATGTGTTATTCTTCTTTGCATGTTTAATGTGTAATTATTTTTATCTTAGCTGATGAAGAAATGAGTTTTTAATTACAAGGAGTATACTGTGTTTCAAGCTTATTCCATGTGAGAGACCTAATTACTTTGATAAATCTATTTTTATCTCTGGTTTGTCCAGTGTAATCTCATTTGTGAAGAACAGTTTCAGAAACCATTGGTTAGAGCATTATTTTTCTCCCATCTAACTGCATCCTCTCCCCTCAAGTAATCTCAGTATTGCTTGTCCTTGTTTATTATATCACTTTTAGGGTTGTGAGAAATTTCAGAATAAACCTGAATTTTAAATTGCTGTCTTTGGAGTAGATTGGTGTTCAGTGTTGTACTCCCTGTATCATCTTTAAATATTTAAATTGCAGACTCTCTAGCTGCCTCTTAAATTAGATCCTTCCCTTAGTAGTTTTGACATTACATAACCTTGCTCCTCAGGCATTAAATATTCACCTGTTTAAATGGCAGTGAAAATTTAAAATCAGAATCCAGCTATTAATCCAGTGAGTGTAGACTGGAGAACAGCTTGTGCTTGGTGAAGGAAGATGTTATTTTGACCCCACTGGGAAATATGCTGGAGGCTTATTGTATTGAAGTCGTTCTAATAACAGAATTTGTCATAAAGCATACCCTTTCTTGGGGAGTTCAGTCCTGAAGAGCCATAAAGATAGACTTAACATTTGGGTGCTGAAAATAGCCCCAACGTGGTACTCCATGTAAGTAAGCATTAAAGCAGGGCACCAGTAGGAGCTCCAAATTGATAGGGAAATCAGAATGAAGAAAGGTTGCTGGTAATTTTCAGATATACAAATTTGTTCTGGAAATGGATTTGGATCTCCAAAGTGCAGACCTTCTTCCCACTTTTGTCCAAGTGCATTTTCTGTTTTAATCCTTTGAGATGGAAGAAGAAGAAGGGTTTTTTTTCTTTTCTTGGAATGGAGGGTGTTGATGACAGTGACATCTCTAATGGAGCAGGGGAAGAGGGGCTGCTTTCATCCCAGGAAACAGTAAAGGGCGAGGTGTGAGACGTGGCACCTTGGTCTAGGGGGATGGCAGTTGCCCTTCCTTAAATCTTCATTTCCTGGAAGTGGGGAGGGATTGCTCCTTTAATTATATTCTAAGAATTAGAAAGTAATAAAACTAATTTCAAAATCCTAATTATGATGTGCAGTTTCTCCAGTTAATCTCAATTAGTGGCCACTCACCTTCCCTTAGGAAGTTACTTAAAATTTAATATAAAGTAAAATAACTTTAGGCATAACTGTTATTCCTACAGCCATCCTGTTTTCTGCTGACTGACGTGATTTTGCTGTGTATGTGTGTACGTTGTGTGTGTGTTAAAGAAACAGCCGAGATTCCTTTAATTTTCCTAAACTCTCAGACCGAGTGAACTGATGAGCAATTATTATGTTTTACTGTGGAAAGAACACTGGATGAGGAGACAAGAACCTGGAGTCAGAAGATCTGAGTTTGAATCCAGAATCTGACATTAGTTGTGTAGAACCTTAGACATGTTATTTACCTTGTCTCTGCCTATTTCTCCAGCTGTAAATATTAATGGGTGCCCTACCTACCTCCCAGGGTTGTTGTGAGACACAAAATGCTACACCGGTTTCCCCCGCTATCTGAAAGTAGAGCTTTCCTATGAAACCTCTAGTAAGGTGAAATGGCATAAAGTGAAGAAGCAATTACCATTACAGTAATTTATCTGGGAAGAAATTTTTAGTGTTCCCAGACCCAAAAAGTAACCCACCAAATCATACCAAATAACACATAAAACCTTTATGAGCTCTTTTAGACTTTCCTGATACCTTAGGAAACATCTTGCTAATGGATGCACAAAATAAATTGAGATTAAGCACAGATGCTTACAGCCACAGTTGAAAGCCATTGTGGCTTGATACTGAGTTGCTGAGTGTAGTTCCCCGGGAAGGAGCTTGGTGAAACCGCTCTTAGCTGCTCAGGGTGCGTGCTGCCACTTTAAGGGCTCCTGCAAAACAAACGCTGGACACTGTTTCCTCCTTTGCCTTCTTTTCATAAAAGTGAAAATCCTTTTCGGGTTTATTTTGGTTGGTGAAAACAAGTAATAATGTTTGTCTTTGTAAAAGCTAAGTGGCATAAGTGAACGTTAAAAAAGTGGGGGATATGTATATTTGAAAATGCTTTGTAAATGGTGAAGTCCCACTAGCCCCTAAATACAAGTTAAATGTAAACATTGTTGGCTACCACCATGTGTTTATATACAGTCTAGTCACCTCTGTTCTGCCTTTGGTAATGGAAAGTCAGTTTCTTTGAAAAAGTTCCGAAAAGACTGTTTTGAGAAGGTTTGTGACTGTTCTTGGACCATCTTTGAATTAAAGAAGCAATGAAACTAAAGACTGGACACTGAAAAACAAAACATAACTGACCCAAGTGTAAGTTCAAAGCTTTTATATAAGAACTAAATTTAAATCCATTTTCCTAAATATATTTTAGGCTAACTTTTTAAACGTTCCACCCACCAAACCAAAACACCCACTGCCGTCGAGTTGATTCCGACACATATGCATCTGAAATACACGAAGCAGTGAATGCCACTGTATAAATAAATTATTCTGGAACACAGTAATGGACTCAGGTTATTTCCAACTTTGCTGGCCTGGGTCTTTACCTACTTTTACAGATGCATGTAGAGGTAAATAACATAATGTAGACACCTACATTTTAGGCTCTGTGCCAAGTACTACATGTGGATAATGGATTATTCTTAAAAGTACAAAGAAGGCACTATTTATGAGGAAATAGACCAAAAGAGTTTGCCTGGGTTCACAGAGCCCAGGATGAATTGAGCCTAGTTTAAGCTCAGTCTGTGTGAGCTTTAACCACTGTTACACTGCATCGTACCATGCTTGAGCTCCTTATAGAGGCTGCCTGCCTGACCCATCACGTTTCATCAGTCGCTAGAAGCTAGCCTCCTTTGAGAACCTGTGGATGCTTACCTATTGCCCATGGGAAGTGACTCTTCATAAAGGGACACTTCAGCCGCATGATCTGGAGCAGAACAGCTGACTTACTGAGAACCACTGAAATAAGCAGTAGCGTCCCAGATCCCAGGGGAGATCAAAGCCCTGGTGATTATAGCTTCCCCAGATAATTGAGAGTTGTGCTCTAAAAAAGAAAATGGATATTCATGTGTTCAGATCACTGAATGCATATATAATTCAGTAGCCTTATGTTACATCAGTTCCTAACAGTCCCAAGACTAGGTTCCATTTAAATGATTTTGGTGATCACTTTGAAATTTTCTTTCATTTCTTATTTTTCACTTACATTTAAGTTCTCCCATCTTCACTGCCTTTAAGTGCTTAGGCATAAAGAAAAATACATATATGTGAATAGTTGTCTCCTCTCCAACACTTTCAAATTCCTTGTTTCTGTAGGACAGGACAGTGCTAATATAACTCCTAAATATAAACTTTGAAACAGCAGGTGTATTTTCATTTGTTAATGAACAATCTGGTTAAAGGGTGGGAATAATGTTAACACTAATGTTATCACTACTGTGATATGGAGGCAAAAGCAAGATCTCTATAAAGTAGTATAAGACCTGACTTACCTTTTCTTCTGGAAAGGAAAAAAAAGTGCTCATACAGACAGCTGGGGGCATAATTTAAACCATGAAGAAAATATTTGGTGTCCCATACCAAAAGCTATTTAAATACTAGTGTAAATTACAATTTATTATTTAGTAATAACAATGAACTGGATTAAAGGTGGGCATTAATGGATAAAATGAGCAAGCAGAAGTAATCGTTTCACAGTACCACAGTGATCAATCCCAGAGTTAGTCCGATTGGTCTTTTTTATGAATGACCTGGAAGATAAGGTACACAAGATAATTTCTGTCCTTGGAGCTGGCTAGTCCAGAAGGGTTTATAGTTAAACAAATGGAATGTAATCAGGAACAGCTCATGAGACTTGGAGTTACCTAAAAATTGGCAGAGATAGGTAACAGCCAAAGAGCCATTGATTACAGTCAGAGCAAGAGATCTAGATGACTTACTGAACTGCTCCTTAAATGCTGTGCTCCAGTAACCCTATTCTATAGGCCTTACTCAGCAAATATTTTAGCATCTATCACATGCCATGCATTGACTAGACACTGAGGATACAATGATGAATGAGACAGAGTCCTTCTCTCATGGAGCTTATTATGAAGAATGATTCTAAAAACATGCAGACTTATTTTGTCTTCCATTCTTGTAGAATTGTGGGCACTATATCTGAAAAGGCAGGAAGCTAGGAAGGGTGCATAAAATGACAGGTAAAGCCAATAAAAGGATTTAAGACCTTTTGAAAATCAAGGCTAAAAAGACAGACAAGAAGACAATAGACAAGGGATAATGGGGGATATAACCATTTACATGTTTAAGTTTCTGGGAATTTATGGAAACTAGAAAGTTATTTGGAGTAAATCAAAAGGATGCACTTACAATAGAGTACATTTTTTTTAGGAACGTATCACCACCCCTAGAGATGAGAGAGGCTGGAAGAAAGGTCACAGAAATGTGTCTGATGAATTGAGACTTATTAAGCTTAGAATTAGGAAGAAGGACCTGGCGATCTACTTCTGAAAATCAGCCAATGGAAAGCCCTGTAGATCACAACCGTCTGATCCCATTGTGCCTGGGGTCACCATGAGTCAGGGACGAACTCCATGGCAGCTAACAACAAAAAGCTTAGAATGATTGAGCCAGAATTCCTAATTTGGGGAGTTGGTGCCATTGAAGATAACCTGATACTAGGAGTAGACTGTGTATATGCATCATTGGTATATGCAACCCTTGAGGGGTAAATACTTTCTCTTCTCCAACCAGGGAACACCATTTCCCTTGAATTTCACCCAAAATGAGTAAAGAAGTTAGAGCTAGGCTTGCTTTAGCTTATAAGACTGTGTGGTACTTACGGAAAATCTACCAACTTAGGCAGTCCTTCAGTATTTGATTGGAGGTGACTGAGTACATACACATTTAATTTTATTTCTCTTTTTCAGGTTTCCTATGCTCGCCCAAGTTCAGCTTCTATAAGAGATGCAAATTTGTATGTCAGCGGACTTCCGAAGACAATGACCCAGAAGGAGTTGGAACAACTTTTTTCACAATACGGACGCATTATTACTTCCCGTATTCTTGTTGACCAAGTCACTGGTAAGTAGGCAGCCGCTCAGGATGGTCCTTCACTCTCTCCAACTGGCAGCTTGTGAAATATTCTCCCTTCTGATACAGCAGTCTTGCCTCTAGAATACATCAAAGGTATATGTGGGCCAGAAAATGCAATTTTCTGCTGGAATTGTTCATAAATATGCATGGACAAAAATAGATTGTGGAGTGTAGTGAGCGAGCTTGAGTCATTTCCACCCTGAAGGTGCAGGTTTGCTTCATGGCTTGTAATAAATTTACAGATGCTGTAATCTTCATTTCCAAACTGCTGCGTGAAAATAGCCTCCATCTTCCTTATAAAGTACTAATAAACTATCTTACTTTTGTAAAAAAGCAGAGTTTAATGCAGCAATAGGCACCTGGTTCTCCAAGGGAGGATTACACTATATCCAAACTGGTAATTGCTGTTAAGGCTGTTTCCCAGGTCCGTGCTGTGATGTCTAGATATGTATAAGAATAAGACATTTGAATGTTAAACATTTATTTTCTGCCTAATGTAACTTTTAACAAAACTGAAATGAGAAGACTAATATGCTTATTAAAAATTGTGCATGTAAGGAACGCCTTCGGCTAAAGTTTAAGTGAAGTCTAGCTGTAGATTTGAATATGGATTCTAAAAATGAAGTACAGGTATTTATTTTATTATAAAAGCAATACAAGTTCCTTTTAAAGCATTTAGAAAATGTAGCAGTGTGGCGAGGAGGAAACAATATCACCTGTAGAGCCACATACTGAAGCAGCCACATTAAGATTTAGTGGGATTTTTTAAAAGTAGGTTTTTTTTTCCCTCTCCTTTCTCTTTCTCTCTCCTTCTTCTTGCTCTTTTTCTTATAATACCACTGGAGATATATTGTATATCATAATATCTGAAAATATTATTTAAATAATGAATATTTAAAAAATATGAAAATAATATTTAAAAGAAAGCAATGGAATAACCACAGAGTAAAAAGTCAGGCCAAGTTTTTAATTCTTCAAATAAAAATTAGTTTAGTCGATTCGAATTTGATCAGAAGCTGTCCCTCTGTTCTGTTAATTGGCTTCATCGGCAGCACTGCCACTGGAGTTCTGGATATAGAGAGACCTACCTCCATATACATGCTTATGAGAATGGCCTATAGGCTTTGCTGTAGAGAAAATTTAGGTGAGAGTTTATAAAATAGTCTTTCTTCTTAGACATATTAGTTCTTTCCTAATCCTCTTTAAACAAGCTATCACACTGTGTCAGAGCACAGACGGCTAATGGGGTTAAATAGTAAATCCTGGCAGAGCAATCCTGATAAATTATTTTAAAGCAACAACAGTGCCCTTTGATTTTGTCCATATCCTTCATACTTTTTGACCGTTCCTTTTTAGTAAGAATTTGGTGAAGTGAGAGTGGATTTCACCTGAGATACAGAAAGCCCGTCTCTTAACTGAAATTCCACCCCGAGTGCTTAGGCTCAGGGTGGACTTAGCACACCACCTCGTGGGCTAGTCAGGAGTTCTCAAGTGTGGTCCTGTACCTGCAGCATCAGCATCGTCTTGGAACCTTGCTAGAAAGGCAAATTTTGGGGCCCCACACCAGACCTACTGAATAATACTCTGGGGGTGGGATGCTTTACCAAACCCTTCAGGTTATTCTGATGCATTCTCAAACCTGAGGACCATCGGTTTAGGTGACTTAGCCTGTGTAGAGCCCATTTCATTGCTAATCTAATGCTTTCCTAATGGAAAAGCTAAGCCCCACAGGTTATTCTCAGTAGGAGCTAGCAGATAACGAAAAGGATATACTTCCCTATCATTCCACTGTTTTCGTCTTTATACTTGTGGCTTTCAAAACAAATTTATTGCCTTTACTTGAAATGAAAAAATAAAACCCCACAATTTTGTTATTCAGCCATCAGATGGTAATAATGTGTAATGGGTATAGCTTAAATAGGAAAGGTAAAGTGATAGGGGGTATCTGAGATAAGTGTATATGGAATAAATTCCTTATCAACTCTCGATAAAAATTCTGAGCCATTGAACTTACACAGTGTTAATTGTAAAGCAAGTGGACCTTCATTTCTTTTTAAAGTTCCTATAAATCATGGTGGTCTCATGCTTTTTCTAAGTCTGTCTTCTTCTCAGTAACCCCTCATTTTCTTCATTGACACTCTCTGACTCTCTAGGCCTTTCTAGCTGCTAGTCCCACACTGGCACTGCTAGTACTAAGTTGTTTGCCAAGAAAACATCTTCCTACAACTGGCCACCTCAGCTAGTCTGTTCAAGCTGATTAAACGTGATGTGTTGGATTTACTGCTACCATTTCTCAAATTGGCAAGACCATTGGCCACCCCTCTGCTTTCCCATTCAGTGTGGGACAGGGAATGGCATTCCATAGTCAGGAGTAATGCTGCTGAGGCCAGGGATCTTTGATGATTTCTTTCTTCTTTTCATTTTTTAAAATAAATCTAGGTCCTCTTTTACCTATTCTCCCGTGTTATATTATTCATCTAATAGAGTATAGCTAGCTAGAAGGAGTGGGGGAACTTCAGGAAACCAGAAAAGCCTCTTCAGACATTTTTCTTAAAGGGCTTGTATTTTATACAATAATATTAAGCTGCATTTATTTCAAATTTTAGCTGAATTCTGTCTTCCTACCACAGTGCATGTATTTTTTAGCATAGCTTTCTGGCCTTTTTAGCAAATTCCTGATCTGGTCCTGTTCTCCGTTACAAGGAAGAGAGCTACTGTGCCCCTTGTTTCTAAGCTGCTTGTCCAGTAGAAAAATTTGAAAAATGGAACTGAGACATGCTGTTGGCACTGTTAGAGAGTGAAAGAGAGAGAGAATATATAAACATGAACAGCAGAGATGAACTTGTGTGCTTTCTCTTCTCACCCATGCTTAGTGGTTGGCATGTAATAATGGGTACTCAAATTGTATAGTTGACTTCATGCCTTAAATAATAAAACAAAACTGTAATTCTAGACAGAATTGCTAGTAAGTTAAGATGAACGTTCCTCCTGGTGTAATTTTTTGGCAAATGTTATATGTGGGTGAAAGCATGTTCTTGGGAAGGAAAAATTAATTTATCCTTTCTTCTCTCCCCCTCCTCCTTCCACTTCTTCTTTCCCAAATCCTTACCCAAATCTACTGTAGGCATATCAAGGGGTGTAGGGTTTATTCGATTTGACAAGCGGATTGAGGCAGAAGAAGCTATCAAAGGCCTAAATGGCCAGAAACCTCCTGGTGCCACAGAGCCAATCACTGTAAAGTTTGCTAATAATCCAAGCCAAAAAACCAATCAGGCCATCCTTTCCCAGCTGTACCAGTCTCCAAACAGAAGGTATCCAGGACCGCTAGCTCAGCAGGCACAGCGTTTTAGGTAAGTTTGGTCTAGTTCTTGTGCCCAGCTATTAAACTCAGAGAGAACTCTCAGAACTCACTGCCCAGTATTTTGATTGACAGATTCTCCTAGAACTTCTGGTTTCCTTTTTAAAATTATTATTTATTTCTTTATTTTTTTGTGGGCGCAGAGAAAACCTCCTTGGGAAATAGCGTCTTCTAATTTTGAAGGTGGGGACAAAAGGATAATAACCTACAGCAGTGGTTCTCAGCTGGAGATGATTTTGCTCACTAGGGTGCTATTGACAATGCCTGAAGGCAGTTATGTTGGTATAACTTGTGGGGGAGGGTGCTACTGGCATACAGTGGGTAGAGACCAGAGATACTTCTAAACAGCCTACATAGTGCAGAATAACCCCCAACAACAACAAATTATCCATTCCAAAAACGTTAATAGTGCTGAGGTTGAGAAACCTTGACCTACAGAATACGGGGGTCATTTTAGCTGTCTCTGGTACATCCAGTTTTCCCTTTTTATTTTTTCTTGGTAAGATTTTATTCTTGCGTTTCAATTTTTAGGTCAAGCTCTTTCAGTTACTTTATTTTATGATACATGAGCCACTGGAGATATATAAGCTCTGTGAATATATTAAGTTTCTACAAATGGGCCCCTCTCCACTTTTTAAATTTTTATTTCTTACAGTCCAGCAAACTTCCTCTGTAAAGGGCTAGATAGTAAAAGGTTTTGTGGTCCATGGTCTCTGCTCTATATGTTTCTTTTTTGTTCTTTGTCTTTTTGATAAAGAACTCTTTAAAAATGTAAAAACCATTCTTAGCTTCCGGGTCCTACAGAAGCAGGGGGCAGTCTGGATTTGGCCTAAGTGGGGCGTTTGCAACCCCTGTTTATTCCACACAATGCTGCAGTGCCTCTTTAGTCCAAAGATGATGTTCTGACTCATTGACAGGTATAAATATTCCAATTTTCAAGTTTTATTCTAATCCTGGTATAATAACCAAGCCAAGAGTCATTAAAAAAAAAAAAAAACTCTAGTAAGTACATGAAAAGAATAATGATTTTAAGAAGCAAACAGCAGAGCACAAAGAGCTTCTGGTTTCATAAGTCAGTCCTGCTGCTTTTATTTTCCAGGACATTTTTAAATATCCTTTTGGCCATGTGGTATAGTGCAACCATAATGCCATCTCTAACCCCCATACTATTTTTTTTTATTATTATTACAAGTGTTTTATCAATTTTATTTAATTTCTGGGGCAGAATAGTTACCAAAAATATAATCACAAGTTTAGCCTTACAAGATGGAGAGGTTAAATGCTTTCTAGCTTAAATCATATGCTTTTTTTCCACTGGGGTATTTAAGAGTACTAAACAGAGCAGGGGAGCTCTGGTGGCTAACCAAAAGGTCGGCAGTTTGAATCCACCAGTTGCTCCTTGGAAACCCTGTGGGATAGTTCTACTCTGTCCTATAGGGTCACTGTGAGTCAGAATCAACTCGACAGAAACGGGTTTGGGTTTTTTTGGTTTGAACAGAGCAGGGGTAAAATCAAATATCTCCTTTTAAAATGTATTCACTTATGTTACTGGAGGTATGAAAATAGAATTGCCGTAAATTACCATGTAAATTTCCTACTTAAGTTGGCATCTGCCCTGGTAAACGGGTGGTATTGTCAAAGCCTACGTTTTGAACTGGACGACTGGGTGCCCAATTGATTGCTGGTTGTGCTTTCTTGACTCTGTGCTTTAACTTGGCAAGAAGAAAGCATTGACAGAAGAGAAACCCCGATTGCAGTGGCTATCTGTTTGGAGGGATTGATGCATGGGGGTACTTGACGGTTTCCCGTATGGAGAAAAAAAGCCCACAAAGCAGTGTTTTTAGCTCTGCCTTTAGGTTTCCTCTGTGGTAGCTTAATGGTTAAGAGCTGTAGCAGCTAACCAAGAGGTTGGCAGTTTGAATCCACCAGGTGCTCCTTGGAAACGCTGTGGGACAGTGCTACTCTGTCCTGTAGGGTCACTGTGAGTCGGAACGGACTGGTGACAACAGGTTTTTGGTTTGGTAGGCTTCCTCTGTGGCATTTTTTTAAAAGTAAATAATATTTTTTGCAAGTTTAGCACAGACAGTCCTAGAGGAATTCTACAAGTGCTTCCCAGATAGCCTACCCAGTTAACTTCAGAGCTCTTTGGAGCCTGGAAAAGAATATTGAGCCTAAATGAGAATTCTTCTTTAAAACATACTGGGTACATTTTAACACTGAAGATATAAAATGTTTGATGTTACTGTTGTTGTTGTGTGCTGTTGAGTCGATTCTGACTCATAGTGACTATGTCACAGAGTAGAACTGGCCCACAGGGTTTCCTAGGCTGTAATCTTTACGGGAGCAGATAGCCAGATCTTTTCTCCCATGGAGTTGCTGATGGGTTTCAATCACTGACCTTTCAGTTAGCAGTTGAGTGCTTAACCATTGCACCACCAGGACTTCTTCATTAACTGTATTAGCGTAAATTGTTATTTTTGGTGTTTTCTGATTTAAGCTATGTTTTTGTTTTATGGTAGTTATTAAGTAAAACAATGTTCTTAGAAACAAGATTGAATTCTGAGGAGGTTGGGTAAGGGACCTGGCATGACAGGGTCTTCAGAATACCTGATTATTGAATAGCAAGGCACTAGGGTGAATCAAGTATCAGATTGTTGATGACTGATGTATCCACTCTCTCCACCACCTACCTTCTCTCCCTCCCACATGCTTTTGCTTTTTATTTTTGGTTGGGTAAAGTTTTATAGGATGTTCTAATGGCCAAATTGAGTATCTTTTTAAATATCTTGTGTCCATTCTGTGCTTTTGTCTTGTGGTACTATGTGTTACCATTAACTTGAAAAGTCTTCCATTCCTTGACGTCTATAGAAAGAAATTTTGGAAAAAGAGGAGTAAAAAATATCTAGTTGTAAGAGCCCTGGTGGCAGAGTGGTTAAGAGCTCAGCTGCAAACCAAAAGGTCGGCATTTGGACTCTACCACCTGCTCCTTGGAAACCCTATGGGGCAGTTCTCCTCTGTCCTGTAGGGTCACTATGAGTCGGAATAGACTTGACAGCAACAGGGTTTTTTTTTTTTTTTTTTCTTTTTCAAGGGCCACCTTCTCTCAGAAAACAGATTTTTTTTTTTCCCCTGTAGAGTCCTACTTGTTGTCTCTACCACCCCACTTCCTGTTCCTTCCAGTCTCTGGCTAATAAAATATGAAGTAGTTAATGGGATCAGTGAAGACGTTTTCTCTAGATTGAGTGTTTTGTGTGTCTTGAAGAAATTGAAAGACTTTATTCCTAGAGTTTAGATTTAACTCATGTGTTTGGTTGTTTTTCTTTAATATCTTTAACTTGGCTGTCATTACCTTGATTTTTTTTTTTTTCTCTCATTCTGTTGAATTAAGGTTCCAAAATTAAGGTTGAAACTTCCTTCTTACACCCCATAAAGGCTCGAGAATTAGGGACTTGCTTGTTTCGTTGGTATTTTTCTCTCTTCTGTAGCTCAGGTCTAGTTCCTTACACAAAATTTTGTCCCAGATTGTTTATGTCTTATTAACCTTGAGTTTGTCACCTTCCAGAAGACGCTTAGAAAATTTCTCACTTTGTGTATTGACGTTGTCATAATACTGTGGGAATTGAAAGATACTAGAGAATACAAGTTACCAGTATTATAAGAATAAACAAGGATACCTTTAATATTCATGAGATATACTATTATCTTTTAAGGTCAAAAAATTAAAATGCATGGAATAATAAGTTTAAAAATGGGCTTGTAAGTTTTAAGCTTAGTCAACCCATGGGAATAATTAGAAAAAGAATTATTTTAACATGAGCACTGCTGATCTAATATGCTTATTGAATTGACTACATTTTTCAAAATAAGATAAGCCTTATTTATTTGAATGGATAGTATAATTCAAACTCCTTAAGTATATTCTTGGAACATGACATCTGAATTAAACTTCCAGCCAAATATTTTCATGTTTTCTTCTTATGGAGCAGCTTTAATTTTATTGAATGTGATCTAGTCTGATGGCCTGTGTGCCTGCCTCTAGGAGGCTTTATGCATTTTTAAAGGTGCCTTTTAAATCAGCACTTGAGTTACATTTAAGGCATACGCTGGCTGCATTATCACAATTTCCTTTTGGAGGAAAATGGTATCAGTCTTGCTGAATAATTTTTTTCTCTTTTAGAGTACAGATACCTTCTAATTAGATAAGGGTAAGTTGATGATCTTGTTATGATTAACTTCAAAACAGGTCCTTGTCCCTGCTTTGGAGATGTTTTAGAACCATTGTTTGTAAGAGTCAGTGTTTTATTTTCTTAGCCTTTAGTAGCATATCTTTATATTTTTATATCTGACTTTAATTGATTTTATACTTCCCCTTTTACTTGCATGTGGGGCTTCCCATGCTCTGTCAGTTAAGCTTCTTGAAAA
Source organism: Dugong dugon (assembly GCA_030035585.1). Taxonomy (NCBI): domain Eukaryota; kingdom Metazoa; phylum Chordata; class Mammalia; order Sirenia; family Dugongidae; genus Dugong; species Dugong dugon. The sequence continues at coordinate 28,206,662 of CM057471.1, read as the reverse complement.
TTAGGCAGCTTCCTTCTTTTCATTATGTACTTACAAACTTACAGCTTTCAAATGGGAATGCTTTACCTAATACATGACTGTTCTCATCATATTGCTTAGTTGGAGTATTCCTACTGATAGAAATATGTACATGTGCTGCAGTACGTGTGTATGTTTGTGTGTGTGGTATGTGTGGTGCACACACATACCACTTGTCTGTCAGTTTGTTGTACTGTGCTGGATTGTGTGTTGCTGTGATGCTGAAGCTATGCCACCACTATTTCAAATACCAGCAGGGTCACCAATGATGGACAGGTTTCAGCAGAGCTTCCACAGTAAGACTAGGAGGAAGGAGCTGGTGATCTACTTTTAAAAAAATTGTCCAGTGAAAACCTTATGAATAGCAATGGAACATTGTCTGATATAATACAGGAAGATAAGCTCCACTGAGTTCAGTAAATACTCACAATATGATTGGGAAGACCTGTCTCCTCAAAGTAGAGTCAACCTTAATAATGTGGATGGAGTCAAGTTTTTGGGACCTTCATTTGCTGATGTGGCATGACTGAAAATGAGAAGAAACAGGTGCATGCATACATTAATAATCGGAATATGGAGTGTATGGAGTATGAATCTAGGAAAACTGGAAGTTATCAGAAATGAAATTGAATGCTTGAAGATAGATATCCTCGGCATTAGTGAGCTGTAATGGACTGGTATTGGCCATTCTGAATTGGACAGTCATATGGTCTACTATGCCAGGAGTGGCAAATTGAAGAGGAATGGCCTCACATTCATCGTCAAAACGAACATTGCAAGATCTATCCTGAAGTACAGCGCTTTCAGTGGTAGGAAAATTTCCATATATCTGCAAGGAAGACCACTTAATATACAACTATTATTCACATTTATGCACCAACCATCAAGTCCATAGATGAAGAAACTGAAGATTTTTACCAACTTCTGCAGTCTGAAATTGATCAAACATGCAGTCAAGATGCATTTATAATTACTCGTGATTGGAATGTGAAAGTTGGAAACAAAGAAGTCTCGGTAATTGTAAAATATGGCCTTGATGAAACAAACAATACAGGCGATCGCATGATAGAATTTTGCAAGACGAAGTACCTATTCATTGGCAGTACCTTTATTTTAAACACCAAAAACATCACTATACACGTGGGCCTTGCTGGATTGAATAGACAGGAATCACATCGACTACATCTGTGGAAAGAGACAATGGAGAGACTCCATATCATCAGTCAGAACAAGGCCAGGGACTGACTGCAGAACAGACCATCAAGTGCTCATATGCAAGTTCAAGTTGAAGATGAAGAAAAGTGAAACAACTCCATGAGAGCCAAAGTACGACCTTGCGTATACCTCACTTGAATTTGAGATGTTCTCAAGAACAGATTTGACACATTGAATACTAATGACTGAAGACCAAACAAGTTGTGGGATGACGTCAAGGACATCATACATGAAGAAAACAAAAGGTCATTAAAAAGATAAGAAAGAAAAGACCGAAATGGATGTGAAAAGAGACTCTGAAACTTGCTCTTGAACGTAAAATAGCTAATGTGAATTAAAGAAATGATGAAGTAAAAGAGCTGAAGAGAAGGTTCCAAAGGGCAGATCGAAAAGACAAGGTGAAGAATTATAATGAAATATGCAAAGACCTGGAGTTAGAAAACCAAAACGGAAGAACACACTCAGCATTTCTCAAGCTGAAGGAACTGAAGAAAAAATTCAAGCCTCCAGTTGTAATGTTGAAGGATTCTGTGGACAAAAAATTGAACAATGCAGGAAGCATCAAAAGAAGATGGAAGGAATACACAGTAACTGTAACAAAAACAGTTGATTGACATTCAGTCACTTCAGGAGGTAGCATAAGATCAAGAAGCGATGGTGCTGAAGTTAAGAAATCCAAGCTACACTGAAGGCACTGGTGAGAAACAAGGCTCCAGAAATGGATGGAGTACCAATTGAGATATTTCAACCAATGGATGCAACACTGGCAGCACTCACTAGTCTACGCCAAGAAATCTGGAAGACAGCTGCCTGGCCAACTGACTGGATGAGTTCCATGTTTGTGCCCATTCCAAACAAAGGTGATCCAGCTGAATGCAGAAATTATTGAACAATATCATTAATACCACAGGCAAGTAAAATTTTGCTGAAGATAATGCAAAAGAGTTGCAGCAGTACATCCACAGGGAACTTCCAGAAATTCAAGCCAGATCCAGAAGACAACATGGAAAGAGGGATATCATTGCTGATGTGAGATAGATCTTGGCTGAAAGCAGAAAATACCAGAAAGATGTTTACCTGTATTATATTGATTATGCAAAGGCATTCAACTGTGTGGATCATAACAAATTATGACTAACATTACAAAAAATGGGAACTCCAGAACACTTAATTGTGCTCCTTTGGAACCTGCACATTGACCAAGAAGCAACCATTCAGACGGAATAAGGGGCTGCTGCGTGGTTTAAAATCAGAGAAGGTGTGCGTCAGGGTTGTATCCTTTCACCATACTTATTCAGTTTGTATGCTGAGCAAATAATCCAAGGAGCTGGACTATATGAAGAAGAATGCAACATCAGGATTGGAGGAAGATTCATTAACAACCCTGCAATATGCAGATGACACAGCCTTGCTTGCTGAAAGTGAAGGACTTGAAGCACTTACTGATGAAGATCAAAGACTACAGCATTCAGTATAGATTACACCTCAACATAGAAATTCTCACTAGACTAGTAAGCAACATCATGATAAATGGAAAAAGTATTGAAGTTCTCAAAGATTTCATTTTATGTGTATCCACAATCAATGCCCATGGAAGCAGCAGTCAAGAAATCCAAGAACATATTTCATTGGGTAGATATGCAAAAGACCACTGTAAAGTGTTAAAAGGCAGAGATGTCACTTTGAAGACTAAGGTGTGCCTATTCCAAGCCATGGTATTTTCAGTCACCTCATATGGGTGCAAGAGCTGGACAATGAATAAGGAAGACCCAGGAAGCATTGATGCTTTTTGAATTATGGTGTTAGTGAAGAATATTGAATAAACCAAGGACTGCCAGAAGAATGAACAAATCTATCTTGGAAAAAGTACAACCAGAATGCTCCTTAGTAGGGCAGATGGCAAGACTTCATATTGCATACTTTGGACATTTTATCAGGAGGGACCAGTCCCTGGAAAAGCAGATCATGCTTGGTAAAGTAGAGGGTCAATGAAAAAGAGGAGGACAGTCAACCACATGAATTCACACAGTGGCTGCAACAATAGGCCCAAACAGAGCAACAATGTGAGGATGGCATGTAACTGAACAGTTTTTCATTCTATTGTACATAGCCTCACTATGAATCAGAATCAACTTGACAGCAATAACGTGTGTGTGTGTGTGTGTGTGTGTGTGTGTATGTGTATATATATGTGTCTGTATACTACCACTCATCTGTTAGTTTGTTGTACTGTGGTGGCTTACGTGTTGCTGTGATGCTGGATGCTATACCACTGGTATTTCAAATACCAGCATGGCTAACCCATGTTTCAATGGCGCTTCCAGACTAAGACACACTAGGAAAAAGGATCTGGCAGTCTACTTCTGAAAAAATTGGCTAGCGAAAAGTTTATGAATAGCAGCGAAACATTGCCTGATATAGTGCTGGAAGATGAGCCCCTCAGGTTGGATGGCACTCAAAATGCGACTAGGGAAGAGCCTCCTCCTCAAAGTAGAGTACACCTTAGTGACATGGATGGGGTAAAGCTTTCAGGACCTTCATTTGCTGATGTGGCATGACTCAAAATGAGAAGAAACAGCTGCAAATGTTCACTAATAATCAGAACGTGGAATGTAGGCCATATAAATCTAGGAAAATTGGAAGTCATCAGAAATGAAGTTGAGTGCACAAAGATCAATATCCTAGGCATTGGTGAGCTGAAATTTATTGGTATTGGCCATTTTGAATTGGACAAGCATATAGTCTACTATGTAGGGAATGACCCATTGAAGAGGAATGGCATCTCATTCATTGTCAAAAAGAACATTTCAAGACCTGTCCTGAAGTACAGCCCTGTCAGTGATAGGACAATTTTAATACATCTACAAGGAAGACCAGTTAATACGACTATTATTCAAATTTATGCATCAAAATCTAATACCAAAGGGGGAAAAAATTGAAAATTTTCATCAGTTTCTGCAGTCTGAAATTCATCAAGCATACCATCAAAATGCACTGATGATTACTGGTGATCAAAATGTGAAATTTGGAAACAGAAGGATAGATGGTTGGAAAATACTGCCTTGGTGATAGAAACGACACCTGATTTCGTATGATAGAATTTTGCAAGACCAACGACTTATTCGTTGCAGATATCTTTTTTCAACAACATAAGTGACGACTATACACATGGACCTCACCGGATAGAATACACAGGAATCAAATCGACAATCTGTAGAAAGAGAAGATGGGAGAAACTCAATATCATCAGTCAGAACAAGCCCAGGGGCTGACTGTGGAGCAAACCATCAGTTGACCATATGCAAGTTCAAGTAGAAACTGAAGAAAATTAAAACAAGCCCAGGAGAGCCAAAGTACGACCTTGAGTATATCCTGTCTGAATTTAGAGACCATCACAAGAACAGATTTGTTACCTTGAACACTAATGACCAAAAATCAGATGAACTGTGGAATGATATCAAGAACATCATACATGAAGAAAACAAAAGTGCATTAAAAAAGAAAAGAAAGAAAAGACAAAATGAATGTCAGAAGAAACTCTGAAACTTGTTCCTGAATGTAGAGTAGCTAAAGCAAGTGGAAGAAGTGATGAAGTAAAAGAGCTGAACAGAAAATTTCAAAGGGCAGCTCAAAAAGACAAAGTAAAGTATTACAATGACATGTGCAATACCTGGAGTCTGAAAACCACAAGGGAAGAACACCCTCGAGATTTCTCAAGGTGAAAGACCAGAAGAAAAAATTCAAGCCTCGAGTTGCAGTATTGAAGGATTCTGTGGGGGAATATTTTGAATGATGCAGGAAGCATCAAAGGAAGAAGGAAGGAATATACAAATCACCGTACCAGAAAGAACTATTGATGTTCAGTCATTTCAGGAGGTAGGATATGATCAAGAACTGGTGGTATTGAAGGGGGAAGGCCAAGCTGCGCTGAAGGCATTGGCGAAAAGCAGAGCTTCTGGAATTGACGGAATACCAATTGAGATGTTTAAACAGATGGATGCTACACTGGAAGTGCTCACTTGTCCATGCTAAGAAATTTAGAAGACAGCTACCTGGCCAGTGACTCGAAGAGATCCATATTTGTGCCCATTTCTAAGAAGGGTTATCCAATAGAATATGGAAATTATCAGATAATATCATTAATATCACACAGAAGTAAAATTTTGCTGGAGGTAATTCAAATACAGTTGCAGCAGTACTTCAGCAGGGACCTCCAGAAATTCAGGCTGGCTGGATTCAGAAGAGGACATGGAACAAGAGATATCATCACTGATGTCAGGTGGGTATTGTCCGAAAGCAGAGAATAACAGAAAGATGTTTAGCTGTGTTTTAGTGACTATGCAAAAGCATTCAACTGAATGGATCATAATGAATTATGGATAACATTTCAGAGAATGGGAGTTCCAGAACACTTTATTGTGCTCATGAGGATCCTGTACATAGACAAAGACGCAGTCGTTGGAACAGAAGAAGGGGGTACTGTGTGGTTTAAAGTTAGGAAGGATATGCGTCAGGGTTGTATCCTTTCACCATAATTATTCAGTCTGTATACTGAACATATAATCTGAGAAGCTGGACTATATGAAGAAGAACAGGGCATCAATATTGGAGGAAGACTCATTAATAAGCTGCGATATGCAGATGACACACCCTTGCTTGCTGAAAGTGAAGACTTGAAGCACTTAGCGATGAAGATCAAAGACTACAGCCTTCAGTATGGATTGTACATCAAAGTAACAAAAACACAAATCCTCACAATGAGACTGATAAGTAGCATCATGATAAATGGAGAAAATACTGAATTGTCAAGGATTTCATTTTACATGGATCCACAGTCAACTCCCATGGAAGCAGCAGTCAAGAAAACAAAAACGTATTGCACTGGGAAAATCTGCTTCAAAGGATCTCTTTAAAGTGTAAAAAAGCCAAAGTATCACTTGTGAGGACTAAGGTGCACCTGTCCCAAGCCATGGTATTTTCAGTTGTCTCATGTGCATGCCACTCATGCGTCTGTCAGTTTGTTGTACTGTGGGGGCTTGCATGTCACTGTGATGCTAGAAGCCATTGCCACCGGTATTCACATACCAGGAGAGTCATCCATGGCAGATGGGTTTCAGCTGAGCTTCCAGAGTAAGACAGACTACAAAGAAGAGCCCAGCGATCTACTTCTGAAAAGAATTAGCCAGTGAAAACCTCATGAATAGCAGCGAAATATTGTCTGATACAGTGCCAGAAGATGAGGCCCATATTTTGGATGACTCTCAAAATACAACTGAGGAAGAGCGTCTTCCTTAAAGTAGAGTTGACCTTAATGACATGGATGGAATCAAGCTTTCAGGACCTTCATTTGCTGATGTGGCACGACTCAAAATGAAAAGAAACGGCTGTAAACATCCATTAATAATCAGAATGTGGTGTGTATGAAGTATGAATCTAGGAAAATTGGAAGTCAAAAATGAAATGGAATGCATAAACATAGATATCCTAGACATTAGTGAGCTGAAGTGGACTGCTATTGGCCATTTTGAATCAGACAATCATAGGGTCTACTATGCCAGAAATGACAAATTGAACAGGAATGATGTTGTATTCATCATCAAAAAGAATATTTCAAGATCTATCCTGAAGTACAGTGCTGTCAGTGATAGGATAACATCCATACACCTACAAGGAAGACCAGTTAATACAACTATTCAAATTTATGCACCAACCACTAAAGCCAAAGAAGAAGAAATTGAAGATTTTTACCAACTTCTGCAGTCTGAAATTGATCAAATATGTAATCAGGATGCATTGATAATTACTGGTGATTGGAATGCAAAAGTTGGAGACAAAGAATAAGGATTGGTAGTTGGAAAGTATGCCCTTGGTGATAGAAACGATATTGGAGATTGCATGATAGAATTTTGCAAGACTAATGACTTCTTCATTGCAAATAACTTTTTTCACCAACATAAACGTCGACTATACACGTGATCGTTGGCATATGGAATACACAGGAATCAAATCAACTACATCTGTGGAAAGAGACTATGGAAAGGCTGCATATCATCAGTCAGAAGCAGGCGAGGGACCAACTGGAACAGACAGACCATCAATTGCTAATATGCAAGTTCAAGTTGAAACTGAAGAAAATTACAGCAAGTCCACGAGAGCCAAAATACTGCCTTGAGTATAGCCCACCTGAATTAGAGACCATCTTAAGAATAGATTTGCTGCATTGAACACTAATGACCAAAGACCAGATGAGTTGTGGAATGACATCAAGGACATCGTACAGGAAGAAAGCAAGGAGTCATTAAAAAGACAGAAAAGACCAAAATGGATGTCAGAAGAGACTCTGAAACTTGCTTTTGAATGTCAAGTAGCTAAAGTGAAAGGAAGAAATGAATGAAGTAAAAGAGCTGACTAGAAGATTTCAAAGGGTAGCTCAAGAAGACAAAGTAAAGTATTATAATGACATGTACAAAGGCTTGGAGATAGAAAACCAGAAGAGAAGAACATGCTCGGCATTTCTCAAGCTGAACTGAAGAAGAAGTTTAAGCCTGGAGTTGCAGTGTTGAAGGATTCTATGGGGAAAATATTAAACGACACAGGAGGCATTAAAAGAAGATGGAAGGAATACACCGAGTCACTATATCGAAAAGAATTGGTGGTCGTTCAGCCATTTTAGGAGGTAGCATATGATCAGGAACCAATGGTTCTGAAGGAGGAAGTCCAAGCTGCACTGAAGGCATTGGCGAAAAACAAGGCTGCAAGAATTTGCAGAATACCAACTGAGATGTTTCAACAAATGGATGCAGCACTGGAAGTGCTCACTTGTCTATGCAAAGAAATTTGGAAGACAGCTACCTGGCCAACCAAGTGGAAGAGATCCATATTTATGCCTCTTCCCAAAAAAGGTAATCCAACCAAATGCGGAAATTATCGAACAATAATATCACACACAAGTAAAATTTTGCTGAACAGCTTTCAAAAGTGGCTGCAGCAGTATATCGACAGGGAACTGCCAGAAATTCAAGCCAGATTCAGAAGAGGATGTGGAACTGGGGATATCATTGCTAATGTCAGATGGATCCTGGCGGAAAGCAGAGAGTACTAGAAAGATGTTTGCCTGTGTTTTATTGACTATGCAAAGGCATTCGACTGTGTGGATCATAACAAATTATGGATAACATTGTAAAGAATGGGAATTCCAGAACATTTAATTGTGCTCATGAGGAACCTGTACATAGATCAAGAGGCAGTCGTTCAAACAGAACAAGGGGATACTGCGTGGTTTAAAGTCAGGAAAGGTGTGTGTCAGGGTTATATCCTTTGACCATACTTACTCAGTCTGCATGCTGAACAAATAACCCAAGAACCTGGACTGTCTGAAGAAGAACAGGGCATCAGGATTGGAGAAAGACTCATTAATAACCTGCAATATTCAGATGACACAACCTTGCTTGCTGAAAGTGAAGGGCTTAAAGTACTTACTGATGAAGATCAAAGACCACAGCCTTCAGTAAGGATTACACCTCAACATTAAGAAAACAAAAATTCTCACAACTGGACTAATAAGCAACATCATGATAAATGGAGAAAAGATTGGCGTTGTCAAGGATTTCATTTTACTTGGATCCCATGGAAGCAGCAGTCAGGAAATCAGAAGATGCATTACATTGGGCAAATCTGTTGCAAAAGAACTCTTTATAGTGTTGAAAAGCAAAGATGTCACCTTGAAGTCTAAGTTGCACCTGACCCAAGCCAAGGTATTTTCATTTGCTTCATACGCATGCGACAGCTGGATGATGAATAAGGAAGATGGAAGAAGAATTGATGCCTTTGAATTGTGGTGTGGGCGAAGAATATTGAATATACCATGTACTGCCAAAACAAATCTGTCTTGGAGGAAGTGCAACCAGAATGCTCCTTAGAAACAAGGATGGTGAGACTACATCTCACGTACTTTGGACATGTTATCAGGAAGGATCAGTCCCTGGAGAAGGACATCATGCTTGGTAAGATGGAGGGCCATCAAAAAAAAAGGAAAACCCTCAACAAGATGGATTGACACAGTGGCTGCAAGAGTGGGTTGAAGTACAATGATTGTGAGGATGGCGCAGGAATGGGCAGTGTTTCATTTTGTTGTACATAGGGTCGCTATGAGTCGGAACTGATTCGAAAGCACCTAACAACAACAACATGTGCATGTGAAAGCTGGACAGTAAATAAGGAAGACCAAAGAAGAATTGATGCCTTTAAAGTATGATGTTGGCGAGAAATATTGAATATACCATGGACTGCCAGAAGAGCAAACAAATCTATCTACCAGAATGCTCTTTAGAAGTAAGGATGTCGATATTTTATGTCACATACTTTGGACATGGTATCAAGAGGGACCAGTCCCTGGAGAAGGACATCATGCTTGGCAAAGTTGGAGGGTCAGTGAAAAAGACGAAGATGCTCAGTGAGATCGATTGACACAGTAGCTGCAACATTGAGCTCAAACATAGTTAAGATGGTGAGGAATGCTCAGGACTGAGCGAGCAGTGTTTCATTCTGTTGTATATAGTATCCCTATGAGTTGGAACCAACTCAGTGACACCTAACGACTATGTGTGTGTGTGTGTGTGTGTGTGTGTGTATAAATTACGTGCACATGGACTTTTAATTTTATCTTCATTTAATTCATAAATCTTAAACTTAGAAAATAAAAACAGGATAAAACTGAAATAAATAATACATAAAATGTGTTCTAATTTTTATGCTGACTGGCTTTATATTTTATTTACCTTCTATCTTAATACTTGATATACCTTCAAAGCATGATTTGTAAAGTGATTTTCATAATTTTGAGTTTCGTGTCTGACCATACATGAGACATATCAGATTATTGTGTGTTTAACCTCATAATGTAGTTTACATTAGTAGTAGGAGAAATTATTAATTCTCCCCCCACCCTTTTTTAAAAATTTATATTGGCTTCACTTACTTATCTCAACTTCATCCTGATTTTTTTTTCAGGAATGATTTTAAGCTACCTGATATTTAAATGAGAGTTATTTTTTATTACAACTGGATTATACGGTTTTGTTACATGCATATTTAAACCACAATTGAAAAAAGAGCTAGGTTGTCCAAACTAATCCTTCACATCCACTTAGCCTATAATTTGTAAACTATGTCATGTCCAGGCTAAGAATGGATGAGGGTACCAATGTCCACTTCTCCCCTTTGAAGAATTCTCAGTCTTACCTCAGGAAAGAATGTGATGCACGGGAACTGAGTGAGGGTACTGGGGGCAGTGTATGTTATTAGGAGTAAAGAATATTCCTTTTAAAGATTTAAAAAAACAAAACAAAAACCTGCTATTGAATCAATTCCGGCTTGTAACAGCCGTATACGACAGAGTAGAAACTGCCACATAGGGTTTCCAAGGATCTAATCTTTACAGAAGCAGACAGCTGCATCTTTCTACCACCGAGCGGCTGGTGAGTTCAAATTGCTGACCTTTTGTTAGCAGCTGAGTGCTTAACCGCTGTGCCACCAGGACTCCTTTTTAAATATTAAAACATGTTTAATGGATGCTTTAGTATTTATTTCCCACACACTAGTACATCATTACGCACACTCCTGGGTGACTCTGGAGACTGCTAGCTTGTTCTTTATTTTAAAATAGACTTCCATTTTTAAATGCCCTTATGGAAACAATGGCTGTTCTTGAGCTATAGACAGACCTAGCAGAGATGTATAATTCTGAAGAGTAGTAGTGGGCTTTGTATTTGAAGGGTTGCACCATTTTCTTTTGTAACTGCCTAGATTGCAGTTTGTGAAGTGACTAGACTTGCAGGCACATGGTGTCCATGTAGAACACCCACTGCCTTCTCCCAGCTCCCATGGAAAACATGGATATGTGGCACTGAGAGTATGGAAAACTTTTAGGCTCAAGTGCCTTTATCTGCTAGATCTGGCTCTCCTCCCTGTTCTCCCTGGTGATGGAGCAGGGGAGAGAGAGAAGAGTATATAACTTGGCTTAAATTCCGAAGGTCTAATTTTTCTCCAGACGAGAGATGAGTGAAGAAATCACTGAGGAACATGGTATCATATAGGCCTTCATCAGTAAGGCACATTTGAATGAAGTCCATTAGGAGAGTCTTCAGAGGTCCTAGTATAAAAGCCTGCTGCCTAAAGGTTCCTGGGTTGGAGGGTAGGGAATGAAGATGTCTCTCCCTCAAGACATGTAATTCACTTCTGGGACAGGTCTTTAAAAACCTAAAAACTTGTTCAGGAGATTCTGTCTCTGAACTTGTTGGTTGCTGTCCTAAACTGGAAGTGGCAAAGTGTGACAGTTCCTACCCAAATGGTATTCTTTTCTATAGGCAGCACATGCCAAATGCGTTTTGCATTGATCATCCTAGCAATTCTAGGTAATTTTCGTACATCAGCTTATATTTTATGGATGGTGATATCAGAAATAAAGATGCATGGAAATTCATGTTTGTGATCTTTGTTCTTGAGTTTAAAGGCTTAGCATCTTTGACTCTAATCATGACCTCTGCAGAAAACAAAGCCCACCCACATACGTTTATCTGTCACACATGTGCTGTCATCTGCAAGTGCACACGGGCCCACCTAACTCTTCTCCTGCTGCTGGTTTTCATTCTAGATGGAGAGGGTGAGGATAATTTTCTATATGCTTTATGGTAACTTAATTGCCTTTATTAAGCCAACAGATATGTATTATATAGCTGCCGTGACCCAGGCCTGTCCTCCAGGCGTGGTGGTATAGTGAAGAATGAAACATGTCTCTGCTCTTAAGAGGGTGGTGGAGCAAGACAGACACCAACAGACAAGGACCCTTTGTTGTGATTTGTTCAGTTTCCTTATGCTTTGCACTACATCAGCTCATTCTTTTCAGTTTTTTACCAAACTCAACAAAATGCCCAGTGGAGGTTAGAGACAGGGATGTGTGGAGACAACTTTCTTTTTCCAATTTTGGAAGACGAGGGAGATGTGTGTTTTTTACTTTCATGAAACTAAAGGGAGTTGCTTTTTCATGTTTGCTGTAGCCTGACTTGATGCCTCAGGTCAGACAATAAGGTTTCAGATCTTTTCTCAAATGTGCTTTTCACAGATGTTAAAGAAATAATTGTGCCTTACTGATATGGGGTCTTATTTGGAGTGTGTTGGGCATTGTGGCAGTTGAAGGTGGTTATATGGGCTGCAGATTAAGTGACGCCTACCTCCTCTAAATAGGTGTAATTAGTAGGTAAGCGCTGTAGAAATATGGGACATAAGGATGTTCTCTTTGAAACTGATAAAGCAAGAAGAATCAAATGTGTAAAATAAATACAATTTTTGAAATAGGAAAAGGGTGAGTACCCACCCACCCCCAACCACTTTCTTTAAAAATTTTAAGAGAAGCTCAAGTAGCCTTGTTTGTTTTCTAGCTGGCTTCTTAAACCTTAGTAAGGCTGTACTTCCTGTGGCATCGTTTAGAACAGCGTCAGGCTTGGATCAGAATTCCTGGCTTTGTTGCTCACTAGAGAAGTGTGTCTTTCTTCTACCTTCTCTGGACCTTTACTGAGCACAGTTGTGAAATGGGAAGCTTAGGAGAGGTTGTCTATAAGGTTCTTTCTACCTGTAATTATATCTCTTTGATTCTAAGAGCTGAAGTTCTTCAGAGTTGGGAGGTTAAAGGAAATTTATGAGCTCTGTAGACTGCAGAGTTTGAATCTCAACCCTACCATTTCCTAACCATGTGATCTTGGGCAAGCCACTTAATCTCTGTGTGCCTTAGTATCCTCAGAAACCAATAGAGTTTTGAAAATTAAAAGTAATATAAAATACATCTATGTACATGTAAAGTGGATCCCTGGTGGCGCAGTGGTTAAGAGCTCAGCTGCTAACCAAAAAAGTCAGCAGTTTGAATCCACCAGCTGTTCCTTAGAAACCCTATGGGGAAGTTCTACTCTGTCCTGTAGGGTGGCTGTGAAAGCACTTAGAACTTGCGTGGCAAATGGTGAGAACTCAAATGTTAACTATTCCAGAGATGTGATGGGGAAGCCTCCACATTCCCTCTCTTAATCGTCTCTTCAGAGGACCCCCAAATTATTCGTGCAGAGGAAACTGACCCTTGGTAGAAATAAACCACATCCCTTGGAAGTGCTAGCATCCCATGGCAGTGGGTACCCATTCTCTCAGGAATGTGGAAAGACCCACTGTGTTTTGAGACTTCACATACACTTAATGTACAAATATCCCCTTGGAAGATGGCAGTAATGAGCCCAACTTTCTTGAACATCAAGGGGAAAAACTTAAAAACTGAAGTTTGCTAAATGTATGTTTTGCAGGTTGGACAATCTGCTCAATATGGCTTATGGAGTAAAGAGGTAATGATAGAGGTTCATGATAATCATTATACCTTCCCACAATTGATTAGTTTCTTTGATTTTCATTTTGGGGAGTGATATGTAACACCCCTCATAAGTTTGTGTTGGGTTTTCTTTTGCATGTATAACCTAATGAAAAGCTTCTTTTTGAAGCATGGTTGACTCAAGGAACATTTTTATACCACTGGATGCCACCTGGTCTTTTAAAAACTCATTATTTGTTTCATATTGCATTGCGACGTTGTAGCATGTTTACATATGTGTTGTTTTTTTTTTCCCCCAGTCCTGCTTAATTCATGAAGCCAGTTCTAAATATATTTATTTGCTATTATGAATAATATTATTAAATACAGCAATATTAGCCATTTCATAACTTATTAATATCTTGATAGTATAGCATGTCACTGCAAGCCACACACAGACCTTGGTTAAACATCAAATAGTTGTATTATATCTGTTGGGGGAAGAAAATTGCTGAAATTCATGGGATAGAAAATGGAAAAGAGAATTCCGTTGCTATAACCAACCTCTGTTTTTATTCTGTGTGTGTGTGTGTTTCCTATTTCGTTTAGTAGGTTTTCTCCAATGACCATTGATGGAATGACCAGTTTGGCTGGAATTAATATCCCTGGGCACCCAGGAACAGGGTGGTGTATTTTTGTGTACAACCTGGCTCCTGACGCAGATGAGAGTATCCTGTGGCAAATGTTTGGGCCTTTTGGAGCTGTCACCAACGTGAAGGTCATCCGTGACTTTAACACCAATAAATGCAAAGGTTTTGGATTTGTGACTATGACAAACTATGATGAGGCCGCCATGGCAATAGCTAGCCTCAATGGATACCGTCTGGGAGACAGAGTACTCCAGGTCTCCTTTAAAACAAACAAAACGCACAAAGCCTAATGAGCTCTTGTCCTCAGTCCATTTATATATGAAAACTATACAACAAAGGCAAGTTAAGAGAAACTTTATACATTAGTAAATGTCTTTGTAAGTCAGTGTTGAGATGGGGATAAAATGACTACTTAGCATCCTAAGAAATATGTGAGATTTTTTATTGCTAGTATTTGAATTAAAACTTCTTAAATATCTTTTATGTTTGAATATGGACAAGAGGTACAGGGTTTTTACCTGTCACATTGCATTCTATTGCCTTCTTTGAAGAAGGTGGACCTTTTAAAGTGTTTCAGCTAAGGGAAGACATTTCTTTCTTTCTTTCTTTTTTCTTTTTTCTTTTTTAACATAACTGCCTTGAACCTGTGAGTAAATATTGAAGCTTTGTGTTGTAATTCTTCAGTTGGTTGTCTTTTTTTTTCCCCCTTTTTTTCCTTTCTTTTTCTGATTAGCTTTGTGTTTGGTTTACATTTAAAGCATTGCTGTTATGTCTGTTTAAGAAAAGTATTTTGAAGTTTACATTTTTATTTATAAAGTTCATAACAGTATTTATTTTGTAATTATGATTTGGGTTGGGGAAGGGGGGGGCTACATTATAAACGCTTATTGTAAGAATACTGGAGAACTTTTCGTAAAGCAGTACCTTGCCAAAGAGATAAGAGCCTCTTTGATGTGGGTTTAAAAAAAGCATCTATTTTTATAAAAAAGAAAATTTGGAGAAACTTTTTACTGGTCCTGGAACAAATATTTTGACTTGAATACTTTGAGAAATCTCTTCATATGACACCTAGTGAGCTTTTAAAATTTACCAGGAAATTTGCAGTGGTTGGAAAATTTAGACAGATTTATGATGTAGAAAATACTTTTGAGATCTTTGTATGAAGGAGTAGAATCAATGGGAGAAACACTGCTGGTTTCATTTTTGTAATCACCAGTGGAGCATCTGATCATCCTGGTTATTATGTGATAGGTGGCTCACATTGATTTGTGATTTTGAAACAAAGAAAAAAAAATTTACAAAAGAATATATAAGAGCAAGCAAGAAATTTAAATTACCACGAGATGGGGGAAAAATCTGTTCTTCGTAAAGAAATCCCTTCAGATAGAGCTCATGGTGTTTAGTGATGTACTTGCAGTATCGTTTGAAGAATTGTTTTGTCTTAAGGAAAAAAAAAAAAAGACGTTGCACATGATTTGTACTGCAGCCAATCGGCAAAAGTGATCTGAGTTGGATATATTTGAAGGTATTTTGAAAGTTACGTTCAAGGCTAACACCTGAGCTTTGTGTAATGTAAATAAGACCTTGTGTTTATGAACCTTTCAGCTAATTTGATTTTTTTTTTTCCCTTACATGCCAAGTGATGTTCAGGTTTTGAATGTTTTTGTATCCGTTTTTTCCTTTGTAAATGGCATTATCATTGTTACTTGAGGTCTTGCTTAATCACTTTTGTTGTCCTGAGGACTTGAATTTACAGTGCATCAGATTTGTTGCTAATTTTGTCTGTAGATAGTCTAGCTTCAGCTGTTTATGGTGATGCTACATTTTCGTTTATAAATATGTTTGTGGTTAAAAAAAGATGAGTATAACCATAGGTTTTGAACAAATTTCCTTACATTTTTCATACAAAAATCATAAATATCTGTATGCTATTGAAATTTAACTTTGTATGATGCTTAAACCACTATTTGGGGAAATAATAAAATAAGTCTTTACCATGTATGAAAGAAATTTTAAAAAATGCAAAATATTTTCTGATTAGCATCTAGCTTATAATAAATTTTCAAAAAAGCTGAAGGCAAAACAGCCTTCATCAGGATGCACTGAGAACTCTATAGTTACGTCCTGCTTTTTGTATAAACTGAGATGCTCACATGCTTCCCCTTAGAACAGGCAGTGTGCTATGCATAACATAGTTGTACATTATCTTTGCGGTTGCTTTGAGTTTTATTTTTTATTATTTAAAATTGTAGTTATAAAATTTTTCAGTATAGTACAGTACATATACTGTGAGGCGCGTGCTAAAGTGAATAAGCGAGTTTTCATGCTGACCCACTCAATGCTACTCAGAAATCAATTGGCTTAGCACTTTCTCATATCCTTAGGTGCATTTAGATTGTCAGTTAACCTTCTGCGTTAAAAAAAAAAAAAAAAAAAGAAAAAAAAACTAAAAAAGAAAATACATGTATATACTTAAAAAAAATAAAAAATAAAACTAAGGTTTCCCTCATGGGAAAACAGCAGCTACATGCTTCTTTCCTATACTACTGTAGCAAACCAAGGCATTGATGAGAGGGCATGCAAATTGTGCTTCACTTTACAGTGTTTATCAGAGCACTTAATAAAATGTAAGGCTGGTATTTATTTGAAGTTGTACAGTATGACTTAATTCACATCTGTTGGAATAGAAAATATATTCTGTTGAGTATTTAAGAGGCTGTACATGTTTTCTTTTGTGTTTGGATTCTTTGTACTTTTTCATGTTCAGTACATCAATAAACAAAGTTGAAGGGAAAGAACAGTGTGGTGACTAGGTCTTTATACACGTTTTGGGGGCTTTGGTGCTCAGTCTAATAAACAAACTTGCTCCTTTGAGTTAAAAGAGGTTGTCTCAGGGCTTTAGTTGAAAGCAGTGTTTTCTAAGAGTTCCAAAAGCTAAGTTAATTAAAGTAGAATGTGCCCTCCCCTGCAAGAAACAAATTTGAATGACGGTTTCTGATTAGTAAGCTTTCAGATATTGCTTAATGAGCAATTGTTACAGGAACGCATACTTTCTTGTCTGCTAGTGGTAAAGTTTGTGAAATTGGATGCTGCCATGGGTCCTTAGCTCTGATGTATACTTCAGTGTTTTACACAAATGGGAGTTGACCTTACACATTTACTTGAGCTAAAGACAAACCAAACAGAAGGAAGGTAACTTGTTCTGCTTCCGCTGGCAAGACTTAATTCACCCATGGGATTCAGTGCGGTGTGTAAAATTTATTTTCCTTGCACAAGTGCCAAAGATGATCAAGAGAATCCTCTCAAAATTAGAAACTCAGTTTTCTTCAGATTAGGGTCGGTGTGTTTAGCACATGAGTACAAATCATGAACCATGCCAACCCCATATTTCACATATAATGTTCAATTCTCGTAACAGATCTTTAACAGATCGGTGGAGTAAGAAAAAGATTTCCTGTTGGTCTTTTGTGTGAGGATTCTACTTCTACAGAATTAAAATATTTTGATATAATAATCAATTTTACATAATACTTTTTATTTTTAACAAAGCATACCACGTATACCACGTGGCTTGTTTTAATTTGATTGGATTTGTTGGGTTTTTTTTTTTTTGTTTGTTTGTTTGTTTTGTTTTTTTGGTAAAAGCCATTGTAAAAGTAATTATCCTGAATTTACAACTTAGTAGTCAAGAGTATAGCTGAGTGACAAGACAATTCCTTTTCTTCCAACATGCAATTGATATCAAATCTTTATACCTCCTTTTTATTATATGAATTTAATACTCTAATTTTGTAATCTTGGAACATCTTCCTCTCCTCTTGCATGCTTTATCAGTATTTTGACTGGCTTGCATGTCAGCAGCTCTTTTATATTTGAGCAGATAGTGGAAAAATTCTCAGTAAAGGAGGTTTGTGAAACTACTGGTGTATTTGAGGAGAAATCACGTTTCTTCCTCATGCATTGATTGATAAGTCTTTCTCACCCAGTGCTTGAACATTATCTAAAGACTACCACAATTCATCATTAAAGTGTCCAGCATAAATTCATAATCTGAATTGAGGGAAGTGTTAGCGGTTTAACCTTTCAGCTTATTAAGTAAACGTATTGCAAGATTCCTACCCTTACTTTACAAGATGATCAGAAATAAATTATAGTGGGAACTTGCGATTTATGTCTCAAAGGGTTACCTAGAAATAATAAACTGCATATATATTAACAATAAATATGTTCACATTTTAATATGCTGGGTCTCTGTAATGTGCTTCCAGAAAAATATGCACATACTTTTCATTGGCTGAAAACGGGGAGGCGGAAGCAGTGGTTTTGCTTTTATTAGCATAGTAAAACCTTGTACAGTGGGAGAAAATAGAATTGCCATTAAAATTATAACAATTTATTATTGGTTGAGGAGCATTTATAGCTTCACTCATTGTAAGGAGCAGCCTATATTTCTGTACTTATTTCTTTGTGCTTTTTTTCTGAAGACAGTACCCAAAGGTGGGCTCAATTCCCTTCAGGCTGGAAGGGCTAAACATGTACACCATTAACATAGGCATCCTGTTGACGCAGGATGGACCTTACTGAAATCAACTTTTCAAAAATTCTGCTTCATAGAAATGCACAGAAGAATGTTTTGGTTGTTCAACATAGATATATTGGGTATCTACTATGCTGTGACTAGAGCCCTAGTCATGCATAGTAAAGTGCTCAGCTGCTAACCAAAAATTGTTGGTTCAAAAGCACCAGCGGCTCTGCAGGAGAAAGATGTGGCAGTCTGCTTCCATAAAGATTTACGGTCTCAGAAACCCTATGGGGTAGTTCTACTCTTTCCTATAGGTTCGCTGTGAGTCAGAATCCACTTGACAGCAGTGGGTTTGGTTTGGTTTACTATGCTGTGCCCTTAGTCTACAAAAATGACCAAGAAGTGGCTCCTACCTTCTGGAAAATCATCACTTACAAGGGAGGGCAGACATGCCAAGGCCATCACTGTGCAATGCCATATATGCAACCAGAGCCCAGCAGGCATCAAGCTAACTTGCTTTAGTTTTGATAAACCTAGTTACACCTCACAAACATGAACATGCTCTACCCTTCTTAAAGATTCTTCCGTTTCCTTTCTTGAATTACTGGCTGATGTGTGTAATTTTCTGTCATGAGTATCATTGCGTTCAATGAATCCCTTCAGATGATTCCACACACAGTAAGTGGCCCATATCCTTTCTGAAACAAAATCTATGCACAGTAAGACTTTATCTGAGTAGTTGGATGGACTATGCTTGTTCTCTCTAAAAATACATGGAGTGATAATTTGCAAAGCAGTAATATGGTAAAATATTCCTAATATTAAAAGCATGCTGACTGGTTTTATTCTACCTTGAATTAAGACACATTACAATCTTAGGGTCTCAAACTTAGTATTAACATTTTTAGTTTAAATAGCTGAAGATGTATACATTAGGACTAAATTGATAGTAACCTCCAGAGATATATCGTGGATGTTATGTTTTCAAATAAATACCTTATAGGAACCAGGCACTGAGCCCCTGCTGTGTACAGTCTCAAGTAAGCAGACATAAATGCTTGACAGATAAGAAGCATGCCTCTTTGCTGTCACAGAGCCTGTCATGCCCTGGAAGATAATTCACATCCACAAGTAACTCTACCGTAAAAGTCTAGAGTGCTGTACTCAAAGTACATTAAAAGAAAAAAAAAATGGAGGAAGGTTATAGCTCTTACATGATGGGGGGTTAGTGAGGTGGGAATTGGAAGCCACACGGAATTGGTAGTGATTGAGCTGGGTCACTAAGAGTAGGTGGGATTTAAAATATATTGGGGCAGTGAGTTTAAGAAGAGAAAACACTGTGGTCAAAGACTCTGAGCCTTTGTTCACTTGTAGTATTTCTGGGCAATTAATATTTAAGTCATATTCCATATAGACATATGTGTTTGTTATATATTTTTTGTGTCTATGACTAGTTAAATCTGAAATTAGTCAGAAATTTTAGTCCGTAATGAAATACAGAGTACCTAAACATTGAAACTTTGTTCTTATTTCCTTGTCCATTTCTTACATAACACTAAAGGTATTTGCCATGATAAGTTATATGTGATTTTGGGAGTTGCATAGGACTTGTTAGTAAGGAAATTGCCTTTTTTTTAAAAGAAGCATTGATTTGGATCATGTTGTACTGTGTATGCAAAAGGAACAAACAGGAAAAAAACCTCCCCAGTAACAGAATACTGGACAGGCCTATTTCTCAGATTATATACCTTTCAAACTCGATGATATAAAATGATAAAGTGACCCTTCTTTAGTATTTCAGTCCCTGTTTCACTCTTTTGTTGGATATGCTTTTTCTGTTTTTGTTTCCTGAATCACTCAAGTATAACTTTCATAGAAGATGAAAGAAAAACTATAAAATTCAAATGTTTCCCAGATATGTCCAAGTTGAGGTTTTAGTCTGACAGTCCGTTATCTTTGTGGTGGTGTTTTAGAAGCTCAATTAATAGCCATACTTTACCTTTCAATGAAGAGCTACTAGAAAGAAGGCAGAACATTTTAATAGCACTTCAGTGGACAAGGCTTGCTGGATTATTGATTTCCTCCATAGGGCCCTTTGACCTACAGGCTGCTGGTAGCCATGTGCCATCTCTAACTCTGATTTTCGTGGTGCACTTCTTTCAAGAATCATCCTTGTACAGTTGCCTACATGTTTCGGGAGCAGCCAGCCCATCCGTTGGGCTCCTTGGGAATGTGTCAAAATGAGCACCCACCTTCAGGATGACACATTCTTTGGAGTGAAGTGCAATTGGCAAGGTAGCTTTGTTATCTAGAGGGCAAGCTTTTCATTGTAACCCTGGTAAAGGAGCAACAGGTGTGAGGGAGGTCACAACCCATGAATAGCAGGGGTCGGGCATCCAAAAGATGCAGCAGTTTTATTTCTAGGAAGGACCTTGAATCAGAAAAAGCAACATACCTGGAAGCACCACTCCTTCCGTGGTAAAAGTCCCCATACTTGTACTTGAGTATTATGGATCCTCCCCTTCCTTAAAAAAAAAAAAAAATTGTGAAGTTATAAGTAGTAATAATTACAAGCTATAATGTGGGTTTTCACACCAAAAATTTCCCGAGTTACTGTCGAGAGATAAATAGATATTGCCATAAATGGTGAGCCAGAAATTGCAATTGTTCTTATATTAAATATTCTTGTGTAGAATTTCATCTCTTGCAAGTGGTGGTTGCTATGTTTTCTCTGCCTATGCCCAAGCTAAGGAGCTCTGGTGGCACAGTGGTTAAGTGCTCGGCTGCTAAAGTAAAGGTCAGCAGTTCAAACCCACTAGCTGCTCCATGGGAGAAAGATGTGGCAGTCGGCTTCAGTAAAGATTTACAGCCTTGGAAACTCTATGGGGGCAGTTCTGCTTTGTTTTGTAGGGTCATTATGAGTTGGAATTGACTCCATGGTAGTGGGTATGCCCAAGTATATTTAAACGTACTCTGATTTTCACTAGTTCTGCTGAAGCCCTGGTGATGCAGTGGTTAGGAAGAACTATGGCTGCTAACCAAAAGATTGGCAGTTTGAATCCACCAGCTGCTCCTTTGAAGCCCTATGGGGCAGTTCTACTCTGTCCTATAGGGTTGCTATGAGTCAGGATTGACTTGCTGGCAATGGCGTTTTTTTGGTTTGGTCTTAGAGAAGTACCTGTTTCACACCCACACGTTGCATAAAGAAATGCTTCTTCGAGTAATTTTCAACTCATGTTTTCTGTTTTAACATTAAATGAGTACCTGGTGATAAGGCCAACATTCTGGACTTTCCTAAACAAAGGGAGAACTTAAATTTTTGTAAGTGTAGTCTGAAGCACATCCTGAGGAGTAAAGAGATTTATTTTTTGCTGTAAGAAGTTGTGCTTCCCAAACCTTTTCATGTCATAGGCTCCAGTCCTGAGGGGTCCAATATCTGGACACACCTGGAACCCCTTTGTGGCACAGAAACACACCGTGATACACAGTTGGGAGGTGCTGTTTTAGATATCTACTTTGTTAAAAACTTCCACTAATTTTTTCAGTAAATATACATTGAGCACCTGCTGTATACCAGTTGCTGTGCTATATTTCTGGGCTGAACATTTTATTGATGCCTACTCTAGTTTTGAGCTGGAAGACAGACACTTCAGTAGTCTTGTTCCCCACCTTATTATGAGATGTGTAAGCTAGGCCCAGAGAAGTTAAGTTTCTCCAAGGTTATTTTGCTGGCATGAGAGTTGGCATTTGAACCCAGCTCTCCTGACTCTTGGAATTCTGCCCTGTCATTGAGGTACTAACACACACACTGAATTAACTTTTATAAACTCTGTCCTTTTATGGGGTCAGATGTCTGAAATCCTGCAGGACACGTATGGCCTCCGGAAGTTGAATATAGGTAAGTGCATACAGTATTTTATTTTGATACACTCTATATTTACATCATTGTGGATAATTTCAACCAATAATAATATAGTAACTGTAGAAAATTTATAAAGCACAGAAAGTAGAAGCCAAAATTTACTCAGATCTTCCCTGAAAAAGATAATTGAATATCTTTTTCTCTGCCACTTTTTTGTTTTAAATTTAGATTATATATCTAATCTTCTTTTTCATAAACTTTTAAAACATTGAAATTTGCTTTTTTCCTTGATTAGGATGTTTTTCTTTTTTTGTATATCAGTATATGGAGAGCTTTTTTTTTTTTTTTTTTAAAACAGACAAAATAATGCATTTCTAATTTTGGTTTAAAACATAACAAATAAAAGCTGTTTCCAGGTTTTCATGGTACTGATTGTTCCTGACAGGAAAGTAGAAAAAACAAGGACTCTACATGGTTTCCCCTTACAGTTGCATTTTTTTTCCTTAAGCTTTTATAAAGGCTGAGAACAAATTGAAGCCCAGTAACTGGGGTGATTTCTCTAAACCTCAGTTAGGGTAGGTGCCACTTTACATGGCCTAAAGGGGGCAGTTTAATTGAAAGCTTCAGCTCAATAGCAGGTGCTGGATGGGGAGAGGAGAGCTTGTGGGAAGCTACCTTTTCTGCTTGTGCACAGTGGATGGGTAGATGTCTCTGGTACTGATAAGTCACCTGTTTCCATCCTTTCTCTCCTTAGCCCAAGAAACTGCTCCCTTTCTGAGTGGCAACTGGGAGGAGAGGACACCGATGAACTCAATTGTGGGTGAGTAATTTTGCCTCCTCTTTCCTTGGGTCCCTGATTGCAGAGATCTCTCTTGCAAGGGTCTGGGTGAATACTGGCTCCTTACTGCATGTGCTCAGTGAAGTAGCTGATAGAAGAGCACTTTTAAAAGGATTGACGAGGCTGGAAGACGCTCATTAAAGTGCACCTGGATTGTGCCGTGACATCACAGGTGGACCATAAACAGCTCTCTAGAAAGCTCGACAGCCTTTTTTCTCCCCTTTCTTAACAATGAGACATAGATTGGGCTTGTTCTCTATTCAAGCATCCTTATGAGTAAATGTCTATTTTTACGGTAGAACTGCACTTTAAAAATAGCTCCAATCAGTGAGACTCTTTTCCCCCATATGTTAAAAAGTTATACATGAGTTAAAATAGCTCAAATTGCTTAAATTCTTCCAGATTCAGGCACTTTTCTTTTTCTATTTTTTTTCTCTTTTGATGCGGGGAGAGGAGAGGGATACTAAATACAAAACAAGAACTTTTCTTTCTGGGCTTCTTCAACCCAGGGTTTGTTCTTTGAGACTTTTACTAGTAGCAAGATTTTAAATCAAAATTTGAGATTTCTGACTGTTAAAAAAATTCATTAATGTTTGGCGAGTACAGTCTTCCTGGAGCGATTGTTTATTTTTGTTGCTGAGAGCAATTAGCTAGAACCGTCACAGTTGCAGCTGTTAGATACTATAAGCTCCAGCGGAGATCACAAAAAGCCTTATGCACATTCAGAGTCTGTATTTGGATTGTTTTCAATGGGTGATTCTTCTGGAGTATACTGTGTTAGCAGATTTGATTGGGTGATCATGAGCCAAATCAAATGTACAATGGATCGTCAGCATGCTGTGCTGATCAGTCACTTAAACACCTTGGTCTACTCCTTGTTTGCTGCTCTTCACTTGTTGGGGCTTTTGTGAGATAATCTGCATGTGCGGGTTTGAGAAAGTTTCACAGGTACAATCTGGAGCTCATCAATTTATGTCTTTAAGGAAGACTGGCTCCTTAGAGAATGTTGGCTCCAGTTGAATGCCCAACATTTCAGAAACAGCAACTCAAATGAAGGGAGTCTTTCTCTAATTTTATAGTGTCTGCACCTTTGCCTTTGTTTGTTTTTTCTGTTTTTAATTGTGCTTTAGGTGAAAGTTTACAGAGCAAATTTTCCCATTCAGTAGTTTGTGCATAAAGAGTTCCATGACATTGGTTGCATTACCCTCAATGTGTCAGCACTCTGCCCATTTCTGCCCTGGGTTCCCTGTTTCCTTTCGTCCATATTTTCTACCTCTTCTGCCTTCTCATCTTTGCTTTTGGGCAGATGTCCTTTTGATCTCGTATAATTGATTGTGCTAAGGAACATGTTCCTCTCAGGTGTTGTTGTTTCTTTTATGAGCCTCTCTATTGTTTGGCTGAAAGAGGGACTTCAGTTCTGGGTCAAAGGGTGTCTTAGGGCCACAGTCTCGGACCGGGGGGCGGTCCTCTAGTTCTGTCAGACCAGTAAGTCTGGTCTACATTTTTCTCCTGCTCCGTCTGGGACCCTCTGTTGCAATCCCAGTCAGACAGGACGGTAGTGGTAGCTGGGCACCATCTAGATCTTCTGGTCTCTGGGTCATCTAGGCTGTGGTTCATGTTGTTCGATAGTCCTTTGGACTAACTGCTCCCTTGAGTCTTTAGTTTTCTTCACTCTCCTTTGCTCTAGTCAGGAAGAGACCAATAGTTGTATCTTAGATGGCTGCTTGCAAGCTTTTAAGACCCTGGATGCTACTCACCAAAGTAGGATGCGGAACATTGTCTTTATAAGCTATGTTGTGCCAGTTGATATAGATGTCCCCTGAGTCTATGGTCCTTTTCCTTCGAGCCTAGGAACTTCATCCCACAAGGTGTTTAGTTATGTCTAAAAAGTTTTTATGATTGTGCCGCTTGTGTGCTCTATCATCTATATTAATATACGTGCAGCACCTATAATTACGTATGTAGAAATATCCATAACCAAACCTATATCTGCAGGTGAGTGTGCTCGTGTACACCCTCCCACACCTCTTTAGCATACCTATCTACTAATGTATCCATTAGTAGATTATTATCTGTTAATGCTGTTGTTGCAGGATTGTGTTATAGTAACTACCGTAGTTGCGTTTTACTCTCGCATTCCTCTGGGTGTCTTCCTTTGCCTTGGTCATGTTGTGCTGACCTCCCCCATATTGTGTATTACCTTTCACTTCACTTATATTAACATGGGTCTTCTATCTATAATTTTCCATCCCTCCTCCCCCATCCCTGGTAACCATGAAAGACTTTTTTTTAACTGTGTGTAAACCTTTTCTTGTTTTTTTATAATAGTGGTCTCATAACCATATTTGTCCTTTTGTTATTGACTTATTTTACTCAACATAATGTCCTGCAAATTCATCCGTGTTGTGAAATGTTTCGAGGATTCATCATTATTCTTTATCGTTCTGTAGTATTCCATTATGTGTATGTACCATAGTTTGTTTATCCGTTCATTATTGATGGGCACTTAGGTTGTTTCCATCTTTTTGCTATTGTGAATAATGCCACAGTGAACATGGGTATTGTCTTAGGCTGGGTTCTCTAGAGAAGCAAAACCAGTAAAGCTTATAAATAGATTTATATCAAGGAAACAGCTCATGTGATTGTAGAGGCTGGAATGTCCCAAGTCCATGGATCAGGATAGAGGCTTCGCTTGATTCACGCAGCTGCAGGGGCTGGTGAACCCAAAATTGGCAGGTCGGAGAGCAGGGCTCTTTGCTCACAGGCTGTAAAAATCGATGAATCCCAAGATTGTCAGGCAAGACCGCAAGGCTTCTCCTGATTCATGTAGCTGCAGGGGCTGGCGAACCCAAGATCAGCAGATTGGAGAGCAGGGCTCTGCTCACAGGCTGTGAAGATCGATGAATCCCAAGATCAGCAGATAAGCTGATAGCTCAAGTCTCAAGATCCAGAGGTCAGATGAACAGGAGGTAGCCACAGGATCCAGAGTGAGCAAAAAAGCCAGAAGGTCTACTTATATTCAGATGCGGGCCACACACCCAAAGGAAACTCACAGTAGATTCCATCATGGGAGTGATTACATATGAACACTGAGAATCATGGTCCAGCCAAGTTGACACACAATCTTAACCATCATAGGTGTGCATGTCTATTCTTGTCATGGCTTTTATTTCTTTAGAGTATATACTTAGGAGTGGGATTGCTGGATCATCTGCTATTTCTGTTTCTAGCTTTTTAAGGAAGTGCCATATCGTTTTCCATAGTAGTTGTACCATTTTACATTCCCACTGGCAGTGTATAAGAGTTAAAATCTCCCCCAAACTTCCCCAACATTTGTGATTTTCTGTTTTTTCTTTTTTTTATTAGTGCTCATATTGTTGGGGTGAGATGGAATCTCATTGTAGTTTTGATTTGCATCTCTCTAGTGGCTAATGATAGCGAGCATTTCTTCATGTGTTCATTAGCTACCTGAATGTCTTCTTTAGTGAACTGTCTGTTCATATCCTTTGCCTATTTTTTAATTGGATAGTTTGTCTTTTTGTTGTTGAGGTGTTGAAGTTTTCTGTGAATTTTTGAGATTAGAACCTTGTTGGATATGTCATGGCCAAAATTTTTTCCCAGTTTGTAAGTTCTCTTTTCACTATTTTGGAGAAGTCTTTTGATGATCATAAGTATTTAATTTTTAAGAGGTTGCACTTTTGCCTTTGGATAGCATTTTGATAGAAGAGTGTATATGTAAGTGTATGTGCATGTTTAATAATCATGCTGTTTTATGATTAACAATATGCTTCTACATAAATTTTCTCATTTGAATCTAACAAGAACCTGAGAGGCAGGGAATTCTGTGTTGTCCCCATTTTACAGTTGTGTAAATGGTCTCCAAGTTAGTGGGTAGCCATGCACCTGCTTACTTTTCTATACCACAGATGCTTATTTTGTGCAAAAAGAAAATGCTTATTTTGTGTATTTTACTGCTAGTGTACTTAGCTAAAGCAGCTTGATGGACTCACCTTTATTTTAAAGGCTTGTAGAGATTGCTATAATGTACAAAACTAATTTATAGTGGCTTCTCAGTAGAGTGGGTTGGAGATATGTTACCTAGTCTATTTGGGTAAACAATTTGGTGACCTCAGAAGGTTCGGTAATCATATTATAAGTGGGAATCCAAAATGCACGTTAAAAGTTTGTTTCCTGCTAGTTAGCATAAATTAATTCAAAGTCATTATATTTTGATGAGATTCAAACACTTATATAAAGGTATTTTTAGAACAGCCTTTCAAATGGCAATTGATTGTCCAGATGGCAATCTGTTTGATCAGCCAGTTTGGATCTCTTACTAAGTCAAGTGGAGTAGTTCTTCTTTAATCTCACTCCCCTCCAATAAAAATTTTCATATAATTAGAGAGGTGTGAACACTGGTGAGTTGAAAATTAATCTAGTCATTTTCTGTAAGTATTTTCTCTCTCTTTAGATAACATTATTTTTAAATGAAACTGTAGTCTCTGGTGATACTCATGTTTTGAACTGACCACACAGAAATTTCAGCAAAATATAAGATCCCAACCCCCAACCCACTGAATCATAATCTGCATTTTAACCAGATTCCAAGGTTGATTCATATGTCCATTAAAGTGTGAGAAGTGCTCTGAAGCATTGTTTTTCAAACTTGAGCTTACATAGGATTGACCTGGAGAACTTGTTAAAATACAGATTCCTAGTGCCAGGGATTGATTCTGGAGTTCATGCCCTGAGAGTGTTCCTGACCCTGGGAATCTGGCCACCTTGGTTGGATGGCCCCTGGGCTGGGATATTACAAGTATTAGTTGTGTGCTTGGACTCAGTGAGGTTTGAGCCCAATTTGCAACCATTTCTGGATACTTTTGTCAAGGGCTGGAGATGGAGTCTGCAACAGTTCCACCTTTAATGATTGAAAAGTTGCCCTGCAAAGGACTGAAGTTGATGGAAACCTGCTCTATGGTCAGTAGGAGAAGGGAAGAGCTATACAGAGATAAATAGAATAGGGAAATAATGTCCAGACAATTTCCAGTAAACAGTTTAATGGGTTGGCCAGACGCTTTGCCCCTTATCCAGCAAAATTGCACGTCTCACCTTTTCTAAGACACCACTTCCTTCTAAGAACTCTGCCAACTTCTCATCACTTCCCTTGCCAAGTACAGCAAACACAGACCAGACTCTCAGTTGAGGGGGCCAGCAGGTTTTTCCTTGTTAAATTGATTTAGGGCAGTTCTTCTTGGACAGCAGAGGCTTAGCGACCTACTATCTTGCCTTAAGGCATTTTTATGTGTTTGTCCATTGAGAGAGTAGATAACTTTGAGGCTTACAAACAATACTGTCTATCTGCGTGGTCAGGAAGTGCTGAATGCCACCCCTGGAGGCTTCTAAATCTGAAAGGATATACAACGTGGAAAGGATTTTAATAGGTATGTTTGTATTCCTGTCAAAATAAAAACTGTTCGAGTTGAAGCCGGCCCTGTAAGCTGTGTTTATGTTTGTTTCATAAAGTTTTAACACAGCAGTGGCACGGGAAAATTCACACATACCCGAAAGGTAAATTTTTTCTAGAGGATTTTTTTCCTACAACATTTAAGCCATTGTTTATCCTCTGTGGTTCGCATTAAGTGTTTGATATGTCTTAATGAAGGAAAAAAGTTGCTTCGCTGCTTGTGGGGAGCGCCATACTTTGCAAACTCTTCTTTTTTTTAAGCTTGGAAATAAATCTTGGGTATGTGAGGCTTTACTCATTTGACCTTAATTTTCAATGTCTTCCTTTAATAATAAAGAGGAATTCATCCATAGGTATCTAAAGTAGCTGCTATGAGTGGAAGTTCCTATGTGACATGCCTCAGGATGTTTAAAAACTTTACCCCTTATATATTTCTTTTGTTTCAGTTTCTTTCTGGTGTAGTTTTTGGAATAATGTAACAGTCTGAAAAATTTGTACTAGGAAAAAGTTGAGTTTAGTATTCATTTTGGGGATGGCATGTATGTTTCACTTGCCAATTTTTTCACAAATAGACCACTAGGTCCTTTTTCCTAGTCTGTCTTCGTCTGGAAGCTCCACTGAACCCTGTCCACCATGGGTGACCCTGCTGGTATTTGAAATACCAGTAGCATAGCTTCCAGCATCACAGCAACACGCAAGCCACTGCAGTACGACAAACTGATGAATGTGTTGAAGTTGTCAAGGATTTCACTTTACTTGGATCCAGAGTCAACGCCCATGGAAGCAACAGTCAAGAAATCAAATGACATGTTGCATTGACAAATCTGCTACAGAAGACCTCTTTGAAGTGTTAAAAAGCAAAGATGTTACTTTAAGGGCTAAGGTGCACCTGACTCAAGCCATGGTATTTTCAGTCACCTCATATGCATGAGAAAGTTGGGCAGTGAATAAGGAAGACTAAAGAAGAATTGATGCCTTTGAATTATGGTGCTGGCGAAGAATATTGAATATACCATGGACTGCCAGAAGAACAAACACATCTGTCTTGGAAGAAATACAGCCAGAATGCTCCTTAGAAGGGAGGAGAAGAGACTTCATCTCACATACTTTGGACATGTTATCAGGAGGGACCAGTCCCTGGAGAAGGACATCATGCTTGGTAAAGTAGAGGGTCAGCAAAAACAAGGAAGATCCTCAATGAGATGGATTGACACAGTGACTACAACAGTGGGCTCAAGCATCACAACGATTGTGAGGATGGCACAGGACCAGGCAGTGTTTCATTCTGTTGTACATTGGGTCATGATGAGTCAGAACTGACTTGATGGCAACTAACTAACAACAACAACATGTATAAGTACTTACTATATCATATTACAATACCTAAAAGCTGTCAAATAATTCTAGAAGTTTTAGTTGGAAGGAACCACTTGATTAGAAGAATAAAATGATTGTTTCACTGAGTATCCACCTTTAGCCTAGCATTGTAGGAGACACATCACAATTCTACAAACTGAGTTGTAGTGTTCTGCTCTTACAGAACAGAGGCAACGGAGCTTAAGTGAATTCCCAAGATTTATTTGCAGAGCTGAGATTTGAACTTGGGTGTTTCTGATTCTGGGACCCACTCTCCACATACACCTTGTTTCAGTGAAAGTTGAGTAAAATGGAATTGAGTTCATGTGGCCATCAAAAATGAAATGCCTAACATGGATATATACCACCTCAGGGTTTTAAAGTTTTTAACATGTATTTTAATTTGATCCTTATAATCTTATGAAATAGGGAAAGTGCTCATTTACAGGTGGGATGGGGATGGATAGGTGAGAATTTGAAACTCAGACGTTGAAGGACTTGCCAGGTGGAATAAGACCTGTAAATGGCAGAACCTCGGCCCTTTCGATGCCAAACTTGATATGCTTTCTCATGCCTGCCCTACCAGTTTTTTACAAGTGTATTTAAAAGAGAGGCTGGAGAAGTTGTTGAGCAGAATATCGTAAAATACCCAAATTTCATACAAAGGCTTGTAAAATATACCTTTACCTCCATGCCCTTCTGCCTCCCTTCTTTATAACCTGACCCCAGCAGGAAGGGTTGGGCTGAGGGCCCCCTAGATGAAATGCGTTCATAATTGGTGTATTATTTTCCCAGGGCTGCCGTTACAAATACCACAAACTGGGTGGCTTTTAAGAAATTTATTATCTCACAGTTCTGGAGGCCAGAAGTTCAAATCAGGGTATCGGCCTTGTTGATTCCTTCTGAGAACTCTGAGAAAGAAACTGTTCCGTGCCTCTCTCGTGGCTGGTGGCTCCCAGTAAGCTCACCATTCCTTGACTTGCAGTTGCATCTGTCTCTGTTATCCCATGGCCATACTTATCTGGTTCTATGTATCTCCTCTTTGATAAGGACATCAGTCATATAGGATTAGGACCCCCCCCCCCCAACTCCAGTATGCCCTCATGTTAACCTAACTGATAGCATCTTCAAAAACCCTATTTCTCAACAGAGTCACATACCCAGAGACTGGGGGTTAGGACTTCAACATATCTTTCTGGGAAACACAATTTGATCCATAACCATCAGCTTCTAATCTAATAATATTCGATACCCATATCTTTAGAGCTTGATTTTCTTAGGAGAAACAATTAAATGTCCTGCCCTTTTTCAAGTTAGATATTCTTTCTAGTGGCTTGTTCGTGCTTAGTATAAATGTTTGTAGATCTTTTGGCTTCCTAGATCCACGTCTGCCTTAAGTTGCAGCTTCGTGTTCATGTCATTAATTTTTGTTTACATGAAGAGGAGGTTTTGCTTCCCTCAAGAAATTTTTAACCTTTTTGCATGAGAGAAATTTGGAGTTTGAAAGTAGTGTCCAATGTGAACACCTGTGACTTAGATAGTATATGTTGCAGGGGGTGAGCTTTCTATTCCAGAGGGTACTTTGCTTTCATATGACCTATCATACCCACACATCTGGCTCTGTCTGGTCATGTTTGCACATCTCTTCTTGTCTGGTCAACCCAGGCTTGGGAAGCCACTGGTTGACCCTGCCCTGAGCCAGCCTGAGAGGGTTGGCAAAACTTCCCCTGGTCCCGCTGTGAATCCCTCAAGCCTGAGAGGGACAGCAGATGGTTGAGCTAAACTTGGAGCCACACCTCTACGTAATGATGAAAAATAACCAGCCTCCTGGTAAGTGGAAATCAGGACCTGTGCACCTCTTAATTCCAATAAACAAGACTTTGAAACAAGCACAAAGCAGGTTTGATGGAAGAAACCTTCCATAGTTAGTGGTCTGTCTTTGTTAGTACTTTTTTTGCACTTAGGAAAGATTTTCATGTAAGTACTTTTTCATCTGTTTAGTCACTATACATAGACTGCTAGGACTGAGAAATAATCCTATGTGCCCTTCTGGTATAAATACTCTCTGTAAATGCCAAAAATGTAAGACAGCCTCCAAATGAGGATGCAGAGTCGCTGTCTGCACTGTGTAAGCAGCATGGGACCTGTCGAGCTTATAGTTCTTCCACTGATGTCTGCCTCTTCCAGCACTTCTTGTAGCTTAGGCTTTTGTACCCTGACCTCTGTTAACTGGACTGTTGGTACCTTACTCCAGGAGAGCCAATGTATAGGCTAGCCATTGAGTGACGGGGCCAGTTACAGAGTGAGGAAGCAAGTTGGTAGAGGTCAGAGAAGCAGATAGGCAGGGCAGCTGAGTCCTGGTAGTAGTGGCACACCAAGGTGAAGATCTATGAACTTGTACTGTCTGGAGTGCCTCTAGCTATTGGCTCCACATCTTGTCTCCATGAAGCACGTTGTTGGTCTCCTGTGAGATCCCTATCTTCCTCGTTACCATGCATGTCCTTACAATGACACTCCCTTACTTAAGCTGGCCTATGTGAGTCTTACCTGTGTGAGTCCATGAACATGATAGCACATGGCTAAGAGAGCAATCAGTCTCTGGAGTCAGACAACTTGGGTTCCAATGCCAGCTCTACCTGCTCCTAGCTGGTGAGCTCTCAGGCAAGGTTCTTAACCTCTGTGAGCGTGTTTCTTCTCCTACCAAATGAGATAACAGTACCTACCTCGGAGCCTCAGAGTGTTAGAAGAGTGAATAAACAAGAGGTGACCCCTTTAGCATATTGCCTGACACATGGTAGTGTCCAGAAGATGTTGGCTGCTATTGTTACTATTGTTGTTATCATTATTACTCAGAGGAGGCTAATGAGTATACTTCCCTTTGCTGAGACAGTACTTAGTCCCAGAGCTCTTGTCCAGCTCTTGACCACTGCTGTGATCTGGTTGGGCTTTTTAACAGTGACATGAAGGGATACAACGCTTTTCTTTGCTTTCTCTAAGCCCCATGGAACTCTCTGACTCTCCCTTAACCTGAACTATTTTCAGCTGCCCTTGTTTAAAAGCGAAACATCTAGCCTATACAAGGAACTTCAAATGCCACGAGCCTTGGATTACTGTAGGATTGTCATACCAGGATAAATAATATTTATACGGTGTCCTCCGTAACAATGTGTGCACCTTAAGTGTCTCTCTGTCAACTAATTTTATAAAAGAAAAGGATTTTAATGAAATTCCTGTATCTTTTCCCAAACTAGTGTTGTTGCTCACTGAAGTACACAAACAGACCACAACATTTTGAACATGTCTTTTCTCCTTTGAGGGCCCTCCTGTGGGCTTCTGCACCAGAAGGTAAGCAAAGATGGTCTTTTATCTTTGGACTGTTCACCTTTGGCTCAGTGCCCTCCTGCCTGTGTACAGGAAAGAGAAGAAAGAAGTAATTATTGAAGTGAATTTCCACACTGTCTGTGCTGTGACCTCCTTCTCTGGTAGCCAACTTTTTAAACAAGCATCTTAATATTTCAGCAGATGGTGCTAAGGTTTGTGAAAGCAGCCTACATTATTCCCAGTTCATCCCCACATTTCTGGATTCTTTTGTAATTAGCTCACCACATGGGTGGAAGTGAGCTGAGATGTAACCTAAACCCATGGAGCTTGGAAAGAGAGAAGCATCTGGCGAGAGGAGCAGGGATAATCTTGCTTTGCTCGGAGGGAGTTGCCCCAGAGGTGAGCTTTATGAGATTAACAGCAGCTGAAAGTCATTGCAGCTGTGTTCTGTAGTCTGTCTTGGCTACCCATTTGCTTCCAGATACAATTCAAGTATTGATTTTGATTTATAGAGCCCTTTATCATGTTTGTCTCCAGCTGGTTTTCCTTGGAAATGGACTCTTGCTTTTTGGTGTATTATTTTCTCATTGTCTGTATTCCTACATTTTGTACATGTGTCTGGGGATTTCATGTCGAAGGTGTTACAATCTTAGAAAAGTATCGAGAGATTCTGTGAACAAATAAGACGTTCTTAAGGAAATGCTGTGAGACTGAGTTTAAGCTAAGTGCTTTACCAGGTTAGGGTCAGTGATACTAATTTTCTAATGGTACAGCTATTTTTCTAATGTTAAACCCTTCGTACAAGCAACTTGTTCTTTTACAACCCATTCAATATCTAAGTAATACTGGTCACATGAGCATTTCTTCATTCATTTATATGGCACAGCATCATCTGCAGAGACCTCCAATTATTTGAGGTGGCATCTTTTTTCCCCTTGATGTTGAAATTGGGTGAAGCAGGATTGGATGGCCTTGTCAGGCTCACAAGGAACCCCACAAAGGGCTTGAGGATGAAAAGCACTTTAAAACTGGAAGTTGTGATAGTTTCCCAGTGATGGAAAGAGTGCATGTACAATTTAATAATATCTTTACTAAGAATTTTCTTTTGTCCAAGTATCTAAGAAGTCAAGAAAGATGTCTTTCCCTTATGACATATTCCCTAGTCCACCTTTGTTTCTGCTTTGAACAGTAACTGTGCCTTCAGCAGGGATTTGCTGGGTAATGGTTGTTAAAATAATCTTTAGTACATATTAAAGATTTACTGTGACTCAGGCACTGTTAAATGGCTTATAAGCATTTTTATTCAATCCTCCTGACAACTCCACAGGTAGCTAGGTTATTATCTTGTTTTATAGACAAGAACCCTGGGGTTACCCAGGTAGTCGGTGGTAGAAACTGGGACTCGAATCTAAACCCATCAGACATCAGAGCCTGTCCACGGAGACTGAATGCTAACCTCTTGGTAGCTGCTTCTCTGAACTTTCCTGCTCCTAGTTGTCACACTTCTTCCTTGTATTCTTAACTTTGTCTCCTTCCTATTTACGAGCTGAACTACCCCATGTACACTCTATGCTATGGAGCTGAATTAGGAATGGAATGGCGGGAAAACATCAGATCTTAGTTCTAACTAACTTTGCAGATAAATGGTTTGTTACTCAGGGAGAAAATACTCTTTAGAACAGCAAGATAAGAATATCAAAGATGAGGTGGAGTGGCTAATGAGAAGGAGAAGCCCTGCTTCATCAAGTGGATAGCTTCTGTTAGTAGGTCAGAAAGTATTTGTGTTCCTCCTACTCTCTGCACATGGCAAAATATCTAGGTGTTGTTTTCCTCACGTGAGGGAATATTTAACTGTCAGAGGAGAGTGAATAAATGCTCTGAAATGGGGTCCCTCCATGAGTACCTAGCTTTCCTTGTCTTCATCCGTATGATTAACTTCTTTCCTTATAATTATTTGAGGCTTCTTGTGCCAAAGGCCAAGTTGGAATGCTTTACTGACATTTTTACAGAAAGCAAATGCCTGATATTCTAGCCTTGGAAGCGAGAATTCCCCTCCTGAATATTAAACAAATTCAAATAGCAAAGGTACTCCTAAGGAATCCTCCTTGGCCAGATGGATCAGGGATACATTTCCAAAATTAGTGCTGCACAGAGAATTCTCTCTCATGGACTAATTCTTCTCTCCCTCTCTGAGGACCATCTGTCTCATGGGCAGAAGGAAAATAGGCATCTGTTCAGATCTGCAGGGTTGCCACCTGGACCCATTCCTATAGTGCTTTCAAGCAGGGGATTGGGATGTCTTTGGGCCAACCTAAAGCCTTAAGTACTAGGTCTTGAGTAAGGAATCATAGAATCAAGACAAAATAATTTTGATCTAGAACCTGGTTTTACAGAGCAAAGATTGGTGAGTAATGTATCATTTTAGCCTAGGGGCTGGCAAATGTTTTCTGTAAAAAGCCAGATAGTAATTATTTTAGGCTTTGCTGGCCACGTGATCTCTTTCACAACGACTCACCTCTGCCATTGTAGCCCAAAAGCAGCTGTAGATAATACATAAATGAATGAGCCTGGCTGTATTCCAATAATATTTTTCTTATTGTTGGTCTTTATAAAACAGATGATGAGCAGGATTTGGCCCATAGGCCATAGTTTGCCGACCCTTGTTCTAGACCACCAGAATTCAATATATACGGGAGATTTTCCCATCAAGGGATTTGGATTCATACAATACAGTTGACAACGTTGATGTTGGTTTAACATAGTTTTGCCCCCCACCTCCAGAGTGTTTACTGCTTATTCACAGTTCTGTTTATTTAGAAATAATTTCATCATAAATACAAGATGTGATCAAGATGACCCATGTCAATGTTGGACTCCTGGTGGAACACCAGGTGCCACTGAACATCAGTCAGAACACATCCACTTAGATATGCTACTTTTGAACTGAGTGCACTAGCTCACTCCTGAGACACGGGGTACAACAAATAAAGTTAATCAAGTTTAGACGGTTCCTTTACTTCTAGACTTTGCCCCATATGGGTTAGAGTTCTTCAGCATGAAACCAATAACCACCTCCTAATGACGCTGTGAGTGGTTCAATATTCCACAATCACAGTGATAGATTTAGGCCCAGTAACTTCATTCCCTTCCATATTTAGGCTCTGAAGGGATACATTGGGGATGGGGGGAGGAGCTGCAGATGTGAGCCACCAAAATAAACATACTTATGACAGAACGGATGCTTCCTGTTTGGTTGGGCTTAAATTCTTTATCTCCAGGCTGATGGCTAACTGTCTAGGCAAGTGAATAAAAAATTGTTAAGAAGCTAGAACATGAATACCAGTCAAATGTTTCTTTTGCATAATTTCCTCTCTCTTCATTCTCTATGGGGAGGAATGGTAATTGTGCTCATCTGAATCTTCTTTCACTGCCCGATTAAAGAGACTATGCCTTGTTAGACGTTTCCAGTATTTGCCTTTTTATTTGTGGTCATGATATATGACAAGGAGAGGTACTAACTTCTTTCATAGGTAATTGAAAGGTGAAATTAACATTTATGCATCAGTTTTGAGACTTACTTTCTTTGACTGGAGGAGTCAAGCAACTGGCAACTACTTTTGCCTCACTCAAACACCTCGGTGTTGGGAAACTCGATGCCCGTAGACATCACCGTTTATGCACTTGAGAGCTTGTTTTTGCTAGGATAATTCACTGTCAAACAACAGAGAAGAATGAATGAGAAATGGAAAAAGTATGGAATTGTAGGATGATTGCTGACTTATTTCCTCTCATTTTTTTTCCTAGTTCAGTAAACTCTAAGCATCTAGGTAGCAAATGATGTGTCTTTAATTGAACTTTTGCTCCTGTGGGATGGCCAGGGCCTGTTTGACTTTGGGAAAAGTTTCTTCCTATGCAGTAGTCTTAGGAAAAATGGTGCAAGCAGTCACTTGTTATACTCTCATTTGTGTTATGTATGCTCACCTAGTGTGCTTTTGTATCGACAGATATTTGTGAAGTCCTTGAAGGGACTGGCAGCTGAGTTACCATCTAAGATCTGAGGAAGTAAAAGGGCAAGGGTGGAAAAAATTATGTGAATATACAGTTTTTACATTTTTTTTTTCATTAGATCAGAGGAAGAGTTGTGGAAAATGAGTTAAAAAATATAAATATGACTACATACAATGGTATTGGCTTCTTACGGGAAATAGTTCATTTTTCAGTGCATGAGATCCTCAACGACTTAACATAAATTAGTGAGAAAGACAAGTAAAAGGCAATTGCCATACAGAATGAGAAGGATGAGAACATCAGTGTGTAGTAGAACAGAGGGGGAGCATCTAGCTTGGTCTTAGGGAGTCAGAGAGCTCTTCCTGGCAGAAATGACATTTAAGCTGAGAACCCTGAAAGATGAGGGGGAGTTAGCCGGGCACCAGTGAAAAGCAGGGAGAGGCATGTAGTGTATGGGATCTGGCCTGTCCAAAAGCCCAGAGGTGAGAAAGAGGATATGTGCATTGAAGAACTTTCTAATAGTTCATTTTAGCTAGTGTAACCTGTTGCCGTCAAGTCAATTCCAACTCATAGCGACCCTATAGGACAGAGTAGAACTGCCCCATAGAATTTCCAAGGAGCGCCTAGTGGATTCAAACTGCTGACCTTTTGGTTAGCAGCTGTAGCTCTTAACCACTATGCCACCAGGGATTCCTTAGGTAGCGTATAAACCAGAACCAAACCCGGTGCCATTGAGTTGATTCCGACTCATAGTGACCCTACGGGGCAGAGTAGAAGTGTCCCATGGGGTTTCCAAGGAGCGCCTGATGGATTTGAACTGCCGACCTTTTGGTTAGCAGCTGTAGCTCTTAACCACTATGCCATCAAGGTTTCAATATAAAGACAAAATATACTTACTCTGTACTCCCTAACTGGGAGTACACTATATAGAGTATAGGGACAATAGAGGGAATAGTGAGAAGCAAGCCTTACATGTATGAATAGATCTTGATAGACTTTATTATATCAATTATTATATACCATGTTAAAAAAGATCAGAATTTTTTCCCAGGGTCAGTGGGTTACTTTGAAGAGTTTTAAGCAAGGGAGTGATACAATGAAATTGATAATTTTGGAAAAAGTATAAATGATGGATTGGAAAGGGGATAAGATTGGAAGCAAGGAAACTTGTTAGACCATTGCACTAAAGCAAATGAGAGATTATGGTATCCAATTTTAAAATCTGTCCAATTAGGAATCAGTGGCTATAGAACTTTAAAAAAAAAAAATTCTATTGAAAATTAGGGCAAAAGAAGGGTAGGAGTCTTAGATGATGGTGATATTTCTGACTTGGTTTTGCCATACACTGAGTTGGTTGTTTTTTGAGATGGGGAGCAATGGAGGAGAATCTGGGTTAGAGGGAAGAGATGAGTTAGCGGTTATTATCAAAGCCTTTGGGAGTCCCTGGGTGTACAAATGGTTAACATGCTTGGCTGCTAACCAAAAGATTGGCAGTTTAAGTCTACCCAAAGGCTTCTTGGAATAAAGGCCTGGCAATCTACTTCCGAACAGCCTGCCATTGAAACCCTATGAATCACAATTCTGCTGTGACTCACGTGGGATCGCCATGAATCAGGATTTACTCAAAGGCAACTGGTTTATCAAAGCCTTTATAGCTATTTGAAAAGAGGACCAAATTATACTTAGCATGTCAAGTGCGTACAGAGATGAATCAAGTTATGGAGGTCCTTGAATGCTCTGTCTGAGCCCAGGTTTGCAGGTTAGGAAAGGTGGCGTGATCTGAGCTGTATATGAAGCAGAACTCAAGAGATGGAAGAGGACTAGGAGGCCAAGCAACTATTCCGTTAGGTCAAGTGAGAGGAAAGGAAAGTGCCTGTGGAAATGGAAGGAAGAGGCTTGGGAGAAAAGGTAGAAGTTGATGGAATTTGACAGTAATAGGAAGAGTTAAATACAATCCCAAGGCATATGCCCAAACGGCCAGTTGCTAGCACAACTAGTCCACTCCTACCTTTCTATTCTCACCTTATACTTCCTTTCATATGTCTGCATCTCAGACAACCTGGACAGTTTGAACTGCAAACATGAAAGCTTCATTTTTATGTATCTCCTCTGCCCCCCTCTATACTTCATTTTGCCTTCATCTTAAATCCCCTTCCCCACCTATGAAACCCTGATGAGCCTGGAAGGGAGAATAGGTTTCAATAAGCAAAGGAAGCCTTTTCTTCCCAAGTTTCACTTCAGATACCACCTGCATCCTCTCCTCTTGGACTGAAGTCTATTGTCGGGTCTGTATCTTGGTTAATGACTTCCACATCTGGCTCAGCTTGAAGCTCGTTGAGGGCATATGTCTTGATTTATTCATGTCTGTTCCCCCACTCCCCACCCCCCCATACCTAGTAGTTTCTCAGTAAAGATTTTGCACATGCTTATTGGAGTCAAATAGTCTGGAATTGAATCAGTGCTCTATCACTTTTTGGTTCTCTTACCTGGAGCAACTTATTTCACCTCTTTGACTTTCAACTTCCTCGTGTGTAAATAGGCATTATAAAACCTCCCTTATAGGTCTGTTGTGAGGAATAAGTTCGATAATGCATATCCAGTACTTAGTGTGGTGTTGGCACACTAATGAGTGCTACCACTAATAGCATCTGAGTCATGAGGAGCCCTCTACAAAATGATTTTTTGGTAAACCAGAAAGGACACCTCTACTAATATATGTCCCAGAGTGGATGAATGAGAATACGTCCAGCTGGCTAATTCCGATAATTTTCCTATACTTCAGAAAAGCTAGCCGATACCTAAAACTTGCTAGCAGGAGCCTTATGGAGAAGAGAATTACAGTGTCATCAGCCCAACCACATCTAACCCAACCTTATTTTAACCCAGCCACACTCAGGATTAAAACATATCAACACTCTTTTTTTTTTCCTCCTTCTTAATCTACTAAATTATAGAATGAATCCTGTTCCCAAATGTGGGAAAATCATCTCGTTCCATATTACAAAGGACCTCTGTTCCTCCATCCTCAACTTGAAATGTCAAGATCACTCAGAAACTTCTTATAGATGCCCTAACCTGTAACCACTGGGCACCAAGTCAGTTCTAACTCATGGGACCCCATGTGTGTCAGAGTAGAACGACATACCATAGTGTTTTCAGTGGCTGTGATCTTTCAGAAGTAGATTGCCAAGCCTTTCTTTTGAAGTGCCTCTGGGTGGATTTGAACTGCCAACCTTTCAGTTAGTAGCTGAGTGCTTAACTCTCTGCATCACCCAGGAACTCCAATCCATGCTGTAGATAAATGATACACCCAAAAAAGTAGCAAATCTGATTATAAACGAGTTCATCTGTATTTGTTTCATTTAAAGAATGTTTACCACTACTTACTTCTTGTATTTATTCATAGCTATGCTCATTCTTAAAAGGATTCTTAAGATTTTATTTTACTTTTGTAAGAGATTAAATTGTATGCTTTCTGTGTGTATGTTGTTGTTGTTGTTGTTGTTTTGTGCTGTGGAGTCGATTCTGATTCAGCGACCCTACATGACAGAGTAGAATTGAACCATAGAGTTTCCTAGGCTGTGATCTTTATGAGAGCAGACCCCCAGGTCTTTTCTCTTACAAAGCATCTAGTGGGTTTGAACCGCTGACCTTTTCGTTAGCAGCTGAGCACTTAACCACTGTGCCACTGGGGCTCTCTCTCACTCTCTGTCTATATATGTATAAGCAACATCATGATAAACTGAAAAAATATTGAAGTTGTCAAGGATTTCATTTTACTTGGATCCACAGTCAGCGCCCACGGAAGCAGCAGTCAAGAAATCAAATGATGTATTGCATTGGGCAAATCTGTTGCAAAAGACCTCTTTAATTAAAGTGTTAAAAAGCAAAGATGTCACCTTGAGGACTAAGGTGCCCCTGACCCAAGCCATGGTATTTTCAATCACTTCATATGCGTGGGAAGGCTGGACAATGTATAAGGAAGACTGAAGAAGAATTGATGCCTCTGAGTTATGGTGTTGGTGAACAATATTGAATATACCATGGAGTGCCTAAAGAACAAACAAATCTGCCTTGGAAGAAGTACAGCCAGAATGCTCCTTAGAAGTGAGGATGGTGAGACTTCATCTCACTTACTTTGGACATGTTGTGAGGAGGTACCAATCCCTGGTGAAAGACATCATGCTTGGTAAGGTAGAGGGTCAGCAAAAAAGAGAAAGACCCTCAGTGAGATGGATTGACATGGTGGCTGCAACAGTGGACTCAAACATAGCAACAATTGTGAGGATGGTACAGGATTGGGCAGTGTTTTGTTCTGTTGTGTATGGTGTCACTATGAGTTGTATCCAACTTGACAGCAGCTAACAACAACAATATGAATATGTATAAATGTATATATGTATATGCATACATATACACAGACACACATCTATACATATACGTATTTTTTTTCAAGGTTTCACATGTGAGTTTCATCAGAAATGGTGGACTTTTCTATATTTGTGTAACTAATAGACTAGCCCATAGTCTATCAAGGTGACAAAACCTCTTTTCCTTCTGCGCACCCATCAGATAGGAAAAATTCATGGATATAATGAGTCTGTGGAGCCCTGGCGGTGCAGTGGTTAAGAGCTATGGCTGTTAACAAAAAGGTTGACAATTTGAATCCACCAGCCACTCTTTGGAAACCCCACTGGGCAGTTCTCCTCTCTCCTATAGAGTCGCTGTGAGTTGGAATCAACTTGACAACGGCAGCAGGTTTGGATTGGTTTTGAATGAGTCTGTAGTTCTTATTCCCTCATCTTCCCCCATGGACTTCTCTGCATGGTTCATAGTCTATCGATATTCTCCACATCCTGAAAGTTTACCATTTAACACAATCATCTTGAAATGAAATCAGTTTGTGTTTTTAATCCACATAGGCAGTTTCCCATTAAAATAAAGCTTTCACAGTTGAGTATCACTGATATCTTGTGTTCTTGAAAATGCTTGGTGATTAAAATCACCTTTTTTGTAAGCAGCTACCCACTGCTGCTCTCCACAGAGAATAATAAACTTCCATACACAGAAATATTAAGATACCACTTAGAGTATTAGAATGTTAACCACTTCCTGTGGCTGAGGCACAGGGGCCTTTTCAGCCCCAATGCTAGTTATCTAAAAATTGATAATACAGCCTAGCTTAAGTTGCCACTCTCCTGGGGCCCAGCTGCCTCCTGTAGTGCGGTGTGAACCTTTACTGTAATTTGTTGTGACTGATCCCTAATGCAAGTGTTAACAGTGGCTACTTGCCATGAGTAGGAAAGTGAGAGTTAAGTGTTGTTTATCCAGACAAGAAGTGATACCAAAATGGGACTGAAGGTGTGATTCTAATTTGCACCTCCGTTTCATTTGCCCGGAGGAACTACATTTCTTTGTCATTATTTCTGAATATATATACTGACAGGGGAAGGCTCACCAAATGCACTGCTAACAGATGTGACACAGGCAGTGACACGTCTGTGCAGCCCCTTGCCTTGCTCATTCATGCTTTTCTTCAAATAACCGTGTGCTTTGGAGGAAAGGTCCATGCCAGAATTACCAGAAATATCAGCCAAGTAGGAAACATGAGTACTGATGCCAGTGAACGTTTTGAAATGTGTCCATTGTCCTATGTCTTTTCTATATTATGATACCATATTTTGGAGCCCTAGTGGCGTAGTGGTTAAGAGCTCAGGCTGCTAACCAAAAGGTCAACGGTTCAAATCTACAGCCGCTCCTTAGAAACCCTATGGGGGCAGTTCTACTCTGTCCTATAGGGTCGCTATGAGTCAGAATCGACTCAATAGCACACGACAAAAACAGTACCGTATTTTTACATTGCACTGTGTAAAATAGCCTTATGATAAAAAAGTAGGAAACTGGTGTGTGTGTGTGTGTGTGTGTGTGTGTGTGTGTGTGTGTGTGTGTGTGTAGTGTGTGAGATAGGAAAGATAATAAAATAGTTTGACATCCGTAAGTGGTCTGTTTCAGCATTTCCCAAAGTTTATTCCACTGAACAGTAGCCTTACAAAACATTGTACTTTGTGAAAGAGAAATTCAGGGATAAAAAATTTCAGAAGATAGCAATGTATGTCAGAATATTAAAGGCTCAAAGAAATTCTACAGCAGAGCAATCTGTTTAACTTCCATTTTGCTGTAGACTTCCCATACTTACTTGATCATAGGAAACTTTTTTCTCCCCACTGAATGAATTACACCTTTGGAAGTACCAGCCTGTTCTGATTGTTAGGATAGATATTTCTTGTTATGTTAGTCAGCTTTGGGGATGGTCACAATATAGAAAATCAGTAGCTTTTGTAGCCCTGCTGTCTGGGATAGATATTGTGTTCTGGGGGCCTTCAGTGAGTTGCAGCAGTTTTTCAGTGGGAATATTATTGGCATCGGCATTACTTTTCGGTGTTGCAATCAATGTTAAACAGCTCTAACCTAAAGAAAACAGAAGTGTAAGTTAGGGGAATAAAGTGTATTGGGTATAAAGTGTATCAAGCTGAGGCCACTGTATTTTTCACTAATGCAATTGAGGAGAGAAGTCCTGCTAGAAACCTAATCTTAGCCACCGTAGGAGTCTTCACTAGTCAAATGCTGAGGAATGCTTCTACCCTGTAGTCTTGCTTGTTAGAAAGCCGTGTTGGAGGTTTTCAGGCAAATTGAGACAGTTCTTCATTTTTAGCACTTAACGTGTATTGTGAAAATAAAGCTTTAGAGATGCATGATCTATTAATGCCCTCCTTCCCCTGTGACTTCTAGCAATATCTCACAAATACATACTTTGAGTAGAATAAAGAAGTAAAAAAAAAGAACTGCAATATGAACTGAAAAGCGGTGCCTTGTAAACATTCAGGGCTGGAGAATGTATTTCTAGTAAATCAAAAGCAGCTCTGGC
Organism: Dugong dugon; assembly: GCA_030035585.1. NCBI lineage: Eukaryota > Metazoa > Chordata > Mammalia > Sirenia > Dugongidae > Dugong > Dugong dugon. Next base: position 28,162,143 of record CM057471.1, on the reverse strand, counting down.
TTCGCCAGCCAGTACTTAATCACTTCAGAGCATGACCTACATAATTGGTTTTCTTACTGTCATATGACAGACATATCACCCTGATGTTATATCAGAAAGCTGAAAAATAAACAGACGGCATAGTTACGGCTGGAGCTAGGAGACAGTAATGCCTGCAGATTCGCTCAGTTGCTGTTTTGAAGTTTACGCCTCAAGGTGCTGCTCTGTGAAGGGAATGAAATTCAAAGGGGGAAGTGCACAGATGTAAGTCAATGTTAAATCAAAGCTCTTTTTCAAGAGATTTTGGGAAGGCGTTACCACTGATATTCCCGTTTGCATGTGTGAACAGCACGTTGGGTAGGTTTACATGTATAACTGTCTTGTTTTTCCAAAACTTAGCCCCTTGCAGCATGAAATTCACACTGGTGAAGTGAAAGGATTAAGCCTCTAGGTAGTGCAGATTTGAGGGGTCTTCTTATTTGTTAATAAAGTGACTCAAGAGGAAATGAAGACATTTCACACTGCAGTCACACCTTGGGCACCTCAGAACTGGGTGAGCAGAGAACCATCTCAGGAACATGCAGCCTGTGGATCTCTGTGGGTCTGTGATCTTGCTCTGTGATGGAGCAGTCGCAGCAAAGGAAGACTGCCCAGGGTCTGGTTCCCCTGACTTGCTGGCGGTTTTCAGATAACTGTGCCTGGCCTTGTGTAGGGACTTGGTGCAGGGAGACAAACTCACATGACTAGTGCTGACAGGTTATCTTCAATTAAGTTGTAGCATGCACTGAGATCAGATTGTCCTACCTCAATTAAAGATGTTCTTCCCGCTGCAGTTGGTGCCGCAACGGAGAGGCTCAGGAATGGGCCAGACTACAACGGTCGGAAGCTCATCAGCTTCCTGCTAACCAACTGCAAACAAATCAGTGACTACCCTTCCTACTTGCGCTTGGCCTCCTCTGCTGTGGAGAAGTATGAGCTCTCCCCGTGGGCCAGTGTGAGCAATAGAAAGTAAGCAATGAAGGGGGGAACCTACCAAAGGTAGTTATAAATTATAGGCTAAAATCAATTTTTGCTAATAAAAGGTAGCATTAGTCTGTTGAGTTCTAAAATCCTACTTTTCTAAGTGAAGATTCGTCTTGTACCCAGTAAGTTTCCTCCCCGATACTGATCCATCACTGTTACCTGGGCTCTTGCCAATTCAGGAGAAGCCACTAGGTGAATGAGGAAGGCTGAATGGATAAGTTGATTCATTCAGCAAACTCTTATGCACCTGCCATGTACTGGGAACTGGAAACACCCAAAACTCAAGCTGCAGACAGACTACTATTGGGAGAGACAGTCCCGCCCAAAAGTTACTGTGGCTTAAGTGTTAATCTGAAGCACCAATGTGACTACTAAATTAATTACTAAAGCATAGTCCCTGTGGGAATAAATTTGCAAGAACAAGAACAACCAGAGAGCAAGAGCAACTTAAAGATGGCAGAGGACGTCACAGTGGTGTAGGGGAACAAGCATAATCTAATGGGGGGAGAGCTTTTATCATCACTGGAAACCCTGGTGGCATAGTGGTTAAGAGCTGTGACTGCTAACAAAAAGGTCGGCAATTCAGATTCACCAGGCGCTCCTTGGAAACCCTCTGGGGCAGGTCTGCTCTCTCCTGTAGAGTCTCTATGAGTCGGAATTGACTCAACGGCAACCGATTTGGTTTTTTGGTTTCGGTTTTAATCATCACCAAGATCCTTGTTCATACAAGGATCATTTTCTAATAAAGCAGATGGAAGACTGAAGGAAGAGGGCAAGGAGTAGTAAACATCTGGCTATTCACTTATTCCACGATATTTATTGAACTCAGTTCAGGGATACAGTGTGAACCGCACAGACATGGTACCTACTCTCATGGAGCTTACCTTCCAGTAGGGAGAGACAGGCATGAATAAATAAATGATCAAAATAATTATGTTGTTGTTAGTTGCCATGGAGTTGGTCCCAACTCATGGTGTCCCCATGTAAAACAGAATGAGATGTTGCCCAGTCCTGCACTGTCTTCACGATCATTGGTCTGTTCAAGTCCATTGTTGCAGCCACTGTGTATTTTGAGTGGCTTCCAACCTAGGGAGCTCATCTTCCAGCACTGTATTGGGCAATATTCTGTTGTGAACCATAGGGTTTTCATTGGCTGATTTTTGGAATTAGATCACCAGCCATTTCTTCCTGGTCTGTCTTTGTCTGGAAGCTCTGCTGAACTCTGTCTACCATGGATGACCCTGTTGGTATTTGAAATACCGGTGGCATAGCTTCCAGCATCATAGCAACACACAAGCCACCAGAGTATGACAAACTGACAGGCGGAAGAAAATAATTATGGGTTGTGATGAGTATTTCGAAGGGGACAAAAACAAGAGACTGAGATAGAGAACCGCTGGTGGAGCATGGCAAGGAAGCTATTTTTCATAGGGTATTGAGGGAGGAAGCATTTAAGTTGAGACTTGAATGAGAAACTAGTTGTAAAGAGAGTATGGGGAAGAACATTCCAAAAAGAGGAATCATACAAAGGCCCTAAAGTGGAAAGACCATCCTGTGGTTGAGGAGGTGAGAGTGAAACAGTATGACGGTCCATTGTCAGTGACAAGGAGAGCAGCACAGATGAAGCTGGAGAGAGAAGCAGGGACCAGTTAAGGCAGGGCCTTCTAGGTTATGGTAGGGAGTTCAGAGTTTCTTCTGTGTGTTGAGGGGCTATTGAAGCAGCTTAAACAAGGAGTGACTCGACCCCACTTTGTTTTTAAGCCCCATCACTCTTTGTGCTGAGTGGAGAATACACTGAAGGTGTGAGAGAGCTGTGGAAGATGAAGTGATGGCCGTGGCGGAGATAATAGAAGCAGAGACAAGGGAAGTGGAGACAGGTGGGCCCATTGGAGGACTATTTTGGAGGATTGGGTTTGGGGAGGGAAAGGGGAAAATGAAGTATAACTGAACCTATGAAGAAAGGCTCCGCTCTTTACATATTTTGTGGCAGGATACTGAAGATGACAGTTGTCCCATTTTCTAGGTCAGGAGCCCACAGACTACAGCCCATGGACCAAATCCAGCCCCTGACTGTTTTTGTGCAGCCTGCGAGCTAAGAATGGTTTTTACATTTTTAAATGGAAAAAAATCAAGACGAAGACTATTTTGTGTCCCATAAAAATTATATGAAATTCAAATTTCAGTGTCCATAAACAGTTGTATGGGAACACAGCCACGCTCATTCATTTACTTAGTTATTGTTTTCACACATCGGTGGCAGAGTTGAGTGGTTGCAACAGAAACCATGTGGCCCAAAAAACCTAAAATATTTACTGTCTGGCCTTTACAGAAAACATGTGCTGACCCCTGTGCTGGGTCCTTCAGCAGTCCCTGGGAAACCATGTTGGCCTTCATAGATGCCCATTTACCCAACACTTAGTACCTCTTGGCAGGAGCACTGTGAAGGGTGTGAATTTCTTGGTCTCTTCTGTCTATGAACTAAAGAAAGCCAGAGTTAAAGAAGAATTTTGTTCGTCAGCATTAGAGCCTTGACCTATTCCAACAGCCAATTAAGGCAGCATCTGGAAATTGAAGAGATAATAGAGGCGACCAGGGATGATAGTGAACAAAGCGCTCTGCCATGCTGGGACTTGACCCCTCTTCTCTGTCCTGGAAGGGACCCGCTGGCAGCTTCGGAGGGAAAACAAACACTAGGGTTTTGGCTGACCTGAGGGGAGAGGTACAAACTGACAGAAGTAAGGAAGGAAAGGTGTGCTGATTTTGCCCATTTTTAATTTAAATTCTCCAGGGCCTCTCTCCTGGCTGGATTCAGCTGTTTTGGCCCAGGAGAGGTAAAGTTCGGTGTCAGGCATCAAGCTTCCAGCCTCCAAATAGGGCTGGAGGCCATTCTCTTGGTCACCTCTTGCTATGGCCAAGTTTTTCTACAAGCAAGCCTATCGGAATCAACTCGACAGCAACGGGTTTCACTTTTTTTAAGCCTATCAACTGGAATGGTCAGTGCTGACTGATGAAACCAAAACCTGTTGCCCTCGAGTTGATTCCAACTCATAGCGACCCTATAGGATGGAGTAGAACTGCCCCATAGGGTTTCCAAGGAGCAGCCGGTGGATTCCAACTGCTGACTTTTTGGTTAGCAGCCAGAGCTCTTAACCACTACATGCCACCAGGGTTTTCAGAGCCCAGGCTGGCCAGGTCCACAGTGCTGCTCTCTCTCTCCTCTCTCTCACTCTCTCCCTGCTCCCCGCTCTCTCTCTTCTCTCTCTCTCAGGCTATCTGTGTGCTCCACACTGCCCTCTGCTCTCCCTGCACAGTCATCAAGAGGACTCCAGACTCCGTGGGTCTGCACGCTCTGCTGATTCACTTCTGGTTACATGAGAGCGACATTCCTACTGTCAGAAATGCCATTACAGCTTTCGATGGGTCAAGATAGTGTAAGTAGGACCCTGGCTTAACATTTGGAGCCTGAGATGTGAGGCTTCCTAGTGCAGTTCCTCACAGTCACGCATGCAGATAAAGATTCTCTCTGGGGCTCCCAGGGAAATTTCTAGAGCAGTCCCATGTCTTCAGTAGAGTATTTAATGTTCCTTTCTCATCTTTGTTTACTTCCTGTTCCTCTCTTCTTGACTTGATGTTCCATTCTGCCTTTGTTTATACCTCATGGAGAAATCTGAAAAAGAATATTGAGCAGGAAGCATTCTAAAAAAAAGAAAGAAAAAAAATCTGCTGTTCCAGCATTATTTTTTCATACTATGCTAATCATTTTTGAATATATTGTACAGATGGTAGGTTGTATTTTTGTGGAGAGTTTTTTCCAGCCACGTTCATAGACATGATCTTGAATTTGTAATGCTGTATTCCCAAGTGTCTTTTTTGGCTGTCAAAATAGTACTGTCTTTAAAATAAGTACAATGTAGATACTCTGGGTAAGACTGATTATTTCTACTCTCTTTCTCTCTTTATGAAAACTACCTATTTTTTTCTTGTTATAAGAACAACATATTCATTGTAGAAAATTGGAAAAGATAAAGGTAAAAAGATGAAAATAAACTGCTTTTAGCACCACTCTCAAAAACAACCACCATCTCTTCTTGCCTCCCCATCTTTTAATGGCCGCATGTTATGTTATGTATGTTATCAGTTCACCAAGTCTGTCTTGACTCTTGACATGTGCCAGATACTTAGGGGACAAAATATCTAGCTTGCAGGTCAGATAGTTAATAGTGTGGAGTGTGCATGATAGACTTAAAGATCGTGAGTTTGGAGGTGTACAGATCTGGGTTTTAATTCTAGAATTAGAGTTAAGTTGTATGTTCTTGGAAAGTTACCTGCCCGCTTTTTGACTGTAAATCAGGAACATGGTTATTTTGAAAGATACTGTGTAGAGCCTCACGTAGTACCTGGATGGGAGTCTTCTGGAGTACATTGTGATAGCAGAGTGCAAGGGTGACTCACACCTCTGAGCGTTACTGGGTGCAAGGCTTGTTCTAAGGCACACATATTCTGTAAAGGGCCACATAGTAAATAGCTGAGGCTTTGCCGACCAGGAGGCAGAATGGAGGGTATGATCATTAAAATGTAATCGCTTAAAAATGTAAAAAAAAAAAAACACTCTTATGTCATGGGCCATACAGAAACAGTTAGTGGGCTAAATATGTCCAACTGTTCTCAGGCTTCTGTGTGCGTTACTTCCAATCCTCACAACTGTGAGGTAGTACCCGAGATCACACTTCTAATAAATGCTGGAGCCCAGATTCAGCCAGAGGCAGGAGCCCATGCTCAGTTCGCTGCTGCCCATTCTCCTGCCTGAGGGCCGGTCTTTACAATGAATGTAACCACCAGACCCACGTCCCTTCATGCCGCCCTCACTTCCTCCCTCTCTGCCCTCTTCCTCTGTCTCTGCTCTCACCTCCTTCCTCTACCTGATCACCTCTCCTTCCCACCTCAGCCCTGCCTTCGCCTTTTCCTCTTCAGGCCCCTTTCATTTGTGATCTCTCTCTCGGTGGAATGCCCTTCCCTGGTCATTTGCTTAGCTGACTCCTTATCCTTCAGGCTTCAGTTCTAATTTTACCTCATTTGGGGACTCCTTCCTAAAATACTTATCCTGGTGCCCCAGCTATTCTGTCACATCAACCTTTATTTTTCAATTTTTTTTCTTTCTTTCATTCTTTAATTGTATTATGTTGTCTCTTTACATGTTTGTTTGCTTCTGCCCCATTGAATATAAGCTCCTCTAGGGAAGAATCAGGACTTTGTCCTTTTAATTATGGCTGCATTTCTGGGGCTCAGAACAGTGTCTGGAACGTAAGAGATGCTTAGTAAATATCTGACCATTGTCTGAATCTGTCTCACTAACTCTTCTTGTTTTTCAGACATCAGCTTGAATCTTCAGTATGGGCTCTCCTGACCCTAGTCCAGGCAGGTCTCCTTATTTTCCTTTGTAGATACAGCCACCTATTGTTTTGTAGACCTGTCACCCTAGGAAGAAAGTCAGTGCCTCTATTATGGTAAGAGGTGTGTGGGGTGTGAGTCTCAGGAACCCACAGCCTCCACGATTCCTGCCCGAGGTAGAATCCCATCTGCAGTGAGAGAAGAAAGTCACTCAGGGAGACGCTTTCCTGGAGAAGCAGTCACCTGACTCTGGTTGTTCAGGAGCAGAGAGCAATGCTCCTCCAAGTATAATGTGCGTAAGAGACGCCTGGGAATCTTGGTAAAGTGCAAGTTCTGATTTAAGTCATCTGGGATGGGGCTGAGGGTCCTAATTTCTGACCTGCTTTTAAGTGCTGCTATAGCTGCTAGTGAACAGATCACACTTTGAGTGGCAAAGGCCTGCATTAGCGTTTCTCAGCCTCAGCAGTGAACACAAGGGCCAGATAATTCTTTGTGGTGGGGGACTGCTCTGTGCATTGTAGGATGCTTAGCAGCATCCCTGGCCTCTACCCTCTATATGCCAGTAGCACTCCGCTAGTCATAACAATCAAAAATGTCTCCAGACATTGCCAAATGTCCATAGGGGTGAGAGGTGAGGGCAAAATCCCTTCCACTGAGGCACAGCTCTGCCTTAGTGTGCTCCTCAGCCAGCCCTTTGGATTCTCTGAGCTCATGAATTTCCCTTTTGCCTGAGCTAGGCATCTATTATGTTCCAGACACTGTTCTGGGCCCTGGAAATGCATCAGTGATATTTATGAACTTGTAATTGGATCCTACAATTTACATAAGTTTAAGTAAGTAGTTATTTTGGTGATTTTATATACATATATTGCCTGTGTGTTCCACCAAGCTCTCTAATAGCACATTCTACGTACCTTAATTTAAATACTGTATTTTAATACTTATCATGGATCCCTAGTCTATGGGAGATAAATAAATGCTGACTGAAGAAAGGAAAATCTATACAGGATGATGTATGTATGTATATATGTTTTTTTCCTCCCTTCTGGGCTCTATAATCTTCTAAAAAATATTTTATTGAAGTAAATATATATGCAAGGAAAGTGCACATAATTGTATAGCTCAATGACTTTTCACACACTGAACATTCTATGTTTGTTGTTGTGTGCTGTGGAGTCTATTCCAACTCACAGCAACCCTATAGGACAGGGTAGAACTGCCCCATAGGATTTCCTAGGCTGTAACGTTTACAGGAGCAGATCACCAGGTCTTTTCTCCTGCAAAGCTGCTTGTGGGTTCGAACAGCCGACCTTTCAGTTAGCAGCCGAGTGCTTAACCACGACGCCACTAGGTCTCCTTATTCTGCATTTACTGGCCTCCAGATCAGGAACAGAACATGACCAGTGTCCCTGTAGCCTCCCCGCACTCCCTTCTAAACAAAAAACCAAACCTGTTGCCATTGAGTCGATTCTGACTGATAGCAACTCTGTAGGACAGAGTAGAACTGCCCCATAGGGTTTCAAAGGAGAGGCTGGTAGATTCAAACTGCCAACTTTTTTGGTCAGCAGCCAAGCTCTTAACCACTGTACCACCAGGGCCACTCTAAAATCTTTAAAAAAAAAATTCTTTTCTTTTCGTGAAAAGGAATCCATGTTCACTGTTGAAAGACTTCAAAGTACAGAGAAGCAAAAGGAAAAAATGTTATAGCCACTTGTAATATGTAAATTTTGTTAACATTTATATCTGTTCAGTCTTATTAATGCCTGTACATGCACATAAACATTTTTTAAACAAAAATGGGACCATGAGATTCGTGTTGTTCTGTTTCCAGCCTTTCTCACTTAGCACTGCATTGTGAACATATTTCCATATGAACATATGTACACCTAATTCATTATTGTAATGGTAACGTGGAATTCCACTGTATGGATATACAACAATTCTCATAACTCTTCACCTTTTCTTGGAAAATTAGATATTTAGGTGGTTTCCATTTATCACCATTTATAAACACTCTTTCAATGCTCACCTAATTATTTTAAGATTATTTCTCTAGCATTACAGTTGCTGAATTAAATAAAAATGAACCCAAATAAAATCTTTAATTCTCATAAATTTGGTTACTAGAACTATTTTTTAATTAACTAGTTAAAAAAAAATACGTGCCTGTATGTATCCATACCAGCATACATAGAGAGAAATTGAGTTTAACACATGTTCTTGGTAAAACAGTCAAAATGAACATGAAGTATACGGAGAAAAGTTGATGTTTCTCTCCCAGGCCCTCCAATTCCACTCCTCAGAAGTTGGTAAACCAAAAAAACCAAACTAAACCTGTTGCCGTCCAGTTGATCTGACTCATGGCAACCTCATGTGTTATGGAATAGAACTTCTCAATAAGGTTTTCTTGGCTGTAATCTTTATGGAAGCATATTGCCAGGCCTTTCTTCTGCAGCACCACTGGGTGGGTCTGAACTGCTAACCTTTAGGTTAGTAGTTGAGTGCAAACTGTTTGTGCTACCCAGGGACCTCAGAGGTTGGTACCACTAACAATTTCTTGGGATATAAGACTGTTAACACTGGTCAGATAGGGCCTTTAAAATATAGTAGAAGCTTTCTTTAAAACTTGAAATTTCCAAACAACGACAAAAAGACTTGTTGGATGACTAAGTCTATACTCTAGATTAGGGGTCAGCAAACTTTTACTTTGTAAATGGCCAGACAGTAAATACGTTAGGGTTTATGGGCCATATGGGCTCTGTTGCAACTGCTCAGCTCAGCTGTCATGATAAAGCAGCTGTAGACAATGTGTAAACAAATGGGTGTGATTGTGTCCCAATAAAACTTTATTTACAAAATATCTGGATTTGGCCTCTGCTCCATAGTTTTCTGACCACTTCTCTAGTGTTAAGTAAAATGTGTTCTATGTATTAATTAAAATGTGACTATTCAAAATAATTATACAGTTTAGAGAAATGGATGTGAGAGAACTTTTAGCTCTTCCTCACAGAGGATCTGATGGAGACACGTATCCCAAGGCTAAGGATAGTCACTCCCTTTGGACCAATCTGGTTTCCCCTTTGATGTTTTGCTGATTTGTCCTACGTGTCCTGCCCTGTCCTTGTCCCTCCTTCATTGCATGAGATTCTCAATCTTTTCCAGTGAAACTGATCACAATTCCTATCTTTGTTTGTCAAAGCTGAGGGTTTTACTTCATGCGTTTAAAAACTGCCATGTCTAATGTCACGTGGCTACCCTTACAGGAGCATTTTTGGTGCTCACTTGACTTGTTCTTTATGAAGGATTCTGTACTAGTTTTCTAGGGCTGCCGTAGCAAATTACCACAAACTGAGTGCCTTAAAAAAACAGAATTTTATTCTCTCACAGTACTGGAGGTCAGATGTCCAAAGTCAAGGTGTCGGCAGGGCTGGTTCCATCTTGGGAGCTTAGAGGGAAAATCTGGTAGTTCCAGGCCATCCCTGGTGTTCCTTGGCTTGTGGCAACATAACTCCAGTCTCTACCTCTGTGAACACTTGGTCTTCTCCCCGTGTCCCTGTGTTTTCTCTCCTTATGAAGCTACAAGTCAATGAATTAGGACCTACCCTAACCAGTATGACCTCATCTGAACTCACTACATCAGCAAAGACCCTACTTCCAAATAGGGTCACATTCTGAGGTCTGGGTGGACATGAATGTGTGGAGGACACTTTTCAAACTACTACAGATTCAGAGATCAAAAATGGTTTCTTTCATTAAAGTTGTTAAAAAGCGTTCCCAGTCCAGGGTTCAGTGCCCATCAAGACATGCCAGGTTATATGACAGTAACAAAAATTCCCAAACCTCATTAGTTTAAAATGGCAAAGATTTATTTCTTGCTCCTACACCAGGTTGATCACGGGTTAGCTGAGGGCTCTGCCCCACCTTGTCTTCCCTCTGGGATCCAAACTGAGGGAGCAATCTGTATCTCTCCTAGGTGCTGCTTCTCTCCAAGTTGTTGTTGTTGTTGTTGTTGTTAGGTGAAATGGAGTTGATTCCAACTCATAGTGAGCCCATGTGAAAGAGTAGAACTTCCTGATAGAGTTTTCTTGACTGTAATATTTACGGAAGCAGATTGCCAAGTCTTTCTCCCATGAAGGTGCTGGGTGGGTTCGAACCGCCTACCTTTGGGTTAGCAGCCAAGCACTTAACGTTTTGTGCTGCCAGGGCTTCTCTCTCCAACTTACATAAGTGTAATTAATGATTTAACCCAGGGACCTTCCTGTGGCAGCTCCTTTTTTTTTCCTCCTTTTTAACTAACACTTAAAAGATGTTTGTCTTTTCCACACATATAGTTATAACTATCAAAATAAGGCTCTGGGGGCTTTCTTGTGGGAAAAGGTGCCCTGTGTTTAGTCAGGAGCTTGCGTGGCATCTCTCTTGACTGCTCCTTTCCTTTTTCACTTTTTGAGTGGTTCTCAGGTATGCTTGCTTGAGGGCTGAGCTCTGGATAGAATGAGATGTTACTGTATACTTACTGTCACTGTCTGCGTGTTTTTCCTTCTCTCCTTTATCATGAATCCAGGGAGAGCCACATGGTGGGAATTCACAGTGATAAGTGTCAAATAAGAGCAGGTAAAAAGTGATAAAACTTTTAGATTCACAGACGAATGATTTGTCTGATTGAATACAGTATGTACTTTTTGGAAAATAGTACCCTGGGCAAGTCTTAGAAAGTAGGTTAAAAGTAGGATGTGCAGAACCTTTGCTTTGTGGAGGAGGAATTTCAAGAGCCTTTGAATTGTTCTCCCTGTCGATGGTTACTTTTCTTTCTTAACCATTCCATTCCCTAAAGGAAAATGCCTATTCTATATCTAATTAAGAAAAAAGAACTATTGCCAGTTGAGTTGATTCTGACTCATGGCAACCCCATGTGGGTCACAGTGTAGAACTTTGTTCTGGATCTTTTGGAAGTACATCACCAGGCTTCTTTTTTTTTTTTTTTTTTTTTTTTGAGCCCCCCTCTGTGTGGATTCGAACCAACAACCTTTCAGTTAGTAGCTAAGCGCTTAACCATTTACACCATGCAGGGACTCATCTCTATCTAATAAATCAAAAAAACCAAACCAAGCCCATTGCCATCAAGTCAATTCTGACTCATAGAGACGCTATACTACAGAGTAGAACTGCCCCATAAGATTTCCAAGGAGGGGCTGGTGGATTTGAGCTGCCGACCTTTTGGTTAGTAGCCAAGCTCTTAACCACTGCACTACCAGGGCTCTCTCTGTCTAATAGGAGGGTATCTTTCCCAAATCACTGTTTTGACTCCATCCGTGCCCACCGTAAGAGCCATCCATGATTTTCCATTGCCTTCAGGATGAATTCCAGCCCAGTAGGCAGAGGTATTGACATTAGTACTCAGTGGTACTAATTGTTTGAAAGACAACTGTAGAGAATACCAAGCCTTTAGTTACCACTCCCCTGCCTGTGTGTGTAGCTTCATCTCTTACTACTTACTCCCCCCATTGCCTACAGGCTCCACCATCTTGGACACCTTAGAGCACGTGCTTTTTCCTGTGCCTGGAAGGGCTTCTGCCATGCATGTGCTTCAAGAATCTACTTGGGTGCCAAAGCCCATATTCCCCTAGCACCATTCTCCTTTCCACACAGACTTCAAGAACTCTGCACATATTTCATTCATAGGACTTAGGATCATGTAGCATTGGATCTTTGTTGACTTGTGATTTTCCTTGAGCTGAAGAGTTTCCTGAGTTGAGTTTCTTTTCCCTTGTCATTTGTTTCTTTACTTTCTATTGTGTGTTGAGTACGCAGTGTATTTTTATTTTACCTGAATCAATTTATAAATTAACGAACAAATCAAGCAAAACCACTGTATTAGTTAAGAGAGTTAAGCTCCTGCAACAAATAAATGTCAATTATTTTTATTCCTGCAGGCTCCTTCCATTTTGTGGCCCTGCCAGCCTTCTTTAACACATAGCTCCCGTGGTTAGTGCAGACGGATAGGGAACACAGAGGATCACCTACTTAGAGGATCGCCTACTTGGATTGTTATATCTATGTTCTAGTGGTTGTATCTAATTCTTTCCTCATTTAGGATACATTAAGCTGTTGATATTTTATCTTTTTGCAAAGCCAGATTTTCCAGAAGACTACCGGGAAAACAAACAAACTTCATATAGTACTCCTTGTATGTAGTTACTTTTATCACCGTGGGACAGTAACACTGCCTTGTTCAATTAAATGTTGTATAAATCACATTTTTTTGGAGGCTAGAAGAATTTGTCCCCATGAGTCAGAATCAACTCAATGGCAGTGGGTTTGGTTTTTGGTTAAAGGTTATAAGTATGGCAGGTGTCTCAGTGGTACTAATGTTTGAAGGAAATGGTTTTCTGGAATTCAACATAGTAAGAGAATTTGAATTCAATCAGTGTGAGAAATCATTGAACTTGCTGTTGAAGGGCCTAAATTTAAATCGAATCTTTAAAAGCAATAACCTATTTTCAATTTTGGTTCTACTAGGAGGTAATGGAGCTCTTAAGTGTAATGAATTTGATTTATAAGTACAGCAATTCTTTCTTCAATTGCTGATGTTTTCCGCAGTATATGTTTTATTCTTTCAAAGTTTAATCAATAACTGAGGTAAGTGAAAGGTCTCCTTTTCACCTGTTTCCCCTCTAAATTCTCTAGTTTCTAGATTTGTGGGGCTGTTTCTTTGCCATCAGGATTGTAGGTGTGTATGTGGTTGTGCCAGGTGTGTGTTTTGATGATAATTTCCTGGCCATAGGGATAATTTTAAACACACACTCAGAATCTTAGGAAATAAGTGTTTAATAATCAATGCTTTTTATCTCCTGGTAGTTTTCAAAGGTCTGGGCTCCCTTCCCCCAGTCAACACACTTCAATAGTGTGCAGTCCCAGGGCACTGCACCCAGAGCTCGCAAGCCAATACTCTGCTCATCCTTGAACTGGCGCCAAGCGATGGTCACCCGCAGCGGCAAGGGACTGCCTTCAGGACCTGGTCAGTGGCAAGTGAGTCCCGTTTGTTATTATTGTTGTTAGTTGCCATTGAGTTGGCTCCGACTCGTGGTGACCCTATGTGTAACAGCAACATCGGGCTCGGTCTGAATTCCTGGCTTTGTTGCTCACTAGAGCACTGTCTCCTTCTTCTTGTCTTCTCTGGACATTTACTGAGCGCAGTGGAGAAATGGGAGGCTTGTTGTTGTTAGGTGCCGTCAAGTCGGTTCCTTCTCATAGTGACCCCTGCGCAACATAACGAAATGTTGCCTGGTCCTGCGCGTCCTCACAGTCTTTGGTACGTTTGAGCTCATTGTTGCCGCCACCATGTCAGTCCACTTCATGGAGGGTTTCCCTCATTTTCCCTGACCCTCTGCTTTACCAAACATGATGTCCTTTTCTAAGGATTGGTCTTCCCTGATGAGGGGTCCAAAACAAGCAAAACAAAGTCTTGCCATCATCACTTCTAAGGAGCATTCTGGCTGTACTTCCTCCAAAACAGATTGTTCGTTCTTCTGACAGTCCAGGGTATATTCCATGAAATATATTCTGTGGTGTATTCCAGTTGAATACACCTTGGGTCTCCTGTGACCTGGTGTAAATCAAGGCCACTTGCCTTCTTTAGGCTGAGCATTATACTTGTTTCCTGTGGGTACTGTGACAAATGACCACAAACTTAATGGGTGGCTTAAAGCAACAGAAAATTTATTCTCTCACTCTTCTAGAACCAAAGTCCAAAATCATTTCCACTGGGTTGAAATGGTGTCAGCAGGGCATGCTCCTTCCAAGGCTCTAGAGGAGAGTTCGTCCCTTGCTTCTTGCAGTTTCTGGTGGCTGCCAGCATCCCTTGGCTTGTGACCGCATCACTGCAGTCTTTTCCTCTATGGTCACATCGCCTGGTCCTTTTCTGATTGTGTCAAATCTCCCTTTGCCTCCCTCTTATAAGGGTACATGTGATTGCATTTAGAATCTACCTGGATAATTATATCTCAAAGTCCGTAATCACATCCGTAGAGTCCTTTTTGCCATATAAGGTAACATTCACAGGTTCCAAGGATTGGAATGTAGATTATCTGGGGGGAAGGGGTGCGTTTTTCAGTCTACCATAGGCATGGTAAGCCATTTGGAAGTGATTCACTGACCCTAATCCTGAATTTTTCTTTTTAATCTGAGTGATTTCTAGTTAGTAAAAGTACAGGTTTCTGGTGCTATGCTGTGTATCTTTTGAGAAAATGAAGATTCTTCTTTCTTAAGGAAGGGCAGTTCATATACCAGGACAGAGAAAATAAAGACAAGTGTAGCACTTTTTGGTAATTTTTATGTTTTAGCTTTAATTTCTGATCTAGATTTCCTATATCCTCCTATTGGTTGCAAAGATGAATATGATGATATTGTAAGTACTTATAAAATGTTCGCTGAGAAGCAAATACATTAGACTACCTTTTAAAGTGATACTCCAATTTATTTTATGATTAGAAATGTCTAAGCTCATTTTAGGAAATTTGTAAAACCCAGAGTAGCGTGAAGAAGAAAAACCACTCGTAATCTAACACCCTAGAAATTATTACTGTTGATGTTTTGGTTTCTTTTATTACATTACATTAGCTCCCCACCTCTCCCCAATGGTTAGCACTTGTCCCATTTGTTTGCACCTATTTAAAACATTATTATTATTAGAAAATCATTATTATTTTAGGGAAATAAGTTTTATGGAATGCTGGAAAATTTGAAGAGGCAGAGCTGTTCTTCAGACTTACACTTGGCTTTCTTCTTATAATTGAGGACTTGTCCTTGCTGACGCTGAGTTTGACTCAAGAATAAGGAAAGCCTGATGTTTGTAAGCATTTTCTTAAGTGGAAGCCCGTAAATTGTTAGTGTAAGTTCTTCCTGAATACATCTTGAAGCTGTTTTCTAGCATGTTGTACTACAACCACCAGTCTGAGAGATACTCTGAGGGGAGAACTAAAGGTGTTCATGAAACACGAGCAAGTAAGTTTAGGGAACAGTAAATGCTTAAACCTACCTGCACTATCCTCGCCACTCCCCGTAGCATATTAAAACAACTATTGACTTCCTAGAATAAAGGAGTGTGTAAACTAGAGTTTTCCCCAACTGATTGATTTTTTTTTTCCTAACTCCTATTACAAGGAGCTATGTGGAGCACAATTTGTGAAACACAATTTAAGTAATAAGGAATTTTAAATAAAGGATATCCAAATGTTTTTGTTGTGATAGGATTTTGTTTGATCTATATGAATGTGTGTGTGTATATCTCTGGGTGACATGAATGGTTAAGTGTTCGACTACTAGCTAAAAGATGGGCAGTCAGAACTTACCCAGAGAAGCCTTGGAAGACAGGCCTGAGGATGTGTTTCTGAAAAGTCACAGCCTTGAAAACCATTTGGAGTAGTTCTACTCTGCACACAAGTTGGAATTGACTTGATGGCAATCATCAACAACAATGTGTGTGTATATATGTATATGTATATGTATATATATATGTTGAGGTGTAATCCATACTGAAGGCTGTAGTCTTTGGTCTTCATCAGTAAGTGCTTCAGGTCCTCAGTGTTTTCCTCAAGCAAGGTTGTGTCGTCTGCATATCATAGGTTGTTGATGAGTCTTTGAGGACTAAGGTGAGCCTGACCCAAGCCTTGGTATTTTCTTTAGCCTCATATGCATGCAAAAGCTGGACAATGAATAAGGAAGACTGAAGAAGAACTGATGACTTTGAATTATGGCTTTGGCAAAGAATATTGGATCTACCATGGACTACCAGAAGAACAAACAGATCTGTCCTAGAAGAAGTGTAGCCAGAATGCTCCTTAGAAGCAAGGATGGTGAGACTTTGTTTCACTTACTTTGGACATGTTATCAGGAGGGACCAGTCCCTGGAGAAGGACATCATGCTTGGTAAATTAGAGGGTCAGCGAAGAAGAGGAAGACCCTCAACAGGGTGGATTGATACAGTGGCTGCAGCAGTGGGCTCAAACATAGCAACGATTGGATTGTGAGGATGGCACGAGATATGTTTTGTTCTGTTGTACATAGGGTCGTTATGAGTTGGAACCGACTCTGCAGTACCTAACAACAACGACAAATTTGTGTGTGTGTGTCTGTGTGTATACATGTACATATATACAGATATATGAGTATATGTTTATATATGTATCTGAAGGATTCCTGGTGGCACAGTGGTTGAGCGCTTAGCTGCTCACTAAAAGCTCAGCACTTCAAACCCGTCAGCTGCTCCACAGAAGAAAAATGTGGCAGACTGCTTCTGTAAAGATTTACAGCCTTGGAAACTCTACTGGGCAGTTTGTCTTAATAGGGTTGCTATGAGTCGAAATCGACTTGACGGCGGTGGGTTTGGGTGTCTGTATATAAATATTGTTGTCACCCTTGCCGAAAGTCAGAGTTTTAATAATGTGGCTCATTTGATTCTGGTATCATAAAAACCTTGTTAAAAATATATTCTAATACATTCTTATGTTCTAATACATTCAATAGCATTCCTCTACCTTTGGGGAATTAAGAATTAAAATCTAGGAATAGTATCAAGAAGACTGAAAGTTCAAGGGAAGAGTAAGAGATTTGTATGTTTTAAAAAAAAGTTAGTGTGAAAGCTTCCTAACCTCTCCCACCAAGTGTCATTTTGGCCTGAAGCCGAATTAGTTCTCATCTGATTAAATCTGAACCAAATTCTGCTATCTCCTAACTGCTGTGAAGTGCAGATTTTAAAAATGTGTCAAGAAAGCAAGAATCTAATCCTAGTAGGAAACAACTCCCTTAAAAGAGAATAATTGGCATTTCATTTATATCATCATTTTACAACTTCTGAACATACCAAATTATTCCTTGTGTTTATTTAACATGTAATTTATTAAGTGCCTGGTCCCAATATCAGAGTTCATTTTAAAATTCAAGTTTCTATATTTAGACCCATAAAGGCTTGAGAAATCATCAGGGTAGATGGAAAGCCATACTAACTTTTAGTGTCTGCATCTGTCAGTTGAGAATGGTAATCTCAGAAACATAATTAAATTTTTGAATTCTATACTTAAGGAATGGAGAAGGAGCTTAGGTAACATAAATAAGTGGCTAATTCAGAAATTACTAATTTGAATTTAGGGAGCAACCATAGATGTGCATTTTTACACATATTCTCTTTTCACACACACTCAAATATTTTGGAAGTGAAGACCTGGTTTCTCTCATTGATTAAAAATTAAAAAAAAAAAAATGTCTGTAAGGAGGAGGAGAAGAGCTAATTGTCATTGAAAACCCCTCCTACCAGATGATTTACACAGCTTAGCTGGTTTGTCTTCACTACAGCCCCATAAGGCAGTGATTCACTAGTAGTACCTGGAGTTGAGCAATACCTGGTGACTTGTTAGAAATGCAAATTATCTAGCCCCACCCCAGACCTGCTGAAGTGGACACTCTGAGGGCATGGCCCAGCAATCTGCTTTAACAAGCCCTCCAGTTCCACTCAAGCTCCAGAGCCATTGCAGGTAAGTGCAAGAAGACCTCTTTTGCAGGTGAAGAGTTTGAGGTTCAGAAGGGTTAAATAATGTGCCCAGAGCCATCCAACTGGTTAATAATGTGGCCAAGATTTATTCTTGATGGTTTCAAAATGATGAAATAATATTCATAGATATCCTAGTAGTTGTTGAATCTGCTTTTATAGAGCAGTGTTGAGATGCTCATTTTCCTAAAGGGGACAAAAAAAAAGATAACATGCAGAGAATCAGCTGTGTGTATAGACTATAGGAGAGTGGTGGTCTTTTTTTTTTTAATCACCATCAATCACTTTTATTATTTCATGTATTGAAAGATTTTGTGGATAAGCTGCATTTTAAAGTAATAGTTATTTTGCTATAATTGCCTCTCAGAGCCCCTGGTTAGCATGAGATTGCCATTGCTATGGCTCTGAGGTGACGTACCCCAGCCCAAAGCAGAGAGGCTTGATGTTCTAATTAGCCTGTAAACCTAACTGTAAAATTCCCATTAGGCATTTTGAATATTGGGAATAGCCAAGGACTTTCATTACTATATTACAGTTTACCAAAGGGTTTGGAGACCCCTTATTGAATATATTTGCAGTTAAGGACCTTTTTGGGTATAGGTGCTATCTTAGTTATCTAGTGCTGGTGTAACAGAAATACCACAATTGAATGGCTTTAACAAAGAGAAATTTATTCTCTCACAGTCTAGGAGGCTGGAAGTCTGAATTTAGGGTACCAGCTCTAGAGGAAGGCTTTCTGTCTGTCACCTCTGGGGGAAGGTCCTTATCATCAATCGTCCCCTGGTCTAGGAGCTTCTCAGCACAGGCACTCCAAGTCCAAAGGATTCACTCAGCTCCTGGCTCTGCTCTCTTGGTGGTAGAAGGTCTCTCCTTTCTGCTTGATTCTCTCTTTTATATCTCAGAAGAAATTGACTCAAGATACAACCTAATCCTGTGGATGGAATCCCCCCTTATTAACATAACTGCCTCTAATCCTGCCTTTTTAACATCATACAGGTTAGGATTTACAACACATAGGATAATCACATCAGATCACAAAATGGTGGACAACCACACAGTACTGGGAATCATGGCCTAGCCAAGTTGGGGGACACAATACAGTGTGTAACAGATGCAAAGTGCTACCATGCAGCAACTAGGATGTGTTAGGAATGTAACGTTAGGTGCTGTGAAAGATAAATGCCCAAATCTCCATAATGTGAGGTGTGCAAAGGAAATAATGCATGAGCTAGTTTGGCTAGTGATGAGGGTTTGTATAGGAGGGTAGTGGGTTTAAAGAATTAAGCAGTGCCCTGAATTCTAGATTACAGGCAGTCCCCAGATTATGAACAAGATCCATTTTGAAGGGTGTCTTTAAGTCGAATTTGTAGGTAAGTCAAAATAGGTGCATATGATTCTTATTTAGCCTTACTTTATGCAAGAAAAGGCTTGAAGCCTTTTCAATGATTTAAAAGCTGCATGTGTAGCAAGTGAAGGTGATTGTGAGCTGGTGATTGTGATAAATTTGTTTCAAGTAGGGGTTGGTTCAGTTGTTCCCAAGTGAGGGCAAATTTACATAATATTTATGAGTAAGTACAAGTTTTCCAAAATTCAGATGTTCGTAACCTGGGGATTTACTGTAAATGGTCAGGGATCCTTGAACTAGTGGTAAATTGCAAAGCAGCATTGAAGAAAGAAGATCCTCACAAAAGTGCACAAGGAGGATTGAAGGATAGTGTTGTTGAGCCTGGCCTCCATAGGCAGACATGGAATGAGCAACACCTGGACTCCAGGAAGAATAACAACAAAAAAACATTGCCGTCGAGTCGAACCTGACTTATGGGACTCATGGCAATCTCATGTGTGTCAGACTAGAACTGCGCTCCATAGGATTTTCAATGGCTGTGATCTTTCGGAAGTAGATTACCAGGTCTTTCTACTGTGGTGTCAGTGACGGGGTTCAAACAGCCAACCTTTAGGTTAGTAGTAGAATGCAAACTGTTTGTGCCACCCAGGGACCTTCTAGTGGAGCCTAAAAGAAAGAGTCCTGAAAAGGCGGTGGAGTAATGAACATGACTCTGTGAAACAGGCTGTGAAGAGGCGTTAAGGAAGAAAGAAGGGCTGGGTGCAATAAACTCTTCCATAAATACAGTTTTAAAATACTGTTAACAGGGAAGTTGGAGCTAAATATGAAATTCTGGAAGTAATGAGAGGTGGGTAACTGAAAGATTGTTATATTTATACTTAAAATCTTAGTTTTGTTTTATTGGGGGCTAGTCGCAAAATTGTTATATCAGTCAGCTTAGAGTCTGTTATGCTATGTTAACGAACAGCCCCCAAATCTTGGTGGCTTATGACAACCTTAGATTTATTTCTCACTTATATTGACTGTTGCAGGTTAGCTCAAATATGCTTCATATCTTCTCCATCTTGGGATCCAGCTTGAAGAAGGGGCCCCTGTCAGGGCCATGCCTGTCTCAGGGTGGAAGGAAAATAAAAATTGGTAGAACCACATGATAGTTCTCAAAGAAGTTGCTTGGAGTCACGCAGAGCTCTTCTACTTGTATTTTATTAGCCGAAGCATGTCACATAGGCAAGCCTGATGTTTATGGAGACAAGAATTATATTCCTTCCCCACCCAGGGAGAGACACCAAGGAAGGAACCATAAGAAGAAGCAGCAAATATTTTTGAATAATAATAATATCTGCTACAGTTGCGTTTTCCCCATTTTCATTCCACAAATAACGAAAAACCATTACAGAAAATTCTGAAAAGCACATGGCAAAAATCTCCCATCACCCCAAATTCCTGTAATAACTGCAGCTGATAGTATTGTTATTATTGTGCTTTAGGTGAAAGTTTACAGAACAAATTAGTTTCTAATTCAAAAATTTATATACAAATTGTTTCGTGACATTAGTTGTAATCTCACATTGTGTCAGCACTCTCCCCCTTTCCCTTTCCACCCAGGTTCCATGGTTCCATTTGTCCAGTTTTCCTGTCCTTTACTGCCTTCTTGTCTTTGTTTTGGGTCAAGTAATGCCCATGTGATCTCGTCTACTTGATTGATCTAAGAAGCACATTCCTCACGTGTGTTACTGTTTGTTTTATAGACCTGCCTAATCTTTGCCTGAAAGGTGAACTTCAGGAGTGGCTTCAATTCTGAGCTAGAAGGGTGTCTTGGGGCCATGGTCTCAAGCATTCCTCCAGTCTCTGTCAGACCAGTAAGTCTGGTCTTTTGTGAATTTGAAGCTGATAGTATTTTGAGGTAAATATCTTTAGACATTTTTCTTTGAGAAATTTTTGTAATGGAATCATATGAAATATACCAAACCAAACCTGTTGCTGTTGAGTCGATTCTGACTCATAGAGACCTTATAGGACAGAGTAGAACTGTCCCATAGGGTTTCCAAGGCTGTAAATCTTTACGGGAGCAGACTGCTACATCTTTCTCCCATAGAGCAGCTGGTGGGTTCGAACCACCGACCTTTCAGTTAGCAGCTGAGCACTTAACCACCGCGCCATCAGGGCTCCTAAATGAAATATACTATCCTGTAATTTGCATACTGAATTAATGGTATACAGTAAACATGCATCCATGTCAACAAATATACATCCTAACTCAAAATAGCTCTCAGTAGTCTATATGAATACACCATAGTTCCTTTAACTAGTCGTTGGACATTTAGATTTTCCCAATTTGACTCTTTAATAAAGTGCTATCATAAGCATCCGTACACATACATGTTTGCACATTTATCAGACTGTTTTTCCTGAAAAAATTTCTTGCAGTGACATAATTAAAAGGAATGTCTTTTTAAAGTCCTTTTTGCTACATATTGACAAATTTCATAGCTTGGTTTTTAGGGCCCACTCTTCCTTTTCCCTCTTCTAAAATGGAGTAGTGTTTCCATAGTAATAGGAAAAAAAAAATCAGTACCCTTGTGGAAGTGCCTGATTTGTCTTTGTCTTCATTTTAACTCAGCAAGTTCCATTTTGTTGTGCGAAGATGGGCACATAAAATACCTGCCTGGAACCTCTCATGGGTTAGGAGGTCATGCCTTCTGAGAGATGACCTTGGCCATCCCCGGTTATCCTGTTTCACAAATCAGCTCCTTTGTTGTTTGCTGGGAAATGCTTTGTCAGTTACAGTTGGTCCTATAAGTTGCTTCATATAGGGAAGTCCCATCACCCTGTAATTTGGAAAGCTGTCATAAATAAGGCAGTTTGTGTAAAGATCCTTGATTTAAAAAAAAAATGATGTATTTATTTTGGATTCTGATATATTTCTCCAGATAGTTAGAAGGCATTGCTCAAGCTACCTTCATCCAGAATTTATTGACAAGAAGAAGAAAATTAAGGCATGATAAAATGATTAATTTAGCCCTTTCTCCATTTAGACCACAGTTCTAGGGGGAGGTCTACTATTTTCTAAACTAGACCTGAAGCCTAGATTCTTAAGCTGGTGGTTGAATTAAAAGATGGTCCAAATGGTGTCTACTTCTGAGGTGTCCACATGAGATGAATGAGGGGGAAGTGTACCATTCCTGGGGGTTGTGGGAAAGGCAGAGATGAACAGTAGAAAAACATCCTTTCATTGTGCACCTGCCAGGATTGGGCTGGGGAACCCTGAAGCTGGATTTACACAGCTGTTCAGTGGTGTTAACTACGAAGCTGCCTATTTTGTATAAAAACCAAAAACCAAACCCGTTGCCATCAAGTCGATTCTGACGCATGGCGACGCTACAGGATAGGGTAGAACTGCCCCATAGGATTTCCAAGGAGTGTCTGGTGGATTTGAGCTGATGACCTTTTGGTTAGCAGCTGAGCTCATAACCACTGCACCACTAGGGCTCCACTTTTGTGTAGCAGAAAATAAATGAACATTGACATTGTACAGTGCAGACTTTCACTCAGTGAGTGAAGCAAGAGGTGTTACACAGTGCCGTATCTTGCTTTCCCTTTGTTGAAGAAGGCAAGATAGCAAACCCTTAAGACACGAGCCCTGGAGACAGACACATTGAGGCTCATATTCTGACAGTGCTATTTTCTAGCTCTGTGACCTTTTATAAAAACTTCCCTGGGCCTGAACTTTCTCATCTATAAAATGAGGAGTAGAAACAGTATCTACCTTCTAGGATATTTATTGGATTATAATACATAAAGCACATATCATGATCCCTACCTAGCATATAGAAGGAGGTCAATAAATGGTGGCTGTTTTTACTATTATATGTAATTATGTTATAATTATTTTCAAAAAGCAATAGAATAAGAGGTTTGATTCATAGGATCAAGGGCAAATCCACAGCCCTCATTATCATGCATATAGGGATGGCTTTAACTGTAACCTTAGACGTTTTAGTCTTTCTGCTCTGTGTTGTAAAAAGCAAACCCCAACAATTTCAGTGGCTTAATACAATAAAATAGATTTCTTTGTGTATGAGTTAAATGTAGGTATTGCTGGACAGAGGGTGACTTTCCTTCACACGGTGACTCAGGATCTAGGCTTCTTCCTTTTTGTAGCTCCACCATCCTTGTTTTGTTAGCTGCCGTCAAGTCTGCCCTCTCGACTCACGATAACCCCAGACCATACACAACGGAAGTAAACACGCCTCTCCATGACTGATTGTGCATTGGACCATTGTACTCCATTGGCTGATTTTCAGAAGCAGATCGCCAAACCTTTCTTCCTAGTCCATTTTAATCTGGAAGCTCCGCTAAAACCTGTTGAGCATCACAACTCACAAATCACACTGATAGTCAGACAATGCTTGAGCACAAGGTACACTGGCTGGGAATCAAACCCTGGTCTCCTGCATGGAAGACGAGAATTCTACCACTGAACCACCAATGCCTCATCCATCATCCCTTAAGACCTCGAATTTTATCACTGCCAGCAGACAAAAGAAAAGCATAAAGGAGTAAATTTTGTGGGGCGTTTTCTGCGGGCCTAGCCTGTACATGGCTCACATCTTCTACTCACATTCTGTGAGCTACAACTGAGTGACGTGGCCACACCTAACTGCAAGGTCTGAGGGTGAAAAATAAAATTTTGGCAGGGCAGCCACTTTCCAGCAACAACTCTACACCTCGGAAAGGGTGGCCTGAATTTTGGAGAAGAGCTAGCTAACTGTAACTTATGCTGTGGTTCCAAACACGGTCAAGAGAAGGCTTCGATGTTTTTGTCTATCACTAATTTTTTCGACTCGACGGCAACAAGTTTGGTTTTTTTTGGTTTTAGTATTTTAAAATAAGCCTTGGTGGTACAATCGTTAAGTGCTTGGCTGTTAACCAAAAGGTCGGCTGTTCAAACCCGTCAGCTGCTTCATGGGAGAAGAGAGCTGGTGATCTGCTCACATAAAGAGTCATAGCCTAAATCTTTAGGGTGTAAACTGATATGGGGCAGTTCTCCTCTGTCATATAGGGTCGCTATGAGTTGGAATCGACTGGACAGCACACAACAACAATAACATTTTAAAGGAAGAAGTGACAGGATTTTGGTGTCAGATACAGGAGAGAAATAAGAGTGAAAAGTGATTGAAGAATTTTTATCAGTGCATCTAGGTTGATCATACCATTGTAAAAAATTGGGGTGTTGGGAGGATCGGTCAGCATATGTGTGGTAAAAAGAGCAGTGAAGGGTGTTTAGATATAAGGAGTTTGAATTGACCGTGAGATATACAGTGAAAATCAGAACTATAGCTTTGGTGTGGCTATCTTTTCTGAATGAGGACAGATGTTATCAGCCTTTAAGTTTGTAGCCATTTGGACTTTGAGCTGTCAGAAAACAGTTCTCAGCATTTACATTTTCTTCCTAAGAAATGCCCAACCCCCAAATGAGGGAAAAAACTGGACTTTATTGCATACATTTTTTAGAATACGATTTTCAAGAAGATCATGGCTAGTACTTCTTGGAGCTGGATATACCATCACATGATTAACAATTTCTGCCCCTTTTGCCCTGGGAGAAGGGACCACCTTGAATACAAGAGATCTCTTGGAGAACGCAGACCAGAAAAACTCACAACAAGCCATCGAGCAATCCATGTTGGTGTTAACACCATAGATCTGGTGTCTGCAAACTTGATGATGTTTTGATTTAAGTTGGCTTCAGTGTTGAACTAGATAACTGACTGCTTTACTTAAACAGGGAGTTGTCAACCTCAAACTACAAGATACGAGTTTTCTTAAAATCCATCCATTCTATAAAGCAGTCTTCGTTACTCATAGCCGTCAGAATGATCATCTTCCTCCACAACTTCTTATGCAGATAACTCAATTCCACCATGGTGAGCATGTCCTATGTCTAATTTTCACTACTTGGCACTATCTGTATTTAATTCAGCGGGCCTTTAGGGAGAAGTGTCCATGAGTTTCCTGTCCTGGAGAATCTTATACTCTTCTGTTCCCATGTCATCTTTATCTTGGCAAAATTAGTTAATACGTCTAGTAATCACGGGCCTTTACCAGTTCAGCAGGTTTTACTCTACACAGAAACATATATAGAACTTAGGGCTTTTATACAGTGAACTGAGGGTCTTTTCTAGATCTTAGATGGAGGGGAAAAAAGAGTATATATTGATGTCCACTCCTACAGCCCTTTCCTGTGACAATAACATTGGAGCCATTTAGTTATTCATTCTTTAAATATTTTTGATACAATTCATTACCAGGCAGTGAGTTCAGTACCAGGGATATGCAGAGATTAATCAGGTATGGCCGATACTCTCACATAGCTGTGATCAAAGAACGGGAGTAAACCTTAAAATAAATATGCACAACTAAGTGACAATAGTTCTATGATAAGAGTTAGTATAGAGCACGGGGAGGGGCCCAACAAAAAGAGTGTTTCATTCTGTCTGAAAGCATGGAGGAGAAATCAGGAAGAAGTTCCTATGGGAGGAGCTTGTGTTCAGACTGTGGGGGCTGTTCAGCAGTCAGGCATAGAAGATTCTGGCATTTCCGCTGAGGGATTAGTGTAAGCAAACTTCTGTCTCTCTGAAATTACCTGGTGTGTGTGGAAAAGCAAGTAGTTCCACTGACTGGAGCGTGGATTTTAGGTGGGGGCTTAGCTGAGATGAAGCAGGGTATGTAAGCAGGTACTATGTCTAGGAGGACCTTACCTTTTGAATAGTGGGGAACCATCAAAGGGCACTCAATTGAGAATAAATTATTGGCTTCTGCATTTTAGAAAGATCTGTGTGGCAGAGTATGGAAGAATGAACTCAGAAATTTGTTATGTTTATTCTGAACCTTGGAAGTTGGGACATTTATTTCCATGGGTTTCAAGTATTATCAAACATCTTTTGAGGATCACTGTGACTGAAGTCTAGAAGTGCGTTTATGAGAAAGTGTGAAAGAGACATGAATTCCTTTGCTCAGTGGCTCTGCATTAAACACTGACCTAAAGAAGACTGAGATCACCAGCAAATCCATCTGGGGGCATTTACACCCACCTGGAGAAGGTCATTGCAAAACCGCACTGAAAGCTGCCCTCAAGTTCTACTGCTTTGACCTCATATTGTCAAGTGATGTACCTTAGATGAGAAAATATAGTGCTGGCCCAAGAAAGGGAACATGGCTTTTAATTTGAGAAGTTTGAGCAAGAGGTTTTATCTTTCTGAGTCAGTTTTCTCATCTGTAAAAGTGGAGCTAATTCTGCCTGGCCCACAGGATACACTACGATGCTTATTTTAAAACCATAAATGCGTTCCAATGTGAGTGATGTAGTAGGGAAAAACTTTAGCATAACAGGAATTTCACGTTTGCTTATGCAAGATTTCGTCTATAAGAAACACTAGTGGAACACAGAAAATGGTACCCAGCTGAACTGAGCCACGTGGGAATCACACACACATACACACCCTTACCCGCTTACACTCACTCACTCCTCAGAAACCTACCATCTACCTCAGTTCTCCCTGTGTGTTAGGAACCACACCCATCCACATCTGGTATTACAACTGACCTTCAGATTTCATAGAAACCCTCCTCCCACCACATCACAATAACTCAAAAACTGGAGCCTGACGCCCACTTCCACAAACGTCTGGCCTTTTTCAAGGTAAACTGTGTTATTTATTGTAGTATTTATGTATTTCTTAACCATTTGCTATATATAAAACTCTGCTATCATTTTTATTAGATTCTTCTGTATCACTGAGGAATCCCTGGGTGGCATAAACAGTTAATGCGCTCAGTTGCTAACTGGAAGATTGGTGGCTTTAGTCCACCCAGTGGCGCCTCGGAATAAAGGCTTGGCAGTCTACTTCCAAAAATTCAGCCATTGAAAACCCTACGGAGCACAATTCTCCTCTGACATCTGTGGGGTAGCCATGAGTTGGAATCAACTCGACAGCAACTAGTGAGGTGAGATTATGTCACTGACGGAAGCTTTGAGTGTACCCCAACCCCATTTTTTCCATGATCCTTGTGATCTTCACTGCACAGGTTGGCACAACACAATGATTTTTAAGAATAGTCATGTCATGTTATAGCAGAACTGACTGTTGTTTAAAAAATTAAATGTTAGGATTCATGTGATAGAATTCTTGGTACATTGTGTGTGATCAGCACATGGGGTTTTTCTTCTATCTGTGAAGCCACTCAATGGAGACCAGATCAGATAATCCACGGGAAGAGTCTTTTCGGTTGGTATTATTATGTGTCACACTTCAGTATCAGGTGAGGGGGCAGGATCATCGGTGTAAGCAACCTGCTCAATCTATTCCACTTACCACTGAGCTCTGAGGGCATGTGTGCGAGTTAGTACTCAAGCTTTGGCTCCAGCGCCAAACCCACCCTTCTGTACTGCACTTTGTGATGGCACTGGGAATCTACAGCCATTTCTTCCTGAAGCTGGTGCCCAGTTAGAGTCTGCCTGTAGGGGGCACTAGAAGGAGACTAGAAGGTTGGAGGAAGGAAGAAGGGGTTTGCTCCTTCCTGTAAGTTTGCTGTTCTTGCCTTTACCCTGGCAGTAGCAGTTAGTTTGAGTCTCCAGTTTGTTTGAGCCGCCAGCACCAGCTGGGCAGCATCTGCTTCTCAGAAGTTTGGCGCCCAGCTCCTCAGAGGCCCTTCTCCAACTTCTATATTTTAATTACCCCATCACGTCCCTTTATTCCCTAGGGGTAGAAGTTGCTTCTATACATAGTTTTTATTTCTGCCTTACCTCGGTGTCCCCTGTTCACTTTTTAAGTTCTGCAACACCTGTTTAACTAATTCCTTATATCACATGCTCTCAGGTAAAATATTTGGTGTGTTTTCCATTTTCTTCCCTGGATCCTGACTGATATGGGATGGAAGATTTAGTAGTTGCAGGGTAATCAGGAGAACAAAGAGCAAAGGATAGGATGGCTCATCAATGCCTAGGATTTGATGGGCCTGACTGAGAAGCAGGAGCCAGTGGCCCTCTGACTGGGATCCTGGAGGGGTGTCATTGTGGTGAAGGACTGGGCCCTGGAACCTCAGCTTACTTACTAATTGTTTCCTTAACATCTTATCTAATCCCTTTGCATTGGAATTTGAATCTGGAGAAATGGGATAATAGTATCAGTGAATGAGGTGATGCATACTAAGTGCTTAGGGCAATGGCTAGCACATGCATGGACTCTCAGTTAAGGGTTATCCATTTCAGTGACGAAGAGGATGATGCTTCTTGTGTATCACCTGGGGAGTGCGTTTTGGCATCTGTGGTTTCATTTCTCGAATTCTTTTGTTTTGAAAGGCATCAAAAGAGGCATTTTATAGCCAATTTCAGCATTGAAGAATAAGTGGTCGGCCTTTCTACAGTAGTCAAGTTGCTGACTATGTGAAAAGGAGTGACTCACCTGTTCAGATTTCATTTTATGCAGAAATATGTCTTTGGTGACTTGAATTTTGAATGATTATTGCTTTGCAGAGGATTTACAACTTACCTGTTAGGGAGGCTGGTGACTGTGTCCCAGTGCTTCCTCACAGGGATTTGAAGTTGAAGGCTTAGGGCAATAATGCTGAAGATGCCATGATATCACCCCAATAAAATGAAGACACTTCTACCACCCTACCTGCAAAGATAAAAATCTTCCATTGAGATAGTGGTGGTCACTCATATGAGTGATAAGTATGAATTTGTTCTATAATAAATTCATGTTTGTTATCAGTTTTACATTTATAACAATCTGCATGAATGCTACACTTCTTCGTTATTAAAAAAACAAATGAAACCTCATTCTGAGCTTCTACTTGCCAAATTGGAGTGATGTCCTACATCAGTTATTGTTGGGATGAGATGGGGATCTTCCTAGAGTTTTACAAGAGTTTCAGAGACTTTGCATAGGCCCAACATTCTGTGAAGCATACTTTGTTCTTATCTGTATTGGTTGCCAGTGAGATACTTATTACTGAAGTCAGCATGGTCCATTTTAAAGGCCAGTTAGGCACGAAGATCATTCTCTGGGGTTCTAAGCTGCAGGATTTGGTTCCGCCTTTCCAGGCACACCATGTAGCCTTATTTGGGAAATGCAGCGCTCGGACACACTACTTGCCTTCCCATTCATAGGAAGGCTAACCCTCCCCTCTCCCAAATCAAGCCACATTTGTTTTTTCAACCCAAATCTGGTAAGAGTAAGAGGGCAGCAACACTGCTTTTTTCCATGCCACCCACTGTCCCTGTCAACCTCCAAGTAAAGTCCCAGACCTCCAATCACAAAGACATGGCTAGATTCTTGTAATGGGGGAAACACTGCTCATGATTTTGCTTCTTACATCTGTGAGAGTAAAATGAAAGTTATTACCTCAATAGATGCCATGTCAGCCAGCACTACTTGTACAAGGAAAGGTCATGGAAGCTCCACAGACACATCCAAACTCCCTGAGGGACTAAATTGCTGGGGGGAGGGCTGTGGGGACGATGGTCTCGGGGAACATCTAGCTCAATTGGCATAACACAGTTTATAAAGACAATGTTCTACATTCTATCTTGGTGAGTAGCGTCTGGGGTCTTAAAAGCCGGTGAGCAGCCATCTAAGATACTCCACTGGTCTCACCCCTTCAGAAGCAAGGGAGAATGAAGAGAACAGGAAACAAGGAAAAGATTAGTCCAAAGGACTAATGGACCACAGCTACCACGGCCTCCACCAGACTGAGTCCAGTACAGCTAGATGGTGCCTGGCTACCACCGCTGACTGCTCTGACCAGGATCACAACAGAGGGTTCTGGACAGAGCTGGAGAAGGATGTAGAACAAAATTCTAACTCACAAAAAAAGACCAGATTTACTGACCTGACAGACTTGAGAAACCCCGAGAGTATGGACCCCAGTCACCCTTTTAACTCAGAGGTGAAGTCACTCCCGAGGTTCACCATTCAGCCGGTGACTGGACAGCCCCATAAAACAAAATGGGACTAATGAGGCACAGCAGTCCAGGGACAAGGACTAGAAGGCAGGAGGGGACAGGAAAGCTGGTGATAGGGAACCCAAGGTTGAGAAGGGACAGTGTTGACATGTCATGGGGTTGTTAACCACTGTCATAAGGCAATATGTGTACTAACAGTTTAATGAGAAACTATTCGTTCTGTAAATCTTCATCTAAGGAACAATAAAAAAAAATTATCTGAGATCAAATTGACAGCAACAACTCAAAAGGTTTGATGGGAAGCCTAGGGGCCAGTGAGTTGAAGATAATGGTGATGGAATAATTTGGAAAAGGACAGTGAGAATAGCAGCACAACTGGAAGAATGTAATCGATGTCACTGAATTGTACATGTAGAAATTTCTGAAATGGTGTATCTTTGGCTATGTATATTTTCACCAAAAAAAAAAAAGGTCCCCCAAGGTCAAGAAGGGAGAGTGTTGACATGTCGTGGGGTTGTTAACCAACATCATAAAACAATAAGTGTACTGTTTAATGAGAAACTATTTGTTCTGTAAACCTTCACCTAAAGTACAATAAAAAAAAATTTTTTTTTTAATTTCCATCACCCTTAATAGAAGCTCAGTGCCCCTCTAAGCAATGTCGTCTCCTTTCTTCCTCCCTTCCACCCTTGGATAGCACCAATAAACTTTGGTCTCTATATTAAAAAAAAAAAAAAGATACCGTGTCACACTACTACGTGACAGAAACTGCTCGCGAATTTGTATTCAACACCTCTAAACCTCAGCAGTTCTGCATGGCATTGTCCTGTTTAACAGATGAGGAAACTGAGACTCTGAAAGTGTAAATGACATTCCCAAAGCCAAAGGCAACGCAGCTGGCAAACAACAGTGCTCAGATTGTTGTTAGTGTTATTAGTTGCCATGGAGTCAGCTGCGACTCACGGCAGCCTTCTACATAACAGAACGAAATATTGGTCGGTCTTATGCCATCTTCATGATCATTGGTATGTTTGAGCCCTTTGTTGTGACATTGTATCATCCATCTCACTGAGGGTTTCCCTCATTTTCGCCTACCCTCTTTACCAACCATGATGTCCTTTTCTATGGATTGGTTTTTCCTGATGATATGTCTGAAGTAAGCAAGCCAAAGTCTCACCATCCTGCCTTCTAAGGAGCACTCTGATTGTATTTCTTCTAAGACTGATTGGTTCGTTCTTCCGGTAGCCCATGTGAGCTCAGATTAGAGGATCATTTTTAATATAAGAGACTTTCATACATGTTTCTTTATAGGAAAGCTGAAAAAAAAGATGATTTAATGATCATTGACTTAAAATGAGAAAGAAAGGGGGTTGGCTAGCCATTTGAAAAAGAACTTTATACCTTTGAATTATATTTATGCTCTAGAATATTCAGCTCAAGTGGTTTTCCCCCTGTTTCATATTTGCCTTTAAAGGGAAGGATTAGGTGAACACAAATATAAATGTAATGTTGACTGTAGCTGAATGGCTACTCTGACCTGAGGAGTCGTCTCCTGCAGGAAGCCTGCTATTTTCATTAGTGTCTCAATGGCATGCTTTTGATTTCTGGGGCAGGCTGTGTTTGTATGGCTGCATGTATGAGTATGCTAAGTTGGCAGCCCAGACATGTTATTTACATATAGGATCAATGGCTGTAAGGATGTGAGATGCATTGCATGACCCCTGTTCTCCTCTATCCACATGGTGATTTAATGAGTTTTTCTTTTTTCCCTCTTGATAAATAGACTGCCATTGTGCCTTGTTTTAAGAACATGTGGCAAAGAAAATTTTTTTTCTTCTGTAACAAATTAGGAAATAAATGTATATGTTTTCAAAATGGGAGAAATATTTATCTTACAAAAAATCCACCATTATGTTGTTTTAAATAATGAACTGTGTAATTAAATTCATTCAAAAACGCGGATCGATTTATCTGTTTGAGTGCTTACTATGTACCAGGCACTGTTCTAAATGTTTGGGACATATCACTGGGCAGAATAAAGACTCCTGCCCTCATGTATCTTCTAGCTGAGTGAGGGGAGACAGAATATAAACATGAAGCACAATACATATATACACATACATATATAAGAAGTAAGGGAAGTGCGGTGGATAAAAAAAAGAAAACCAGGTAAAGGTCATCAGAGTGGGGGTAAGGAGTTTTGCATCATTAAATATGGTTGTCATGATGATTGTATTTACATGAATTTATATTGGATATGAGGCATGGTGGTTCAGTGGTAGAATTCTTGCCTTCCATGCAGAAGGCCCAGGTTCGATTCCCGACCAATGCAACCTCAAGTGCACCCACCACCTATCTGTCAGTGGAGGCCTGTATGTTGCTATGATGCTGAACAGGCTTCAGTGGTGCTTCTAGACTAAGACAGATTAGGAAAAAAGGGCTGGTGATCTACTTCTGAAAATCAGCCAGTGAACACTTTATGTATCAGTATTTCAATCTGCAACCGATCGTGGGGATGGTGCCGGACTGGGCAGAGTTTCCTTCTGTTGGGCATGATGTCACCATGAGTCAGGGGCCAACTCAATGGCAGCTGACAATAACAACCACATATTGGATATTGCTAAAAGTTTGTATATAACTTAACAGAGGGTTCCCAAAATGAATTTAAGGTTAGGCCTAGTTGTTGGGAGGTGAATCTGAACTATGATTTCTATATCGGACAGTGAAAATGGAGATGGCAATGCAGTTTCTGTGTTTCAAGTCAAAGATATGCCAGTCTTGTTTTCTTTCTGTCTGTGACATTGCATGGAAATTAATTGTCATGGTTCCTCCAAAGTTAAGTCTAGAAATAAACATTAATTTTTGTAATATATTGTGATTTATGCAGTTTCTGATTTAATACATTTAATTAATTTGAAAGAATTGGAGTAAACGTGCTGGCTATATGCTATATAGCACATCCACAAATTAATTTTTCTGCATAAATTAATGGTTGTTTCTTTATTTTTATTATTCCTCAAGTAGATTTCCTAGGGAAAGTTTTTCAAGAGACTAACCTATACTCTTCTTAGTGGTGAGTGGGAAAAAATGTATTAAATTCATATTTGGTCAAATATAGGTAAGCAGCTGTGGGAGTAAGTTTGCAAATTTAATTTGAAATCCATTTCTCGACTTTTCCCTCACCTGCATTGTTAAAGGGACCCATTTTTGAAAAACCTGGAGGTCAGTATTCACCTAATGTTAGAATTTATTCATCAGGTATGTGTTCGGAACATTTTATTCATTTCATGAAAGTTATATTTTTTGCATTGGAAAATTTTGTTGTTTTACTTTTTGGCAGTCATCAACCCATATAAATCAAAGCAGATTTCCATTCTAGCAATCCCATTTCAAAGAAAGATCTTATTTAGCACAACTGTTGTTTTTCTTGTTTTTTTAAATGGAATCAGGAAGCTTTTGTTTTGGCCACAAAAAATTTTTTTATGAGTCCAACAAATGCTTTCAAAAGTTCCTGTTTCTTCATTAGTGTATAAATTATAGCTGTATATGTGGAAAAGAAGAGAGAAGAGGTAAATCAGAACTCTGCTCCTTCATTTGTTCAAAAAGAGGTCTTTAGCCCCCTTTACCCCCAGTCAATCTCTGATGTAACACCCTCCTACAGAGGAGCTCCTGCTTTGGAACACAGACGTGCATGCCTACACCTGCTCTAAGGGAGATGAGAAGGGAAAAGGAACTGATTTCAACTAAGTAACTACTTGGAGGTGGACGCTGTGTGAGGTACCAGTGACAATAATGATTACAGCTAACATGGGTGTTGACACTTTTCAGAGCTCTCTGCAAAGTACATTGCATACATTGTTCCATTTAATCCAGGTTTACTTCTTTGATGTGGGTGGCTAATATAAGCCCCATTTTACAGGTTAGGAAACAGGCCTAAGGACTCTATGTCTGCCTAAGAATACAAGTTTCAACTAGGTTGGCTGAGATTCAGAATGACACTCTTCCCTGCGGGGCAAAGGGAGATATGAACACAGAAGTGTGTGAGTGGTAATGTTTCTTGTTCCTTCCCTTATCCAGCAAATGTTCTCTGTGGCCTTACAGAAAAATTTCAAATGCAACCTTATTGTTCTATGATGCTGGCCCATTTATTTACCTTTCCTCTCATTCACATGGCACTTGGCACTGTCTGATGTTGTAATATATGTTTCTTTGTGTATTTGTTTAGAATTTATTTATTTACATATTTTTTATTGTGCTTTACGTGAAAGTTTACAATTCAAGTTAGTCTCTCATACGAAAATTCATGCACACATTGTTGTGTGACCCTAGTTGCTCTCCCTATCCTGTGACAGCACACTCTTCCTTTCCACCCCGGATTTCCCGTGTCCTTTCAACCAGCTCCTGACCCTCTCTGCCTTCTCATCTTGCCTCTGGACAGGAGCTGCCCATTTAGTCTCATGTATCTACTTAAGCTAAGAAGCACACTCTTCACGAGTATCATTTTATGTCCCATAGTCCAGTCTAATCTTTGTCTGAAGAGTTGGCCTTGGGAATGGTTTTAGTTTTGGGCTAACAGAGAGTCCCCGGGCCATGTCTTCCAGGGTCCCTCCAGTCTCGATCAAACCATTAAGTCTGGTCTTTTTACTAGAATTTAAGTTCTGCACCCCCCTTTTCTCCTCCTCTATCAGGGACTCTCTGTTGTGTTCCCTGTCAGGGCAGTCATTGGTGGTAGCTGGGCACCATCTAGTTCTTCTGTCTCAGGCTGATGAAGTTAAAATTTATTTTTAATTGTGCAGAGACAATGTGTTATTTGCTGCTGATCCCCAGCACCTAGAACACAATGCCTGACTTGCAGTAGGCCTTGAATAAATATTTACTGAATGAATATATGAATCCACCCTACTCTGTTGCTGAAATCTGCTCCAACCTGTGCTGTGCACTGCTGGAGGCTGTAGCATGCAAGCCTGCTGCCCCTGCCTTCTCACGATAGAGTACTCCCAGCCCTTGCACATTGACTGCCAGCTTCAGAGAAGGGAGGCCGGTGACTGTGAAGCCTCTCTGAGGCTCATGACAGGATTTCTAACCCTAAACTCCTCTTGTCCACCATGAAATTCAGCAGGGCTGGCCTTGTGTAATGAAATTGTTCTTACAGCCCCTGAGATGGTGAGGGAAGCCTGGTTAAAGAGCCCCCATTTTGTCTATGAAACAAATCCAGAGACTAAGATCATTCAGCCCCAATATCTATGAAAGCAAGTCCTCTGAGAAGCAGAGAAAGCAGAACCAGCTCATTTATTTCAATAGTTAAGATTGACTATAGAGATCCAGTGCAAACTGTTTGGTAGTTCCACTTGTCTTGAACAGTCAGAAGATTTGACCACCCTGGGCCTGCACACTGATCTGGTGAAACATTGGACTAAAGGACACTCCAGTTTGTCACAGTCCTCTCTGTTCTCTAGCAGTGCCCACGGTATGCTTCCCACAAATACTTGGCTGGCTTCTACTGGATTTAGGCAGTTCTGTTTCAAAAAAAAAAAACCAACCAAACCCTTTGCTGTGAAGTTGATTCTGACTCATAACAGCCCTGTAGTTCAAGGCAGGCTCAAAACCACTAAACTCTTGGTCTTCTCTTGTCTTTGCTCACTCTTACTGAAAGGGTTGTGTCTTCCTTTGGGTCTATACTTTATATAGAAATGCCCATGTTTCACCAGGGTTGCCAAACAGACTTGAAACCCTTGGAAACGGCTGAAAGAGCTGTTTTGGAAATTGGGCTTATTTCTCTACTATTTGTATTGAGATGGGAATCTTCAATTCAGTAACTATGGGATCAAAGAATACACACTGGAGCCCTCTCCTCCTTCCTGAGCTTTTTCCATCAGGAGGAGGCTCAATGGAGACTCTCACTAGACCTTAGACATGCTGTGCTAATCACCAGCGCCCATATCAGCTGTAAAGTCTGAGCAGCAGGGTAAGCACACTGAGAGTCCTCTTGCTGCCCTCCCGCTCCTTTTGATTTCCAACACCTCTCCTTCTTTTGCAGCCCATTTGAGTTGGCTTTTATGTGACCCAGTGGATAGAAACCTTAATGTCAGCACCATTAAATCAGTACCTACAAAAAGTCTGGAAATGCTAAGCCCTGACAGGAAGGATGCTCCAATTAGTGCTGATAGAAGTACAGAGAGCTAAAATCAGAATGGACTGCCGCAAGGGGGATGGAAGAAGGGACATCTCCTCTGGCATACCTGAAAAAGGCAGAGTGATGATGCTTTTTTATATGCAAGGAGTCCCAAGAGTAGTTTAATCTTCCTTGTTAAGTGTATCTGTGGACTATTTTTATAAGATTGTTTCCCTTGCTATTTTTAAATTTAGTTCACCGGATGAAAGGTACTCAGATGTTCCTTTGTAAGGATAAAAAAGAGGAGCTGCCATCGAGTTGATTCTGACTCATGGTGATCCCATGTGTGCAGAGTAGACATTTTCCAGAGGGTTTTCAAGGTTGTGACCTTTTGGAAGCAAATCACCAGGCCTGTTTTCCATTACACCTCTTGGTGGAATCAAATCTCCAACTTTTTGGTTAGGAGATGAGTGCATTAACATTTTGCACCACCTAGAGACTCCAGGTATTTAATATTCTGGGACTCTTAGTAATTGTGTATTTGTGTGTGTGTGTATGTGTAAGAGAGAGAAGATTTAAATTGCTACCTTCTCCTAGCTGCATATAGATCCCTCGGTGGCACAAATGGTTAAACGCTCAACTATTAACTAAAAGGTTGGTGGTTCGAACCCACCCAGAGATGCCTTGGAAATCAGGCCTGGCAATCTGCTTCTGAAAGGTCACAGCCTTGAAAACCCTATGGAGCAGTTCTACTGTGCACACATGGGGTTGCTATGAGTTGGAGTCTACTCCACAGCAACTAATAACAATAACGACAACCTAGCTGCATTTTCTTGAGATGTCAGAGAGTCTGCACTTTATGTTCATGGTCCTGTCAGAGGAATCACTTAGTAACCATACTGGGAAAGACCATGCCAACTTCCCGTGAGCTTCAGAAAGATAATTTGGTTGGCTGTGCGTACATCAGATCTGAGCCTTGCATGGATAAAATGGAGTTAGAAAACTTTTACTTACTGGAAATGTGTTTTGTTGTTACATGTGAAAAAAATGTTAAGTGGAAAGTCACTATAAGATTCTGCTTGCTTTTTTACCCAACTATTTTGTGCTTACCTTTTAAAACTCATTTATTCAAGAAAGCTTTAGAGTTCCTGCCTCCTCCCCTGTGTGTGCTAGGTATGCCTTCTTTCTGCTCCCTAACATCATCTGTAGTCCTCTAACACACTATCTTTCGATCCATGTGTTTACTTGTCTCTGTGAGATGCCAGACAGTATCTCTTAGAAATGTCTGTCTCTTTCCACCTTTTATCCTCAGAGCTGGCACATAATAGGAGTTCAGTATATGATGGCTGAATCAATGAATGAAAGGATAACTGAGTGAATGGATAGATGAACAAATGCATTTTTTTAGTGATTGTTGAATTAGTAACATTTCTGAATTGTATATATGATCGGGCTAAGTATCTACTGTGGCTACTTGTCATTTTGTTTTCATTTTATGGGTTTGCACATCCTGACTTTGTTGTTGTTGTTGTGTGCCATTGAGTTGATTTCAACTCATGGTGATCCCATGCGACAGAGTAGAACTGCCCCGTATGGGTTTTTTGGCTATAATCTTTACAGAGGCAGACTGCCAGGTCTTTTCCCCACAGAGCCACTGGATGGGTTTGTACAGCCAGCGAGGGCTCTTTATCCTGACTTTAGGGTCTAGTATATGATGTGTTTTTAGTTTAGCATAAACATGAAGCATTTTTTTTTTCAAATTGTTAATTGGAGTGTTGTATGAAAAATATTTAGTGTTGAAAGAAGGGAGTTGGCCCCGAAATAAATGAAGGTAAAATAGAAACCAGTACCAATGACCATCAAGCCAATCCTGAATCATGGTGACCTCATGTGTGTCAGAGTAGAAGTGTGCTCCATAGAATTTTCAATGACTGATTTTTTGGAAATAGATTGCCAGGCCTTTATTCTGCAGCACCTCTTGGTAGACTTGAACCTCCAGTCTTTCAGTTACTGATTGAGCACATTAACCATTTGCACTGTCCGGGGTCCATTTGCTAAAACAGTGGCAGCTTTGGCTACAACAGCACTGAGGAACCTCATATAAGACTGTTTTTCCTGCATGGAGAAGTTCCATTGGGTTTAGTCTACCTCATGGACATCTTTTCTTCTGCTTTTTTTTTTTTTAAACTCAAATTCCACTGCCTTTCAAGGAGCCCAACTTTATGATAGCCACCCAGCTCCTGAAGATGTTTGGCCCTCTGCTTTTGCTGCCAGTCCGTTTTACATCTTACTCTCAAAGCCTCTGCCAGAGGGGTGTAAGGACTTGGCCCACTGCTGCAGAGTTCAAGCCTCTGCCTTTCAATTCACTGCAACCTCATCATTTTTTAAAAAAAATATTTTATTGTGTTTTAGGTGAAAGTTTATAGAGCAAATTAGTTTCCCATTCAACAAATTGTACACTAAGTGCTTGATGACATTGGTTGCAATCCCCAGACTGTGTCAGCACTCTTTCTGCCCTGAGTTCCCCGTTTCCTTTCTTCTGGTTTTCCTACCCCCTTCTTGCCTTCTCATCTTTACTTGTGGGCAAGTGTCGCCCTTTTCATTTTGTATAATTGCTTGTTCTACGGAGCACTTTATTTTTGGGTGTTATTTATTTTACAGGCCTGTTTATGGTTTGGCTAAAGGTGTTCTCTGGGAATGGCTGCAGCTCCAAGTCAGAGGGAATCTTAGGGTCCTGGTCTTGGGGGAACGCCATCATTTTTGTAGGCAGCTTGGCAGTTCCCACCTCTAGCAACAACAGCAAAGGTATTAAAAAAAAAAAAAAAAGATTTAAAATGAGAGCTTTTGAGTAAAAAAGTCTCAAAAAGCAGAGACCTTTACCATAAGGCAAATATTTATTGAACTGAAATGTTAAAGAAAGCATATTGCTTTTGTTGATGGCCTCATGCCTCAGCGCTTTGTTTTCTGTCACTCTTAAGAGCCAGGCAGCTTAAACCCGAGACTTCAGTGTCTTACATGCTGGAGTCCTGGCTCCAGGGGCTACACAGACGAAATAGTTTCAAAGTCCACCACACCTCCAAAAATACTCCAGAAGGTAAAACCATAGAAGTTTGCCTTCAGCTTTTAGCACAGAGAGACACAAAGAGAGTCTAAAGGAGCTGTAACTCTTTCTTTACACTTGTGCCATCGATGGGGAATCAAAATGCAGCAGAATTGACATCGCTAGGTAAAATGTAGGCCCCGAAAAAACACTAACATGAGGTAGAATTATTTCTGTGTCATATATCTTATGGCATGGAGCCCTGATGGTGCAGTGGTTAAGAGCTTGGCTGCTAACCAAAAGGTTGGCAGTTCTAATTCACCAGGCACTCCTTGGAAGCCCTATGGGGCAGTTCTACTCTATCCTATAGGGTAGCTGTAAGTCGGAGTCAACTCAACAGCAAAGGGTTTGTTTTTGTTTTTCTTGGTTTATATCTTATAGCATGGAAAGTGTGGCTGAAACAGTTGCTGAAGTTAATGGAAGACTACATGATCTGCTATGAAATATGTTGAGTTATGGGTTTAGAAGGAATATTAAGAAGTCATTCTTCACAAAACATGTGGTTCCTCATCTTGCTGTTCAGCAGCCCTTAATTATCCCAGACAGATGTGGAACAGTGGAAGCCCTAACTTCCAGAGAAGCTGTTTCTATGTTGTCTTCACTAACTCATCCAAAAAACCCAAAAACCAAAAAACCAACCAAACGAAAACTTCCTCTATCTTCACTGAAGATAGAGAACAAGCTTATTACAAAAAGCCTTTCACTTATTTGGAAGACCCATCAGAAAATCTCTCCTCACTGCTGCCTCTCAGAGCTTAATAAAATTATCTTTTTAACCTTGTAGGTTAATTTTTCTGTTACACCCTACCTCTGAGGTACATGTTTAGTAAAAATTAGAACGGACTACCAATGTTTTTTGAAAGGAAATTACTCTATCAAATCTGTGTTGAACTTTATTCTGCTTTGATTCTGACGAGAGCTCTCTATATCAGTAATTTTGAAAAACAATCCTCTGAACCAAATTTCTGGTATTTCCTCTCTACTATGTTACTTAGATTATATTTTCAAGACCACATTGGGAAAGGACCTTAAGGATCCATCCAGTCCATTTTTTTTTTTTTTTTAAACTTGGTATCAATTGGTGAATGTCAGGGGAAGCATGAACCCTTTAAAGTTATAAATGAAAGGGTTTGTGTGTGTGTTTTTCTGTCTCTTCTGTCTATGCAGAGTATCCATAACTTTCATCAGATTATTTAAAAAGGTTGGTGACCCCTACAAAGTTGAAAGCAGTTGCTGTTGAGTCAGTTCCGACTCATGCAACCCCATTTGTATCAGAGTAGAACTGTGCTCCATAGTATATGCAATGGCTGATTTTTCAGAAGTAGATTGCCAGACCTTTCTTCCAAGGCACCTCTGGGTAGATTTGAACCTCCAGCCTTTTGGTTAGCAGCCAAGCGTGTTTACCATTTGCACCACCCAGGGTCTCCCTTACAAAGTTAAGAATCATTAAATAGTACATCTCCCCTTCCTGTCATTCGTCTTAACTTGAGGCTTATACAGTGTGCCTGAGATCCATACATTAACAGCCTTTGAATTTCCATTCTTGTGGTGTAGTGTATCTTACAGGTGGCCAAAGCAAATTCCTGCGGGTAACAGATGAATAGAGAAGGCCTGATGTAGTCTTTCCGCAATGAAACTGTCGGTGGAACTATAGGGCATCAAAAGACAAAGCCATCAGCAATGTTTAAAATCTATTTGGATATCATTTTAATATCTGTAAAAGTGGTTTAAGAAGCCCTGGGGGCACAGTAGTTAAGGTACTCGGCTGCAAAACGAAAGGTCAGCAGTTTGAACCCACGAGCCGCTCAGCAGGAGAAAGATATGGCAGTCTGCTTCCATAAAAATTACAACCTTGGAAACCCGATGGGACAGTTCTACTCTGCCCTATAGGGTTGTTACGAGTCAGAATCAACTCAATGGACGGCAAAGAGTTTGTTTTTTTTGGTTTAAGAGTGGTGTGGCAGAGATAGGAAATATGTTACAAGAATGACTATTCTGCAGTTGTGGAGCCTCGTGGTGCAGAGGTTAAGAGACTGGCTGCTAACCAAAAGGTGGGCAGTTCAGATCCACCAGCCACTTCTTGGAAACCTTATGGGGCAGTTCTACTCTGTCCTACAGAGTCACGATGAGTAGGAATTGACTAGACAGCAGTGGGTTTGGTTATTCTGCCATTAGGCCACATGTCTTTAGATTTAAAAGGGAAGATATTTACGTATTTTAAGAGCCAAATAAATGCACAATTCCACCGAGTGGTGTAGCCACGTGGGTAGCATTTACAGGCTGTCATCTGATTTGAAATTTAGTAATGATGTGACTCAAATCTAAGGAACATGGTTGAGTGGCCACCCACTTTAGTTTGAAGTCTTGCATGGAAACTATTAACAAGGCTCAGTATGTTCCATCAGTTTTGCCAAAAAAGAATTCAGTAAGCATCCTGGTCAAAATCAGCAGCAGTGTTCATTAGATAGAAAAGTAGTAATCATTTCTACAGTGTACATACATCTTTTAACCTGGCAAGGTTTTGAATTAAGTAAGGAAATGTTTGCATTAAGGATTTAAATGTTAAGAGAGTCAAAATTAATGCAAAATGCTTTTGTGTTAAAAAAAGAAATCTATGTTTGTTTGGTATTTAAAGTTTTTGTAATGCTTAAGAGAATTTGGCCTGGTAGAGTAAGAGATCAGTCTCATAATTCCAATTTAAATTGCATGTTTGAGTAATTGATTTAGACTTGTGATTTTAGGTTGAAATATTACTAAATTGATCTACAGTGTTGGAATATTTAAAAGAATTTGATTCGCCGTATTTATAAATTTAATTTGTTAGATTGAAGACATTTATTTAATTACTCAGGAAGGTTTTAAGTCAGACAATTGAGGTACTTAAAGGAAATGAAGTATATTAAATTTATAAATGAATTTCAAAATGTTTGAAGAGGTTTAATTAACTGTTTATAGATGGAGCTAAATATTCCTCTAAGTCCCTTTAAAAGCAATTGCTAAAATTTACTAGATTGTAAATAGAATTAAATTTCTAACCTGAAATGAGAAGCTTAAGGAATAACTAGGCTTTTGAATGTATAACTTGAATAAATCAAATATTAGTGTTTAAAACCAAATGAATACCATCAGACTAATCTTTTTTGAGCACAAAGGTCACCGCTAAGGACTCCAGAGGCCTCACATTTCTACATACTTTTTGTCTTATTCTTCACTTTCACAGAGAAGTATATCCTCCCCTTTTTTCTAGAATGTTACAGCACTATGGCTAGCTTTCCTTTTCTATTTTTGCTAGACGGGCTTTCTCAATGAAAGGAAAAGTTCGTGCAAGTTGCAAGTTTGGCCAACAGTTAGAGAGTGGTGGGGATTGTGGCAATCTAAAGTGCACGTGCCCAAGATGGGACAGATGCCCTTTTGGCTTTAGCTGATTGTTGCTAGATAGTTGTCTCCAGTGTGTGTAAAAACTTGGATTTTTTTTCCCTAGGAAAAATTAGAAGTTTAATGTGAAGTCCCTCATATGAAAAATGTTGGTCCCAATTAAAAAAAAAATCCTGGGGAGCTAAAATCTACATCTGCGATTGAATTACTCTGCGGGTCACTCATTCAGGAACTCTGGTATATGAGCAAGTGCTATTACTGATGATATAATTGGATGCCAACTGTCCCCATGTCAACCTCTACCTCAGAGAGATACAGAGCTCGGCCTTTTCAGTGTCCCTAAAATCAACTCATGCTGTTGTTGTTAGTTGCTGTTGAATCGGCTCCAACTCATAGCGACCCCGTTACGCAACAGAACTAAAAGTAGCCAGGTCCTGTGCCCCTTTGTGATTGTTGGTA
Organism: Dugong dugon; assembly: GCA_030035585.1. Lineage (NCBI taxonomy): Eukaryota > Metazoa > Chordata > Mammalia > Sirenia > Dugongidae > Dugong > Dugong dugon. The sequence continues at coordinate 28,118,854 of CM057471.1, read as the reverse complement.
TACTTGAGTCCATTGTTGTAGCACTGGGTATTTTGAGTGCCTTCCAACCTCGGGGGTCCATCTTCCAGCATTATGTCAAACAATATGCTGTTGTGATCCACAAGGGTTTCACTGGCTAATTTTCAGAAGTAGATCACCAGACCTTTCTTCTTTGTCTTAGTCTGGAAGCGCTGCTGAAACCTGTCCACCATGGGTGACCCTGCTGGTATTTGAAATACCAGAGGCATAGCTTTTAGCATTACAGCAACGCACAAGCTACCACAGTATAACAAATTGACAGATAGGTGGAGGAGAATCAACTCATACCAGAGCATTAGTAACTAATGTTATTTTTAATGAAATTTTTGAAGAACAGAGGGGGAGGGAGCTTATGACATGTACTTCTACCCATCTTTCAAAACACAACAAGAAAAACTAAATATATAATGTTGCCCATTGTATATTTATTTTCTCCAGTTTTTTCTGCACGGTTCTTCTCCCTGGAGTGGAGAGCAGAGTGTGGGTGGTGGTGGTGATTTTTTTTCCTTAGTTTGGTCGTCCTTCCCTGATTCTCTGAGGGTACTTTAAACTCCACTCCCCTCCCTTAAGTGGAGCAACTCAGCTGTCCCACACTTAAACACTGGGCACTCACTGGACTCGGTGGTGGTGGAACTGCTATTTCTGAAAGGGTATCAGGAACTCCTTCCCGCCGCTTATGGTTGAAACCAGCAATAGCGTCCTTATCTAAATGTTGGACTCTGGAGACCCATGTTTTCTAGGCCACTGTAGTCCATCTCAAAGTACTGGTACTTGCCTCTAGCCTCTTTTTTTTTTTTTTAATTAAGGTAAAATTTATATAATATTCAATTCACCATTGCAGCCCTTTTAAAAACTCAGTATGCAGGCATTAAAGGTCCCTAGGTGGTGCAAATGATTTGTACTTGATTACTTAATTGAAATGTTGGCCCTTGGAACCTACTCAGTGGTGCCACAGAAGAAAGGCCTGGTGATCTGCTTCAGTAAAGTTTACAGTCAAGAAGACCCTATGGAACTCAGTTCTACTCTATAATACAAGGGGTCTCCATGAGTCAGAACTTGATGGCAATAGATATGTAGGCATGATTGATTAAATAATTACCCAGTGGGTGAACTCAACTTCTAGCTACTTCCTCTGAGATTGGGCTGATATCATAAAGTGGATCTTTCTGGTCTGGCCAGCCTCCACCCAAGAGTCACCTCATTAGCATAACCGGTCAGGTTGGTGTGATCTGGAGCCCCTCCTTGAATAATAGAGAACTCCCTTCACTGGGGAAATTCCAAGAGTTCCTAGCTTACCTCCCAGGGACCAGGGACAAAGACTTCTATTGGTCCTTTATCAATAGTGCTGCTATGAACATTCTTGTGCAAGTTTTTGCCATTTGCCTAAACCTTTGCCGATTCAGTGCACACTGGGCCTACCTTCTAAGGCCAAGACACCAGTTTTGCTTTTCCTAAGAGTTTTCTCTGACTGCTGGAATCTATGCAACCCCACACACAGGCACACAGCAGTTAGGAAGTGCACAACAATTAAAGCCCACCCCCCACCTCCCGCCCCCTCCAAAACAATGGGAAGGTCCCTGGGTGGTGCCAAAGGTTTAGGCTCTACTACTGACCTAAAGTTTCACATTTCAAACCCACCCAGCAGTTCCACAAAAGAAAGGCCTGCTGATCTGCTTCTGTCAAGACTGCAGCCAAGAAAACCCAACAGAGCAGTTCTTCTCTGTTACACATGGGGTCATCATGAGTTGGAATCCACTCAAAGGCAGTGAGTTTGGTTGTTTCTGCTTTTCTCACAGTGGGAGTCTATATAAATACACTAGGACCTCCTCCCTCAGGTGAGATACCTTTGCAGAATATGTCTGTACGGCTTCCAGAATTCCCTAGTGACATTAAGGTCTGGTTGCCTATCATGATAACTTATTGATAATGAAACCTTTATTCACTTTCTTCCCTCTCCTTGTCTCAGTTTTTCCCTAGCACTGCCCTGAATCACCTCCCACTTGCATTCCAATATCTACCTGGAAGATACTTCCGGGGAAACGTAAGCTAAAATATCCTCGGACCAAATACCATTTTAATGAAATTAATTAGGCATATAGGATTTAGTTAGCCCGTAGTAATCTTAAGGAAAAGCAGGTATTTCCTATACAACTCTATTGAGTCTAGTACTTAGGCACAGTGATTCTCTTATTCACTACAAAGAAAAGTGTGCTCAGAAAGTGGGCTGGCCTTACTCATGGTTGGCCAGGTGTTAGAAAAGGACATTCTTCTCTCTAGAAATTGATCCCACATTTTGAATATTTATACGTTATGCTGACCCCTGACTGTTTTCTGACAGAATCAAATCCCAGGGATGCTATCCTAACTGCAAGTAGAAAATAGTGATGATTTGGGTGAGGAGAGGGGTTTACTCTTTAACAAGTCCATTACCCAGTTGTCTCCATGCAGCCTCAAAATGGCAACAGTAATGGCTTTCCAGTCAACTCTATTGAGAGGCCAAGTATACTCTTGGGCCTAATGGATGCTTACAAAGCAGTTCATTATTCCTCCTCTAAAGATTTTCTGTCTGCCTCTTAAACCCCTTAATGTGGGTGACTCAACTGACCCCAGGAAGTTTGCTTCAGGAAAGACATTTAAAATTTCTAACCACTGACCAGGGAGTGGCTTACTCACCCAGAGGATGCAATCTATTCATGCTGACATAGGCTCTTTAATGCAAACATTGTAAAGTATTCATAAGCCTCCCTTTGCCTCAAAATAGAACCCATTTCTCCATTTGGGGAAGGTATTAGAGCTTTAAATGCATCCAAAATGAATCTGCTCACTTCTGGGTCCTAATTGTTTATTCCTCTTCCTCTGACGGTTACTCTGGTGGGCTCTGCTCTTCTTAGCCATCTGTCCGTTTGCATTTGCTCCTGCCCAGTCTCCCTGTCTGCACTTTTCCCTTAGCCTTGTTTACAGTTCTTTTTCTGGAGGGGTGGTTATGGAGTTGACTTCTCAGGGAAAAAAAATTAAATATTTATGAGAGAGAGTGTGGGCTTATGGGATCTGGGAGAAGGCAAACCGAATATATAGTAAATGAAAAAATTTAAACATGTTAATTTGAATACTTTAACAAGCACTGGCATGTCTGAAGCCTCTCAGAAGATACAGTCTTCTTGAAGCTGGATAGCCTGTGTTATAGTTATTTTAGTCATGCATGATTTTTTTTCCTCTGTCATTAAATTAGAATATGATTACCTCCCACAGTCAAAATAGCACCCTTGGGTACTAAGTAATATGGTTTATTTCGTAAATAAGATCAAAGCACCTTTATTAGATGGTAGTGACTAGAGGAAAAACAGCATTTTATTAACATTTTAGTATTGACTCTATTTTATTACATTTAATCAGAGTGGGATTTTGACAGCAACCAGAGATATGCTCTAAACTTTTATTCATGTTGCAGCTACCTTGCTTGAAAAAATGTTTGCTTTTGTTTTTCTTTTAACCTAGAAACCAAACTGTTTGCGACAAATTCTTTTGAAAGCCACCAGGGCCACATGTTCAGTTTGTCTGCCATCTGGGCTCCTAGTGGTTTCTTGTTCTTGGTGGGTTCACATGAGCTGGACCACACGGAACCTGAAAAGCATGTGTAGAGCCCAGGGTGGAGAATTCTTGAGGATACTGTCTTCTTCTTTCCTTTCTTTCATTTCTGGTTTCAACAAATACTTACTTATAACACTTGGGGATATAGCAGTCAGCAAAACAAAATCCCTTCTCTTTTGGATCTAGGGGATGGGGGAAGCTAGACAACAAAAAGTAAAGAAAGAAATAGGGTATTTCAGCAGGGGCCGAGTCCCTCTTTCAGCTTCTGTTTTCTGGATGTCTGTTCCCTGCAGATTCTGTGTTACGTGCCATCGACAGCCTGGGCCACTGTGGTGTAGTGCTTCAACATTTTGTAATTCTTTTCCTTGGGGACAATAAAAATAGGGTATTGACTCATCTTGAGTTAAGGGATAAGAAGAAACTCTAAAATTTAGAGGGGATGTTGAAGGTGATTTAAAATACTGACCTGCCACTTACTGGCAGGGTGACCTTGGACAAGTTATTTGACTTCTGCACCCCAGTTTGTTGAACTGTACAATGATGATACTAGCACCTGCCTCTTGAGGTTGTGGTACGGTTAATGAGTTAGTATTTGCCATGCACCTGTAACAGTGCCGCTGGCATGCAGTAAGTGATACGCAAATGTTAGTTAATTGGGCTGCTCTCCTGCCTGAGGCTTGATCTTTTGATCGCTGTTGGTTGAATTGGTTGGCCAGCTTCTGCTTAAACAATTCTGCTGATGGGAATCCTGAACTTTCTGAAGCTTCCATTCTGACTTTGATTATCTCGCTACCAGCTACTGTCCTTCCTCATACTGGGCTGATATCTCTCTCCTGTGACTTCTATCCTGTGGACTTTCCCCTTGGGGACCAATTCAGAGCAATTCCAGATATTCTTCTACATCAGTGTTTTTAATTGCTTCCAGATATTTCTGCCTGGTCTTGCACTATGCTCTCAATCATTGTTATGCTTGAACCCATTGTTGCCGCCACTCAGTCCATCTCATTGAGGGTCTTCCTCTTTTTCACTCATGCTCTACTTTACCAAGCATGATGTCCTTCTCCAGGGACTGATCCCTCCTGACAACATGTCCAAAGTATGTAAGATGCAGTCTCGCCGTCCTTACCTCTAAGGAGCATTCTGGTTCTACTTCTTCCAGGACGGAGTTGTTCATTCTTTTGGCAGGCCATGGTATATTCAATATTCTTTGCCAACACCACAATTCAAAGGCATCAATTCTTCTCAGGTCTTTCTTATTCATTGTCTAGCTTTTGCATGCATATGATGCTACTGAAAATATATGGCTTGGGTCAGGCTCACCTTAGTCTTCAAGGTGACATCTTTGCTTTTAAACACTTTAAAGAGGTCTTTTGCAGCAAATTTGCCCAATACACTGCGTCTTTTGACTATTTGATTGCCGCTTCCATGGGTGTTGATTGTGGATCCAAGTAAAATGAAATCCTTGACAACTTCAATCTTTTCTCTGTTTATCAAGATGTTGCTTATTGGTCCAGTTGTGAGGATTTTTGTTTTCTTTATGTTGAGGTGTAATTCATACTGAAAGCTGCAAGGTTGTGTCATCTGCATATTGCAGGTTGTTAATGAGTCTTCCTCCAATCATGATGCCGTGTTCTTCTTCATATAGTCCAACTTCTCTGATTATTTGATTAGCATACAGATTGAATAGGTATAGTGAAAGGATGCAACCCCGATGCACGCCTTTCCTGATTTTGAACCACACGGTATCCCCTTGTTCTGTTCAAACAACTGCCCCTTGATCTATGTACAGATTCCGTATGAGCACAGTTACGTGTTCTGGAATTAGCACAGTTAAGTGTTCTTCGCAGTGTTATCCGTAATTTGTTATGATCCACACAGTCTAATGCCTTTGCATAATCAGTAAAACACAGGTAAACATATTTCTGGTATTCTCTGCTTTCAGCCAAGATCTATCTCACATCAGCAGTAATATCCCTGGTTCCATGTCCTCCTCTGAATCTAGCTTGAATTTCTGGCAGTTCCCTGTTAAGGTACTGGTGCAACTGCTTTTGAATGATGGTTAGTAAACATTTTACTTGCGTGTGGTATCAATGATATTGTTTGATAATTTCCGCATTCTGTTGAGTCACCTTTCTTTGGAATGGGCACAAATAATGGATCTCTTCCAGTAGGTTGGCCAGGTAGCTGTCTTCCAAATTTCTTGGCATAGATGAGTGGGCACTTCCAGTGCTACATCCATTTGTTGAAACATCTCAATTGATATTCCGCCAATTCCTGGAGCCTTCTTTTTTGCCAATGCCTTCAGTGCAGCTTGGACTCCTTCTTTCAGTACTGTCGGTTCTTGATCATATGCTGCCCCCTGAAATGGTTGAATGTCTACCACTTCTATTTAGTACAGTGACCCTGTATATTCCTTCCATTTTATTTTGATGTTTCCTGCGTCATTCAGTATTTTGCCCATAGAATCTGTCAATATTGCAACAGGAGGCTTGAATTTTTTCTTTAGTTCTTTCAGGTTGGAAAATGCCAAGCATTTTCTTTCTTTTTGGTTTTCTAACTCCAGATCTTTGCACATTTCATTATATTAATTTACTTTGTTTTCTTGAGCCACCCTTTGAAATCTTCTGTTCAGCTCTTTTACTTCATCATTTCTTCCATTTGCTTTAGCTACTCTACGTTCAGGAGCAAGTTTCAGAGTCTCTTCCGGCATCCATTTTGGTCTTTTCTTTCTTTCCTGTCTTTTTAATGACCTTTTGCTTTCTTCATGTATGATGTCCTTGATGTCATCCCACAACGCGTCTGATCTTCGGTCGTTAGTGTTTAACGTGTCAAATCTGTATGGTTTCTAAATTCATGTGGGATGTACGCAAGGATGTACTTTGGCTCTCGTGGACTTATTTTGAGCTTCAGCTTGAACTTGCATATGAGCAATTGATGGACTATTCCACAGTTGGCCCCTGGCTTTGTTCTGACTGATGATATTAAGCTTTACACTGGGATAGATCTCCCAGATCTTTCCATTTTATCTCCAAAGACATGCTTTCCAAGTTAGCTGTAGACTAATCCTGGATTATTGGAAGGACACACCCATTCTTCCCTCATATAATGTTACTTGGTCTCCTTACCATCCAGGTGCTTTCCTCTGATCCATTTTCTGTTTATCTATCATACGATGGAATGTCTAGGCATGAATAAATAGCCCACAGGCTTCTAGTACTGTTATATCTAAGTAACAAGACAGAGGCGGTCTTGTTCTCATGAACTTACATTCTAATGGTAAAGACAACCAATATTCAAGTAAGGGAATAAGAAAATTACAGGTAATGCTCCTGAAGATTGGGTGGACAGGGAAGGCCTCTTTGAGGAGATGATATTGAGATGACATCTCAGGGTTGAGAAGCAAACAATGAAGCAAAAGTGTGATTATGTGGGAAGGAGTGTTTCAGACAGAGGGAACAGCACGTGCAAATACCCTGAGGTGGGAACAAGTTTAGCTATGGGATCATGCGGCAGGAAGCCAGTATAGCTGGAGCAGAGTGAGTAGGGGAAGGAAGAGAGTAGAATAAGATGAGGGCTAGATATCTGCTCATCATTTGGCATGCTGGTCCTAACTGTCTCCTCCTGCCTCTGGAAAGTTTCAAAGATTCCCAAGTTTGGAAGTTTTGGAAACTCCTCTGTTCCTTTTCCTGACAGTGGCCAGAACCTCAAGCTGTGCTTAGATTTTTATAGTGCCTTCCATGGGGATGTGTTTAAAAAATATACTAGGCTGCCCAATTTATCTGTTGGAAAAAAATATTTTTTAAAGTGGATTGCTTTCCTGGGCTTTTGGTGCCATGTTCTCTTATACCTCTGTTCCTTTATACATACTATTCCCTCCATCTGGAACTCCCTTTTCCCCTTATGAATTCCTGTGTATATTCTACAGAACCTAACTTCACGCCTTCCCCAACTCTTGCATAGTCCCCCACCCCAATAGGGAGAGGAGCCCTCTGCTCTTTCAGCACCCATTCAGATGTCTGAATTAGTCATTTATCACTGTCTTGACACTGGTTACTTATTTCTTTGCCTCTCACCACTAGTCACCAGCCTCTTGCAGGAAGAAATTTCATCGTGTGCAACTTTCTAACCCTAGAGTTTAGCAGGATGCTTGAAATGCAGTAGTCACTCGATAAACACTTGCTACATGCTAAATATTAAACTTTAGCTAAAACATCCCCTCCAGGTTTTGTCACGCCACTATTTCTCAATGGGAGCTCTATTGGGATTTTGAGTGGTAGAGTTGTTTGTTGTGTGAATCCATCCCTTGCCTTGCATCGTTTTGCATCCCTTTCTCCTCACTAGGAGTTCCTGGGTGGTGCAAACTGTTCATGTGCTTGGCTGCTAACCAAAAGGTTAGCGGTTCAGATCCACTTGGAGGCACCTCAAAAGAAAAGACTGGTAATCTATTTCCCCAAAATCAGCCATTGAAAGCCCTATGGAACACAGTTCTACTCTGACACACACAGGGATGCCATGAGTCAGAGCTGACTCCATGGCAACTGGTTAACTGGTTCCCCTCACTAAATGCCCTCCCACATTTCCAAACATTCTCTAGGGGGCAGTAGTGGTCCCAGTGGAGAACCAGTGCTGGACCATTCACTCATTTATTCACGTGAAAACGTTCAGTTGCTACTATTTGCCGAACCTGTGATGGATTCAGAAACCCTGGTGGCACAGTGGTTAAGAGCTATGGCTATTAACCAAAAGGCTGGCAGTTGAAATCCACCAGCCAATCCTTGGAAACTGTTCTCCTCTGTCCTATAGGGTCACTATGGGTCGGAATCAACTTGATGGCAATGAGTTTTTTGGGTGATGGATCCACATGTTTGAGTAAAGCTGGAGCAAGAACTCACTACCTCTCGAGCTAGGCCATTCCATTCCATCTTGGGACACATTTGTAGGATAGTTCTTCCTCACTGTATGAAAATAATACCTCTCTGCAACATCTAAACACTAATTCAAGTATTTTTGTCTAGTGCAATACAGAGCACATCCAGGCTTTTTCTTTTGTGATAGCCTTTCAACTATTTGAAGACAGTTTTATTGTCCTCTATGCACCTACAATTTTTTCTTTCTTTGAGTGAAACATTACCAGTTTTTTTGACCATTCCCTATGACACAAGTTTGAGTGATCTCACTCTCTGTCAGAGGGTAGGGATGTGTCACTATGCACTAACTGTTTGGCTGTCACACTGTAATATTTTTACTCCACTTTCCTGTTTGGCATTTTCTTCATTGATTATAACTCAGCAGTGATAGGCCTACGCCGTCTTTGTGTGGGGGAGTATTTTTAGATGCACCAAGCCACACAGATGTAGCCCTAGCAAAATTCTCTTTGTGAAATGATTACCTCTTTCTACAGTTCTATCAAGTGGCAAAATGTTGAGTACCCACTGTGTATGCCATGCTCTGTTGAACAACACAGAGGGAAGAGAGAAATGTGAGACATCCCTACTGTCCAAGAGCTAACCAACTCATTGGAACCATTGACAAATGTGAGAAAGTTAAAATCAGTGGTGAGCCAGTAAATAGTTAACAACTGACTCTCTGGGGGAGAAGAAAAACCCTGATTTGCAGTGTTTGCTGATTTCTGTGGTATCAATTCTCTCATGATGACTGATTGCAAACTGCCAACATGATACCACTGAATGTGGAGTTAGAAAGAGAAATACAGTAATATTGCATTGGATAGTCTTCCTACCACATCCATACAACATACAGAAATAACCTGAAGAGCAGAGATAATAGCAAAATTAATAAAATAATTAACGTTTATGACCTTTGTTTTTAATATAATTTACTTGATTATAATTTATATAATTGTAATTTTATATAAGTTAATTTTTAATAATAGCTGTGCTTAACAACCACCCCTCAAAATTCCTGAAAACGTAACAATAGAATGCTCTCCTGAGCCAATGTTAAGTTGTCTTCAGCCCATCACTGGAAATTCAATTTATGATAGAACATGATAGGAGTATCAGAAGCATGTACGTAGTATGTGGTTTGAAAATCCAGGTAAGAAAATAATCACTACATTATAAGTTGAAGTAATCAAGGATGATTTTCCTGGAGGACGTGGGGTACTTGGAGAGCATTAAGGGGGAGAAGGGAGAACAGTTTTGGTTTCGTAGTATAAAAAAAAAAACAAAAAAACAAAAAAACATTGCCGTCAAGGCGATTCCAACTCATAGCGACCCTATAGAATAAAGTAGAACTGCCCCATACAGTTTCCAAGGAGCACCTGGTGGATTTGAACTGCCAACCTTCTGGTTAGCAGCCGTAGCTCTTAACCACTATACCACCAAGATATAGATGAAAATAATAGCAATAATACAGCAAGTAATGTTTCTTGAGGGCTTACTCTGTGTCAGCCATTGTACTGAGGGCTTTATGTGTGCTGTTTAATATAACTCTCCTGAAAAACTCAAGAATTAGGTACTATTATTAGCCTCCTTATAAAGACAAGGAAACTGGGACTGAAGTTAAGCATTTTGTCTGAAGTCACACAGCCAGTAAGCGTTATTTTGCTTCTGTGTTCATCTTGTCTAAGATTACATTTTAGATACACTGAGCAGTGGGGCCCACACGTCTCAGAATCCTTTCGATTGTCAGATTGCCTCTTCATACAACAACATTCGTAATTGTAGAAGTCACCTGGTGGTTTTCGAATACTTTTGGAATGTAGAAATTCACATCAAGCTTTTATTTATGGACAAACAACCTAATAATGCTTTCCCATGAACATCATCAGATGTTTGTTTTTGGAGGGGAGCAAGTGACAAAAAAAACAAAACAAAACCCAGATTAAATGGGCTTAATGAAGCAGGGAATTCATTCGTCACAAAACTCAAAGTACAGAGCTAGATCTATCTTTAGGCACTGTTATGGATTAAACTGTGTCCACCCCAAAAAAATGTGTTGGAATCCTAACTCCTATACCTGTGAATGTAACGCTGTTTGGAAATAGACTTTTCTTTATGTTAATTAGAGCATACCTGAGTATGCTCTAATTAACCCTGATTGCTTCTGAGTTATAAAAAGTACAGATTAAACACAGAGATACAAACACATGAGGGAAGACAGATACCATGTGAGGATCGTCTACAAGCCAAGGAATCAAGGCATGCAGATCTGGACTCAGTTCACACAGTGCCCCTGTAACCCTCTCTTAGTTCGCTCCACTTTAGGTAGCTTTTCCCTTGGTGGGCCCGGATGTCTCTCTGCAGCTCCACGCTTACATCGTCATCATTCTTTATCAAGCAGTAGAAAGCAGCTCTTTCTCTACAGTCTGAAGAAAAGTCTGAGCCTAGGACTCCTAGGCCTAATGATTTTCACTGGCTCAGGTTGGGCTCACACTCATTCTCTGAGCTAATCATAATCCCTCTGGCTAGGAGGATATCCATCTCTGGCTAAGACTGGGCCATGTTTCCACGCTCCCTACAATAATGCAGCAGCTGATGGAATAAGAGTCAGGGAAGGGCATTTCTCCCAGGGAAATGAAGATGCTCTTAGCAGAAGTTCATTATGTGTATGTAAGGAAGAGAAATAAAAGACAGAGGAAAAGATAGAGAAGATAACAATGAACATAGAAATCAGAGAAAGACAAACTATATTGTAAAGACTAAGGTAGAAGATGAGAGAAAAAATTTTGTCCAAATCCTTTTGAATTATAATATTTATAAAATATAGCTCCAATGTAGGTTGGTAGACTGTTCCCATTAGAGTTTATTTTTCCAACATTTATGGAGCATATACTACCTGCTAGGCCCTGTAACTGAGATGTTTCAAGAAAGGAATGCAGTGCTGGACGTGCTCACTCCTTTATGCCAAGAAATTTGGAAGACAGCTACCTGGCCAACTGACTGGAAGAGATCCATATTTGTGCCTGTTCCAAAGAAAGGCGATCCAACAGAGTGCGGAAATTATCGAACAATATCATTAATGTCACATGCAAGTAAAATTTTGCTGAAGATAACTCAAAAGTAGTCGCAGCAGTACATCCACAGGGAACTGCCAGAAGTTCAAACCAGATTCAGAAGAGGATGTGGAAAGAGGGATCTGATTGCTGATGTCAGATGGATCTTGGCTGAAAGCAGAGCATACCAGAAAGATGTTTACCTGTGTTTTTTTGATTATGCAAAGGCATTCGACTGTGTGGATCATACAAAATTATGGATAACACTGGGAATTCCAGAACAATTAATTGTGCTCATGTGGAATCTGTGCATAGACCAAGAGGCAGTCATTTGAACAGAACAAGGGAATACTGTGTGGTTTAAAATCAGAAAAGGTGTGCGTCAGGTTTGTATCCTTTGATCATACTTATTTAGTCTGTATGCTGAGCAAATAATCTGACAAGCTGGACTATATGAAGAAGAATGTGGCATCAGGATTAGAGGAAGATTAATTAACAACCTGCGTTGTGCAGATAACACAACCTTGCTTGCTGAAAGTTAAGAGGACTTGAAGCACTTGCTGATGAAGATCAAAGACCACAGCCTTCAGTATGGATTACACCTCAAACAAAAGAAAACAAAAATCCTCACAACTGGACCTATGAGCAACCTCATGATAAATGGAGTAAATATTGAAGTTGTCAAGGATTTTATTTTACTTGGATCCACAATCAACACTCATGGAAGCAGCAGCCAAGAAATCAAACTACCTGTTGCACTGGGCAAATCTGCTGCAAAAGACCTCTTTAAAGTGTTAAAGAGCAAAGATGTCACTTTGAAGACTAAGGTGCGCCTGACTCAAGCCATGGTATTTTCTATCTCCTTATATGCATGCAAAAGCTGGATAAGAATAAGGAAGACTGAAAAAGAATTGATGCCTTTGAATTGTGGTGTTGGTGAAGAATATTGAATATACCAGAGACTGCCAGAAGAACAAACAAGTCTGTCTCGGAAGAAGCACAGCCAGAGTGCTCCTCAGAAGTGAGAATGGCGAGACTTTGTCTCATGTACTTTGGATGTGTATCAGGAGAGACCAGTCACTGGAGAAGGACAACATGCTTGATAAGGTAGAAGGTCAGTGAAAGAGAAGAAGACTCTGGATGAGATGGATTAACACAGTGGCTGCAACGACCGGCTCAAATATAGCAGTGATTGTGAGGCTGGCGCAGGACCAGGCACTGTTTTCATTCAGTTGTACACGGGTTCGCTATGAGTTGGAACTGACTCAACAGCACCTAACAACAACAATAATTTTTATGGAAAGAAGCCCTGGTTGCACAATGGTTAAGCACTGGACTGTTAACCGAAAGGTGGACAGTTCAAACCTACCAGCTGCTCCGCTGGAGAAAAGACCTGACAATCTGCTCCCATAAAGACTTGTTGTTGTTATGTGGAGTCAAGACAGAGCAGAAGTGCACTACAGTGTTTCCAAGGCTGTTACCTTTACGGGAGCATATCGCCAGGTCTTGTCTCCCACAGAGCCGCTGGCAATCTGCTCCCATAATGGTAACAGCCTTGGAAACACTGTAGTGCACTTCTGCTCTGTCTTGACTCCACATAACAACAACAAGTCTTTATGGGAGCAGATTGTCAGGTCTTTTCTCCAGCGGAGCACCTGGTAGGTTTGAACGGTCCACCTTTCGGTTAGCAGTCCCGCGCTTAACCATTGTGCCACTAGGGTATCTAAGTTAGATCTTAATTTTCATTTCCAGGATAACTAATAATGCATTCTCACTTTGATATTATTTCTTATCTGGAGGTGATGGAATTTTACTATTAGGTCAAATTTCTCTGTATATATTTATAAACTAAACTCTTAAACTCCTTAAGCACAAAAGGTGCTGTTTCTATGTGGGATAATGACAATTCAGTCATGCAGTAACTCCCTTTACTCATTGTATCTGTGTAAATTTCTCTAAAGAAACCGGTTGCTATTTTACCATCTCAAAGTTATTTGCCTCTTGAAACCATTGCTTGAAATCAGTAGAGTTTAAAATCATGTAACATTGGACGGCTGAAGCTGTCCTTACTTTTTGTCTACGTGACTCAAAATTTGCATGTAGAAATTTATTAGGAAATCTATGTTTAGAAGTAGTCAAAGCAAAATCTTTCTCGAGTGTCTTCTCTCTGGAAAATTCTGGACTCACAGTCCCAGATAAAGTGACATAGTAAAAGGGAGCTAAAATTTGCGTTACTGTCAAATGGTGCAATTATCATTCTCTCTGGAATTGCTCATATCCACGCATCAGCAATATTGAGCGTCGTCGGGCGGTTGGATGTTTTAGAAATTGCTGCCTGTTTCTGTGCTTGCCTCAGTTCTGATGCAGTATTTTATTTTTTCTAATCTTAATTGAATGCTTCTTATTAAGTCAGTTATTTTCTGATGCACATGCATACACACAAAGCTTTAATTTGAAGGAGGAAATCTGATTATTTATCTTTGTTTTCTGGTTTCCTCCTTTTTGGCATGCAAGTCAAAGACCTGTCCTTGAATGGGGCTCTTGGGTTTCTGAGGACTCTCTCACCCAGTATTCTACGCAGCAATCTAACTGCTAACTTCAAAAACAAGCAGCAATTGTGTAGCGGCTGTTTGTCTGAGTTGTGGTATGAAAGAGGACAAGAAATGATGAGTGGAAAAAGGGTTTTTAAAAAGATTTCCTGGCGGTGTTGGCAGCCCATATAAAGAACTTGATCCAAGTTATAATAATCACTTCTGACACACGTTAAGTATATGGTGTGTGGCAAATACTGTGCTAAGTGATTTATTGGCATCCTCTGATTGAATTAGGGTGAGCACTGTCATTAGCCCCATTTTTATAGATGTGGAAACTGAGTTTCAAAGAATGGAAATAGCTTACTGAAGGTCCTGGTGTATGTCTTGGCATAGCCTGTGGCTGAATATGGACCCCGGTGCTCCAGTACTACATTGTACTGACTTGACTGGGACCAAAAGTTTATTGGCTTATCAGACAGATGAAGAAAGCAGAACTGTTTTTATAACCTTGGGAAATTTTACCATTCGTGTCTCTGAAAAGCTTGTGTTATGCTGTATGAATGATAAGGATTTAACTGCAAAAATGTGTTAAGAACTTATGACATAGCTTGATGCTCCACTGAGGATAAACAGACTGGCTACACTGAAATATTCTAGGAAAGCAACATCAGCAGATAACATTGTTAGGCAAACATACGTCTTAGCGAATCCCCTGGTGCCTTTTCTTCTTTTCCAAGTGTCTGGATGCCACTATGCATTTCTGATGAAACACTCCTAGATTCTAAGTTTTGGAAATGGCCTGAAACGTCATCTCCTTGAGACCCCTGCTTTCATTCCCTCTATCAGTGGTAGAATTCTCACCTTCCTTGCAGGAGACCTGGCTTTCGTTCCTGGCCAGTGCACCTCGTGCACAGCCACCACTTATCTGTCAGTGGAGCCTTGTGTGTTGCTATGATACTGAACAGGTTTCAGTAGAGCTTCCAGACTAAGACAGACCAGGAAGAAAGGCCTGGCAATCAACTTCTGAAAATCAGCCAGTGAAAATTCTATGGATCATGAAGGTCCAATCTGCAATCGATCGTGAGGATGATGCAGGACTGTGCAGCGTTTTGTTCCTGTTGTACATTGGGTTGCCATGAGTCAGGGGCTGACTTGACAGCAGCTAACAAAAACAACATATAACTCCATGCCAAGTGATTATTCTAGTCTGTGTATAACAAGAATGTATTTTTCACTGTCCTGGCTCAGGGTTGGTTCTTTCAGCTCTACCAAAGTATAGTGGTTAGGTACTACCACCATCTTGCTAGGTATTTAGGCTTAAACTCCACCCCTTAAGCTCCGGAGTTTAAAGCATCTGGGACTTTGTAAGGTCGTAGTGGTAGAGGTTTCCTCATGAGGCAAGTCTTTCAAGGCCTGAGCAAAGTCTCTGGGCATGCTCAGGTTCCTCTACTGTTATTGTTGTTGTTTGCCATCAGGTCAACTCTGACTCATAGCGATCCTATAGAACAGAGTAGAACTACCCCATAGGGTTTCCTAGGCTGTAATCTTTATGGGAGCAGAGCACCAGGTCTTTTCTCCAGTGTAGCCGCTGGTGGGTTCAAACCACTGACCGTTCAGTTAGCGGCCAAGCACTTAACTGTTGTGCCACTAGGACTCCTTTGGCTTCTCTCCTACTGGGTATCAGTGTGCTTGAAGTGCTGGCTGCTGTCAAAGGGGACATCCTTGCTTGGGTCACAGTGGAGGGCAAGCAGGTAGCACCATGGGGACATAGGCTGTGTCCTGACCTTGTCCCAGGGGAACTTGGACTATCTGCAAATGTAGGCTTGACTCTTGCCTGCAGAGTATCTCCTGGGCTACGCTAACTCTGACTTCACAAACTTCTGTGTCTCCACCTTCTGGCTCAGTCCAGGGTATTGTTTTCTAGTGTGGTGGGTGAGGTTTTACTCCATTTCCAGAAGGTTCTAGGGTATTGGAATACAAATGCAAGAAAGAGTTCCATTTTTCTCTGCTTTCTGTTCAATTCTTTCCCTTAGGCAACTTGGCTGCCTCCATAGAAGGAAGGGCTAAGAGAGAGAAGAAGACTCTTGGAGGTGGGCAGAGAGAGTCAGCTAACATTTCAAAAATAGCATCATTACATTTGCTTGAATATTTTCAAGCAGAGAGAAGTAAATAACTCCTTACCTTCTCCCTGACCCAGGGAAGACAGGCCCAATCTTTGGACAGTGGTGTTAACAGGAACTGGATTCTCCAGGTTTAACATCCCCACTTTCTTCCTTTGTTCAGTTTTTGGCTATTCATTCCCATGCACAGCCATTTAAGTCTCTCTTGTGTCCCGGTTACTTTCTTTGAGTGTGCTCCATGTTTCTTTTAAGGTTTGTGGCCGAGAACTGGGCACCACCTGCAGCCTGACCAGGGCTCCTGCATAATTTCAAGTAGTCTATGTTTTAGGAATAAAAACTACCCAACCCCTGGAACGCCACCAACACACACACATGCACACACAGACACACGAGCACATGTGCACACACTTGTTGAAAATTTTGGGTTCATTTAGTCAAAGACCCAGAAATTTAGCAGAAGCAATATGGCTACAGAGAGCAAAAGCAGATGCAGAATCTCTTCCTGCAGCTTCGCTTGGCCCATGGAATGCCTAAGAAGTGAGAAGGAGGCATGTAGCTACCAGTGACATTGTCCATGTAAAGGGAGGCCTTGAAGGATCTAAGAAGCTTAATTTCGTCCTGTGCCAGAGCCACTTTCTGTTGTGCCTATCATCACCGTTCAAAAAACATTCACTTACTCCATAAAATTTCTGTGATTAATTCTTCCCTTGAAAAGGTCTTGGCAAACTTGATACTCTGCTGGTTGTTGAACCAAACTCCTGTGCGAGCATCCCATCTTCACCTGGGGAAAAGGTAGAGTCAGTGTGCATGCATTTCTGAGCTCTCTCTCTCTGCCCTCAGCTCCCCAGCCTCCAGGAAAGCCCATTCACTCACAGCACTGGAAGCCAACTATTGCTCTTTGATGGTGGCTTCATCTGGCTGCAGAGAGGTTTGCTCTCTGCAGTGTTGTGTCATAGTAGACTTGGCTTTGCCAGAGAGAACAGGATTTAAAGGTGTTGTATTTCCCCCAACTCACATCCCTTAATGTCTGGAGTTTGAGAACATAAAACTTCTGTTGAATGTTTTCCAAGAAGAGTGTAAACCTGGGCACATTATCTGTGACATTGTGAAAGAAGACTGTACCCACCATCTACTTGGGAACAATCAGTCCATTACAGTCGGGGTGTGGTCAATGACTGCCAGGTGCCCTATTTTGCTCCTGCTTCCAACTCAGCACCAACTAGACAAAGCCAAATATAGTCCTCAAGCTCATTGCATAAGATGCCTTACCTCTAAATAGCCCACCTCCAGCTTCCCCATGCCAACGGCCTCCAGTCAAAGCATACCCAAGCCTTCCTTTTTTTCATTACTAAGTTTTCTCACTCCACTGACTGCCTTTGAGTTCTGCCAAATGCAACTGGTAGTAGTGGCTGGCTTCCTGCTATAGCAAGATCTGAATAAATAGCCTCTGTTTGCTCTCATCTGGGTGGTCTTTATTTCCATACTCATGTGCCTGGCATCAGGCTGAGCATGTGGCGTACACTCCATGTTTAATTCTCACAACAACCCTATAAAGAAAATATTACTGTTATCTCCATTATTCTGATGAGGCAGAGAGAGGAGGCAAGTTATCTGCACAAGGTCATACCACTGTTAGGTGATGGACTGGGATTTGAATCTAGGTTTGTCAGCCTCCTGTACCTCCTGCTGTCTCAATGTAAACACTTAGGAGCCATGCATTGATACCTGCTGTAGGATTGATTGGGGTCTTGCTGTTAAGAAAGGCATTGGAATTTAGTAGATTTGGTCTTTTATATATGTCCTCTTTAGGTCATGAGGTCCCTGGGTGACACAAAAGCTTTTTGCTCATCTATTAGCCTAAAGGTTGGTGGTTTGAACCCACTCATCAACACTTCGGAAGAAAAACCTGGCAATTTGCTTCCATGAAGATTACAGCTTAGAAACTCCATGGAGTAGTCCTACTCTGTAAGACATGGGGTCACCATGAGTTAGAGTCTACTCTGTGGCAATGAGTTAAGTTTAGTTCTTCAGGTCAGAGATGGATAGCTGACCGCCAGCTTGGTGCTTCCCTTCTGTGATGTAGACTTGTGGCTAAGAAGCTGCCACTTCTCTGGGTTTACATTTCCTAGGTCTTGCATCTGTGTGAGGCCATGTGGCTCCTTCTGGCTAATGGAATGTGAGCCTCAGGAGTGGTTAAGTTTCTGTCAGGCCATCTTCACACTCTCGTCCTTCTGTGGAAACTGTGGAGGGTCATATTGCTGATGCAAGCTATACAGGTTGGAACAAACCTAGATCCCTGAGTTCATGCTTAGAGGGAGCCACCCACAAGAGCTGCCAGACCAGACATATCTCATGGGACTCTGCATAAATGAGAAATAAATGCTTATTGTATTAAGCAGTTGAGGTTTTAGAGTTCTTTCAGCAGATAGGCTACCCTGAGTAATACAATTCTATTTAGCGGTACTTTTGGGAGGGAGGATAAAGCCGCAAATCATTTTCTAATAACTGTTAGATTCCACCTGGATAACGAGTATGTACCTGCTGATGTTTTCTTAAAAATATTTGTAGAATTTTTAGCTGGTAGAGCTAGAAATGGAAGCACAGTGGACTGTTGTGCTAGAAGTTGACACTGAGCACAATTGATTGTACCACACCGGGAGCAAGACAGACAAGGTAAATAAATTATGAATTCCAGGGGAAAGGAGCTTGCAATAGCTGCTGTTGCATTTCCCTCTTAACCCCCTGTGACTGTAAACACGCTCATAGATATATTTTATTAATCATTGTTTTGATGTATTTGGATTTTGCAAGTAGCTATTGCAGCTGGGGGATTTCTGGACACCCTTCTAGCTAGTCAGATTAGGGACATGAGCACTGCAGGGGCAAACCCGTGTATGTCTGAAAAGACAGATGGAAATGCTGTCCCTTACCAGCACTTGTAAAGAGCTGTTTGCTTAAAATAACAGCTTTAGACCTCTTTCCAGCTGTGCTGTCCTCACTTCTGTCTACAAATGATGGACTTTAGACTGAAAATTATATGAGAGATGCTTAACAAATGGATGTCTTTCAAGGGACATCAGAGTAGAGCACATCAAAATTCACTTTGTGCTGCTTGAAGAAGGATAACACATTGATATATTGAAAGAGCCAACTACCAGGACTTTATAAAAGGCCTGTTCATCTGATAAACAAAGGTAGAGCATGTATATCATTAGCAGTTGTTGTTGGATGTTGTCAAGCTGATTCTGACTCATAGCAACCCCATGTGACAGAGAACTGCCCCATAGAGTTTTCTTGGCTGTAATCTTTACAGAAGCAGATCACCAGGTCTTCCTCCTCTGGAGCCACTAGGTGGGTTTGAACCGCCAACCTTATGGTTAGCAGTCAAGCTCTTAACTATTCCTGCTACCAGGGATCCTTATCATTAATGGTACAGCAAGCTAAATCTTAAGAGAACAAGATAGAGTTTGCATGAGCTCCAAACTTACCCACAACCGTGTGTGTTTGTTTGTGTGTTTGTGTATATATGTGTGTACCCTCTATTTCTAGCTATACTTTATTGGGTACTGGTAACTTCAGGTTTCAAACCTTGGTTCTTTTCAAGGACAGCTCACATAAGGTCTGAGCCAATCCTGCATCATCCCAGACCCTAGGAAATCCGTTGGGATCATTTTTGGTTCTGATAGCCCTACCTAGATTGCAGAATCATGATAGTACTTATTACTATGGAAATATCTTTTTATTTTTATATGCTTCTTGCTCTGCCTTTAACACTGCTTGTCTGTTCTGTTCATTGCTTTTCTTCCAGTGCCTGCATATGGCCTGGCATACAGAATACATTCAGTATTTGTGGAATATATGAGAAAGTGTAAGTAAGGTGATGACATGGCAGGAGTTGGAGAAGTCTTAACATCTAAACATAAGATGGAACTTGGGATATAACATGTAGGTTGGGTAAGTTTTGAATATGTAAAGAAAAGGAAGAGTATTCCAGGCAGGGAATGGAAGAAAGTGTGGGCTAAATTGAGGAGACAGGAATGAGCTCAGTGTGTTTCCAGGACAGTAGGCAAACAATTGGGAGACAGTGTTGAGAGATGGAAGATGCGTTTAATGGCGGAGTACTATTTATGAGTTTTAGAATGCCAACCATGAATGTAAGGATGGGAAATTCTTCATTGAATGTCCTAAGATAGCTTTGTTTGTTTTTGTTTTTGGTGAAAGTTTACACAGCAAATCAGGTTCTCATTTAACAGTTTCTGTACATATTGTTTAGTGATATTGGTTGCATTTACATTTTTCACAATGTGTCAGCATTCTCATTATTTCCATTCTGGTTGTCCTATTTCCGTTCATCTAGCTCTCCTGTCCTCCCTTACCTTCTCATCTTTGGTCTAGGGTAAATGTTTGCTGTTTGGTTTCATTTAGATGATTATTTAGAGGAGCACAGTACTCAGGGTGATATTATTTATTTTATAAGCTACTCTGTCATTTGGCAGAAAGGTGACCTCTGGGAGTGATTTGAGTTCCAAGTTTAAAGACGATAGTCTCGGGGGCTCCTCTAGTCTCTACCGGTCCAGTAAGTCTGGCCTCTTTTTTTTTAGGAAATTGAACTTTGTTCTACATTTTTTACCATTTTATCCAGGACCACCTAACTTTGTCTTAACTCAAAAATTGTTGTAGAATGTGTTTTATGAACTAACTTTACAAGTTAAAGCCACACACTTCGATTCCTATTAGCTTGTGTGTTTCATCTGAATTAAACTCTCTTTAATACATGTAAAACCAGAATATAAGAGTATTTATTGGTTTCATGGCCCGAAACAAAAGATAGAAATTCATTTGTCACTCTGCCATTTTATTTTCCCATTCTTAGCCCCAGGATGGAGGACTCTTGTGGGTCAAGAAATGTTTCCCAGGCTGGATGTGGTTATGTCAGACACAATGTTAGTTGGGTTCTTACATGTCCAGTCCTGGGGAGAGCTGGATGAGTTGGGTTGGACCTAAGGTATCATTCTGCTGGGATGGATGTAAAGCCAGCTGCAAGCAACCCCAATCTCCTTAGATGACTCAGATTTTTTTTTATGGTCCCATCTGCCTGCCACCCACAAACTCCTGATGGTCAGAGAGGGACAAGCTCTCAGTGGTCACTCTCCCACAAAACTCCTACAGGTGAAGCAGAGGTCTTAGCTCTGTAACTCATCTCCTTCTAATACAGAAGCAAAGGAGTAGATGGTCTGGTTACCTTTAGCTCACCTACCTTGGCTCACTCAGAAGATTAATAAATCAGAACATTCTCCTGGTTCAGATACTTTCAGCAATGATAATAACAGTAATTACTAACATGTATTTAGTCCTTACTAAATGTTTAGCACCACACAAAGTGCTTTACTTTGTTATTTAATTTATGCTATAAGAATCAAGTATTTTTATGATCCTCATTTTATAGATAAGGAAACAGAGCCCTGAGAGTTTAAGGAACTTCCCAACATTATACAGCCAGGGAGTGACTGAGTTATCTTTGGCTTTATGGTTTGTTTTGATCCAAATGGCCTGGACCCAAATCCCAGTGATTTACTAGGATCGGGAGGGTTTTAACAGGTACAAGTGATATGGGCAGTTCTTAGTGACCCATTAGATGTGGGGGGCTAAAGGCGAGCAAAAGGAGTCTTTGATGGTACCTAGTATGCCAGCTTGGGCAGCAGGATCTTCTCAGATGCCATTGATTAATGGGGTCAGGGAGATAATATGAGTTAAGATAGGAGAGGCAGAATGGAGGAGCAGATTAGGAGTGGTTTGTAGGACTGAGAAAGTTTAAGGGTTCATTTGGGGACACAGATCATAATAGAAAAGAAAAAATTTAGGATTTCTGCACATCATTCATTTTCAATTTATTATGTTATCTGTTGTCTCCAAACTCTTGCAAAACATAGTCTTTGGGACTTAGGGAGCTCTAGCCTTTGCATGAGGTGGATATTTTAGTTACAGTGGTAGGCAGAACGATGCTTGCTTCCCCCTGCCAAAAAAAAAATATGTCCACGTCTTATCCCCTGGAACTTGCGACTATGTTGCCTTATATGACAAAGACACTTCCAGATATGATCAAGGTTATGGACCTTGAGATGGGGAGATTATCCTGGGTTGTTAGGGTGGACTCAACCTTCAGATTAGAGACCCTTTCCTGGCTGTGGCCAGAGAGAGATGAGAGAAGAAGGAGGAGAGATTTAAAGCATGAGAGGGGCTTGATCTCCTCTTAATGGCTTTGAGACCCGTTGCTGAAGAGTAAATTCTGACTCATAGTGACCCTATAGGACAGAGTAGAACTGCCCCATAGGGTCTCCAAGGAGCGCCTGGTGGATTCAAACTGCCGACCTTTTGGTTAGCAGCCATAGTTCTTAACCACTATGCCACCAAGCAATATGGGTGACCTCTAAAAGCTGGAAATGGCCCTCAGTGGACATCCAGCAAGGAAACAAAGATCTTCATCCTACAACAGCAAGGGATTCTGTCAACAATCTGAATGAGCAAGAAAAGAGATTCTTCCCTAGAGCCTTCAGAAAGAAATGCAGCCTTGCTGCTGCCTTGATTTTAACATGTTGAGACCTGTGTCAGACTCCTGACCTACGGAACTGTAACATAATAAATTTGTGTTGTTTTAAGCCATTAAGTTTGTGGTAATCTGCTGTGGCAGCAGTAGAAAACGAATACAGTTACAGACCTGAAATGGCATCATTTAAGAGACTTTTTGACAAATATCACTTTAGGCTAAGAGCCACAAACTGAGACAATGTTTATTTCTTTTTGAAAGTTTATTCTTTTTCTGATTATCTAAGTAGCATGTCTTCATTGTACAAAATTTGGAAGAAGCACAGGACACTGTAAAAAGGAAGAAAGCAGGTAGCTATAATTTCCCTTTCCAGAGGCAGATATTAATATTATTTGGATAAATTCCCTTCTAGTTTTTTGTTCATATTTTTATAGTGCTGATAATAATAAGCTAAAAGCTATTGAGCAATTATTATTTACCAATTATTCTAAGCACTTTACTAGTATTAACTCATTTCATCTTTAATACAATCTCTGACCACCGTGCATCTGTCAGTTTGTGGTACTGTGGTGGCTTGCATGTTGCTAAGGTGCTGGAAGCTATGCCGTGGGTATTTCAAATACCAGCAGGGTCACCCGTGGGGGACACGTTTCAACAGAGCTTCCAGACTAAGACTAGGAAGAAGGACATGGTAGTCTATTTCTGAAAAACTGGACAGTGTAAACCTTATGAATAGCAGTGGAACATTGTCTGATACAGTGCTGGAAGATGAGCCCCTCAGGTTGGAAGGCACTCAAAATACGACTGGGGAAGGGCTACCTCCTCAAAGTAGAGTCGAACTTAATGACGTGGATGGAGTCAAGCCTTTGGGACCTTCATTTGCTGATGTGGCACAACTCAAAATAAGAAGAAACAGCTGCAAATGTCCATTAATAATTGGAACATGGAATGTGCAAACTATGAATCCAGGAAAATGGGAAGTAGTCAAAAATGAAATTGAATGCATAAAGATTGATAGCTTAGGCATTAGTGAGCTGAAATGGACTGGTATTGGCCATTTTGAATTAGAAAATCATATGGTTTACTATGCCAGGAATGACAAATTGAAGAGGAATGACATCGTATTCATAGTCAAAAAGAACATTTCAAGATCTATCTTGCAGTACAATGCTGTCAGTGATACAATAATATCCATACATCTACGGGGAAGAAGACCAGTTAATACGACTATTATTCAAATTTACACACCAGCCACTAATGCCAAAGATGAGGAAATTGAAGATTTTTACCAAATTCTGCAGTCTGAAATTGATCAAGCATGAAATCAAGATCCATTGATAATTACTGGTGATTGTAATGTGAAAGTTGGACACAAAGAAGGATCTGTAGTTGGACAATATGGCCTTGGACATGGAAACAACGCCACTCACATGATAGAATTTTGCAAAACCAATGACTTCTTCATTGCAAATACCTTTCTTCAACAATATAAATGGCAACTATACATGTGGATCTCACTTGATGGAAAACACAGGCATGAAATCATCTACATCTGTGGAAAGAGATGAAAGAAAAGCTCAATATCATCAGTCAAGACAAGGCCGGGGGTGACTGTGGAACAGACCATCAATTGCTCAGATGCAAGTTTAAGTTGAAGTTGAAGAAAATTAAAGAGTCCACAAGAGCCAAAGTACAACCTTGAGTATATCCCAGCTGAATTTGGAGACGATCTGAAGAATAGATTTGACGCATTGAACACTAATGACCAAAGACCAGGTGAGTTGTGCGAGGACATAACCCATGAAAAAAGCAAACGGTCATTAAAAAGACAGGAAAGAAAGAAAAGACCAAAATGGATGTCAGAAGAGGCTCTGAAACTTGCTTTTGAACACAGAGTCACTAAAGTGAATGAAAGAAATGATGAAGTGAGCTAAACAGATGATTTCAAAGGGCAGCTCTAGGAGACAACATGAGATAGGCACTATTTTCTCATTTCACAAAAGAAGAAGCTGAGGCAAGAAGCTTCATCACTTGTTATGTGATTTGGATGTGACCAACTAAGGCATCTGTCCAGGCGCTAAGGTTTCAGACAATAGCCTCATACTACACTGTACTATCTGATAACCCTATTTTAATCTTGATTTTTTTTCGCTTAACTCTTTAAACTAAAGATTTTCTGATGTTATTAACAACCCCTAACTGCAAACGTGTAGTACAAAGTATCACCCTTTTGGCCACATTTATACCAAAATAATTACAATGATCTTTTATCACCGAAAATAAGAATATTGGAAATAGAAAACCTTTAGCATAAGGATGAAATTAGCATGATGCTATTTTGTTAATAGAGATGGGGGTCCAAGTGTCAAGTAAATTTGTAAAGTCATTGTCTTGGAACTTGGAGTTAATTTTCCTATAAAATAATGTGATACGTTATTGAACCTTCAACAGCATCCCCCTTCCCACATTCCTATGTTTCCCATAATATAATACAGCTACTAAATGTCTGTACGTTGAGATTTTTCCCAAGAACTTGGGAATGAAAGAAAGAAAATGTCCTCCAGGGAGTGAAACAGTAAAATTAGCGCAAAATTGATCAGAGCAGAAATATGCAAAGTTACCTTTAAAAAACAAAATAGCGTCTGGCCTGTAGGATGTTACCCCAAGAAGGAAGACATCAATCAGAAAGTCCTCTGTCAGCCTGGAAGAACTGAGAAAGGAACTCCTCGGGTGTGTCCATTGACAGTGTCCAAAGTGGCACTATGCGTAGTGAAGGGAGCATAGCCAGTGACCTCTAAAGGGTAGACAGATGGATCAGGTTATCTGAGGTGATGTAATAAACATCTGGCTAATTCTCTTGTTTTAATTGCATGCACATCAAACAACTTTTGGCTAAAATTTGGCTTCTCGTGTTATTGGTCTACCTATAGAAAGAGATTGCCCTGGTTGTTCTTCCATAAGTATTACACCCTCTAACAATGATATTTATCATCCTAAATTAATAGATAGGTGTTGTAGTTCTAGCAATGCTTCCTGAGTTTGCTGTCTTCAAATATGCCCCTGATAGATGCATCCATTCTTGGTGAGCTGACAAAATCAGGTTTCTGAAGAAGCCTCTGAGGCCGGTGGTTGGTCCCTGAACCAGGATAAACCAGGGTTTTTAAAGTCATGCTGTGTGGCCACTTGCCAGGTAGCCTGGACCTTGCTCTGGCTTCGCCTCCCCTGGTATTATCATTGACCCGGCTCAGGCTCCTCTTCTTATTTAAGCAATTTCAGAGTATATTTGTAATAACAGAATAGGGAAAATACAATAGCAGTTTTAGTAATTAATTTAAAAGGATGGTAAGGTCAAATAAGAACAGTTTAATTAGGGAACGATGTAGATGCTGCAGTGCTGATGATAATAACGAATACCATTAATCGGGGGCCTTAAAACGTGTCAGGCACTGTGTTATGCCCAACAGCCCCAAGAGGAAAGTACATTATTATGCAGAATTTACCAGTGAGGAAATTGAGGGATCTAGAGGCCAAATAGAAGTCCCTGGATGGTGCAACAGGTTAACGCATTTGGCTGCTAATGAAAGGTTGGTGGTTCAAGTCCACCCAGAGATGACTTGGAAGAAAGGGCTGGAGATCTATGTCTGAAAAATCAGCCAATGAAAACCTTAAGGAGCACAGTTCTACTCTGACATGCATGAAGGTGCTATGAGTCAAAATTGACTGGATGGATGGCAACTGGTTTTAGAGGTCAAATAACTAACCCAATGCCAGACATCCAGTAAGTGAAGAGCTGAGATTGCAGTCCAGGCAGCTTAAGACTACCCGGACCCTTAACCACAATGCTGCATTAAGGAGCTGGAAAGGAGCTCTGAAGGAGAGCCTGAGGGAGACTTGCATTTCACCTTCAGTAGTTGATGCCACTGGCTCATGGTTAAGTTTTCTTTCTTCATCCAGATACATATATATATATATCTCATTAACTTCTCATACTGACCAGTCAGGACTTGATTCTAGTCTTCACTCACCACTTAGTCAAACAGAAGAGGAGTGAGTCTTCTAAGAAAACTGGGTAAGAATTGGGAGGGGCTGGAACCGAGAGATGAAAAAGAGATGGTAAGTGTATATAAAAGGGATTGCTGAATAAAAATATTAAGAGCTGTGAGCATCAGCAGACGAAAAGGGAGAAGGGCAGGTTTGACACCCAATCATAATCCTTTTGAGAGAATGAAAAGAGTGGATCAGACACGAGTTACTAGGAGAATTGTTAGTTTCTGTCTGGCGAGGAGGAGAGGGGTAAGGGAAGCAAGCCTGGCTGGGTGTCAGTCTCTGTGTTCTCCGGTTTGTAGCTGGAAGTCTTTGCTATTGCCTTGGAGCTGGGGAGCTGTTTTATTGCTTTTATAAACTACTAGCTATCTTCTTTTAGGAGGAAATAACAGATGGTCATGCTGAAACTGAGCTTTTTATCTGAATCTTCAAAACCTTTTTGTGCACAATTTATGAGGCTCACTCCTTTGCAAATTCAGTGCTTTCTTATAGCTTTCCCTTTTAAGATGAGCCACAGGAGCCTCGTTTTCATTGGGCATTGCCTATTAGTGGCAAAACTCCTTTCTTATTTAATCAGCTTCTCAAAAGGAATAAGGTTGAGTCCAGATAGGTTCTATTTATGAGGGTGAAAGATTTTGGTGGTCTGACTAAAAATAACAGGTGGAATCTGCCACCTGGGTCTCCCTTCCCTATTCATTTTGTATTTTCATGCGTTTTGCCCATGGAGTTCAAGCTGATAGGTCAGCCCCTGTGAGCAGGGAAGAAATCTGACCAGGTCAAGTGCTTGTGGCTCTGCACCCAGACTGCTGCAGTGCTGCTGAGAGGCTGACCCTGACCCAGCCATGTGGTTGGGAGGCGAGGCTCAACAGCACCCCGTAGCCTGGGCTTCTTGAGTTCAGAATGTACTGAAGATTCTTCGCACACACTCTCTGTGGAAAGAAAGAAAATATACAAGTAAAGCAGTATTGCCTATGAATATACCCTAGGAAATAGTGTGCTTTTTCATAATTACCAAAAATCTGCAAGTCACTTGGACACACACTAAGTTACCAAACCTGAGCAAAATAAAACAAATCAAAATCTTGCAGACTTAATCACATTCATAGCTCTTATAGTTCTATAGGCTCATTTCCCAAATCACTTGGAATTAATACTTTTCTGATTCATAATTAAAATTCCCAAGTCTGCCAAAGAGACCCTTTGCCAGCATTTGTGGTATCTGTTAATATTGCCTAGACTTCAGGATGGTGGTATAGTTTAGTGGCTAAGAGCACAGGCTTTGGAGTCAAAGTCTGGGAATAAGTCTTGGGTCTTCCACTTACGAGCTGCATGACTTTGGGCAAATTACGTAGATTCTTTGAGCCCTTCAGTTTTCCTCAACTACAAAATGGAGATAATAAACTATCCTATAGTGTTGTTATGAGGATGTAATTTTATGTATATAATTACCTATATATTAAATATATGTGTGTGGTTAAGTGCTCAGCTGCTAAAGGTAGGTGGTTTGAACCCACCAGCCACTCCGAGGGGGAAAGATGTGGTAGTCTGCTTCCATAAAATTGTTGTTGTTGTGTGCCGTCGAGTCAATTCTGACTCATAGTGACCCTGTAGGACAGAGTAGAACTGCTGCCCCACAGGGTTTCCAAGGAGTGACTGGTGGATTCCAACTGCCAACCTTTTGGTTAGCAGCCTGAGCTCTTAACCACCTCACCCTCAGGGCTCCATAAAGATTATAGCCTTGGAAACTCTATAGGGCAGTTCTACTCTGTCCTATAGGGTCACTGTGAGTTAGAATCAATTCGACAGCAACAGGTATATATATATATATCTGTGTGCGTGTGTACATGCATATATATACATGTATAATGCATAATATATACTATCTAGGTATGTATAAAGTGCTAGCATATAGTATGTACACAAAAAATGACAACTTGTATTATTACTGTTCATTTGCAAACTTTGCTCCTGCATTATGTTTGTGAAGGAAGAAATACTGGTCTCAGTATTGGGTACTGTTTGCTTTACTTATATTGACTTAAGAGAGGGGGCTAAGTCAAAGGTCAGAAATTTGGGGAAATTCTGTATACTATACTTCTGTCTTGGACAGCCATGAAGGCTCTGAAAAGTACTGCAATAAAGAAGCCTATTAAAATTCGTATATACTGAATATTTCAAACTTATTTGGCCACCAAAATAATTTTTCCCCAGTAATGCCTGTTAACATTCTGTGGATCCACTGCCCTGCAAACACAGTCACCATACTTCAGGAAATGTTGATACGGTAGAAATAGTCATGGTCTTGAATATAGAATTTGTATTTGAATCTTGTTGCATGCTTACTGGCTGAATGATTCTGGCATGGTACTGAATTTGGCTATCACCTATTTATCAGCTCAGGTATTATCACCTCCAAGGCCATCAGCCCCAGACAACTGGCTAGGAAACTTCTTTTCTATTTGCTCACATCAGTGTCAAGCGGAGCTATACTGGAACCTGAGGCAAAAGGAAAAATCAGTAACACTGATCCTGTACTCATAATTTTGATATTTTGTTCTTCATGAATTTTTTTGCATTACTTTGGATTTTTAAAATATTGCATTAAAATATGATTGATCTTGTTTACTCAGTTTTTGGTATCCCTTTAAATTTTGTACCCAAGGCAAATTCCTCACTTGCCTCACCCTAGTCCCAGCCCTGCTCATAATACATGGACCAGGTATCTGTCATAGTGTGTTGTTGTTGGGTGCCGCTGAGTCATTTCCAACTCATAGTGACTCTATAGGACAGAGCAGAACTGTCTCATAGGGTTTTCTAGACTGTAATCTTTATGAGAGAAGATCACCAAGGTCTTTTCTCCCATGGAGTCGCTGGTGGATTCGAACCGCCTACTTTTCAGTTAGCAGCCAAGCGCTTAACCATTACACCATCAGGGCTCCTTCCATTGAACTATAATCGTTTATTTATATATAAGTCTTCTTATGCAGACCAGAACTCCTCGAGGATTAGAACTATGTTTTTTATTAACCTAGAATACCTAGTTCAATACTGGCACAAAGTTGGCTTTCAGTAAATGTGTTCAACCAGGAATGCTCTTCCTCCAGATATCTGCTCCTTCACTTCCTTCATGTTTCTGCTTAAATACCATCATCACTGAGGCCTCTCCTGACCAGTATTTGTAACATGGCCTTGCTGTCACTATTGTTGTTGTTATTAGGTGCCCTTGAGTTTGTTCTGACTCATAGTGACCCTATGTACCACAGAATGAAACACTGCCCACACCTGCACCATCCTCACAATCGTTCCTATGTTTGAACCCATTGTTGCAGCCACTGTGTCAGTCCATCTCGTTGAAGGTCTTTCTCTTTTTCACTGACCCTCTGCTCCCCCTCACTACCATCTTAATATTTATCCTTTCTGTTGTTTGATTTTTTTTCAGAGCATTTATCATGATCTGACATCTTTTTGTTTATTTTTTTTATTGTGTGCCCCCCTTAACTTAAACCCTAGTTGAGCAGGGCCTTGGTCTGTTTGCTTTTTTGTTTATGTATTTGTTTTGTTTTGTTTCTCTGCATACCCAGTGCCTAGAACCATACTTTGTGTATAGTAAATGCTCAATAAATATTGGTTGAATAAATGAATTATCGTATGAAATAATGAATGAATGAGTATCTTTTTTCTTCATTGCCTCATATGGCAAATGAGAATAATGCAACCTACTTTATCTGTTGTGAGGATTAAGTAATATGTTTGTGGAAGTACTTAGTATTCTGCTTTGCCTGTTGGTAGTGTTCAATAAATGTTTGTTAGGTAAATCTGATCCTAGCTGAATATAAATGAAAGAAGGTAACTCCTGTGGGGTTTTCTGGGTCTAATGATAACTTCTGTGCCAGAGTTTTCTAACACCATAAAGAGGATGTGATACATCATGGTATCATTTATTGAGATGGTATTTTTATAAGCAGAATGTTAATGAAGCAACAGTCAAGTTTTTTTAAAATAGAGTGTATTTTCAGTTAGAGCAGATAATGGTTTCATTTGATGGTCCTACCTACTGCCGTACGGCATCATGGGAAGACCTTGAGTATTAGAGTTCTAGTGCGTGGACTTGAATTCCGACTCTGCCCCTTACTAACTGTGAGTGATTCAGATAAGCAACTTACCTTCTTTTTGAGCCATAGCTTCTTCCTTTGTAGGAGAATGTTGTAAATAGCTGTATCTCAGATTTGATATAAGAATCTCATGTGCTTATTTTATAGAACATGGTAAATGGTAAATAAATATTACCTACTACTGTTGTGCTTTTTACTACTATTACCACTACGTATACCACCACTGCATCACTGCTGCCATCACCACCACTACCAAATAGCATCTCCTGGGAATTTTTAAGCCAAGGTAGAAGAAAAAAATGCTATTCAATATTCACTTCTTTCATAAACTTTCAATAGATCTCGAAGTCCAAAGGGAAACTGAAACAGAACAAACTGAATTAGCTGACTGTATCTGCTGAGAGAGCCCAGAAGCTGCTATTGCCACCAGTAAGCTGTCTTTGCATTCTGTAACTCTGATCTCCACATCCTCTTAGGATTTTCTTGCTTCCTCGGGGAGGTTCCAACACAGACAAATCAGTAGGATAGTGCCCTTTAGCTAATGAGCAAGTTGTGGTCTTGAACGTGAAGAACTACAAATGATCCACTTTGCTGGTCTGTTGATGCTTCATTTGTCTGTTTCCTCTCTATGTGTTTTTCAGAAGGTAAGTAAGAAATTTTGCATAAATCAGTCTTTCTTATTGAGCTGAGAATGTGTCAAGAAGAAGTCTTAGTGCTCCTTGAGAAGTCAGGAAGAACTTGGGAACCTGACCACAAAGCAGAGAGTCCACAAGGCTCTTCATGAAAGTTAACCATGAATCCTTAAGGTTATTTAAAGATCACACTGCTGAGAAGGTTTATTTGTTTATGCTCTACTTTCCCGATGACTTGATGAAAAGAGCTAGCAGCTTTCCTTGGGTGTTCTTCCTTGCCCACCTCCACCCCTTTTCTTTTACTACGCCTTCATTTCTTTTGGAGAGATCACAGAAAACAGTGTATATGTGTGTGTGTTTTTAAGTAAACGCTGGAAAGAAAAGATAGCCCCCTTAAAATAGAATTACTGGGAACATATCTTCTTAAAAGAAGCAACTGTGCTTTAATGAAATTGAAGGGAACTCTGTCACTAAGATGTGTTTGCAGAAGGTAAGTAGAAAGTGATTTTAATTATTGAATGTTTCTAAATATATCTACCCTCTCCTCCCCAACCAAGTAATACAGATCTGTAATTCTAGGCAAAACTATATAATACCACTGAAGTGTGACAAGAGATATCCAGCTGACAATGATTTAGCAAGGTCATTCCTTGATTAACCAAAGCAGAGACAAACCTTGAATTTTCTACTTGCATAGTGGAATAACTATTTTGAAAAGTTACAACAATGCTTCTTTCCCCACTATTTTCTGCTAAACTTACCATACTTCCCTTACGGCCAGTAGTAGAGTTTTCATTTTCTCTCTCCTAAGGGTGGGATTGCTACAGCCCATACACATAGAGAAAGAAGAGACAATGCTCAGGTTGTGTGTTTCAGAATAGACTTTTGAAACTGGAGGTGCAGATAAACCTCCAAATGCTTTTGGGGATTCTGCTTTCGAGGTGGCCTGCTATCCAGGAAGTGGGCTTCAAAAGTTAGGAAGGTAAACTAGTTGCCATTGAGTGGATTTCAGTTCATAGTGTGTCAGAGTAGAACTGTGTTCCACAGGGTTTTCAGTGGCTGATTTTTTGGAAGTCGATCACCAGGCCTTTCTTCTTTTACATCTCTGGATGGACTTGAACTGCCAACCTTTCAGTTAGTGGTTGCTGTTGTTAGGTGCCATTGAGTTGGTTCCGACTCATAGCGACCTGTGTACAACACAGCTCGGTGCTGCGCCATCCTCACAATTGTTGTTATGCTTGAGCCCATTATTGCAGCCATTGTGACAGTCCATCTCATTGAAGGTCTTCCTCCTTTTCCCTGACCCTTCACCTTACCAAGCATAAGTCCTTCTTCAGGGACTAGTCCCTCTTAATACCATGTCCAAAGTATGTAAGATGAAGTCTTGCCATCCTTGCCTGGAAAGAGCATTCCGACTGTACTTCTTCTAAGACAGATGTGTTCGTTCTTCTGGCAGTCCATGGTATATTCAATGTTCTTTGCCACACCATCATTCAAAGGCATCCTTATTCATTGTCCACCTTTCACATGCATGTGAGGCGATTGAAAGCACCATGGCTTGGGTCAGGCGCACCTTAGTGCTCAAAATGATGCCTTTGCTTTTTAACACTCTAAAGAGGACTTCTGCAGAAGATTTGCCCAATGCAATGAGTCTTGATTTCTTGACTGCTGCTTCCATGGGCATTGATTGTGGATCCAAGTAAAATGAAATCCTTGACAACTTCAGTCTTTTCTCCATTTACATGATGTTGCTTATTGGTCCAGTTGTGAGGATTTTCGTTTTCTCTATGTTGAGCATGTTGAACAAAGGTATTTGCAATGAATAAGATGTTGATCTTGCACAATTCTATCATGCAATCTCCAGCATTGTTTCTATCACCAACGCCATATTTTCCAACTACAGATCCTTCTTTGTTTCCAACTTTCGTATTCCAATCTCCAGTAATTATCAATGCATCTTGATTGCATGTTTGATCAATTTCAGACTGCAGAAGTTGGTAAAAATCTTCAGTTTCTTCATCTTTGTCCTTAGTGGTTGTTGCATCAATTTGAGTAATAGTTGTATTAACTGGTCTTCCTTGTAGATATATGGATATTATCCTATCACTGACAGCATTGTACTTCAGGATAGATCTTGAAATGCTCTTTTTTAGGATAAACACAACACTATTCCTTTTCAATTTGTCATTCCCAGCATAGTAGACCATATGATTGTTTGATTCAAAATGCTTGCAAGACCCAGGTAAGAAGTCTCTTAGAGAAACTGCTATGGCCAGCATGTCTTGGGATGGTAGGTTACAATGGCTGCAGGAGCTGCTCAAGTAGATGTGGGCAGCTTCAGCGGGTCCTCGCCTCTTCATAGTGTGGAGTACAGAGCAGCAGAAATGTTTGCCTGTGTAGCCCACCGCCGTGGGGATGTATCCCAAGAGCTCAGAGCTGTAGATGCTTCACAATTGGACAAAGGAAGATGATGGTGGGAACCAGATGGGAACGGGCATATCTTAGCAGGTGGATTGCCAGAATATGATCTTGGTTTATTAAACCTTCTTTTAAAAAAGAGATCCTTGTCACACAAAATTTGTGACGCTTGTAAGCTTTGAGAAGTAATGGAAGATGATTAAGTTAATACAGTAGAACCTTGAATGCTTGGTATAAGGATTTTGACTTTGTATTTCTGGCAACTAGGAATAATTGTAATTTCTTAGAAAAGGAGTGACACGGCAAAAAATGCTTAGTAGCTAAGGTCTAGCACACAATTCATGCTTAATAAGTGTTTGTTGAATGAGAAAAAGAGGAAAATTTTATCTTTTTTGAATCCTCCCTGAAATCCAAAAGGATTCCAGCAGTTTAAGACATAAATGGGGAAGGTTTCTCTGGTGGGAAACTGTTACCCTGTGAAACAGAACATGTGAGAAGAAGTTGTGCAATATCTGATAGGTCTCTATGGTTTAGACTTGTTCTACCCTATATGTCAGAGGTGATTTTACTGATTTTTTAGCTCTAAGATGTCTATGACTTGATCAACTCTGTTATGCAGATGAAGATGAAGATATGCAGATAAAAAATAAAAAACTCTGTAAATCATGAAAACGTAGAGGCATGAGGATTCTCTTAATCTGGGAGACCATTCTTTTCCTTACTAAAATATTAGTGAGCACTGGGGCACCCATTCTTTACTAGTTAGGAAAGATTAAGAGCAGTTGAGAAAAAAAAAAAAAACATTATTCTCTATCAGACAAGAATAAAGTGAATTGTTAGTAGTCAGTTCCTTTCTGCCTACTCTAGGCTGGAAGATACAGGAGAAGAAAGACCTCCTCTGACTTTTATCCTTGGCAATTGACAGCTTATGTTCTTGGCAGTTAAAAGCAACAGACATGTGAGTAGGCATATGGAAATCAAAGGGCAGAATGTAGCTGAGTCCAGTTCTTTCAACATTTTACAAAAGGAGGGCCCAACATTCAAAGGGCAATGGCAAATCCCATTCCAATATCTCAGGCTGAGCCCCTCTCCCCAGCATTTTGCTGGTATTGGTCCCAGGTTACCCTCATTCTTTGAGCACAAGTTGGCTGTCATGGTGCCGCCCCGGCCTTCTGTATGCCGCCAAATGGTATTTCCAGTCTGTATTTCATTCTTATCCAGCTATTAGAGCGAACTTAGCCTTCTGTTAGATTTTTTTTTTAACTTTGTCGGAAATTGAGCAGATGGATTTGAATTCCTAATTTTCTTAAAAAATGTGCCAAGCACTTTTTCCTTTGTTCCTTATTTTCCCCTTGACCAATTCTTTGTGGCTTTGCATTTTTCCTCTTTAAAGGCATCTTCCTGATTAGTCTTGTTCTCTGTGTTTCAGGCATCCCATAGGTAGCTAAGTTCTCTAGAATCCATTCTCCTTCTGTTTTGATATGTGATCGTCCTAGTTTCACACACCTAATGTATATTTGTGTACCCACAAATATTATCATGGAAATAACTGAAAGTCTAGTTAAAATGCTGAAATATAATTCATACTTCTTGTGATTTCTTAAGAAAAGGAGATTGGAAGGATGCACGTGTCTACCGTTTAACTTACTAACTATGAGCCAAGGAGCCCTCATGGTGCAGTGTTTAAGCATTTGGCTGCTAACAGAAAGGTCAGCAGTTCAAACCCACCAGCTGCTTCGTGGGAGCTAAGACCTGGTGATCTGCTCCCTGTAAAGAGTACAGCCGAGGAAACTCTATGAGTCAGTTCTACTCTGTCATATAAAGTTGCTATGAGTCAAAGTCAACTCAATGGCACACAACGACGACAGCAACTAAGAGCCAGTTACTTTGCAAAGTGTTTAAGGTAAATTATCTTATTTAATTTAATTCTATGGAATGTCCCAAGAAATTGGTCAATAGTCCCATTTTACAGAATATGGTAGTGAACCTAACAGAAATTGGCTTGTCCAAGCTAGTAAGCAGTAAAGCCAAGAGGCAAACTTAAGTTTATCTTACTTTACAGCCTTTGCTTTTGATTGAAAACAAAAAACCAAACCCATTGCTGTCGAGTCAATTCAGAGTCACAGTGGCCCTATAGGACAGAGGAGAACTGCCCCATAGGGTTTACAAGGAGTGGCTGGTGAATTTGAACTGCCAGCCTTTTGGTTAGCAGCCAGACTCTTAACCACTGTGCCATCAAGGCTCCTTTAATTGAAAGAGCTTTGTAATGTGAAAGGCTTAGGTTTGAATTCTTCCTTTTTGCGGAGTGGTGACATTTGGGACCTGTCTTAGGTAACAGTGCTGCTGTAACAGGAATACCACAAGTTTGTGGCTTTAACAAACAGAAATTTATTTTCTCACAGTTTAGGAGGCTAGAAATCTGAATTCAGGGCACCGGCTCTAGAGGAAGGCTTTCTCTCTCTGTTGGCTCTAGAGGAAGTCGTTGTCTCTTTTCAGCTTCTGTTTCTTGGTTCCTTGGAGATCTCGTGTGATGTGGCATCTCTCTTCCCCCGTCTGTGAGTGCTGGTTGCTTGTCAATCTGCTCTTTTTATATCTCGAAAGAGACTGACTTCAGACATACCCTACACTAATGCTGCTTCATTAACATAATACAGAAACCCATTTCCAGATGGGATTATAATCGCAGGTATAACCCAAAAAACCCAAACCCGTTGCTGTTAAGTCGAATCCGACTCCTAGTGACCCTATAGGACAGAGTAGAACTGCCCCATAGGGTTTCCAAAGAGCGGCTGGTGGATTCCAACTGCCAACCTTTTGGTTAGCAGCCGAATGCTTAACCACTGCACTACCAGGGCTCCAACCACAGGTATAGGCATTAGGATTTACAGCACGTGTTTTGGGGGGACACAGACTCTGTCCATAACAAGACTGTTACTTAACTTGCTTAGACCTTAATTTCTTTGTCTGTAAAATGGGGATGTTAATCGCTGTATTCGTCTGAGGATTAAAAGAGATTAAATGTATGGTAAGGTCTTTGCACAGGGCATGGCACACAGTAATTTGAGGAGCTGTTACTTATTTTTGATATTGTTGTTGTTCTTGTTAGGTGCTATCGAGTCATTTCCGACTCATAACGACCCTATGTACAACAGAACGAAACACTGCCTGGTTCTGCACCATCCTCACAATCGTTGTTATGCTTAAGCCCACTGTTGCAGCCACTGTGTCAATCCATCTCATTCAGGATCCTCCTCTTTTTCTCTGACCCTCTGCTTTACTGAGCGTGATGTCCTTCTCCAGGGACTGATCCCTCCTCACAACATGTCTGAAGTATGTGAGACATAGTCTTGCCATCCTGGCTTCTAAGGAGCGTTCTGGTTGTACTTCTTCCAAGACAAGTTTGTTCATTCTTTCAGCAGTCCATGCTATGTTCCATTTTCTTCTCCAACACCACAGTTCAAAGACGTCGACCTCATTCATCTTGGGACAATAAAGTAAACTGTTTAAACAAATAAATTACCATATGTTACTAGGTCTGCGTCCTTTCCCAAGCCACATGAACTTTGTGACTGAAGCCAGCTCTGAAATTGTTGACACTGTAGCCTTCAAATGGCATCTGCAATCCCATTTCGCAGCCCTGTGGCCAAGAAGTTATTTGGAGAACTGATTGTTTTGCTCTGTTTTCTTAAAGGCACTGATTTCTGGTAAGGAGCGACCTATACAATTTAATGCTGGACTTTCTTCTTTTGTCAGCACACCTGTCTGAAACCCTCCAACTAGATTGAAGTGATCTGTTTTCCATCCTTAGTGAGAGTCTTTTTGGATTAAAGGTCAGACGTCCACATCTGGCAGCACTTGCTCTCCTTTTGCAGCTGCCTCTGCAAATAGCAGTGCTACACTGGCTTGTTTTGCCTTCTCCCTCCTGTTGCTCTTGCTGCCCACTTAGGTGTTAAAACCTTCTCTTGGCTGGGTGCTTATTGCCTTTGCTACCATTTTTCGGATTTGAGATGCAGGGTCTCCAGATCCAAAATCATTATAATGAAACAAGCAAAAATAATGAACAACACAAGCAAGCAAGCAGTGGCCTTTCATACTATAACAAATAACATATATGGTATCTTAAATTAAACACGTCTTGATATTCCTCTTTCTTGCTACAGTGTAGAGTTGTTTTCCTTTTGGTTTTCTTTAAATCATGCCTTATCAAACTTGGAAAGTCTGTCTTGGTTCAAGGGAAACAGAATCCATGTCAGGCTAGAACAACTTGGTGGTATAGGGGAACTGGTAGATTCCTATACCTTGATAGCAATAATTTTTTGTCAAGTTAATATATATTGAATGAATATTTGAATGGTTATGATGTGGAAACTTGATGGCACTGGGTGTGAATTAGCCAAAGAAAAAAGGTCCAGGAAGCTGCCTGTGGGAGGGTGGCTTAGAGCGTTACAAAGGAAGCATAAAGATGCCATACTTGTAGATCTGTGTCCTTTCCCAAGCCACATGGGAGGCCAAATTCTTTACTGATAAACATTGTATATTTTCCATTGCCCCCCATAGTGCTAGGACTTAACTTATCTCTCCTCTTCCTCCTATGAAATTTAATAATTGTATTATTGTATCTTTTTTCTACAGATTACTTTTATAACTAAGTAATTTACTTAAGGAGTTCCTAGTTGGTACATGTGGTTAAGGTGCTTGGCTGCTAACTGACAGACTGGAGGGTCGAGTCTACACAGAGGCACCTTGGAAGAAAGGCTTGGTGATCTACTCCTGAAAAATCAGCCATTGAAAACCATATGGAGCCCAGTTCTACTCTGGCACACATCTGGTCTCCATGAGTCAGAATCGACTCAACAGCAACTGGTTTTAAGAGAGGTGGGGAATGATTCATGGATACATTAGCACATAGTCTGAGTCTTAAAAGATGTACAAGACTCGCATGGGCAGAGAGGGGCTGAAGTTGGGGAGTGTCTTAGTTATCTAGCGCTCCTATAACAGAAATACCACAAGCGGATAGCTTTAACCACTTTTATTTTCTCACTGTTTAGGAGGCTAGAAGTCTGAATTCAGGGTGCTGGCTCTAGAGGAAGGCTCTCTCTCTCTGTTGGCTCTGGGGAAAGGTACTTGTCTCTTCAGCTTCTATTCTTTGGTTCCTTGTTGATCTTCATGTGGTGTGGCATCTATCTTTCCCCATCTCTGCTTGCTTAACCAAACCAAACCCCTTACCATCAAATCGACTCTGACTCATAGTGACCCTATAGGACAGAGTAGAACTGCCCCATAGGGCTTCCAAGGAGTAGCTGGTGATTTCAAACTGCTAACCTTTAGTTAGCAGCGGTAGCTCCTCACCACTGTGCCACCAGGGTTCCAATGTCCTAGTCTGTTCTTACTCCATTTTGTAAGAGATTGACTTAAAACACACCCTACACCAATTCTGCCTCATTAACATAACAAAAGACAAGCCGTTCCCAAATGGGATTATAACCACAAGCATAGACGTTAGGATTTACAACACATATTTTTGGGGGACACAATTCAATCCACAACAGGGAGCCAATTGGTAAACAGGATATGGAAAACTAATAAGGTAGTCAGGTGATAGATGAGTGACAAGGCTATATGGAGAAAATAATTTTTTTTGGAGAAAGATGGTGGATAAAGTTGGAAAGGTAGTTGAGAACAAGATGGTTGGCTATGAGCCTCAGGCTGTCTGCTTCCTGAAAGTTGTAGCCTCTACTTTTCCTGCCTCTACTTCCTGCTCTCTCTCTCTCCACAACCTCTTTCAATCTGGTGTGAGCCCAGATAGCTCTATTAAAATTGCTCTCAAAGGCTACCAGAAACTTCTGCATTCATAAATCTAACAGTTTATTCCTAACCCACATCCTTCTTTACCTATTTGTGGCATTTGATATTATAGGTCCTGTTCTCCTTGATACTTCTCATTCCCTTTGTGTTGTGACATTGTATTCTTCACATTCTCCCAATATTACTCCTCTCTCTCTTTCAGTGAGTTTTCTTTGAGGGTCTGTAGGGTTTCTGCACGTGACCCTTGTCTTTCTCCACTGGCAATTCTATTGACTTGTACTATCAACCTTATGCTGTTGACTCCAAATCTCCAGCTTTGACTTCCTCACCATGTTCCAGCTTGGTGAACATATGAATAATCAATCCATACGTTTTACACTCAGTCTGTGCAAAATTTACCATATTCCCTTCCACACCAGCTCCTCTTCCTGTTTTCCTTGGCTTTCTTAGTTCTGTTGTTATCTTTTTTGGTCAGCTGCATTCAGACGCTCATTACAGGTTTTAATTTCAATCCCTGATGAGCCTTCATGCTGGATTTGATAAACACTGAGTTTTATCAGTTTTCTACCTCTGTCGTTGTCCTAGCGTTTTACCTCACTTTTACATTTCCAGTGTTGCAACTTGGATGGGGCCACTTTTTTGTATTATCTGTATTGAGATTAAAAAAAAAAAAAAAAAAAAAAAAACTTGTTCTGATTGAGTCGATTCCACATTGAATAGAACTGCCCCATAGGGTTTCCAAGGAGCAGCTGGTGGATTCAAACTGCCAACCTTTTGGTTAGCAGCCAAGTTCTTAACTACTATACCACCAGGGCTCTGTTTTGGGGCAATGATCTCCTAAATATCTTCTAATGACCCCTCATTTCAATCAGTCCTTCAGAATAATGCCAGACTTGGATAAGGTGGATCATTTTATCCCCTGCTCAGAAAGCTTCGATGGTTCTACATTATTGTAGAATAGAGGCCTAATATTTTTATCTGATTTGGCCGTCAAGATTATCGACATCTGTCCTTCCAGTGCTGTCTTCCCCTGTTACCTCTCATACAACCTATAGTCTGGAAATACTGAATTTTTCAGTTTTCCTGAAGCCTAACTTTCTTCACCCCTCTGCCTGATACCTGTTTTGAACTTTTGACATCTTGTCTTTCACAGGAGAATCAGTTCAATTGCTACCTATCCATGAAGTCTTTCCTGTGAATCACTACTTCCCTCTCTGCCACCCCCTACCCCCTTACCTTCTACTGGGGTGGAATAATTTGTTTATATTTCCTCTACACTATCTACAGCATTTTGCCTTATAGGACTGTAATCTCATTCTGAGATAAGACAATGGCTTCATTGTATACCACTTCCTCCTCTTATAGCTGATAGGGGCTTGTTATTTAACATAATAAACATTCACTAAATCAGAGCTAGGCTATTGTAGTGAGAAAGACATGTCTCTTGAGGGCGGAATACTTAGTCAAAAAGCATAGTGCCTATTAACGATTATATCTTCATCAAGTCACTGAATTTCTTGACCTTCTGTAAAATGGAGGTAATAGTATTTATACCACCCATCTCAATAAGTTGCTCTAAGAAGCAATGAGTTAGTATTTGTGGAAGAACTTTACAAACAGAAGGTTCTATGTTTTGCTTCCTTTTCAGAATTAATAGTTATATTCTCTTTTTGCAACTCTCTCTAGCCTGTGTTACTGGAAGGAGGAGATTACTCACTAATTCTGTTTTAGAGATGAGCTATGAGAAAGGGAAAAATTGAGTTTTACTTTTATCTAAATAATCCTCTCTTGAAAAGATTCATACCTCAAAGAAGGAAGTCTGTTTGCTTTGAAACGTTCCACTTTGAAGTACTTAGAACCACTGAGGAAGGCCCAGAAATCCTCAACTGCCTCGTTGTCACTTTCAAATTCGGGTTGACTGGTGGCTCATTTAACTATGAAGGTGGGACAGATCTTCCCAAGATCTCTAGGGAAATGGTCTAGAGTGCCCACCAGAGGGTGCTGCATTCAGAGGCAGTGAACCATAGTAATAGAAAGACATGGAATGGACTTTAGAGCCCTAGGTTTGAATCTCTACTTACTGTTTTACTTTAGCCAAGTTGCCTATCATTTTGTTATTGCTCTTGTTAGCTGCCATCGAGTCAGACCCCACACGTGGTGATCCCATGCACAATGGAATGAAATGCTGCCTGGTCCTGTGCCATCTCTATGATGGTTGATGGACAGACCATTGCGATCCATAGGGTTTTCATTGGCAGATTTTTCTAAGTAGATAACCAGACCTTTATTCCTGGCCCATCTTAGTCTGGAAGCTCCGCTGAAACCTCTTCAGCATCATAGCAACACACGTGCCTCCACTGACAGAAGGGTGGTGGCTGCACGTGAGGTACATTGGTCAGGAATCAGATCTGGGTCTCCTGCATGGAAGGTGAGAATTCTACCACTGAACCATTTATTGTCTCCTCCTATACCTGTTATTTTAGAACATATAAATGGAGAAATACCTGCTTTGCATAATTGTTGAAATTAAGTGGGGTCATGTAAGTGAGAGCACCTAGCTCTAGTACTGGCATAGTGTTGGCACTGTATGAGTTCCCTCTTTTTCTCCCTTCCTTCCATCCTTTCACATCTTCTTTCCAACACAGAATTCACTCTCTTGGCCTGGTTGAAGAGAGGCTTCCTACATAGTGACTGTTGATTAGAGCAGGACCACATCCCTTGACCTGTCTAGGGTTCCCCAGATCTCCAGAGGTTGTCACTCTAAATATAGCTTTTGGATGAGCAAAGAAGTACAACCAGTCAGCAGCTCCTAGTGGCTTCACAAAAGCAGTTATTGGCGGGGAGCCCACAGTGCGGAGACGAGAATAGTACTCAAGGCTACTTCAGGGCTCTTTCTGCGAGTTTCTGCTGCCGCTGCACATGTGAGCACAATTGGGGATTAACTCTTCCCTTCTTTCTGCAGCACAGCTACAGTCTTTAACTGTGTGTGAGCTGAAATTCAGTACCTTCTAGAAAAACTATTTACCCACACTAATTGACATATTAAACAAATTATATGAACAATATACCTTTGGCTGTCGTTGTTGTTAGGTACCGTCAAGTCAGTTCTGACTCATAGCAACCATACGTACAACAGAACGAAACACTGCCCAGTCCTGCACCATCCTCACAATCCATATTACGCTTGAGCCCATTGTTGCAGCCACTGTGTCAATCCACCTTGTTAAAGGTCTTCCTCTTTTTCCTAACCGTCTACTTTACCAAGCATGATGTCCTTCTCCAGGGACTAGTCCTTCCTGATAACATGTCCAAAGTATGTGAGATGAAGACTTGCCATCCTCATTTCCAAGGAGCACTCTGGCTGTTCTTCTTCCAGGACAGGTTTGTTCGTTCTTCTGGCAGTCCATGGTATATTCAGTATTCTTCACCAACACCATAATTCAAAGCCATCAATTCTTCTTTGGTCTTCCTTATTCATTGGCCAGCTTTCGCACGCATATGAGGCTATTGAAAATATCATGGCTTGGGTCAGGCACACCTTAGTCCTCAAAGTGACATCTTTGCTTTTCAACACTTTAAAGAGGTCTTTTGCAGCAGTTTGCCCAATACAATGCATCATTTGATTTCTTGACTGCTACTTCCATGGGCATTGATTATGGATCTAAGTAAAATGAAATCCTGGACAATTTCAATATTTTCTCCATTTATCATGATATTGCTTATTGCTCCAGTTGTGAGGATTTTTGTTTTTCTTATGTTGAGGTGTAATCCATACTGAAGACTTGTAGTCTTTGATCTTCATCAGTAAGTGCTTCAAGTCCTCTTCACTTTCAGCAGGTAAGATTGTATCATCTGTATATCGCAGGTTGTTAACGAGTCTACCTCCAGTCCTGATGCCACATTCTTCTTCTTATAGTCCAGCTTCTCGGATTATTTGCTCAGCATACAGATTGAATTAAGTGTGGTGAAAGTATACAACCCAGACGCACACCTTTCTTGACTTTAAACCACACAGTATCCCGTTGTTCTGTTCCAATGACTGCCTCTTGGTCTATGTACGCGTTCCACATGAGCACAACTAAGTATTCTGGAATTCGCATTCTTTGCAATATTATCCATACTTTGTTATGATAACTTGGGTGACCATCCTCAAATTAGAAATGTCAATTGCAGGCTTTTCAAGTTGTTTACCAGGCTGATCTTGTGTATCCATTTGAGTGGGTTTTGTATAAATCTCCACCAATCTGAGAGGTGTCTTGAAAAAGCATAGCCTCTAATTTAGCAGACAGTTGCTTAGTTATTCTTCTGGTTACTTTTAGGGAGGATTACTGCCTTGCCATGCACTCCCCAAACCACTTAGCCTTATTGTAGCTGAGTGCACAGACCTAAGATAACAGATTGCATTTGATCCATTACAGTGCTTAATTTATTAGTCTACTCTTGAAAGAAAAGGGGAAGTATCTGTTCCCTCACCCTGATGGCCAGTGGCAGTTAAGATAGGTCATCGGCTTTCCATATCCATGTGTAGTCTGAACAGTTCAGAATAATACTTCCTTTCTGGCGGCCAACAGGAATAAAGCCAGGGTATTAGGAAAAAAAAATCCTTCCTTGACTGTTAGGCTAAAATATGAACTAGAAGCACATATACAAGAGATCACTGAGTGTTTTT
This sequence comes from Dugong dugon, assembly GCA_030035585.1. Taxonomy (NCBI): domain Eukaryota; kingdom Metazoa; phylum Chordata; class Mammalia; order Sirenia; family Dugongidae; genus Dugong; species Dugong dugon. Next base: position 28,074,413 of record CM057471.1, on the reverse strand, counting down.
TCTTCATTGAGTAAAATAGAAGTTCAGTTCCGGATATTAGCTGGTTTCTCTTAAAGAAGCTTGAGGAACACGGGATAATACCGAGGCTGGGATAGCTTAGAGGGAGGATATAGAGCTGAATAGACAGCTGTCATGTACCAGGAGCAAAGACAAGAAGAGTGATTCTTTAATAACATTCATAATTAAAAACAAACACACTTACTTCATGCCAGTCACTATGCTAAATTCTTTATGTGCATTATCTCTGCTGATCCTCAAAGCATCCCTGTGAGGCAGCCATTATAACTCCTATTTTACAGATGAGGAAACTGAAGCTTAGCGAGGCTAAGTTACTTGGCAAAGGTCATCCAGCAATACATACAAGGCTCCATTAAAGTCATAGAATAAATAATTATTTTTCCCAATTAAAAATATACGAATGAATATATTTTGCTCAATTATAACTTCTTAGCCACAGGAGAAGTCAGCGTCTTTGAGTCAGGATTAAGTACTTAAAAAATACTCTTGTTCCTCATCAGGCTCAGCTCTGGAATTACTTCAAGAAAGGCTTCTCTTATCCCTTGAGGCTAGTCCGCCGGCACTGCCACCCTGCCCTGTGCTCTACACCTTGTACGATAGTCTTCTTCATGCTGCACTGTAATTGCCTGTTTGTCTGACAGCCCCTTTAGACTGTGAGCCACTGAAGGGGTGGGAGTTGGACTTCATCCTATTCTTCTGGTTATCCGCCATACCTGGCACCATGTCTGTAATACAGTAGCTGCTCAATAAACGTTTGTTGGATGGAAAATACAAGTACTCAGAGAGTCAGCCAGCTAAGTCTTTTTTAATGAGTGAATTTTAGATTATTTAACTACAGATGGGGCCAGCAGGAATGTAGCACAGCATATTAGGAAACAAAAAACTCTCCTTGGCTTTTAGGGAAAGATATGGACCTACAGATGCCTATACAAAAAAGATCATTGAGTGCTTTTAATGGACTTTCATAGAAATGTGTGAATGCAAAGTTTACTTTGTCCCATTTGTTATCTGACCCTTGCCCTATATAGTAGTGCCTTCTCTACGGGAATGTTAGTCTATTGCATCCAGCCATCCAATCAGCAAGCATTGTATACTGGATCTGTAGAGAAACAAGGAAGTATAGGGGATTGCTTGTTCTCCTCCAGCTGTATGCTAGGATGTGTTTTTCAAGGCACTGTCTCAAAATGACTGGAAGTATTCATGTCAGTCAGAAAGGATTGGGGGTTTTAAATACTAACATAAGCCTTGCCAGGTTCTGAGGAAGGACTCATGCGAAGGTTTCAGTTCAACCACTTCTCTGAGTATCTGTCTGTCACTTGGCTTTAGAAATAGACATGGCAGCTTCAGGAAATGCAATATCCAGAAGTCACTTATGGGAATGGAGTGCGAATTTACTCTCATGATCATATTTTCCCAGGTCACTGCTACTGTGCTGTGGAGACAGAGTAGACACTATTCCACTGTTTGGCACAGGGTCATGACATCTATTAACTTGCAGAGTGGGGCTTAGAATGTTTCATTATTATAAGGGTTTCAGGGTTGGAAATATATATGCTATTATTAGGGTAGAGCGTTTAGGACCACGATCAAGTTCCTTGCTGAGAGGCCACAGAAGGAACTGCTCATTTTTCATAATGGCCTTGAAGTGAAGTCTACCATGGCCTGTGTGTAGACATGCACCATGCTAAATAAAGAGCCTTCCATATTAATGCTATTATGCACAGAGTCAAGTTCTGCCTTTCTGTTCTCTTTATCCGGGGTCAGAGTCTTGAGGTTACAAATCCAATTAGTTAGAGAAGAAGACTCTGGTTAATGAAGAGCTTGTCCGACATGTCCTTCTGCTTCCTGGCTTTATGGCTGGGGCTAGACACATCTGTCATTAAGGCATCGCCCCTGGACGTCTTTCTCTAGTCCATGCATTTATACTCTTGTACTAGCTAGATTGTGAGCTCTGTAAGGATGGCAACTTATCTTTTATTGCTTTTGTATTTTCCCCATAGAACCTATTACACCATTCTGAATACAAAGAAGTGTTCAATAAATACGTTGTCATGGCCAAGACATTTGGAAAAACATTTTGACTGGGGACGATGTCAATACAACCTTTGCCCTATAGTGAGGGACAGAATCATAGCAATTGTTTCCCCAGGTGCTGTAGTTTAGAGTAGTAGTTTTTTTTTGTCTTCCCTTCCCATTGTCCTCCGTTCCCATCCCCTTTCTTCTCCTTTTCTTACTAAGGAAAATGTATTATGTTTGAATTGATCCTGAAAGATTTCTTGGGGACATGAGGGCTGAGGCTTTAGTTTAATAAGATGCAGTGAAAAGAACACAGGTTCTACAGGTTTAGCCTCTCAAACTTTTCGTCTCAGTTTTGTCATTTGTAAACGGGGGTGATGATATCTACCTTGTAGAGTAGTTGCAAGGACTAGAGGTTTGAAAAGTTCCTGGCTTTATTAGTGACTGACATCAAAAGAACTCTTTAAATGGTAAAAATTAGGTTGTCATTGAATACTTGGAATGGAAATACACAACCCATTTACTAAACTGAATTCTCTGCTTGCTTATTTCTACCAAATTCTTAGAAAACAGAAAGGCTCCAATTCCCATCCCAAGAATGTCTTCCAAACCATTTTGTGGTTAACAAGGATGGACCCACAGAGAGTTCTCTGTATTTGTTGGTAGCAGGTAACTCAGACTGAGATCATCTGTTCCTACCACATTACTCATTAAAATTTTGAAAAATTTTTTGGTGATAAATCTATTTCTTTTTGCTGTTAAGTAAGTTTCTGGAAATACAATATCTAAAACCCCAATAGTGAATGTATGTAGGTGGATCTATGGGCAAATGATAAATGTGAAAATTACTGTGAAATATTAGCTGGATCCTTAACCTACAGTTAGTATAAAACCATTGATGGAGAACAAAGGCCTTACCTATTTGACATGCTGTCGCCTATGAAGGGTAAGTTTGACAATGAAAGCACGGAGCATGATTATTCAGAATAAGAAAAGCAAATCTCTCCAGCCTCATTTTCTTGATCACCAGTTTTCAGATTGATGTGACTTTGACACAGGATATTTCTACTTGATGCACATCTCAAAATATCTTTCACTAATATATCTTTCATTATATATATATATATATATATATATATATATATCTTTCATATATATATTTCATATCATATATATATCTTTCATTTAAGGAGTTTTTAAAAGATTTGATTCATCAGGAGGAATTGTGTTGTCGGGAAGAATAGGGAATTCAGCGCCACGCCGACCTGAGTTTGAAGTGTAGCTCCGCTATTAGTAGCAATGTGATCTTAAGTATGTTTCTTAATTACAGTGAACTTTGTTTTCTCGTCTTTTAAATAAAAAAGGTTATCAGACCTCAAAGGGAGGTTAGGAGGAATAAAGAGAATAATGTATATAAGTCTCATAGGCAGTGTTTGTTATTTATAAATGTTAACTCACCCCCCCATGTTTTCCACCTGATTTTTAAAGGAGTGCCAGAAATCTGTGGAGCACCCTTTAGAAAGTGGTGGAGAGCATGGCGGGTAAATGACTTATGATGGCTCTAAATTACGGAGTGGTGACACAGAAGGGAAAATCATGGGAAACAAACAAACAAATATGTTGTTGTTGAGTCGATTCTGACTCCTAACTACCCTGTAGGACAGAGTAGAACTGTCCCGTAGGGTTTCTGAGGATTTAATCTTTACAGAAGTAGATCACTAGGTCTTTCTTCCACAGGGCAGCTGGTAGGTTTAAACCATCAACCTTTCAGTTAGCAGCTGAGCACCTAACCAGTGCACCACCAAACTCATTCACCCTTTGATGTTGAGTAGATTCTGAGTCATAGCGACCCTGTAGAACAGAGTAGAACTGCCCCACAGGGTTTTCAAGGAGTGGCTGGTGGATTTGAACTATTGACCTTTTGTTAGCAGCTGAGCACTTAACCACTGCACCACCAGTGCTTCTTAAATCATGAGAACACTGCATGAAATAGAGAAATGTAGAGAGTTAACTTTTGGAGTGGATTATTAGTTGAGCACAGATTCACTCCAATATTTAGTAATGGCTTGATAACCTGATGAGAAGGATCTCATGGCATATTATCCCTGTCTTATTGATTTTTTTTTTTTTTTTTAAACTTGAATAAACTTAGGAAGGCCTTGCCTGGCAAATATATTGGGAGGGAGAACTTGTGCGTTTGATCAGTGAGGATCTCAAATAATTCTTAGCCCCAGAGCTATGAACCAAAACCAGAAGGTGAAATTTCTCAGCAATAAATTTAATGTCTAGTGTTGACAACAAGGGCCATTGTAGACTTCTACTCTGTGGTGATTAAAGCCCATTCAAAGTATTGCCTCACTGCAGGTGCCCCAATATGAGAGGGATTCATTAGGACAGAGTAAGTACCCAGAGAAGGGCAACTAGGTTGAGGGAGGGATAAAGGAGGGTGCTATGGAAGCTATGCCAACTATGAACCCACTGCTGTCGAGTCCTTTCTGACTCATAGTGACCCCATGGATTTCCAAGGCTGTAAATCTCTATGGAAGCAGACTGTCACGTCTTTCTCCTGCAAAGAAACCTGGTCATTTCAAACCGCCTACCTTTTGGTTAGCAATCGATCACTTTGAGCACTGTGCCCCAGGGCTCCAACTATAGAAGAGTTCAAACACCTGAATTGTTTAGTTAAGAGAATAGGTGTCTTGTCTTAACTTTATTGATTTATTTAATGGGCTGTCATGTGCAAATTCTTGTCACTCTAAAAAGCAGTATTAGAACCAATGGGTTTATAATACTAAGAGGTGAAATCCAGTTCAAATTATGAAAGAATTTTCTGATAGAGAAGTTCAGAAGATGAATGGGTCACCTCATAGAGTAGAGAGCTACTCTTTGCTGGAAATTTCAAGGCTGCATGATACCGTGAAAAGGAGGCTAAACAGAATATTTTCCAATTCCCACTCTCTAAATTTGCTAAATTATTTTTAAACTATTGAACAGCATGAAAATCAAAGAAACACGTTATCTATAGTTCAGCTAGCCTTGACAAATCAGATTTGTTTTAGACTCTATCCTACACTGAGTCGCCTTCCAAAGAGAGGAGGCCCTGACATATTAAGGAGTGTTGAGTGCATCGTTGAAGATATATGTATTTTCTAGTTTCCTGACTGACCTCTTTTTTGAACCACTTGCTATCTCTAACTCACCAAATCACTGTCATCAATAGTGCCTATTAGTGAGTGATCATACCTAAAGAACCTTGCTATGAAATGTATGTTCTTTTCTTGATTATCTTATCATTCTATTTTCAATTTATACTTCTCTTATCATTGAGACTGAAAAAAGCAGGGGGTGGAGGGTAGGTGCAGAGGACGTTTATTGAGGCAGACACTGGTAGTTGTCTATCCAGTATACCCCCTTCTTCCTGGTTAACAGAACTCAGATTTTATGCCCAGCTCCAGGCAAGATAATCACTTTCCCAGACTCCCTTGCAGCTAGGGGCAATCATGTGATACTGCTAATGATATTTATCTGGAATTCTTCTGGGGGATTTTCAAGGCTCATTCTTGCCTTGAATACGGATTTATGGCTGGAGCTAAAACAGCCACTTGAGACCATGAGAGAAAGGCTGAGAGAAATTTAGACACATCAACCCTGATATTGCTGAGCCATTGAACAAACAAACCGCAGCTCCCTTCTTCTGCACTTCTTCTTGGTTAAGAAAAAGAAACATCTATTTGTTTCTTTAAATCACTGAATTTGGGTTTTCTGTTACTTGCAATTGAAAGTATCCCTAATAGATAATTTGCCCTTGGTCTTCATGCAACAGTCAACAAATACTAATAGAGCTTGGGCCACGTGCTATATGCAGCACTCATTACTGGAGACAAAGGTGAATGAGATGTGGGCCCCTCCTACCGGGTTATCTCAGCCTCAGTCTTAAGGTCTAAAAGAAATCTGACAGTCAGATTAGACAGCCCCATAAAACAAAATGAGACTAATGGGGCACAACAGTCCTGGGACAAGGACTAGAAGGCAGGAGGGGACAGGAAAGCTGGTAATAGGGAACTCAAGGTTGAGAAGGGACAGTGTTGACATGTCATGGGGTTCTTAACCATTGTCATAAAACAATATGTGTACTAACTGTTTAATGAGAAACTATTCTGTAAACCTTCATCTAAAGTACAATAAAAATAAATGAATATATATATATATACTAAAATAAATAAATTGCAATTGCATTCAAAGGCGCATGTAAATATTTCTCCATCAAAATTATACACTTAAGTAAAAAATTATTTCAATAAACTAAAAAAAAAAAAAAAAAAAAAAGTCTGGCAGCAACCAAATAGGAAAGTTAAATGTTCTGCCGCTTCTTTCTATTCCCTTCTATTGGGGCGGGGGAGTAGAACTGTAGGATGGACACGCTAGAGTGCTTTGAGGACAGCCATGTCAGGAAGAGAGGCTTGGCTGCTGAACTATGCTCTCATCATGTACTTCTCTGAGGGTTGTGGGACTGAGATTTCAGTGGCATCTGTACTTGGTGATTTAGCTGTTAGAGGGAAGAACTGTGGGTAATGTTTACAACGATTTGATGAGAATGCTAAATAACATTAATTTTCTGGGTACTTTATTTAGCTTTATTTATTTAAAAGGTACATTACCACTATAAACTGTGAATGAGATATTTAGAGATTTCTATTTAAAAACCACGTGAATGCTCTTTGTAGGATACTTTTTTAAAGTGACAATTTATCTGCAAATACCTTTATGATCATGTATTAATTTTTTCAGAGAAGATGATGCACATATTCTTTTCAGAAACTATATATAAGCTATGTCTTTAAAAATAACCTCTGCAAAAAACCAAAACGTTAAATAAGAAAAAGCCCAAAAAGGAAATATACCAAATGTTCATCTAAGGCTATTGAATGTTGGGAGTTTGTGTGATCAAGAAAATCTTCTACTTTTCCAACTTTATTCTAATTTTATTCTAATTATGAAGTATTATTTTTAAACTCTAAAAAAGACTGAGTAGAAGGGATTATGTACTAAGTCATGACAAACGAATTGACACAGAAGCAGCAGAACCACTTTAATGTGTTTATATAAATAGATCTGTATAATTACCATTAAGCATCATAAGCACATAAAAAGAACAATTCTATTTACTCAAATTGAAGTTGGATTTTATTACAATATACAAAACAATAAGTTAGATTATATTCTAAAGAGAATGAGTAATTGTGACATTAAAGCCATTCTATTAAGTGTATCTATGTATTATGTATCTGTGCGCTAATACCTGTCTATAGATTAAGGAGAAGGTATTACGTATACAAAACTTCGGTACTGATAACCTGAAAGTGCTGAAGCCTTACTTCAGGGACCTTGAAAAGGGAGAGGACACTATACCCTCACTTATTGTTTTTATGTGATAGATTCCAGAATTTTCCATTGAGTGAGTCATTTCCCTGAAAGAGGATACTTGATTCTTGAGTCTATACAGCCACTTTAAGAAGATCATGCAATTATAGTTTTAGAGTTTGATGTCCAAACCTTTCCTTTGAAAAGGTGAAGAAGCCAAGGATTAAGGATAAAAACATTTTATTCAATTATTTATTCATCAATCATTATACTCTTACTTCAGATGGAAATATGATTAAATTTTGGGTCGTCCATTACCTGCATTGAGTGGTTCAGTTGAGCAGAAGCAGGAAAACTTGGTTCGTGGGAAAACTGAGGGAGAAAACGGTTTCCATGTGAAGACAAAGTGTTCACTGGATGGCACCTGTGGCTAGAAGGAGTCATTGGTGGTCTTCATTTTAGTAGATTCAGGATAAATGTAGAAACAGAAATCAGCTCATGGAGAAGAGGAGAAGTAAGGAAGGGCAAACACTGAATATAGATAGTCTTCTCCTTCAAAGATAAAGAGGATGCTGGGGCCAGAATTCAAGTCTCCTGGTTCCTAGATTATTACTCCTTCTATTAAAGCACGTTGAGAGTTTCATAAGTGAAGAATTCCATCAGTATCCAAACTTAAGTAATATCCATTTTATATTACTCAGGAGGACAGCATGTACAATCTTTTCAACCTCTTGTCAGAGCTCTTTGACCCTGTTTCCCTACCTTGTGCCAAACTTTACTGCAGCAGGTAGAAACTCAGCAGAAACTCAACTTTGCCACATACATGATTAATAAGCATTTTAGGAATCACATTCTTTGACATGGAAAGGCTCAGTGGAAAACCGAGACCCTAGTTTTATGTTTGAGTCCATTCAAACATTATAGACTCAAACATACCAACAATCAGGACCAGGCTACACTTCATTCTGTTAGACATAAGGTCTCCGTAAGTCTGATCTGACTCATGGCAACTTTGTCATCTTCCTCTAACCCCAACCCCAACTGGTATTTTATTTTTCTAAAATTGAGACCACACACTACAAACCTCTTTGCTGCTTCTGCCAGTACAGGCCCTTTTCTCTCCATTTGCCAACCACATGGCAGTTCCCCTTTTTTTTCATGGCCCTTGGAGAGTTTAGCTAATTGGCCCAGTTTAGGCCAGTTAAGTCAGTTCATCAAGCAATGCACTTCCATTCCTACCAAATTGTTCATCCCCTCTAAAGCCCAATCACACTGCCATCCTTATCTCTGGTTGCTCCAATATTAACTCTCCTCTGCATCCTCTCCACTGTGCATTCAGAAACATTCCTTGCTTGTTAACAATTCCCCTACACTCCCACCCTTTTATCAAAGTGCTGTTCAGCCAGAATTTAGTATCTTCATCTTCCCCCAGATATGGTTTCCCTAAACTCCTCTACACTGAAGGCTGGCTCCCTAGACCCCCCATTTTTCATGGGGCCAGGAAGGGAGGCTTGCAACTCTCCCAACTTTATCAAGAATTTCTAGACCGTTAGTCAGTCATCCTGCCTCATATAAAACATGTCCTACTTTGAGGATCAGGCCTCCAGATCTATCCCCTTGACTCTTCCTCATCACTACTGTTGTCCAGCGTGCCTCTCTCTTCCTATTCTTCATTGAAACTTTGAGATATGGATGTGGAATTTTTCTCTTTCTGCTGACTCCCTGAGTATCACTGCTTCCCTACTTACTGAATAAGTCTACAGTATGAAAGTGAAAGCTTTTGTTGACTACATAAGGCATTTACATTCCCAGGCCTCCTAGGAGGAAAGCCAATTCTGGGCAAGGAGTGTGCGTGCTTTCGAGAGCAAGCTGTATGCTGAGAGGCAGATCCCAAGCCACTTTCTTTCTAACATAGCTCTGGGGCTCCAGGGAAGAAGGAGAGTTTTCAAGTAACTCCAGTTTTGTTCAGTTAGCATCTTAAACTCCTAGACCACAATCAGAAAGAGAAGTTGTTTGTTTCTGGTTGCCCCCAGGACTCGGATGGAACACTGAGACAGCGGGTTTTAAAAAGAGCGAGAACGTTCCAGCCAATCAGAATAGCTTGTGTGAAAGTGAAAAAAAAAAATTTAACAATAATAATAGTTAATGAAGCTAGAGAGTTCCAGGAGGCTCTGATAACAAGGCACAAGTATGTTGCAACTTTGGGTAAAAGGATCTCAAAACAGTTTCCTCCCTCATTTCAACCGCTTGTGAGTTTGCCTTTTCTCTTGCAGCTTAGCTTTATCCGTGTTATGTCAGTTAGACAGGACCTGTGAGGGAAGATCTTTGCTTTTCGTTTCTGCCAGCTGCAGGAGTTTCTTGCTGGGCAGTGCTTTTGCTTCATCGCTTTTAACAGCTGACCAAAGAGATAAGTGTTGGGGGTGAGGGAGAGAATCGTCTTACTCAGAAACCACAGTAACTCTGAGAGTCCATGGAATGGAGAGGCCAGTCCAAGAAGCTGCCTCAGACCTTCCCTTTCTTGACTTTTATTATCCAACTACCAGACTGGTGAAAAAAAGCAAAGAAAATGCAGGATGTTTTTCTCCTGAATAATGAATTTATCTCTGAGGCACATGTAGCAATTCCAATGAGAAATAGCTCTTCAAAATGTCCTAAGCAGGCGACTAAAACTCTTGAACTCTGGCTCCAATTTCATTCATAAATGTTATAGCCAAAGGAGCCTGAGGGGTGCTCAAATAGTGGAATCCTTCCATTTTATAGAAGAACAAACTGAGGCCCCAGGAGAATATAGTGACTTGCTCCAGGCCTTGCAGCTGTGCTCTCTTCTCATCAATATTATCTTTGCAGCGTTTCCCACCCCCCAAAAAATCAGACCCCAAGTCTCTAAGATTTATCCCACATAAATGGTAAAATTATTCTCTCCCCACTAAAATTCTTAAAACTTTTATAGACTTATTCTTAGAAGAAGCCAGGGTACCTTATAACTCTTATCTCCCATTTCAAATTATTCTTATTATGTAAGGGATACAGGTTTCCATTTGTATTTGTGAGACATGGGGGCAATTAATACTCAGAAGATGTGGTATGAGTAAAAAGGAATTGGGAACAAGATTTGGAAGTGACTTAGATCCCAAATCTATATTTAACAGAAGTGGCTTTCAGAGTATACCCAGCAAGAAGGAAGCTGTAAATGTGGGGACTCACTATTATTAGTCACACTGTACATAGGTCATCAGAGTTGATGACCTATTTGACACTATCAAGCCTTGAGCCAGTTCATTTTCTTACCCCAATCCTTCTGCTTCCAGATTAAATCACACTAAACCGTGCCATACTACTTGGCTATATCTAATGATTTTACCCTTCTGACTTAATACTTCTATTTGCCATCTTGTGTTACATAAATAAATAAATAGTAGGTAGATAAATAATTAAATAAATGGCTTGTCTCTAATTCTCATCTTTTTTTGCTCTGATGTAAACTAATAGCAATTCTTCCATCTTGTCTTCAGTTAAAAAAGTAGTGAAGCCTGATGAAACCTTACTGATCCAAATCCCCTTTATTTCACAGATGAGGAAGGTAAGGCATGAAGAGGTTAAGTGATTTGCTGACAATCATCTATCACCTAGCTAGTTGGTGGCACAGGTGACTTTGGGACCCAGTTCTCCTCTAACTCAGAATATGTCCTCCAAATAGTTGTTAACAATAAGCATAGGTAGAAGACATTTAAGATAACCTTATTCCATAATATAGCTCATTTAACAAATGTTCACCTTCTAATGTCATCGTCATCGTTAGAGTATCTGCCAAGTTCATGGCTATTTCTTCAGTAGAGCTGGTTTTAAAAAAAAAAAAAAAAAACCTGCAGAAGGGGTGGAGCTAGACAACCATATTTGTATCAGGTGACCCTTCCCCTGTCCTCAGTGATTGCATTCAATGAACCAAATCCAAGATGAATTGTTCAGATAATAATTTGAACCAAGAGTCACAGAAATACATTCAAATGATATTAGGCAATTGAGTTATAAAGTGATAGAGAGTTGGGGCAAGATTCTCAAAGCCACAAACAAGTCAATTTTAGAGAAAGAGGAACTGGAAATATTTCAGAGAGAGGAGTGAAACAGATTTGTAATAAACAGGAAACCTGGAGGACAGGTTGGGGGCAAAGGGGGAAGCTGCCTGAAGACTTTTCATTGGTTGGGAAGCTGTAGTCAGGTTCTGTGAGAGACCTCTGACATATATTAGATCTCTCATTACATAGACTACTTTGAAAATGTCTATCTACTACAACCAAACTAGCCCTAACTTAAACATGTAGCCATCTCCTAGGGTTGCCGAGCAGGGACTAGGCATACATCTACTAACCAGATCTGCCGAGCGTAGAATTACCATTGGCTTTATCCCACATTAAAAAAAAACCTAAAACCAAACCTGTTGAAGTCAAGTTTATTTTGAGTCATGGTGACCCTGTGTGTTACAGAGTAGAAGTGAGCTCCATAAGGTTTTCTTGGCTGTAATCTTTATGAAAGCAGATTGCCAGGCCATTCTTCCACAGAGCTGCTGGTGGGTTCAAATTGCCAGCCTTTTGGTTAGTAGCTGAGGCTTCCATTACTCTAGTGTGGTGCTTGCTTGTATAAAAGCCACTACATTGTCAGTCCTCATCACAATGCTCTATTAGCATTTGTAGGATATATTTGCATTTTGATCATCTCTGTTGCCACTGATCCCTGATTCTCCAATTTTATGCAGATTAAATGCATGAAACAATAACTCCCTTTAAAAGTGTATAGGGACTGGAACAACAGAAGAAGAAGGAGAGTCAGGAATAGGAGGAGGATATGGAATGTGTGGCTAATTGCCTCCATGAACAACTGTCTCCTTTCCCATGAGACCAAAAGAACTGGATGGTGCCAGGGTACTATTACTGAACATTTCGATCAAAGATTCCATAGAAGAATCCAGATCAAAAGGGGGAAAATGTAGAACAGAATTCAAATGGACTCTAGACTTTCTGGAGTCATGGTGGGTGGATGAACCCCTGGAACTCTTGCCCTGTGATAATCTTTAAACCTTAAGCCAAAAATATCCCCTGAAATTTTCATAAAACTGAACAGTCATTTAACTTAACAAGTAAAAAAAGTTTTGCCTTGAGCATTATGGTCTTTTAAGAACAGTCTATATGGGATCCATTGACAACAGCAACTCAAAAGACTAGATAGGAATCATTAGGGGGCAGTGAGTTTATGTTAATGAGGGAGGAACAACTCAGAAAAGGAGAGTGAGAATAGTTGTACAACTTGAAGAATGTAATAAATGTCGCTGAATTGTACATGTAGAAACTGTTGAATTGATGTGTGTTTTGCTGTGTATACTCTCAATAACAACAACAAAATAAATAAAATTTAAAGAACAAAAATAGTATATAGAGGCTAAAATTTATTAATGTTTACCAAGGGTGGAGGGGAGGAAGGGGTAAAGGAGCACTCAATGCGGAGGGGACACTGAGCTTCTATTAAGGGTGATGGAAAAATTTGGGAAGAGATAAGGGTGATAGTTGGACAACATGATGAACATAAGTTAATGTCACTGAACTGTTGTTGTTGTTCTTAGATGCTGTCAAGTCGGTTCCAACTCATAGCGACAACTTCGGTTTTTAACACTTTAAAGAGGTCTTTTGCAGCAGATTTGCCCAGTGCAATATCCTTTGATTTCTTGACTTCTGCTTCCATGAGCGTTGATTGAGGATCCCCCCAAAAATGAAATCCTTTACAACGTCAATATTTTCTCCATTTATCATAATGTTGCTTATTGGTCCAGTATGAGGATTTTTGTTTTCTTTTATGTTGAGGTGTAATCCATACTGAAGGCTGTAGTCTTTGATCTTCACCAATAAGTGCTTCAAGTCCTCTTCACTTTCAGCAAGCAAGGTTGTATCATCTGCATATCAGAGGTTGTTAATGAGTCTATACCTCCAACCTTGATGCCACATTCTTCTTCATATAGTTCAGTTTCTCAGATTATTTACTCAGCATACAGATGGAGTAGGTATGGTGAAAGGATACAACCCTGACTCACACCTTTCCTGACTTTAAATCACACAGTATCCCCTTGTTCTGTTCAAATGACTGTCTCTTGGTCTATGCACAGATTCCACATGAGCATAATTAAGTATTCTGAAATTCCAATTCTTTGTAATGTTATCCATAATTTGTTATGATCCACATAGTCAAATGCCTTTGCATAGGTCAGTGAAACATAGGTACACATCTTTCTGGTATTCTCTGCTTTCAGCCAGGATCCATCTGACATCAGCAATGATATCCCTCTTTTCATGTCCTCTTCTGAGTCTGGCTTGAATTTCTGACAGTTCCCTGTTGATGTACTGCTACAACTACTTGTGAATGTTATTTGGCCAAATTTTACTTGTGTGTGATATTAATGATATTGTTCGATAATTTCCGCATTCCGTTGGATCACATTTCTTTGAATGGGCAAAAATGTGAACTGTACCTATGAAGAATTTTGAAATGGTGAATGTTTGTTACATATATATGTACCACATACACACACACACATTGTATCATTTTATACATATATATATTTAAATTATATATATATATATATATAAAAGCAATTGGAGCTGCAGCAAAATATATCAGGTAATATTTTACAATAGCAGAGTAGCAGAGTAGGACCTGGAAGAATTTGTAATCTTAGGTAGAGAATAATAGGGAAAACCTTGAAGAGAAGACAAAAAAAATTCTTAGAAAGATAGTACAATAGTTTGAGACTTGCAAAAATCTCTGGCAATCTGAGTGGAAATTCCTCTTCAAGAAAAAGTTTTTGACCAGAAGATTTGAGTGATGGATAATCACTTTTCCCTTAAATTCTGATTTGTTTTAGCATAGAAGTCAGCATAGTAATATACTGGTGGTGGTTTTTGTTGGGAGAAAACACTTTTGGTTTCTCCCACCTCAGTGTTTTCATGGGAAAAGTCATTTTGTACCACCGGAAGTGAAATTGTTGAAATGACATTCTTTTTATTTATTTTCAGTAGTGTATCTATGATCTTTCCAAATGATTCATGAAAAGTAAAACATTTACATTATGAGGTTGGGGATTTTCTTTCCTTCTTTAGTGTAACTTTGGATAATTACTATAGAATACTGCTGAACTTTTTTTTCACTCCTTTAGGGTGATTGATTTTAACCTTTCTCCCCTGCCAAACCTTTGGTCTGTGCGTGACATTTCAACCCCCACCACTTCCTATGTTCTATTTTGCTAAAGAAAATTGCATTTTCTATTTCTGGATAACGCATGGTTGTTTGTATGAGTCAATTTAACACAATACACCAGTTCTTATTTGTGCAGAGGAAGCACTAATGAGATTCCAGCAGGAGATGGGTCCTGAGCCCACAATCAAGCCTCCCAATGGGCCCGGAAGACAGAAACCACAAAAATCCATTACTGACAAGGCTACTTAATGGTGATGGAGCACTTTTTGTCTCAGAGATCTCCAGGTAGTATGGAGTCTCATTTCCTGTCCTATACAGTCATCTTGCAAATGATGCATACACAGGGAAAAAATATGGATGTGTTTCACTGCGGAAAGGGCAGGTGTTTCAAAGGGTCTGACCTAGCATTCAATCCCTGCTCTGCCATTTACCAGCTCTGAACCAATAAATGCATTGCATATCCTTCCTGAGCCTGTGGTTCCTCATCTGAAATGAGGATAAAAATATAATTTCTGACTTGTGGTGGTGCTGGGAGAATGAAATGGGAAAATGAACACGAAGCTTTTAGCATAGTGCATGTTACATGGGAGACGCTCAAGAAGTGGTAGCTATTATAATTAAATAGCTCCTGGAGGTAAAAACATATTGCATTTTGACGAAGTAGGCAGTTCTTATTATGGGATGTCTTCTAATTAAAAATATGGTTATGGACCTCCTACCTTTTTGTTCCATAGAGGAGATCAGCTATGGGAAAAGTTTAAAATGTTTGCTGTCACTGCTATTTAGGCCTTAATTCATTAAGCAGTCATTTATGAATGCCTACTGGATACCAGGCACTGTGCTGGATGCCTGAGACTAGAAAAAGAAACAGAGAACAAAGAGGCAATGTGATGGAGAGGAAAGAGCATAGGCTCTGGAAGTAGGCAGACATGGCTTCCCATTCTGGCCTGCTATTTCTAACTAAAGGTTGGGGCAGGTTATTCAACTCTTCTGAGCCTAGTTTCTGTATCTACAAAATTTCCATCATGATATATGCCTCACAAGGTTGTGAAAAGATGAATAATCACACATGTATATAAAGCAGTTGTAATATGGGATGATATTAAAAATATTTACGAACCGGTGTGCTATGGGCAATATTCTGTTGTAATCCATAGGGTTTTCATTGGCTAATTTTCGGAAGTAGATCTCCAGACCTTTTTACCTAGTCTGTCTTAGTCTGGAAGCTCCGCTGAAACCTTTCTACCATAGGTGACTCTGCTGATATTTGAAATACTAGTGGCATAGCTTCCAATATCATAGCAACACACAAACTACCACAATATGACAAACTGATAGACAGGATATCATATTTGGTAAAGTAGAGGGCCAACAAAAACGAGGGGAACCTTCAATGAGATGGATTGACATGATAGTTGCAACGATGGACTAAAATATACCAACGATCATGAAGATGATGCAGGACCGGACAGTGTTTCATCCTGTTATACATAGGATCCCACGATTTGGAGCTAACTTGTTGGAAACTAACAACAACAAGAACATGGTATGGGTATGGGCATTGATTAATTAGAAAGAACAAATTGTAGACAACCAGTAAAGTTCCACCAGGCAATCAGTGGAATATTAGCCCAGCATATTAAAGCATCTAAAACGTAGTAGAAGAGCCCAAGTTATTGCTTGGAGATTGGGAGCGGACAGAGAGACAGGCGTATAGACAATTGCCATACGGTATGAAATGTGCCACACTGAAAGTATGTGAAAGGGCAAAGAGAGCACAGTATTGGGAGCCACTAAATTTTATATCAAGGAATGATAAAGAAGAGATAACATTTGAGCTGAGTGTTGAAAGATGAATCAGAGAGGTTGGTAGGACTGAAATAGCTCCATGCACAGGGGAAAGTATGTACCTAAGTGTGAAGGTCACACATGTATGATGTGTTTCAGGATGTATAGGGGATGATTGACTTGGGGGATTGGTGTGGATGGATGGGCCAGTGGATAAAACCAGAAATGTAGGTAGTGACTTGATCCTGAAGGGACTTTGAAGCCATGCTGTTGCAGTGTGAGGAACGATTGGAAATGGAGAGATAGAGAGGGAAACCAGTGAGTGGTATGACTGAGTTTGTCAGCTGAGAGATACCAGGGCATGAACTATAGAAGGGCAATCACGGAGGGCACTGATTGTTAGATATGTTAGACACAGACTAGACAGACTTATGTGACTGATCAGATGAGGGGGTGAGGGAATGACGCAGCTGAGGATGACTGGGTGATGGGGGCACGTAGAGATCGCAGAAGGGAGAACAATTTTAGGGCAAAGCACTTCAGGTTTGTGTAACTGAATCATTCCCCTGCCTATGAGGTCAAGTAAGACATTATTATTATTTTTTTTTAAGTCTAACAGCTGTAAATATTTTATGCCAGTGGCCATGTTTTTGTTTTATTTTGGGAATGGCACTTTAGCTGGTTTTTCAGTTTAAACGACTCAGGAACTGAAGGGCCATTTTTGTCCTCAGGGATATGTTTGGTGCTGAAGATGGTAGACAGTTGGGTGTGGGTGAGGACAGAGAGTGCCTGAGGTCTTGCAGCTTAGAAGTAACATCTTGTTGTTTGAGGATAACACTGCCAAAGGTGTGTGGGTGTATCTTTGAAGAAACAAAACAGAAAAAGCATGACCAGCAATCTGATCTGGGCTAGGTGGCTATAAAAATCATCATTTTGTTGATTGCTTTCTCTGTGGCGGAGCAGCCTCACTGGCCTCGGAGATGACCCCTTGTTCAAAGTAAACTGCCTCAGTGTTCTCAGAGGGCAGATGGTCAGCCTGCCTGGTGGTGTGTCTTTCTGGTACTGCCCTGTTAAGCTGATTCATATAGAATTTTCTTTTGTGTTTCCTCTCCCCACCATCCTTGACAGTAGCTAGCAATCACCCACCTCCAAGGTTATGGAGCACAATAAGCCCCTGGTGCATGTGGTCCAGCAAGCATCATTTCAGAACCAGGGGACAGGGGACCACATGCAAGCCAGGTGTTAACGCTCTCCTTACATGTCTGCTAGCACTGAAACAATTTCAGAGGGAGGAATGGTTTATAGGAGGATTCCTTTCTTTTCATTAACAGGTGGCTATCCAATTTTTTTGATTCTTAGAAGTTTGAAATAGTCTGAAATTTTATTGACAATACATTCTTTAGTTGTTTAAAGTTATCTTTTCTTTAAAACTTAGTATTATTTACTAATGGAATCCCTGGTTGGTGCAAACGGTTAAAATACCCTGCTGTTAACTGAAAGGTTAGTGATTTGAGTCCATCCAGAGATGCCTCCAAAGAAAGGCCTGATGATCTACTTCTAAAAAATCATCCAATGAAAACCCTGAGCACAGTTCTACTCTGACACACTTGGGGTCACCGTGAGTCAGCATCAACTCAATGGCAACTGGTTTTTATCATTAACTACTACTATGACTATGCTATGACAATGATGATGACGCTTAACTACCGCAGGCCAGCATTCGTTAACTTCTTACATGTGTCAGGGCCTTGTGCTTGCATTTTACATGGATTGTCTGAATTCGTCTTCACAGCAACCCCTTGAGGTAGTACCATGTTATACCCATTTCTCAGATGAGTAAACCGGGGCTTAGAGAAGGAAAGTCACTTGTACAGGTTTATTCAGCTATAAGTTATTGGGTCAAGAGTCTAACCCAGAAACTTTCTTTTCTTTTTTTTAGGGGGTGGGTAAGTAAAAATTTCATATTTTATTTACATCACTTTTTTGTTTTGTTTTTCATATTTTATTGTGTTTTTGGTGACAATTTACCCAGCAAATTAGGTTCTAGTTTAACAATTTCTGTACATATAGTACAGTGACATTGTTACATTTTTCACCATATATCAGCATTCTCATTCTGGTTGTTCTATTTCCCTTAATCTAGTTTTCCTGTTCCCCCTTACCTTCTCGTGATTGGTCTAGGGAAAATGTTTACCATTCGATTTCATTTAGAGGATTATTTAGAGAAGCACAGTACTCACTGTGATATTATTTATTTTATGGGCCAATCTGTCATTTAGCTGAAAGATGACCTCTGGGAGTGGTTTGAGTTCCATGTTTAAAGGGTTTCCCAAGGCAGTAATCTCGGGGTTCATCCAGTCTCTACTAGTCCAGTAAGTCTGGCCTTTTTTTTTTTTTTTTTTTTTTTTTTTTAGGAATTTGAGTTCTGTTCTACGTTATTCTCCCATTCTATCCAGGAGCATTTATTGAGTCTCTGGTCAGAATGGTCTGTAGTCGTAGCTGGCCACCAGCTACTTCTTCTGGTCTCAAGGTAGGTGAGGCTGTTGTTTGTGTAGACTATTTGTTCTGTAGATTAGTTTCTTCTTTGAGTCTTTGGTTTCCTTCTTTCTCTTTTGCTCTGGACAAGTAGAGACCAATAGTTTCATCTTTGATGGATGCTTGCAAGCTTTTAAGACCTCAGACACTACTCACCAAACTAGGAAGTAGAACATTGTCTTAATGAACTATATTGTGCCAATTGACCAAGTTGGCCCATGAAACTATGGTTTTAAACCCTCAAACAAAGTAAGACAATCCCATGAGGTGTTTGATTTTGTCTAGTAAGTATCCATAACTGTGCCCCCATGTGCTTTATTTTATGTTTGAAACTATATGGAAGTACTCATAAATATGTATATGTATATGCCTACAGTTACATCCATACAGGTACTTCTGTATATTCATATATGCCTTCCTGTGCATGTACCTGCCTACATATTTATCTGTGTAACCATATACATATTTTTCAGTTGTTATTACTGTTTTGCAAAACTGTAAATCCCCTAATGAGTATTTTTTTTTCCACAATTTTGACACAAATTTTTTTATTGTTGGTAGTTACATTTATCACAGTTTGTCAGCATTCTCTTTAATTGTGTCTATACCCTTCTATTTGTGCTCAAACACTCGTCTTTACTATGGTTGTGCTCACTACTTCCACACTCGGTGCCACTTTTCCCATCACCAGAATTAACAAGTCTCTGTGTTCTAAAGCGTACTCTCCTCTCATCCCCCCTCCCTGCCCCTTCTCCCTGGTAACCACCAATGAACATCGGTTTCTCTATATTTATCTGTTCTTGTCTTCTTATAAAAGAAGAATCATACAATATTTGTCCTTACATGCTTGCCTTCACTTAGCATTATGCCCTCCAGTTCCATCCGTGTTATATAACATGTTTCACAGACTCATCATTGTTCTTTATGGTTGCGTACTATTCCACGGTATGTGTCGTCATTGTTCTTTATGGTTGTGTACTGTTCCACAGTATGTGTCATCATTGTTCTTTATGGTTGCGTACTATTCCACGGTATGTGTCGTCATTGTTCTTTATGGTTGCGTACTATTCCACGGTATGTGTGTGCCACAGTTTGCTTATCCGTTCATCCACTGATGAGCCCTTCAGTTGTTTCCATTGTTTTGCTCTTGTGAATAAAGCTGCAGTGAACATAGGAGTGCCTGTATCTGTTTGTGTCATCTCTTATAGGTCTCTAGGATATATTCCTAGGAGTGGGCTTGCTCAATCATAACGTAGGTCTATTTCTGGTTTTTAAAGAAGTGCCATACCACTTTCCATAGTGCCAACCCAGACACTTTCAATTGCAGTTTATACTTCCAACCCTTCAGAGTAAATAAATACAATCATCACCTTTTAAAGATGAAGAAACTGAGGCTTATAAAGGCCTAGAATCCAGGTCTTTCTGACTTTGAAACCATGTTGTTCTCCCAGGCCACCAGTTGCCTCTGGTTATACTTTGTGGCCAAGCATTACTTTTATATTAACTGTTTTACCACAGGTAACTGACCCAGAATTCTGGGATCTTCAGAATATGGTGATGAGATTGAGGTTGGTTCACGGTATGGTAATGCTTCTGGTCTTATGTCTGATGGCACCGTTCTTTTCCACTTGATGGTATGAAGTACCTACAGTGAGAATATGTGCATCATAAATTATTAGCTATTAGATCCCAGAAAGTCAGTCTGTGCTTGCAACACAGTTGACTCTTCGCTGTATACTGGGCACCATGCCATTAAAGCTGATAGAGGGGGAGATTTTTACCTCTTTTTGGAGTTTACGATCTTTGAGAACTACAGGATAGCTATTTATTTTTGTATTTATGCAAATTATATATAGATATGGGGTGGTTAAAATGTAAAAACAACATATGGTTTAGAAGAATTTCCAGAAGTGCTCCAGGTATCTCTGGCTACAGAAATAGCATTGCTGCTAATGACATGAATTCCTCAGCAAACAAATATCACAGTGCTTAGCCCCCCTTAGAGTAAGTATGATGAGGGCTTTTCTAGAGATGGGTGGTGTTTTTACACTCATACACTAGTTTTCCAGATTCATGCATGATAAACAAGTATCATTGTGAAGAAAGTTGATCTGGAGAATAAGGGGAGAAGCCTGAGGTGACAGAACAAAACTCATCTGTAGGATCCAGCCTGTCATCTTCAGCTGGAACCAGCCCAAGACACTGACCTGCATCCTACTGATAACTTGATGCACTTAGTGGAATTTGACTGAGCCTCAAGCCCCTAAATCATAAATATTTAGAGGCCTGCATGGAACCAGCTTCTAAGTAATGGGCCTAAGATCTTCTTTCTAATCAGAGGAGCCTAAGTAGTGCAAGTGGTTTGCGGTTGGCTGCTAACCCAAAGGTTGGTGGTTTGAACCCACCCAGCCACTCTGGGGAAGAAAAGCCTGGTGAACTGCTTCCATAAAAGATTACAGCCAAGAAAACCCTATGGAGTGGTTTTACTCTAATACATGAGGTTGCCAGGAGTTGAGGGCTGACTTGATGGCAGGTAACAAAAGCAACAGCAACAGCAACAACATCAACAGCAGTATCTTCTCTTTCTAATCAGTGAGAAAGGATAAAACTTAAGCAAAATTGAAGAACAGGAAAGATGAAAAAGAATGGAACTGACAGTAATCAGACTCCATCAACCCTGGACCATGTCAGGGTTGGGGTTTCACACTGTCTTTGCAAAAACTAGGGGAAACAGATACATATTTTCACCCCATAGATGGGGAAATGGAGCTTTCATAGTTTAAGGGAATTATCCAGAATCATGCAGCTAGTAAATGTCTCAGAATCTGTACTGTGTCTGATGCCAAATCTTGTACTTTTCCTACCCTAGTGGAAAGCATTCCTGGAAGACTCCAAATCACTGCCAAGTGGCGTGTGCAGTCTCTGCGTACATCCTGCACTGATATTTGGCAGAAACCGTGGAAACCACAGGTGAGCAGTGTGGCCAGAACACGGCTGGGGATGCTTCAGTTCTTTCTCCTCCCAGCCTGCTGGGACATAAGCACGGTTTTCACTTTACATATCAGGCTTCGTTTGTTCTTTGAACCACAATGCAGCCCCAATGCCTATAGTGCTGAAGGCAATTAATTTTCCCAATATTCTCTAATTTTTGGCATGTTCTGAATGCAACCGGAGAGACTAAGCCAGGATCATATGAAAGACTTTTGCCTGTGTCTGTGCGGAGGGGTGTGCAGTGGCCATAGCAGCAATCAATCTGCTAAATAACTGGTAACATAAACTGATTCAAAGGGAAAGACTGATTTGGGTCAGGGAATCACACTCCAGAAAGAAAAACTTCTCTGAGATTCATTTCTATGAATGCCCCTAGAAATGCAGAGTGAGTCGCTGCTTAGTTGCAAGAGGGGTGTTGCACGACCCTGGGCAATTCTAATAGAGAATTCCATGGAGCATGCCCTTCTGCTGCATATGAATTCCAAGAGGCTTATGAGGACCAGTGACAAAAAAATAATGGCACCCAACTGTTGAGTTCTCACCATGCTCCTGGGACGTCTCGCAGTGCGTTACATGCTGTCTTAGTGATCTAGTGCTGCTAGAACAGAAATACCACAAGTGGATGGCTGCAACAAAGAGAAGTCTATTCTCTCATAGTCCAGTAAGCTAGAAGCACTGGCTCCAGCGGAAGGCCTTCTTTATCTGTCAGCTCTGGAGGAAGGTCCTCGTCATCAGTCCTCCCCTAGTCTGGGAGCATCTCAGCACAGGAACCTCAGGTCCAAAGGACACGCTCTGCTTCTGGCACCGTTCCCCCAGTGGTACGAGGTTCCCATGTCTCTCTGCTCAACTGTCTCCTCCACATCCCAAAAGAGCCTGGCTCAAGACACTATCCAATCCTATTGACCCCATCAATATAACTGCCGCCAGTGGATTCCACCACGTCGCAGTGCTAGCATTTACAACACACAATCATACAATACTGGGAATCATGACCCAGCCAAGCTGACAGACGTTCTTGGTGGACACAGTTCAATCCATGACACATGCATCTTGTCCTCTCAACATCCCTGCAAAATGGATCTATCAGCACCCTTCTAGAGATGTGGACACAGACGTTAACATACCCAGAGTCATACAGCCACCCAGGTGTTAAAAATCCAGATTCAAACTCAGATCTGCTTGGTACAGATGCTGTGTGTTTCCCACCCTGCCATACAGTTCCTCTCCCTCTGACTTTCTCCAAAATGAATGGACATTTATTCTCAGCCACCCACATGGCAAAGGTCACAGTGCTGTGATTCTGCTTTCTATACTAGGCAATGCTACTAATTACTTTTTTCCTGTTCTTTTTTGTTTATTACTGATGTAAAAATATAGATAACGCCACCTCTGCCAATTCAACACATTTTTTCAAGTATATAATTCAGAGAGATCAATTACATCAATGAGGTTGTACAATCGTCACCAATGTCCTTTGCCAGTTTTTCCACCCCAAAACTCAAGGCTTCCTAAACCATATTTTTAATCCAAAATGAAAACAGGTCTTTGGCAAGAGGACTTGGTATCCTCAGAGATAGCACTGACCAGTTGGGGTCATTCAAGTTGTCATGCCGACAGGAGTGAATCTATTTTGTTGTTTCCTCTGGTTTTTAGAACAGTAGTGAGCATTTTGTGGTCTCCATTTTGATCTAGCCTAGCTCTCAGGTAAGCCTGGCCTAGGAAGAATATGTTTCTGAATTATAAAAGAGGTGGCATGTTGTAAAGTAGAAACCACTGACTTGATAGTCTTATGTTGAGTTACTAGCTCTGTCACTTTCTAGCTATGTGATCTTGGGCAGTTTACTTCAACATTGTTGGCTTCAGTTCTCGACGCTATAAAATAGTAATGATGACGACGATGATGATGATGATCACCATCACCACCACCATCATCATCATGATACCACCTCACTCTTGATTGCGTGAACACTCTTGAGAATGAGACAGAAATAAGAACTGCCTCACAGGGTTAAGAATTAAAGAAGGCTGCAAACTCCCTTGAGCAGGGAGCATATTCCCTCAACCATATATCCTGATTTCTTTTTCTTTTTTGGTATAGGAGGTTCTGGATTAAATGTTGGTGGATTGAATGAAGTCTATGAAAGCACTTGACAGAGTGCCCGTCCCGTGGTCATGGCTAATAAATACTAGTTTCCTACTCAAGTATTGGGAAAATCTGCAAAAGATTTCTAACTTTCAAGTGTTAGAAAGCAAAGATGTCACTTTGAGCACTAAGGTGCACCTGACCCAGGCCATTTTCAGTCACCTCATATGCATGTGAAAGCTGGACAATTAATAAGGAAGACTGAAGAAGAATTGATGCTATTGAATTATGGTGTTGGTGAAGAATACTGAATATACCATGCACTGCCAGAAGAACGAACAGGTCTGTCTTGGAAGAAGTACAACCAGAATGCTCCTTGGAGGCGAGTATGGCGAGACATCGTCTCACATAATTTGGACATGTTATCAAGAGGGACCAGTCCCTGGAGAAGGATATCATTCTTGGTAAAGTAGAGGGTCAGTGAAAAAAAGGAAGCCCCTTAACGAGATGGATTGACACAGTGGCTGCAATGATGGGCTCAAGCATAACAATGATTGTGAGGATGGCACAGGACTGGGCAGTGTTTCATTCTGTTGTACATAGAGTCGCTATGAGTAGGAACTGACTTGACAGCACCTAACAACAACAACAACATTCAAGCAAACCTGGGACATTATTAGATAATCCTATAATTTTAGATCTAGCTTTTGGTCACTAGGTAGACTAGATACCTCAGAAAAATCTGAGTTTTGGGAGCCTTGCAGGAGGAGATTTAGACTTACCTTTGTGTTTTCTGTTCCCTATTTGTGACTTTGTGGCTGAAAATCAGGAGGCAAGGCAAGCACTGCTGTTGGAGTTCCTGCCTGGAAGCACCATTCCAGGGCTGGCAGCCACAGAGCCAGAGTCACGATGCTGAAAATGAACTTTGTGCAGTGTGTGATTTGACTCAGCCTAGCGTGCCAGCTGGAATACACCTCTAGGAGCTGAGTAGGTGAGTTCATTTGGGGGATCCTACTGTTTTACAGCCTCTCAGCTGAAGCGGATGCTGATTCCTAGTGAAAATGTAGTCTCTGAGCCAGCCTGTTTCACATGAACTGTGAGTGGCTTATAAGCATCATACAGGCAGGGGCTGGGATGCATTTTGAGCTTGTGACCCGGAGGTGAAAATTCTGCCCATCCTTTCTAATCAGTCTTCCCCATGAGGTGGTATTTTTGCATTGACCTCCAGCCCCTTTACTGGTTTTCTGAGTACAGCGCTGCTGTAATTTGTGGCTACAAAATAAGTGCTCCATTTCTTCCTGTGTGTGGGCATTGATTTTTTTTTTTTAAACCTGGAATGCAAACGGAACCTGTGCATGCTATCTGACTATCTCTAATTCGATTACTTGTGCAAATCTGCCAGTTGACTTTAATACATTGAACCCAAGTCTGCAACTACATTGGAGGGGAAATGAGATTTCTCTGCCTCCCAAGTTATCTTAAGCATTTTGTCTCAATGCAGATAGATTTCCCAAATTCAAGATACAATGGTAGGCAAGAGTTGGTGAGAGCCTGGAGGCAGAGTGTAATCATCACGCAGGTAAATTATCTCTGCCCAGAGAAAATTGGAGCAGTGAATGAGACATTGGCCCACTTCACTAGAAGGTCATGTATGTTACGGTGCTGCGCCAACCTGCTGCTGTGAGTACAGTTAGAACTGAGGCATTCATGCCTTCCTTTTCTTTGTTCTTTCTCTCTCTCTTTTTCAAATTGTAGTAAATATGGCTGTAACAAAACATTTGCTATTTCAACACTCTTCACATGTACAATCCAGTGACATTAGTTATGTTTATTTTGTTGTTCAACCATCACCATTATGCATTTCCAAGTTTTTCCATCATCCTTAACAGCTAACTTTCCATTGTTCAGTCTCCTCTCAGCAATGAGTCCACCTTTTTCCCTCTCTCCCACCTGGACCCGCTAACCACTAATAAACCTATTCTAGGTATTTTATGTAAATAGGCTCATACACTGTTTGTCCTTTTGTGACTGACTTATTTGACTTAGCATAATATTTTCAAGGTTCATCCATGTGGTAGCATGTGTCAGGACTTCCTTTCTCTTCATGCCTGAGTAGTATTCCATTGCATATATGTGCCACGTTTTGCTTATCCATTCATCTGTCAGTGGACATTTAGGCTGTTTGTACCTTTTGGTTGTTGTGAATAGTGTTGTAACGAATATAGGCGTACAAGACTTTTTCTCTTTGTATTCTGCTGGCCTTTGTTTTAATTCAGCTTCTTGAGTTCTACCAGTTAAGCCCCCAATTGGCGGTTAGACCAAAACACAAACGAAAGGGAGGGGGCTGTGAGAAAGTGGACAAAGGCGACAGAGAATAAAGTTGGAAAGTGCTCCTTCCTTCCCATACAATTCTTCTCCTGGTGGCTGTGTTGAATAAGGGAGAGACTGAGTCTGACTGACTGGGAAACAGTGACTCACTGGGTTTGAATCCCTGAGCAGCTTTGAGAAAAGCTGTGCAGGGGGTGAGCCTATCCTGTGCTCATCTTACGTGGCCATTCTGGTTCCAGAGCACACCTGTGACCCTCCACATGTAACCATATTTGATAGTATTTATCAACGGTTTGCTATATGCCAGCCGCTGTTCTAAGTGCCTTCTTACACAGATTATCTCATGATTATCTTACAGAAAAGAAACTAATACAAAAGAAACTAATGTCATCCACACTTACAGATGAATGAGCTGACGCAACAGAGCAGTGAAGCACTTGTGTGAAGATCACAGTCACAAAGAGGTGAGAATAGAATTTGAACCTGGGCAGTCTGACTGGAGGGTACTGATGGCGTTACTCTCTAATTATAAAAGAAATCTGTCTTCATTGTAGAAAACCTGGAAAGTATAAAAAAAGCATGCATAATAAATCCGTCCACTATCTCTACTACTCCAGTAAAACTACAATGATAACATTTTGATACATTTTCTTCCATTGTTTTATATAATATACAAATATACTTCAAAGAATATATTGTTGAGCTCATACTTTAAATATAGTATCTTGCTCTTTTCAATCAACACTTTTTTCCACATTTTTTAAACGTTTTATTGTACTTTAAGTGAAAGTTTACAGAGCATATTAGTTTTCCATTCAAAAACTTTATACACAAATTGTTTCATGACATTGGTTGCAATCCCTGAAATGTGTCAGCACTCTCCCCCTTACCCCCTCCCCAGGTTCCCTGTTTCCATTTGTCTTGTTTTCCTCTCGCTCAGTGGCTTCCTTTGCCTTAGTCAAGTTGTGCCTGACTTCCCCTATATTGTGTACTGCTTTTCCCTTCACCGAAGTTAACACGTTAACTGGTTAGTGATTTCCCCTCCCCGCCCCTGCCCTTCCTGGTAACCCTCAAAGATTGTTTCTTTCTGCATGTAAACCTTTTATTGAGTTTTTATAATAGTGATCTCCTACAGTATTTGTCCTTTAGGGATTGACTTATTTCAATTAGCATAAGGCCCTCCAGGTTCATCTATGTTGTAAGATGTTTAGCGGATCCATCATTGTTCTTTATCATTGCATAATGTTCCATTGTGTGTATGTACAATATTATCCATTCATCTGTTGATGGGCACTTAGGTTGTTTCCATCTTTTTGCTATTGTGACTAATACTGCAACAAACATGGGTGTGCGTATATTTATTCGTATGATACCTCTTATTTCTCTAGGATATATTCCTAGGAGTGGGATTGCTGGATCATACGATATTTCTATTTCTACCTTTTTAAGAAAGTGCCATATTTTTTCCATACTGGTTGTACCATTTTACATTTCCACCAGCAGTGTATGAGAGTTCCAATGTCCCCATAACCTTACCAGCATTTATAGTTTTCTAGTTTTGTTTGTTTTGTTTTTTGATCAGTGCCGTTCTTGCAGGGGTGAGATGGTATCTCATCGTGGTTTTGATTTGCATCTCTGTAATGGCTAATGATCACAAGCATCTTTTCATATATTTTCTGGCCACCTGAATGTCCTCTTTGGTGAAGTGCCTGTTCATGTCCTTTGCCCATGTTATGACTGGGTTGTTTTTCTTTTTGTTGTTGAGCTGTTGAAGTTTTCTATATATTTTAGAGATTAGACCTTTACTAGATATGTCATTGCCAAAGATTTTTTTCCCGGTCTGTAAGTTCTCTATCTACTCTCTTGATAAAACCTTTTGATGACCATAAGTATTTAATTTTTAGGTGGTTCTAGTCATCTAGTTTATCTGCTGGAGTTTGTGCATCTTTAGTTATACTTGATATTCTATTTATACCATAAATTGGGGCCCCTAGCGTTGTTCCCTATGTTTTCTTTCACAATCTTTATAGTTTTAGGTTTTACATTTAGGTCTTTGATCGATTTTGGGTTAGTTTTTGTTTATGGTATGAGGTATGCATCCTGTTTCATTTTCATGCAAATGGTATTCCGTTTTGCCAGCACCGTTTGTTGAAGAGGCTGTCTCTTCCCCATTTAATGGACTTCAACCCGTTGTCAAAGATCAGCTGCCCATAGTGGGTGGATTTAATTCTTGGTTTTCAATTATGTTGCTTTAGTCTACGTGTCTGTTGTTGTACCAGTACCAGGCTATTTTGACTATCGTGACTATTAATAGGTTCTGAGACTGGGTAGTGTGAGGCTTCCTACTTTGTTCTTCTTTTTCAGTACTGCTTTACTTATCTGGGGGTTCTTTCCGTTCCATATAAAGTTGGTGATTAGTTTTTCCACCTTGTTAAAGAATGTTGTTGGAATTTGGACCAGGATTGCATTGTATCTATAGATTGCTTTTGTTAGTACGGTTTAGTCAACATTTTAAGGAAGCATTTCCCTATGCCTTTATAAATTCTTTCTTTGGATAATTGATAATAAAATTAAACATCCCCCTATTGTTGGATATATAAGCTATTTCTGGTATTCACAATTTAACCGGGAAATGAAGTCCAATTTTGTTTAAGGGGGAAAAAAGTGAATGTTTTTAAAGTGTAAAGGCAGGAAGTGGTGGCATTTTGGGGGCCAGGAAGTCCTTTGACCCTGATTTATTTTCCTTTTTCAGATTGCCATTTTCTCTTTTTATTTGTATATATCCTCTAAGGCTTCTTCCTCTCAAACCTACTTTCCTTTAACATCTGTACTTACATACAAGTATAATTCAGCCTTCAGACTGACTGACATAATCCATAAAAGGAATCATTCTTAAGAGCTGCAGTAGACTTCTTTCACAGCATATTTCCTGGTTGTTCTGGAAAATTAATTTATAGTGTTCCATGGTCTCCACTTACTTTTGTACCATAGACCCTAGGAAACTTGTTTTCACCTCAGTCATACAGCTATTGTTTGATCCTTTTTTGGTGCCAAGTACTCTGCTGGCCAAGGCAAGAAAAGAGCCAAGTCACACATGATTCTGGTCATCGAGGAGCTGCAAGTCTAGCCAAGGAAGAGAATGAAGAGTAATGGTTCTGACATTAGTGATAAGTGCTGTGATACATATGGTTATAAATGGTTATGGGAACACAACTTGAGGAGCATGCTTCCTAGGGTGGGAAGAAAAGAAGGTATCAGCAAAAGCTCTGGATAAATGAGGTGCTTTTCAAGTTCAGCGTACAAGGATAATTATGAATTTTGGAGGCAGATGAAGTTGGGGAGCATGTTTTGCAGACACAACATTATACATAAAAGGCATGGAGGTGGGGCTTGTTAAGGAAACACATGTAATGGAGGATGGGTCAAGCAGAGCGTAGATGGTAGTTGAAGATGAGGTTAAAGATATAGGCAGAAATGAGATCATGGAGAGCTTTAGTTGCCAACTTAGACGTTTTAGACTTTATTCTGTTGGCATTTATGCATGAACGAGGCATTTAAGTAAAGAGGACATGATCACTTCCTTTCAGAATCATATAAGCTTAGAAGAGACATCACAGGTACTAGTTAGGGTATTGTTACTTATTTTTCATTCCATCCTCTTCTATTCTGAGACTGGGTTCCTCTTAAATGCCCTGGCCTCTGAAAAGTCATTCAAATGCCTTACAATAACTGTATGTGAAGTCTCTCAACTATCAGTGCCTTGTGGAACCATTTAGGACATCTGCAGTTGACCCATTGGTGGCCTACAACATTGTAGTGTACTCTGGAGGACCCTACTTCATTTCTGCCTTTGGTGTGTGTTACTCAGGGTTTATCAACTGCTGTAACAAACACAACCAAGTCTCTGCCACTTAATGCAATTGTTCCCTCTCATTATAGTGGTTAAGAGCTAAGGCTGCTAACCAAAAGGTCAGCATTTTGAATCCCTCAGGAGCTCCTTGGAAACTCTATGGGGCAGTTCTACTCTGTCCTATAGGGTCACTATGAGTCGGAATCAACTTATTGGCAACAGGTTTTTATTATAGACTAATGCGGGTCAGGGAAGGCATATGGATGGATGGGAGTGGTGTGCTCTGCGTAGTCATTCGTGATCCAGGCCTCCCCTAGGTCTTCAGAGTCCTCTCTTGGACCCTGTGCATCTGGCTGGCAAATGAGGGGTTATTGAGAGTATGGGGTCTGAAGGTGGCACACATCACTTCTAATCACATCTCTTTGGTCAGAACTTCATCACAGGTCACACAGGGGAGGTTGGGAAGGTGGGGAGGCTGAGTCTGGGAAGAAAAGGGAACAGGGTTTGGTGAACACACAGCCGCAGTGTACATATATTATGACTGTAGTTATAGCTGACTTTCCCTTCTAAGTGAAGCATCACCAAAACCACAAGTCACACGATCTGGTTTGGGAACATTTCGTTCTTGTAACTATTTAATCACTTATGAAATTTAGCTAAGTCTGGCTTATTTATCCAGGTTTTCTATTTCTGCTCCTTATCTAGACTTTTTTTTTTTTCACTTTTTTCCCTACTTGATAAAGCTCCTATAAAGTAAAAGTGTTTGTACCTCCTCCTTTCATTCAAATGTAGAAGTGATGACTAGTGAACTAACTTTCAAATTGTACATGCAACATTGAAAATTCTATCAGAATAATTTTCTCGATTAATTTTGTGGGATCTGAGCTAGAAAGTAAATCAGGAGCCTGTGAAAAGTTGAAAAACAGCAAGGCAATGTGTTCAGACTACATTTATAATCGAAGAAACTGCTAAAATTATTTTCAGTTTGATCTGATTTACCTTTATGGAAGTATGACTGTATTGTGCCTTTTGCCCTGATCTCCATAGATAACATTTGCTGTTTTCACCCTGTCCCCCGCCAAACCAAGCAGTCTGCCATCTAAGTCTTATATTTCGTTTTGTGCTATCACCTCCCCACCTGCTTTATTTAATTCTGCAATCAGGAATGTGTTATTATGGAGGGCATAATTAGCACTGCCAACAGACCAGCAATGACGTTGCATCTCTGTGTGTCTGTGGGGAAGAAGAAAGAGATGCTGCTGGGTAAGGAAATAAAGGAAATAGATTTTAATTTCAAATCACACACAGGAACTGTTGTAAACCCAAAGGATAGAAGTTGTTAAAATATAAAATAAATTTTGGCAGTATCATTTAACAGTTAATAACCCATTGCTGTCAAGTCGATTCTGACTCAAAGCAACCTTATAGGACAGAGTAGAACTGCCCCATAGGGTTTCCAAGGCTGTAACCATCGCGGAAGCAGACTGCCACATCTTTCTTCCATGGAGTGTCCGGTGGGCTCGAACTACTGACCTTTTGTTTAGCAGCTGAGTGCTTAACCACTGCACCACCAGGGCTCTCCCCACTTCCACTCCTCTCTTCCTCATCAGTCTAGGAGAGTCAGAGTGAAAGACTAAGCACTGGCAGCTCCTTGGCCACTAGGATGATTTCCCCAGTAAAAAAGCAGGTTTGTAACTGCTATTCATCCTTCAGATCTGAGCTCAGATGACACTGCCTTGAGGAGGGCTTTACTGACCAATGATGCTGTGCTTGGAGCCCCTGCTTCCTTGTCATTCTGTTGCCTATCTAATTCTGGCCGTGCTTCATTGTATCGTTTGTTGTCATTAGCTTCCATCAAGTTGAGCTTGAACTCATTGCGACCTCATACACAGTGGAGCAAAATGCTGCCTGGTCCTGCTCCATTCCCATGATCAGTTGCAGATCAGACTGTTGTGATCCACAGGGTTTTCACTGGCTGATTTTCAGAAGTAGATCGCCAGCCTTTCTTCCTAGTCTGTCTTAGTCTGGAAGCTCCCCTGAAACCTGTTCAGCATCATAGCAACACACCAGTCACCACTGATCAATGCGTGATAGTTGCACATGAGGTACACTGGCCGGAAATCAAACCTGGGTCTCCCGCAAGGAAGGTAAGAATTCTACCACTGAATCAATGATGCCTCCTCTTTCATTGTTTCAGAAACCAGTTGCCATGGAGTTGATTCTGATTCATGGTGCCCCCATGTGTATCAGAGTAGAACTGTATTCCATAGGGTTTTCAATGGCTGGTTTTTCAGAAGTAGATTGCCAGGCTTTTCTTCCAAGGTGCCTCTGGGTGAACTCATACTTCCAGCCTTGCGGTTGGTGGCCAAGTGTGTTAACTGCACCACCCAAAGACTCCCATTGAATCATAGTACTCTTAAAATTATTGGTAAATTACTTGTTATAATCCTGGTTCCTAGTATAATTCCTGGCACATGGTAGACACTCAACAAATATCTGTTTGAATGATGAATGAATGAATGCACAGTGTAAATAGGAGACTCTTTAGAAACAGGTACACCTGAGTTTCTTCCCTGGCTCTGCTTGTCCCTATCTCCATGTTTATAGGCAATTTTTTTAACCCCTTCATGACCCAATCCCCACAGCTGCGCAAAATAAAGATGGTGAGTCCTACTGGCAGAGTTGTTCTGAGGATTAAACGAGACAATGTACATGCAACCTCCTAGGACAATTCCTATCGCATGGATGCACATTCATGTTAGTTCTATGGTGTACGAGGAACATTTGGAGCAGGGGAGTGACCAAGTGAAAATTGTGCTTAATGGAAGATAAATCTGGTGAACGGTGTAGAAGAGATGAGAAAGGGAGTGGATAAACGGCTACAGTATGAGATGATGAGGTTTGAATTAAACTCTTGATTGGAATATAATTATAGTCTCAGATGTTGTCATGGATTGAGTCGTGTCCCCCCCAAAATATGTGTCAACTTGGTTAGGCCATGATTCTCAGTGTTATATGGTTGTCCGCCATTTTGTGATTGTAATTTTATGTTAAAAAGGATTAGGGTGGGATTGTAATACCCTTCCTAAGGTCGCATCCCTGATCCAATGTAAAGGGAATGTCCCTGGGGTGTGGCCTGCACCACCTTTTATCTTACAAGAGATAAAAGGAAAGGGAAGGGAGCAGAGAGAGACGGACTTCATACCACCAAGAAAGTAGCGCCAAAAGAAGAGTGCATCCTTTGGACCTGGGGTCTCTGCCCTGAGAAGCTCCTACTCCAGGGGAAGATTGATGACAAGGACCTTTCTCCAGAGCCGACAGAGAGAGAAAGCCTTCTCCAGGAGCTGACACCCTGAATTTGGTCTCTTAGCCTCCTAGATTGTGAGAGAATAAATTTCTCTTTGTTAAAGCCATCCACTTGTGGTACTTCTGTTATAGCAGCACTAGATGACTAAAACAGATATCATCCCCGGGATCACCTTCTTGCGCTATTTATGTGACATTTGAATGTGACTACAACCCTGATGATCCCCTTCCTGAGCTGATGGCCCTCTTGCCAACAGGTGCTTGCTTGGTTTAGGCAGGCTCATCACCAAACAAGGAAGGTGACTCATTCAGACCCCCTTAAAAGGGAGTTTATTTTAAGGATGTCCTGCAATTGACTTTAGTAGAAACAGGCAGGCTGTGAGGATGCAAGCAGTTCTGCTCTCCCTGTTGACTCTGCCCGCTTCCTTGTCGTGGTGGGTCTGCTTCTCTCGGATAGTTAGTCTTTCACTTCTTGATGGTGACTTTCCAAACTCCTCTAGTTCTAATCCCACAGGGTATCTGTCTGTTGTCTTAATTACCATCACCCCATTTGGAGTGTGCTTTGTGCTCCTGGGTCCTCAGCTTGGCTGAGAATGAGCATCCTGTGGGCCTCTTCCTCTCCCTGACAAAGAAGGCCACTGGCATGTACCAGAAAGGGACATTGGGGATGGTGGTAGCATGAGTGACATGTCCAGGACAGGGCAGTTTAGAGAGCAACACGACTTTGTTACTGCTAGTAGAAAAACTGGTCCTGTCTCTTGGCATAAATGTGGCCTTGGTGAGATAGTAGGGGCCCAGTGACAGAGAAAAAAATTATATATATGTATATATATGCATATGTCTTTAGAAACATCTGAAAGAAGAGGTAAATAGATCATCAGACAGAAAATGCATTTAGTAGTTCAAAAAATAATTATTGGCACCTTCCATGAGCATAAGGAGCCCTGGTGGCACAGTGGTTAAGCTCTTGGCTGCTACCGGAAAAGTCAGCAACTCGAACCCACCAGCTGCTCCCCAGGAGAAAGATGTAGTGGTCTGCTTCCATAAAGAGTACAGCCTTGGAAATCCTATGGGGCAGTTCTACTCTGTCCTATAGAGTTTCTGTGAGTTGGAATTGATTCGATGGCAGTGGGTTTGGGGTTTTTGTTTTAAGAGTGCTGAAGATATGGTGGTGGACAAGACAGAGTCCCTGCCCTTTTGGAGCTTAAACTCTAGTGGGGGAAGGCAGTGAAAAGGTAAGCAAATAAACATGTGATATTATATCAGGTGGAGCTTAGCATTCTGAAGATAAATATAGTAGAATAAGGGGTCAGAAGATAGATCACCTATGCTATTTATTTACTCTTCCACTTGGACACAAAGATAGACTGTATTTTCCAACCTCCCGTACAGCTCATTGTGTCCATTTGACTGAGTTCTAGAGAATGGAATGTGGCAGGAAGTGATGTGGGCCGCTTCCAGGCCTGGCCCCAGAAACGTCCTGCTTGTGATCCTCCCTGCTCCATTTTGACTAGCTGGGAGGGTGTCAACGGCTGGGGCAACCTGGGGGGGGTGCCTTGTGTTAAAAATAGCAAAGTCATCGGAGGGGATCCCTGAACCACTGGGTAGAAGAAAGCTGCCCAGCTAGGAATGTCTACATTCAATGGTTATGTGAGTGAGAAATCAACTTGAAATGAGTTCAACGGGTGGTTCTCAAATTGACGTCCTTGTGCTCACAGCATCAGCATCACCTGGGGACTTGTTAGAAGCGGAAATTCTTGGAGCCCTGGTGGTGCAGTCGTTAAACATTTGGCTGCTGACCAAAAGGTTGGCAGTTCCAATCCACCAGCTGCTCCTTAGAAACCCTATGGGGCAGTTCTACTTTGTCCTTTAGGGTTGCTATGAGTCAGAATCGACTTGACGGCAATGGGTTTGGCTTTTTTTTTAACCCCAGACCTGAGAGTCCCTGGATAGCCCAAATGGTTAAGTGCTCGACTACTAACTGAAAGCTTGGTGGTTTGAACTCACCCTTGGAAGAAAGACCTGGCAATCTGCTTCTGAAACATCACCATTCTGGAACCCCTGTGGAGAGTCATTCTACTGTACAACATATGGGTGGCCATGAGTTGGAACTGACTTGTCAGCAAGTTTTTTTTTTTTTTTAATCTCCAGCCCTACTGAATCAGGTACTTGAAGGAGTGGGGCCCAGCAATCTGGATTTTACAAGCCCTCCAGATGATTCTGATGGATGCTAAAATTTAGAACTCTTTGAAACTACAGAGATTCCGGGATTTATCTAGTACAGCGGTAAGCACTCTCTTAACTAATACAGGGGGGAATTTGAATGGTGGGGCAGGGTTGGCAATCTGAAATGAAGAGGTCACGGAAAGCCATTCCGAGGGCCTGGCATTTAATTAAGTGATAGTGGGAGCCAGAGGAAGATGAGGGAGATTAAAGCACTGGGAAGTAATTGCAGCTGGTCTGAGGAGGGAATGAGCCTGATGTATTTGCAAAAGAAAAAGGAGGCCAGTATGGCCAGAGTAGGAGCTCTAGTGGTGCAGTGGTTAAGCGCTCGGCTGCGAACCAGAAGTTTGGCGATTCAAACCCAACAGCCATTCCTCGGGAGGAAGAAGTGGCAATCTGCTCCCATAAAGATTTCCAGCCTTGGAGACCCTCTACTCTGTCCTACAGGATTGCTGTGAGTCAGAATTTGACTCTACAGCGGTGGGTTTTTTTTTTTTTTAAGCCAGGGTAGAATGATTGTGCGGGTAGGTTAGGAGATGACGTCAGAGAGGAAGGCAGGGGCCTAAGCAGGCAAGGGTAAGGCTTTAGATGCTCTTCTAAGTGCAATATGATTCATTTCATTTCATTTCTTCAACACACTTTTTGTGTACTCTGGAGCTGTGGGGAGCCGCGGTGCTCCAGTGGTTAAGAGTTCAGCTGCTAACCAAAATGTCAGCAGTTCGAATCCACCAGCCGCTTCTTGGAGACCCTTTGGGGCCGTTCTACTCTGGTCTATACGGTTGCTAATGAATCCGAATCCACCTGATGGCAAAGGGTTTGGTTTTTCTGGTTTTGGAGCTGTGTACTGAGGATGAGGAGATACATAGGATCTGGTCCAGGCAAGGCACTCACGCCAATGAAAATCAAGTGTAATGTACTGGAGTGACTGAGCTACGTGCATATAGAGCACTTAGGGGGATTCCTTGGTGGTGTCAGGGAAGGCTTCCTGGAGGAGGAGGTCTAGCACGCAATCTGAAAGAACAAATAAAATTTTTTGTTGTTGTGTACCGTCAAGTCGATTCCTACTCCTAGCAGCCCTATAGGACAGGGTAGAACTGCCCAACGGGTTTCCAAGGAGCGGCTGGTGGATTTGAACTGCTGACCTTTTGGTTAGCAGCCTGAGTTCTTAACCGCTTCACCATCAGAAATTAGTCAGCTGAAGAAGGGAAGGGGGAATTCTAGGTAGATAGCGGAGCAGCAAAGCAGAGATCCATGAGTCTAACTCCTCTGCAGAAGTGGCTCAGGATGTGTGAGGCCTGAGGGTGAAGTAGGAGAGGGTGGTAGGAGACAGGCCTGGCTGCCTGGGAGCTGGCAGGAGACTTAAGGAGCCTGATGCAAATCCCTTAGGGCAGTGGTTCTGAATCTTGACTGCACTTGAGAATCACTTTGCAGCTTTCAAAAGCCATCCCCGTAGTTTCTGGTTTAATTGGTCTGGGTTGGGGCCAGGGCACTGGCATTTTTGAAATTTCCACAGGTAATTCTAGTGTGCAGCCTGGGTTGAGAAGTACTGCCTCAGGCAGTGGGAAAGCTTTTGGAGGGTTTTAAACAAGGGAGTAAGGAGATCAGATTCCTTCTTAACCACTTGCACATATTTCAATGTAAAGTGAGTTTTATAGCTGATGGGGCCCCCTTAGGGAAAGAGGCCCTTGTCTATTCTCTGAGACTTGGTTTGTTCCACTTTAAGATGAAGATAATACCTACAGATGTCAAGGAGGTTATAAGTGCTACACAGCAGTGCGTTTCATCCCTGCCCAGAGTAGATGGGTTTTCTGGGCAAAGGTGGCAGTAACTAAGGAACACGAGGCGGGGGCCCTTGGTTCTCAGAGTTCGGAGGCCCACACTGGTGATGGCCACAGACGCAGCCATGTGGTCACCTGAGAAAGACGAAGCCCCTTGCCTGCGCGCAGCTAAGTCTCCCCAGGGCAGAGAGCCCGCTGGGGCCCTAGAGCACCTCTGGTCTTGGCACTCTGCTGGGATCATCAGAGTCTCATTTCCTGAATGAAGACTTCCAATGAGCAGGATGAATTTACAGTTTATTTGACCGGAATGAAAAGCACAAGCTGATGCAGCTGTGTGTGAGCATGACCGGGGAGCCGCGCAACACCTGCCTGCTGACTGCATCGCAGGCTCCTTGCTGGGGCAGCAGTTGTGGGTTGCTTGCTTGTTTTCATTTCTATCTGGAACAAAAACCCGATGGAAGATCCATGCTCCTGCTTCCTCCTCCACCCCTTCCTGGGAGGCCTGTGACTGGGTGCAAACCACAATGAGTAAGAAAACCAGTTCTGATTTGTATCTTTTCTTAGGGCACAGGCAGTCCTTATATTCTGGGGGAAGGAAGGGAAATCTTTCCTTCATCATTGCTACTCTTTGAGGGCCTGAACCTTGCCTTGGTCATTATGTGCTTTGAGAATATTAAAACCAAACCCATTACTATTGAGTCGATTCTGACTCATGGCAACCCCTTGTGTGTCAGAGTAGCACTGTGCTCTATAGCGTTTTCAGTGACTTAGTTTTCAGAAGTAGATCGCCATATCTTTCTTCTGAGGCATCTCTGGGTGGTTTTGAACCATTAGCCTTTTGGTTAGCAGCCATTTGCACCACCCAGGGACTCCTTGAGCATGTTGGGAAAGAAAAAAAAAGTTCTTGTGGAGTCAATTCCGACGCATAGCAACTTTATAGGTAGACCAAAAAAAAAAAGAAAAAACTGTTCAGTTGACTAAGAATCAGTAAGAATTGATTGTGCTAGAGAAAGGGGCTTGAAAATGACTTGAGTGGCCACGTGACTTAGTAAGAAATGAGATGGGGTCTCTATGTATCTGTCTCCTTCCATTGCAGGTTAGTATAAAGATCTGGCAACTGTCCTATGCTTGTGATCATTATCTGTTAAGATTGTTCCCGGAATAGTGGAATTCTCTCACCCCGCTGACAGCAGAGACAAACTTGATGTGAGAGTATCCTGGGATGAAGCATTCGAAACAACAATGCCTTTGGAAGTATGCACCAATGTTGTATATGACTCTGACACCTTTGTACTCTGAAGTCACACATACAATCTAAATCATTACAGTGAATTATTCACATCTCTGCTTTCGTCCATTCATGTAGATAATTAAGCAGTTGATAGTAATTTTTTGGACCCAGTGGCCTGTTAAAGGGTGCAATGCTTCTATTCTCTCCAGATCAGAAATGTCACATTGTTAGCTGGATTTATTTTTAGGCTTTGTACTCTCCTCTCCCAATAAGCTGGTTCTCCATTATTTTAAAATAGCATCATGGGGTTAATAGTGTGTTCAGGGCAAGCACTTCGCTTTTTGGGCCTTCCTGGAGCCTGGGCCCACCAGGGGGCCCTATGATTCCTAACCGCAGTAACAGGGCCAGGGAATGCATGCATGCTTGGATGATGGGCCATCTGTGCCTTGCCTGGCATCAACTCATAAAGTACCTCACTTGGCAAATTAAAGATGAGGAGCCTCAGACTTCCTAGCTTCTCATGAACGTGGAAACCAGACCCTTTAAAGTCAGACCAGGGTGAGAAAATAACAGAAAGGACTGTGCTGAACATCTCCTGTGCCAGGCATATTTTATGCTTTACTTCACTGAACCTTTACTGACCTGTGAGGCAGGTATTTTTATCCCTGTTTTACAGATGAAAAACTCAAAGCTCCAAAGGGCTGAGCAAGCTACCCCGAATCATACTGCTAGTGACAGGTGGTACCCAGAATTTGAACCCAGGCTTGATGGACTGGGTCCTATGCCTAGGTTTCTCAAAATGTCAACTATTATCGGTTGATATCAGTAATTCGTTATTGTGGGTGGTTGCTCTGTGCATTGTAGGGTGTTTTGCAGCATCCTTGGCTTCTACCCTAGGTGGCAGTAGCACCTGTCCCCCAGTTGTGACAACCGAAAATGTATCCAGACATTACCAAATGTCCCCCTGGGGGCAAAATTGCCCCCTTCCCAGTTGAGAATTACTGCCCTATGCTAATGAATGTGTTTTCTCATTTGATTCTCACAACCACCCTATGCAGTAGGTACCATTGTCATCCCCATATTACAGATAAAAAAACTGAACCTAGAGAAATTGTAAGTTGACTAAGGTCATCCAGCTTGTAAATAGGTTGAGAATAGGTAGCATCTCTGAGCCTCTCATTTTTCCCAGGTTTAAAGTGGTGGAACCAGTGTTACAACCAGGCAAGTCCAATACCCAAGTCCACGTTCTGTGTAGCTTTACCAGACATTTAAAAGGAGCCCTGGTGGCACACTGGTTAAAGTGATCGACTGGTAACTGAAAGGTTGGTGGTTCAAGACCACCAATGGCCCCACTGGAGAAAGACGTGGCAGTCTGCTTCCATAGAGATTTACAGCCTTGGAAATCCTATGGGGTCACTATGAGTAGGACCTGACTTTATGGCAGTGGGTTTTTTGAATGGCTTAGTGAGTGTAACCTGGGGGAACTTGTTAAAATTCAGATTCCCAAGAGATTCACATTCATTAGATCTGTGGTAGGTGCAAGAATCTGTATTTTAAAACACACCCACAGGGACTGGGATCCGGTCGTCCAGGGACCCTAAGTTGAGAAACACTGAACAGTATACCTTGCTATGTTTAGGTGACCCAAAAATAAGATTACACGAAAAAGAATGGAGATGATGAGTGGAAAAGAAGGGGGTTTGGGATTTGACCTGACATGCAGCTACTTATAGAATTAAGTTTAATTACCAAACCAAGAAAATAAAGAAACTCATTGACGCTGAGTCGATTCTGACTCACGGTGACCCCGTGTGTGACAGAGTAGAACTGCTCCACAGGATTTTCTTGGCTGTGATCTTTATGGAAGTAGATCACCACGTCTTTCTTAGCTGCTGGGTGGGCTTGAACCATCAATTTTTAGGTTAGTAGTCAAGCGCAAACCATTTGTGCCACCCAGGGACCTTGTAATTACCTAAGACAGCGTCAAATGCATGTTATACCAAGAGACCTGCAATGCTCGAGTGAGGTTCTCTTCTAGGCCTTGGGATGACATACCCAACACCTTCAAATCACTATGCAATCGGCTAATGCACGATCCCAAGGCTGAGTGAGCTGTCTAGTTTGGAAGCTTAGTGCATCCTGGAGTTCTAAAAATGGTTACAATTAAACACAAACAGCTGTGTCAATTTCCGCTCTATTCAGATTCACACTGTCTCCTCTCCTCCCTCAGAGGCACAGGGAGGGACATGGGCAGGCACGTGGGCACACACGCACACACCCTTCCCCCTCCCCTCTCAGAGGCACCGGGAGGGACACGGGCAGGCACATGGACACACGTGGGCACACACGCACACACCCTGCCCCCTCCCCTCTCAGAGGCACAGGGAGGGACACAGTTGCGTGCACACGAACACACATATGCACACTCATTCACATTCACTCTCTCTCTTCCTCTTCTCTCTCACTCTCACTTGAGTTCATTTCTCCATGGAGAGGGAATGTTTCCAGTCTTCCAAAAAGGAATTGCAAACAAGAGAAGTCACAAGAGGCCAGACTACAATAAAATGCTACAATATGCTTTCAAGCTGGAGCAACTGAGAAGCTGGGAAGAGAAAGCAGCAGTATAATGCCTATTTTTATCTTCCACTGTAATCTACCCA
Organism: Dugong dugon; assembly: GCA_030035585.1. Classification (NCBI taxonomy): domain Eukaryota; kingdom Metazoa; phylum Chordata; class Mammalia; order Sirenia; family Dugongidae; genus Dugong; species Dugong dugon. The sequence goes on along the minus strand of CM057471.1, from coordinate 28,033,009 downwards.
CTTGTGGTCTCATAGCTGTCAGGAGGCAGAAGAGGACATGTAATCAGCCTCCCGTTCTCTGCTCTCATCCTCTACCAGTGTGACATGGATGTGGGTGTGTGTGCGCACACACAGATATTTTAGCAACTGTCAAAGGGTTTGCTGGAACTCACACCTGAGGCCAGAGTTCTTTAGAGCCCTTGCCTTTTTCCATTATTTCTTGGCACCAGACACAGAAGGTACAAAGCCAGTGATGAAAACCCATTTGCTGGATGCCTATGGATTACTGTTGGCTGATCAGAAGGAACAGCTGTACCCTGTTAGTCTTTTTCAGCCTTGGCCGGACTGGGATGCCGTAACCTCCTGAATACTGATCACTACATCTGGTGATGGCCCATCTCCTGTAGAGGAGGCAAGGCTGGACCAGTGGAAGTAGCACAGCCTCGGAGTCAGGAGGCCTGAGCTCCCAGCCTCATTCTGCCATGTATAAGCTCTGTGACCCCAGCAATTTCCTCGACCTCTCTGGACCTCAGAGTCCTCATCTGTAGAGAAAGGATTAAAAATACCGATATGATGGGTTGTTGAGGAAATTAAAGATAATGTAAGTAAGCACTATGTGCTGTCACATAGTAAAGGCTCAGGACGTGCTACCTACTAATGTTGTTGTTTGTTAGCGGCTGTCGAGTTGGCCCCTGACTCATGATAGCCTCATGCACGATGGAACGAAATGCTGCCTAGTCCTCCGCCACCCCCATAAGATCCGTTACAGATTGGACTGTTTTCATTGGCTGATTTTCAGAAGTAGATTGCCAGGCCTTTCTTCGGAGTCCATCTTAGTCCAGAAGCTCTGCTGAAACCTGTTTAACATCATAGCAACATGCAAGCCTTCAGTGACAGACAGAGGGTGGCTGCACGTGAGGTGCATGGCCAGGAATTGAACCCTGGTCTCCTGCACTGATGGCAAGAATTCTACCACTGAACCACCACTGTCCTAGCAACTAATAGTATTTTTGTTATTGCTGTTTTCTTTGTATCATTATTTTATTATTATTAGTAGTAGAAGTGGTGGAGAGAGTTTTGGGTTTGGTTTCCACATCTACTCTATAGTCTTTGTTATTCTCAATTGTTCCTGTCTTGAACTGGTGGCCTAGGGATTAGATGAGATTGCACAGGACTCCCATATCATCGTCACAGGCCAGGCAGAGGCATGACCTCCTGTGTGCAGGGAAGGTGAGATTTTGAAGAAGCTGGTGATACCCGAGCCCTCTCCTTTGACTTGCTGGCAGACCTGTGACTGAAAGCCTTTGTGGAGAGGCGTGGTTTCTTGCAAACGTCTTCCATCAGAGGCTTCCCCTTTTGCTGCCGCAGTCACATTCCCGTGTAAATGGGAGAGATGAGGGTAGATTTGATGTTAATTTTTCAGAAACTCATAGCCTCTGGAGTCACACAGATCTCAATTTGAGCGCTACCCCTGCCTTGTATTAGCCACGTGAACTTGTGTCTGTTGTTGAACGTTTCAAGGACGCAATGTCCTCATCTGCAAAATAACACCTTTATAGGGTGTTGGAGAGGTTCAAGGGAGTTTCCAAGTGGGAGAACACTATGTAAACTCTACCGTATCAGATAACTGTTAGCTAGCTACCATTATCGTAGAAGGCGGCACAGGGCTGATCTAACCTGGCAAAGTTCTGGAGTATCAAGAAATATATTCGCTCACTGGGGCCCCAAACTAATTTTTGGAAATGAAGGAATATGATTTTCGAGTGTAGATTTGCTTCGTTGCTTTGCCCCCAGCCTGTGAGCAGACCCACAGTCTCGTACCACAGTCAGTTCTTTGTCTGTAAGCTCATTAATGCAGCAACAACTTCAACAGAAGAGCAGCTGTGGGGTAGTGTCTGACTGATGGAGAGGGACATACAGGTACGGCTGCTGCTATTAAGCATTTGCAAGCTGACAGATTGCCTAAATGAGGTGTCCATGTGCTTCTCCATTATAATGCCTCAGGTTGAGAAAAAAAAAGCCTGGACCCTCCAAAAAGCTTTCACAGATTGGAAAATGCACAGTTTGGGGGTGTTTAGCACTTGAGCACATGCTCTGTGACTGTGCATTCAAGGCAACATGTCATAAGAAATTAGTCTGCAGCAGGCCACGTATGTCGGCCAGCCAGCCGGCGGAAACATTTGCCTAACGCCCAGGGAGGGGACCCAGAAGAAAAGGCTGCTTACCTTGCCCCCACCTCCCCCAAGTACTGCACATTTGTGAGATTATCCAAAGTCTTGTGCTGAGTTCCGGTATTGATGAGGAGAAGCATGTAGGATAAGGACGATGTAGCTAGGCAGAGCTAAGAGAAAAAACCAAACCTCATGTAATTCACTCTGTGTCAGGCAGAGAGAAATGTGTATGGCACACACTATCACAGTTAATACAACAACCCTTCCAGGTGGACATTATTAATATCTGAGTTTACAGATGGAAAGTTGATACCCAGAGAGGTCATGTGGCTTGAAAGTGATCTCACCAGTAGTTATTAGCTGCCGTGGAGTCGGCCCCGACTTACGACGACCCCGTGCACGTCGGAACAAAATGCTGCCCAGTCCTGTGCCACCCCCATGATCAGTTGTGGATCAGAGCACTGTGATCCATAGGGTTTTCACTGGCTGATTTTTGGAAGTAGATTGCCAGGCCTTTCTTCCTAGTCCATCTTAGTCTGGCAGCTCTGCTGAAACCTGTTCAGCATCCTAGCAACACACAGGCCTCCACTGCCAGCTGGGTGGTGGCTGTGCATGAGGTGCATTGGCGAGGAATTGAACCCAGGTCTCCTGCGTGGAAGGCGAGAATTCTACCACTGAACCACCACTGCCCTCAATCTAACAGGAAGCCCCCTAAAGACGTCTCTGGATAAAAAGTGTACTGACACTCCTTCCCTTCCACCAAGCACATGCCTATAAGATAATGATGTTGACTTTCTTTTTGAACAAACATACCAACCCTTAAACATTCAGCTGTCATCCTTTTCAAAGAATAAACCCTGGTGGGCATGATTCCGCAGCCAGTGCCATGTTCAGACTCTGTTGGATTCCAGTTTGGGAATTTCCTTCAGTGGAGGTGGCAGGTTCTTTGGAAGAGAATCAATAATACTGTTAGTGCCTGTTTTTCATAGGTGGGTTTGACAAGTGGTAGAGAGAATGGTTAGGATTCTACTGTTAATGTCTAGGCAGGAGATGAGCTAAGGTCAAGGGCAGAGGTGGTAGAGCCAAAGGCCAATTTGAGAGAGAATTGAAAAGACATAGTGACAAATTTGATAAGAGAGCAGAAGGGAGACACATTTTCAGCGTGGGAAACTGTTGACAGTAGTTCAATATCCTAAGTAAGTACAGGAGAAGGAGGAATGATTCACTTGAGAGGGCAGGGAGACCAGACTGGGGAGGGAAAGAGCAGAGGTGCTTCTTTAAAGCCTTAAGGCAGCCTGCTCCAGCGTTTGGAAGTTAGAAGGGAGTTCAGAGCTGGTGTCAAAGAGTGCGAGTTGCAGATGAATGAGTGATCACAGGAACCATGGTAGAAAGATCTTTCAGAGAGAAAGGGGAGAGTAAAAAAGGAAGAGGGAAGAAAACTGAAACTTAATAATGCTTAAAGGGTGTAAGAGGAAAAGGAGGGATGCTTATTATCCTCGAATAGCTTCACCTGTTTCAACAAAGCCTTGAAGTTAGCCAGGTTTAACTTGACTAAAAATTTGTGGGATGAGGAAGAGGAGCATGATCATAGAGCTCAGGCCAATTGTCTTGTCCAGTCGATGCCAACTCCTCTTTCTGAGTCTGATGATGTTCTTTCCATCACAATGACAACACGGTGCATCACACACATTTTTAACTAAATACATTTGACATCCATCCGGGGAGAGTCAAATTCCCATTCCCAAGTTTCCTGAGGGCCTCTCTGCTCCTGGGTAAGCTGTGAGATGTTGAAGAGAGGGGCTCTCCCTAGTTTCTTTCTTAATTGCCAACAGGTAAGTCAAAGAGGGAATGTGACTTCAGTGCCAAAACTCCAGGCCATAACCCCGGGAGTATGGCCCCTGGACACTCTTTTAGCTCAGTAATGAAGTCACTCCTGAGGTTCACTCTTCATCTAAAGATTAGACGGCCCATAAAACAAAACGAGACTAAAGGGGCACACCAACCCACGGGCAAGGACTAGAAGGCAGGAGGGGACAGGAAAGCTGGTAATAGAGAACCCAAGGTCGAGAGAGTGTTAACATGTTGTGGGGTTGTAAACCAATGCCATAAAACAATATGTGTACTGTTAAATAAGAAGCTAGTTTCTTCTGTAAATCTTCATCTAAAGTACAATTTAAAAACAAACAAACAAACAAAAACTCCAGGCCATGCCATGGAGCTACTAAAACTGTTAGTACATGCTTGTGTGTGGAAGTGCGCACACATACACCTGTGCATGCGTACACACACACACACACACACACACACACACACACACACACACACTCTCTCTCTCTCTCTCTCTTTCAGCTGTCAATTTCTGTTGGTAGAAGACTCTTTATACCTCCTGCACTGAATTTCTATTATAGGATTGGTTACATTTGTTGATTAGGCCAGCAGAATTTTTGTGATATTTAGCCACTCATAAGAACTTTCTGGTATAAGACTTCTAGAGATGGACAGTTCATAGAATCTGAGGTTTGGAAAAGTCATTAAAGGTTTTCATCTTTATATGTCGGTTCTAGTAGAAAGAGGTTAGCAGGGGTCATTGGGTGGCAAATTATGATCACTTTCTTCACCTTTTAAACTTGTGTTTGGTACTTGATAGGTCAGTACTTTAATACTGTCCAGGTCATTGATCCAAATCCATTGCATTATGACAAACTGTCCAGTGGAACATTCGATGGAGGTGGTCTAGTGGTAGTCTTGGATAGTGGCAATCTTTTGAAAATTTGCAGGGGAAAACAATCTGTTAAAGAAGATCATTTTCTCAAATTTATTCTTAAACTTTGATTCCTGCTACCACTTGACTGGTAGCAAGCACTAGCAGATGACCAAAGAAATGAACAAACAGCAAATGAGTATTAATGGAAAAACTTTGAAACAGTCGATCATGCTTGGTTTGACAGCCTGTTTCTCTGTGGACATGTGGGATCCTGGTTGTGATTTTTATATTGCCTACATACAGAATTATTCTCCTAGTAAAGTTATTTGTGCTTTGTATAATGGAGCTCACTATACTGATATTTCAAAGTGTCTGGCAGAGCATGTCGTTTTGCAAAGAGCATCAGTTGCTTCCAGGTGCCTCATATCTTTCATGAGTTTGAGAACCACTGAGTTTTAGGGGTCAGTTCAGGTCCACCTCTCAGAGAGTCCCCAAATAAGATCCTATCTCTCAGCCACCAGAATTTTAGAATGTCTCTGACTAGTTTTTAAAAGTCTGGGTGAAGATGTGGCTACTTCAAAGTATTCAGAGGTGAAAGCTCATGCTCATTTACTATTCGTTCAGCTCGCGCAGCCTCTACCATGTTGTGCTGGATTGTCTGTGGTCAGCTCAAAGTGACCTCCATCTATGCCTAAGGTCTTGCAGAGGAGATGCTGGGAATCTTATTTCCCAGAATCCTCTTCCTTGTTCCAAGTTAGAATCTGCCGATGAGAGCCACTCATGTGAGATATGGAAGGTAGGTAGAAAAAAAGGTCATAATACTCGAGAGGCAGTTCAGGCAGATGTGTGGACAGATGGCAGACTCCAGGCTTGCAGAAGCTTTCAGCAAGCTCCTATGAATTACCTGCTTTTTGCTGTAGGCAGCTGAGATAACCAGTGTGGCCTTTTCAGAATCCTTGATTGGGTGTTGCAGGCTGAGATAGGTGGTGGGAGCTTCCCAGAGGCTCTTAACATTTGCAGCGATTTACCGGGAACCACCACATTCAGTACTGCCGGTAGAGATCTTCAGGGATGTCTCTGCCTGCAGCTCTCCCCCAGCTTTTCTGATGATTGTATAAGCCTCCAATTCCCTGGATTCAAACCCCTCATGCTTAGAACACTTACAGGAACTGGGATCTAGGGTTGGTCCTATCAACCACTTTTACTGTAACCAGCTTCCCAGTCCCATAGGGTATCATCAGGTGGGTCAGATTCATCCTTCAACCAGCCTAACAATCCCCTTGTGACAGCATTATTTTTGTGGGAAGACAGTCTCTCTATCCCATAAATATCAAAGAACTTGAGAAGACACCAATCTGCACAGATTTGACATCCTTGGATTTATCATACCCTCTTTGAACCTGTTTATATTTTTAGCATTACCAAGCAGTCAGGGAAGAAATTCCACAGGCATTCTTTTATTTTTCGCTATGTTGTTGTTAGGTGCCATCAAGTCAGTTCTGATGCATAGAGACCCTATGTTCAACAGAACGAAACGCTGCCCAGTCCTGCGCCATCGTCACAATCATTGCTGTTTGAGCCTATTGTTGCAGCCACTGTGTAAATCCATCTTGTTGAGGGTCTTCTTCTTTTTCACTGACCCTCTACTTTACCAAGCATAAGGTCCTTCTCCAGGGACTTGTGCCTCCTGATAATATGTCCAAAGTACGTGAGACAAAGTCTCGCCATCTTCGCTTCTAAGGAGCATTCTGGCTGTACTTCTTCTAAGACATTATCTGTTTGTTTTTCTGGCAGTCCCTGGTATAATCAGTGTTGTTTACCAACACCACTTTGGGCTCATCATGCCTCTAGAGCAACAGGCAAAGAAGAGAGTTACCGTACTGGCTGGTATGATTGATCCTGAGTATCAAGGAGAAAGCAGATTGGTGTTGCATAATGAAGGTAAAGAAGAATATGTCTAGAATACAGGAGGTCCCTTTGGGCATCTCTTAGTACTGCAATGTCCTGTGATTAAAGTCAATGGAAAACTACAGCAACCCAATTCCGACATGACTACTAATAGCCCAGACCGTTCAGGAATGAAAGTTTGGGTCACCCCACCAGGCAAAGAACCATGACCAGCTGAGGTGTTTGCCGAGGGTAAAGGGAATAGGGAATGGGTGGTGGAAAAAGGTAGTTCTAAATACCAGTTATGATCACGTGACCAGTTGCAGAAACAAAGACTGTAATTATTATGAGTATTTCTTCCTTACATGTGAGCACTGCTTCAAATGAGAAGAAACAGTTGCAAACACCCATTAATGATCAGAACTTGGAATGTAGGAAGTATATATTTAGGGAAATTGGAAGTCATCAAAAATGAAATGGAATGCATGAAGATCGATATCCTAGGTATTAGTGAGCTAAAATGGACTGATATTGGCCATTTTGAATTGGACAATCATGTAGTTTACTATGCCAGGGATGACAAATTGAAGAGGAATGGCATCGCATTCATCTTCAAAAAGAACATTTCAAGGTATATGCTGAAGAACAACACTGTCAGTGACAGGATAATATTCATACGCCTACAAGGAAGACCAGTTAATACGACTATTACTCAAATTTACGCACCAACCACTAAGGCCAAAGATGAAAAAAAGAAAGATTTTTACCAACTTCTGCAGTCTGAAATTGATCAAACATGCAATCACGATGCATTGATAATTACTGGTGATTGGAGTATGAAAGTTGGAAACAAAGAAGAAGGATCGGTGATTAGAAAATACCATCTTGGTGAAAGAAGTGACCTGGAGATTGCATGATAGAATTTTGCAAGACAAACGACTTCTTCACTGAAAGTACTTTTTTCAACAACATAAATGGTGTTGGAATCGACTCAATGGCAGTAGGTATAATATAGACATCATCGGATGGAATACACCAGAATCAAATTGACTACATTTGTGGAAAGAGACGATGGAGAAGCTCAATATCATCAATCAGAAAAATGTCAGGGGCCGACTGCAGAACAGACCATCAATTGCTCATCTGCAAGTTCAAGTTCAAATTGAAGAAAATTAAAACAAGTCCACAAGAGCCAAAGTATGACCTTGAGTATATCCCACCTGAATTTAGAGACCATCTCAAGAGCAGATTTGACACACTGAACACTAACGACTGAAGATCAGACGAGTTGTGGAATGACATCAAGGACATGATACATAAAGAAAGATGAAAGTCAATAAAAAGACAGGAAAGAAAGAAAAGACCAAAATGGATGTCAGAAGAGACTCTGAAAGTTGCTCTTGAATGCAGAGTAGCTAAAGCAAAAGGAAGAAATAATCACGTAAAAGAGCTGAACAGAAGATTTCAAAGGGCGGCTCCAGAAGACAAAGTATTGTAATGAAATGTGCAAGACATAGAGTTAGAAAACCAAAAGGGAAGAACACACTCAGCATTTCTCAAGCTGAAAGAACTGAAGAAAAAAGTTGAGGCCCAGTGGTTAAAGCAATTGATTGCTAACTGAAAGGTTGGTGGTATGAAACCACCAGTGGCTCTGTGAGAGAAAGATGTGGCAGTCTACTTACTTATGTAGAGATTTATAGCCTTGGAAACCCTATGGGGACACTATGAGTTGGAATCGACTCAGTGGCAGTGGGGTTATGGGCAAAATACTGAATGATGCAGGAAGCATGAAAAGAACATGGATGGAATACACAGTGTGACTGCATCAAAAAGAATTGGTCGACATTCAACCATTTCTGGAGGTGGCATATGATCAAGAACCAAGGATATTGAAGGAAGAAGTCCAAGCTGCACTGCAGGCATTGGTGAAAAACAAGGCTACAGGAAATGACGGTATACCAAATGAGATGTTTCAACAAACGAATGCAGCACTGGTGGTACCACTCATCTATGCCCAGAAATTTGGAAGACAGCTACCTGGCCAACCAATTGGAAGAGATCCATACTTGTGCCCATTCCAAACACAAGTGATCCAACAGAATGCATAAATTATTGAACAATATCTTTAATATCACACACAAGTAAAATTTTGCTGAAGATAATTCAAAAGTGGTTTGCAACAGTATATGTACTGGGAGCTTCCAGAAATTCAAGCTGGATTCAGAAGAGGATGTGGAATGAGGGATATCATTGCTGATGTCAGATGGATCTTGGCTGAAAGCAGAGAATACCAGAAAGATGTTTACCTGTGCTTTATTGACTATGAAAAGGCATTCAACTGTGTGGATCGTAACAAATTATGGACAATAGTGTGAAGAATGGGAATTTCAGAACACTTAATTGTGCTCATGAGGAACACACACATAGTTCAAGTGGCAGTTGTTCATATAGAACAAGGGAATACTGCGTGGCTTAAAATCAGGAAAGGTGTGCATCAGCATTGTATCCTTTCACCATACTTATTCAATCTGTATGCTAAGCAAAATAATCCAAGGAACTGGACTATATGAAGAAGAACACAGCATCAAGATTGGAGCAAGACTCATTAACAACCTGTGATATGCAGATGATACAACCTTGCTTGCGGAAAACACAGAAGACTTGAAGCACTTACTGATGAAGATCAAAGACCGCAGCCTTCAGTAGGGATTACATCTCAACATAAAGAGAACAAAAATCCTCACAACTGGACCAATGAGCAACATCATGGTAAATGGAGAAAAGATTGAAATTGTCAAGGATTTCATTTTACTTTGATCCCCAATCAATACCCATGGAAGCAGCAATTAGGAGATCAGATCACATATTGCATTGGGAAAATCTGCTGCAAAAGATCTCTTTAAAGTGTTAAAGTGTTAAAAAGCAAAGATGTCACCTTGAGGACTAAGGTGCACCTGACCTAAGCCATAGTATTTTCAATCGCTTCATGTACATGGACAATGAGTAAGGAAGACAGAAGAATAATTGATGACTTTGAATTATAATGTTGGAGATGAATATTGAACGTACCATGGACTGCCAGAAGAATGAACAAATCTGTCTTGGAAGAAGTACAGCCAGAATGCTCCTTAGAAGCGAGGATGGTGAGACTTCTTCTCACTTACTTTGGACATATTATCAGGAGGGATCAGTCCTCGGAGAAGGACATCATGCTTGGTAGAGTAGAAGGTTAGCAAAAAAAAGGAAGACCCTTAGTGAGATGGATTTCATAGTAGCTGCAAGAATGGGCTCAAATATAGCAATGATTGTGAGGATGGTCCAGGACCAGGCAGTGTTTCTTCCTGTTGTACATAGGGTTGCTGTGAGTTGGAATTGACTCGATGACACCTAACTAACTAATGTGTGTATTATGTATTTTTTCCTTCACTTATAAAATATAAGATGTTAAATGCAGCTGGTGTATTTTTGGTTGTATGCATGTGAGTTGTATCACATTAGGCACAAGTATACCTTTGTAATTATCTTTATTTAGTGATTTTACATGATTTTATAATGGTGTTGTCATCCTCTATGATGTATTTTGATGTGATCAGCAAATCAGCTGTAGGGGGAGTTTCTTCAGGGGTGTGGCCTTCATCCAACATATATATAGGCATTCCGCAAAGCTCGCTTGCTTACTCTGCATCCTGCATCTGTCTCGTCATCATCTGACCTCTGGTACTTGGGACTGGAACCAGTGGCCTGCTGTATTGCCTCTTGATCTTGGGATTTGTCAGCCTCCACAGCCTGTGAGCCAGTGGCCTGCTGTCTCGCCTGCTAATGTTGGATTCATCCACCCCTGCTACCACCTGAGTCAGGAGAAACCTTCAGCCCAATGCCTGACCCACAGACTTGGGACTTGCCAGCCTCTACAACCACATGAGCCATTTCCTTAAGACAAAGTTCTCACTCTATATGTATACTTCACTGGTTTTGCTTTTCTAGAGAATGAAGCCTAAGATGTTTGCTGAGGGTAAAGGGAATATCGAATGAGTGGTGGAAGAAGGTAGTTCTAAATACCAGTTACAACCATGTGACCAGTTGCAGAAATGAAGGCTGTAATTGTTATGAGTATTTATTCCTTGTATGTGTGGATCAAATAGTTTTGTTTTCTTCGCTTATAAAATGTAAGATGTAAACAGGAAAATATAAAAAAATTAAGATGTAAAAGAGAAAAAAATAACCCTATTTAATGTAAAATTCAGTATCACTGAGATAGTTCTCTCAAGACTCTCCAAGTTAAACATACTAGGCAAGGTGAAATCAAACTTTATCTTAGGAATATGCTCTCATCCTGTATGTGTGCTAATGATTGTACTTGAAACTGATCAGGAAAGGGTGTTGAAAGCAGCATGTAACAGACATCCACTGCTTCCCCCCAGTTAGCTCAACATGCACTTGATTGTGTAAAAATGTTTTCATCTTAGCTGTTTCACAGAAAAAAGGCAACGCAGAAGTTCAAATAAAATAATTTCTTAAGTAGTATGGCAGCAGAGTGAGGGGCTTACGTGGATTGAATGTTCAATGGACCTACGCTCAGAGAGTTACCTGGGTCATTCTCCAACATCATTTAATCTTGCTGAGTGGATCCGACTCTCCTCTAAATCAGTGCCGGGATGGAAGCTGACGTGGACAATTGCCTTCATATTCTTTGCTCTGTGGCTAACCAACCCCTGCTCCCCACCCCCCCCCCACCCCCCCAGTCTTAGGCTGGGTTCTCTAGAGAAGCAAAACAAGTAAATAGTTTAAGTATATATATAGAGAGAGATTTATGTCAAGGAAATGGATCACACAGTTGCAGAGGCTGGAACATCCCAAGTCCATGGGTAAGGATAGAGGCTTCTCCTAATACACGTAGCCACCGGGGCTGACAAACCCAAGTTCGGTGGTCAGAGAGCAAGGCTCTTGCTCACAGGCTGTGAAGATCAACAGATCTCAAGATCAGCAGGCAAAACCACAGGTAAGCTGCTAGCTCAGGTCCCAAGAACTGGAGGTCCGACGCCTTGCCAGAATGTCCACTTATATTCAATGCAGGCCACCTGCCCAAGGAAACTCCCTTTCAACTGATTGTCTACTCACAGCAGATCCCATCATGGAGGTGATCACATTATATCAAATCTCATCATGGAAGTGATAACAACATCATACAACTGCCAAACCACTGGAAATCATGGTCCAGCCAATTTGACACACAACCTTAACCATCACACCCCCTTCTGATCAACATATTCTTCTTAATATTTAGTTAGCTCTAAGTCAAATCATGTTGTTCAGGAGGCATATTCAGGGCTGATGTTTCAATGTTGTGCTGCCTATATCACCCTATCAGTTTTGAAAATATTGAAAAACTTTCATAGGAGCCACTGCCTTGAGTCTTCCTATAGTATCTTGCCATTCTACCACGTTTCCCACAATTCAGCAATTAATGGGTTAATGATGACTGGCCAACCATAAGACCTTTCAGGACCTGTTCCAGCACTAAAATGTGGCCCTGCTCATTCTCATTGGTGAATACCTGTATCATATCTTCTGTCAAACATTTTTAATATCACCCCAGGCCACACTTCTTGACTGAAAAGTTGAAGTCTCAGAGAATGATCTTATTTCCATTTTACTGTCTCCTATTCTCAGAAAGCATCAAAAGAAGATGGAAGAAATACACAGAGTCAAAAGAAGATGGAAGGAATATACAAAATCACTGTACCAAAAAGAATTGGTCGATGATCGACCATTTCAGAGATAGCATATGATCAAGAACTGATGGTATTGAAGGAAGAAGTCCAAGATGCACTGGAGGCATTGGTGAAAAACAAGGCTCCAGGAGCTGACGGAATACCAGTTGAGATGTTTTAACAATGGATGCCAAAATAACAGAAAAGATTGAAGTTGTCAAGGATTTCATTTTACTCGGATCTACAATCAACACCCATGGAAGCAGCAGTCAAAAAATCAGACCACATATTGCTTTGGGCAAATCTGCTGCAAAAGACCTTTTTAAAGTGTTAAAGAGTAGAGATGTCACGTTGAGGACTAAGGTGCACCTAACACAAGTCATGGTATTTTCAGTTGCCTCATATGCATGGGAAATCTGGACAATGAATAAAGCTGAGGAAGAACTGATGCCTTTGAATTATGGTGTTAGTGATGAATATTGAACATACCATGAACTGTCAGAAGAACGAATAAATCTATCTTGGAAGAAATACAGCCAGAATGATCCTTAGCTGCAAAGACGAAGAGACGTTGTCTTACGTACTTTGGACATGTTATTAGAAGGGAGCAGTCCCTGGAGAAGGATATCACACTTGGTAGAGGATCAACAAAAGAGAGGAAGACCCTCAGTGAGACGGCTTGACACAGTGTCTGCAACGATGGGCTCAAGCATAGCAACAATTGTGAGGATGGCTCAGGACAAGGCAGTGTTCGTTCTGTTGTACACAGGGTCGCTATGAGTGGGAGCCGACTCTATGGGACCTAAAAACAACATTCTCACCAATGAACAATCTGTAAGGAACAGCTCTAATTTTGATGCAATCATATCTATTCCTGGTTTAAAGCAACCAGAGATAGACCTTACAAATCTACAGACCGAAACAGCCTGGTTAGATCCTCACTGGACAGGGGAGTGTGTAACCTTAGAGTAGAGTGCCTTGAATTCTTTTCTGTAGACCTAAAATGTAGGTATGGGCCTCCTCTGTTGCTCCATTACTACCCCCTGACATCAGACATGAAACAGTAAGTGTTACCCCCCACCCCCGCCAAGGAAGACCCTCAGGCTAGAAACAGAGAGAAGGAAGGGACAGATAGATGGCCATTAATGGTATTCTAGGCACACAGGTCATTTACTCCTAAGGTGGAATTATAGTGTTTGGTGAAAGAACACTGGTTTTGTTGTCACAGACCTTTTCTGAGTCTAGCCCTGAATTTGGCCACTTCAGGCTGTATGATTGTGAGCGCTTTAATCTCATCGAATCTTAATTTATTGTTTTTGGGTGCTATTGGGTCTATTTCAACTCCTAGTGACCCTATGTGGTAAGAGTAGAACCGCCATACAGGTTTTCTTGGCTGTAATCTGTAAGGAAGCAGATCGCAAGTTCTTTCTCCGATGGAGCTGCTGGGTGGGTTTCAACTGTCAACCTTTTGGTTAGCAGTCGAGCACTTAACCGTTTGTGCTACCTTGGTCTTAGTTTACTCATTTAAAAATAGGGATAATCTGTGGGGTGGTTATGGGGATCAAGTGAGGTAATTCATGTATGCAAAGCACATAGCACTCAAATAATGGCTAAAATCAGAACCCAAAACAAGCAGCTTGCCCTTCAGATTTCCTATTCTAGGCAGATTCTCCTGGGCAGTGACTCTCTGTGTTGTCATGTTTTTCTGGTAGTTTCTGTGATGGTTTATTTGTAGTTATTAGTATACTGACTGAGGGACCTACATATGTTATAGAATTCATGTCTTAGTAGAAAGTAAATGAGATCTAATGCATGGGTTCTTCTAGGGAGAGGTGGCCAGGAAAAATGGACTTCCTATTTCTATCTTATGTCCTGCCAACCCTGAGAAACCCCTCCTTCAAAATTCCCCTAGGTCTCCTCCTCAGTTTCCCCAGTGCAAATCAATGCTCCATGGAGATACACAGATAGACAAGTACAGGCTTATAAAGTTGCCACCTGTGCAAGCTCTTCCCTCCATGATGACCCCTTATGCCATCACATAGGCTGCATACCGTGGGTTGATGCAGCAGCAAGTAGCAGTTCCTCACAATGGCAGATGTGCCCTTTGGATAGACAATGTTGCTTATGGGATTTTTTCAGTACTTCTTGAGCATTGAAGCTCATTTCTGTGTTTTAAAGTTTGGAGTATGGGCTTTTTATCTTTTAAAGTCAGAGGGACAAACATGAGTGACCGCAAAGGCCAGCACAGATTGATTGGTAGAGGCGGTACCCTGCTCTAGCAGAGTTCTAAGGCTACACTCCAGCTCAGCGGGAAATAATCGATTAGCAATGCCTGTAATGACGATGGGAAGTGATGGTGGCAGATGCTTGTAATACATTTGCTGATCCTCTTTTAAAGTCAAGTCTCTTTGAATCTTGTATCTTTTTAAAAAGATACAAAATAGCAGACTGAATGGTTTAGAGGAGCTTTTCTTAGATGTCTTAGTCATCTAGTGCTGCTATAACAGAAATACCACAAGTGGATGGCTTTTAACAAAGAGAAATTCTCTCACAGTTTAGTAGGCCACAAGTCTAAATTCAAGGCATCAGCTCTAGGTGGAGGCTTTCTGTCTCTGTCAGCTCTGGAGGAAGGTCTTTGTGATGCATCAGTCTTCCCTTGGTCTGGGAGCATCTCAGCACAGGAACCTCAGGTGCAAAGGACAAGCTCTGCTCCTGGCACTGCTGTCTTGGTGGTGTGAGGTCCCCTCTCTGATGGCTTCCCTTTCCTTTTATTTCTTGTAAGATAAGAGGTGATGCAGGCCACACCACAGGGAAACTCCCTTTACATTGGATCAGGGATGTGACCTTTGTAAGGGTGTTACAATCCCACCCTAATCCTCTTTAACATAAAATTACAATCACAAAATAGAGGACAACCACAGAATACTGGGAATCATGGCCTAATCAAGTTTACACATATTTTGGGGGGACACAATTCAATCCACGACATTAGGAAAATGATAGAAAACAAACTAGAGATTCCTATTCCAAACAGAGTGTTCTATGATTTCAGTTTTTTTACATGTGCAAGACAAGTTTTCTCATACTTATGTATACATTCAATGAAAAGGAAAGCTACATACAATGACAGGAATATTCTGTGTGTAACTGTGTATAATCTGTGTGTCCTGGCTTTTACTTCTGTCTGCTAAAATAGGATATTTGTTGTTGTTGTCAAGTTGGCTCTGACTCACGGCAACCCTACGTACAACAGAACAAAGCACTACCCACTCCTGCACCATTTTCATGATTGTCGGTGTGCTCGCGTCAATCGTTACGGCCACTGTGTATTCTGAGTGCCTTACAACTTAGGGGACTCATCTCCCAGGACTACATCAGATAATACTTGTTTGTGCTCTATAGGATTTTCATTGGTTAACTTTTGGAAGTAGATGGTCAGGCTTTTCTTCCTAGTTTGTCTTAGTCTGGAAGCTTCACTGATACCAGCCCACCAGATGACCCTGCTGGTATTTGAAATACTGGTGGCATAACTTCCAGTGTCATAGCAACACACAAGCCACCACAGTAAGAGAAACTGACAGATGGGTGGTGGTTATAGACTCTTCAAGTGTTCAATCAAGTTTTTACTTTCTCTGGGGTGTTTGCACAGTGTTCTCTCCTGTGTCAATTTTTCTTTTCTCTCTGCTTCACCCATATTGATAGCCTGGGGAGCCACTGAATGGTGCCTTGCTGCTAAGGGCACCCGCCAAGGAATTTTGGTGACTGTGCCAAGGATGCCATCTCCTTATGCGTTGAAAGTGGCACATCATCAAGGGCCTGTAGCAGTGCTGCTCAGAGGGGAGATGTCCCCCACCTCTTGGCTGTGTCACACTTTGTATTGTGGACACTCAGGCAGCACTTGTTGTGTGTCCTCTGGTCAGTTCTGACTCATAGTTTCTGCATGCAGCCCCATATAAAGGGATCACCTGGGGGACTGGGTCGGCCCAGAGGCCATGTATGCTAAGCACATCCTCCCAGATGTGCCCACTACGCTTATTGCAAAATTACTAGCTGGTTCAGCTGTCTCCACTGGACATTTGCACTTGGACAAGTAGGATTCTTTGATCTTTTAGTCCATGAATATTTAGTGATTCCAGGTTTTCTTTCTAATTCCTGACCCCTATTTTACTTTCAAGTAAAATGTTGTGTTTTTTACTGTAGCATACAGGAATATCTGGGATAGTTGAAATATGGAGGAAACGTTTGACTTTTTTTTTTTAGATAGTCTTTCTCTTTTCAAATTTTATTATATTCCCCACCATTTGTTAATTTATTCTATTCATTCATTTATTCATCATTTATTGAAATGCTCTGATATAACAAAAAAAAAACCCTGTTGCTGTGGAGTTGATTCCGACTTTTAGTGACCCTATAGGACAGAGTAGATCTGCCTCATAGGGTTTCCAAGGCTGTAAATCTTTATGGAAACAGACTGCCATGCCTTTCTCCTGCAAAATGCCTGGTGGGTTCGAATTGCTGACCTTTCAGTTAGTGGCCGAGCACTTAACCACTGCACCACCAGCGCTCCACTGAACCTACAAATATGAACAGTACACCGTCTGCCTTCAAGACTCTCACAGTTTTCGGGGAGAAGGGGAGATAACATGAAGACAAAATTCTAATGGTGAGTGAAAAATGAAACATTAAAACATTCATGGTCCAGAGAATAGCCCCCCTGGGAGGGGAGGTTAATCCCAGTCAGAGGAAGGGATAAAAATGATAATATTTCTGACCCTAACTTTGCCATCCACTGCAGACCCCGGTCTCTTTGGGCTGATGTCGACTTCAGCTCACGTAGAGGTAACATCATTAGCGAGGACTGGGCTGCCAGTGTAGTTTAAAAACTAAAACAAATTTAACAGCATCCTGTGCTGGAAGAATCTTAACTGAGAACTGCAAGGAAAAGCTGCCTTGGCACAAGTTGTGAGGAATCTTAACAGGGAGAAGGTTTTGAGGCCAAGATTTATGTTCAACAGCTAATGCTTCAGAGATGGTGTTGTATGTAGAAAAGCTAACTCTGTGTTTGTCCCTTACAGATGCAAATATCGGTTACATTTATAACCCAAGCTTTACTTATTTTTTTTTTAGCCCTAGACATATTATGAAAGGGAAATACAAGGCCAAGCTAAACAGTTAAGCCCTTGACTACTACCTGAAAGCTTGCCAGTTTGAACCCACCCAGAGGTGCCTTGGAAGACAGGCCTGGCAATCTGCTTCCCAAAGGTCACAGCCTTGAAAACGCTATGGAGCGGTTTCACTCTGCACGCATGGGTCGGAGTTAGAATCGACTCCACAGCAGCTAACAGCAACAACAAAGCACGATAGCGTGCTCATCCCCGTTGCAGGACAGAAATTAAAGGAGGAATGAAGTCTATGGAAGTCAGTTAGCCATGTCCCTAACTGTAGGGGTTGGTTAGCTGTAAATGTCAATAGTCCTAATGAGGGTTGCGGAGTAATTTGTTAAATAAGCAGGTGAGCATGCCAGTCAGAAGCTGCTGGAGGAGAGCAGAGCGCAGCATCAGTAAGAAACAAAGGAAATCGCTTGTTTTTCTCTGAAGCCAGTGGGCCCTTGGAGGCGCAGAATGAGCTGGTCCAGAGAAAGAAGAGAGTGAGGGAAGAACAAGGCAACTCGGCTCCTAAAAGTCTGATAGGTGGGAAAAAAAAAGAACCCCGTCGCTCGCACTGAGAAAACACACGACCAGAGCGAGGAGTGGCAAGCAAGCCCCCGCGGTCCCCCGGGAACTTGGCAGAGAGCGCTTGACAGGCAGACTGAGTGACCAGCCTCACCATCTGCTCCCACACGTCTCTCCCCAACAATGGGGACTCCAGCAGACGTTCTGCCCTCCCCCCTCTCCCACCTAGAGCGTGCATTCGAATGAGGTCCTGGAACTGGGGGGCGGTGCCGCGGGGTGATCTCCCCCACTGCGAGAGCCAGCCCCGCACCTCGCAGTGGAGGCCCAAGGGGAGAGAGGTTAAGATTTCAGCTGCCCAAAGAGATGGTTATGGAGCCGGTCCCAAATTAAGCTGCTTCACTGCTGGTACTTGGGCATGTGTTGGGATAATTGCGCTTGAATACTTAATGCTTGATTGACTTGGCTGTTTTGTGTTTGACCATATTTTGAAATGCTATCTCACTGTTGGGGTAGGCAATTAGCATAGAGCCCAAGGGGTTGGAAGAAGTGAAACTGAGTTGCTTCTATGGTGATTTCGGCTTCTTTCCTGGATTCAGCACGGAAAGCCAAGTGTTCTACTGAGGCTCATTTGCCTATATTTGGATCATCTGGAATTCTGATCTTAAAGAGGAAGTCTCTTACTCCTGAACTTCAGTGTAGCCGTCGATTTTGATCAACTCGCCTTTGGTAACAGCTGAGTTGTGTTTCCTTTCCAAGTGACCTTTGTTCCAGTTCAACAGTGGAAGAATAAAATGGGAGCAGAGGGGCAGGACTCAGAATAAGAAAATGAATGTTGAATATCAGAACGGCCAGGGCAGAATGTGGGTGATAAATTATGACACAGAATCCATAATTTCAGGAAGACAGTCATCGGAGTGGCTTGGTGTCCTGTGTTGTTCAGTTCTCTGTGGGTATGTCTTAACTAATCATCTTTGTACCCCTAGCGCCTAGCACAAATGCTCGGCTTTTAGTATTTATGTATGTGCAAAGTGTATGCTAATATAGCAGTGTTTCTCAGAAAAAGAGAAGTACAATTAACAAATTAAAAAAGATTCTGTTTAATTTCGTTTTCAAATACTGAATTTGAGTGCCACTCACATGGGTCACTATGAATTTGAATCAACTCGGAGGCAACTAACAATAGGCTGTATGTCATATTCTTAGAAAAAAGCACTCCAGTGAGGAATTACCCAAGGCAGGCAATGCCGCTCCCAAATTCAAGATCACTTTGTGGATATTTGAGCTACCGACTATAATAAAGGAAGGCCAGGTTCTACTCATTTAATCTCGTTAAAAGCAGCATAAGCAGGTACCAGTTTATTAAAAAAGAGGAAGGTTAACTGTAGAATAGTTAGGTGACTTGAAGTATAGCACTCATTTCTAAATGAAGATGTCCATTCCATGAAGGAAGGCATTACAACCCATTTGCTGAGTTTTATAAGAAAAATAAGAACTAAGGGCTAACTAAATATATTTTGAAAATAATGTGATGGGTTTCATGCAACAGTTCCAACAAAAGTACAGAAAAATATGGAAGTGATGACTAGGAGTCCAAGACTGAACGATAATGTGCAGCCAATAGCAATTTCTGTGTTGTCCTGGATCTCTGAGGACTAAATATTATAATGCAAAATGAAGTGTTTGCTCACTCTGGCTCTTTGGCGTAAATTTCAACACATCTGGGATATAGTACTATGATTTATTTGTAAATTGATCATTAATGTCCCTCAATCAATCAAGGCAGAATTCCTATGTTGTTCTTGTTATTGTTTTGAATTGTAAAAAGAGAATGGAGATTCTTGGATTTGCAATTGTTCTGTGTTCTTCATTTGAAATAGACTTTTTCCTATCCTGGGTGTTTAATCAGCCAAAAAATTGTTGTTTATCCTTTTTGTGCCTTGGAGATTTTAATAATTCCTATTTCATGAAATTTTTGTGAGGATTAAATGAAATAACATAGATGCTTGTGATAGTGCCTGGCCCATAGTATTTGCATATATATTTACAATGATAATATTTGCAATTATTATTTAACTTGGGCACCTTCTTGTGTGTTGAGGATACAGTCTAAGTCATTTTTCTTTTCTGTTTTAAGTCTGTGTGACTTTGCTTAGGAATACTGTAGACTTCTCCAAAAGATACTGAAGCAAATTTATTACAATAAATGCTTTTGTAAGCTCACGTAATGAAGTATAATAATTCTTAGTCACTGCTCTAAATTTGAAATACTAATTATGTAATTTAGTATAAATTCGTAGTAGCTGGGGAGTCTGGGTTAAGTATTAACAAAACCCGTTGCTGTAGAGTCGATTCTGACTCTTAGCAACCCTATAGTACAGAGTAGAACTGCCCCATGGGGTTTCCAAGGAGCAGCTGGTGGATTCGAACCGCTGACCTTTTGGTTAGCAGCCAAACTCCTAACCACTGCACCACCAGGGCTCCTTTAAGTATTAACAAAGCTAAGTACTTCAGTGTATCACGTAAGGCAGAATAGAGTAGTGAATAAGCAAGTGGATATGAATTTTAGCTCTTTTAGGTATTAACCTCTTTGAGCCTTGAGATTCTCATCTTTTAATGGGATTAATAATATCTATCTCACAAAATTGATGAGAAGATTAAATAAGATCATATATGTAAAGGACTTAGTATAGTACCTGGTCTGCATAGAAAGGACCCAATAAATGGTAGAATTCTCACCTTCTCTGTGGGAGACCCAGGCTGGATTCCCAGCCAGCGCACCAGAAGTGCAGCCACTACTCATCTGTCAGGAGAGGTCTGTAAGCAGAGGCTTGTGTGTTGCTGTGATGCTGAATAGATTTCAGTGGAGCTTCCAGACTAAGACAGACTAGGGTGAAAGGCCTGGCAATCTAATTCTAAAAATTAGTCCATGAAAACCCTATGAATCATAATAGTTCCACCCCTTTGTGCATGGAGTCACCCTGAGTTGGGGGTGACTTGACAGAAGCTAACAACAACAACATTATTATTATTATAATATCTACAATCATCACTTTAGGTTAGAGAAATTTAAAGAGGGGCCTTTTCTTACTCCTCATGGAGAAATAACTCTCTCAGAAGAAGCTCATGGGGACAGTCTGGCATCTTAGAGGGTCTGCTGTGGTCTACAGCAAAGAAGCCAGAGGACATGAATTAAAATTCATGGGATGAATGGCAGGCTTCCAGCTCCTACTGGAAGGCTCTGCAGAGCTCAAAGCCATTTTATGAGGAATCTAATAGGACTTTGCCGCTATAGGAGCAAAGGACTATCTCCTCCTATGCTCTCTCTCTGTCCCCGCAACCATCATTGTTATACAGGGGTGGATTATCCAATAGGCAAGGTAAGCACAACACTTACTTTGATTACTAGATCATCTGTGGTGAACAATTCCACATTTTTTCACTACATCAAAGATTCTGCTTCTAGGTATGGCTGACATCTGTCTCTCTCCCAACCCCACAGCACCTTCCTACAGAATCAAAGCCTTTTTTCAAATTTACCATCCCTGACACGGGTTTACCTGTACTTGTTTACTAATCTGTAGTGCAGTTGTTCACTACAGATGATCTGAGAAGCAAGGTAAGTACTGTGCTTACCTTGCCTGTTGGATAATCCCCTCCTGTTGTTCTGTATTGAATTGTGTCCCCCCCCACCCCACCCCAAAATATGTGTTGCAAATCCTTACCTCTATACTTGCATATGTAATCCCATTTTGGAATAGGGTTTTCTTTGTTATGTTATATCAGTATAGGGTGTGTCTTAAGCCAATCACCTTTGACGTATTAAATGAGCAGATTAAGTTCAGAGAAGCAAGCAGAGATGAGGGAAGATAGATACCACGCCACATTAAGATCACCAAGGAACTGACGAATGGAAGCTGGAAAGAGACAAAGACCTTCCCCTAGAACTAACAGAGAAAGCCTTCCCCTAGAGCCTGTGCTCTGAATTCTTACTTCTAGCCTCCTAAACTGTGAGAAAATACATTTCTGTTTGTTAAAGTCACCCACTAGTAGTATTTCTGTTATAGCAGCACTAGATAACTAAGATAATCATCATAATAAAGGATGATTTACTGACTTCCTTATATGTGCAAGGACTTTAACTGCATTATATTTAATCCCTATAGAAAATCTGCAAGCCACTGTCCCAATTTACTGATTGTTTAAGTCACACAGCTAGTGGGTAGCAGAGCCAAGGTCTTTCTGCCTGCTAAGCCTGAGCTTTGCCCCTTGTTCTCTGACGTGTTTAACCACCCTAGTGCTATCTCAAACTCTAACCTTAACAAAGGTCTCTAAAAACAGTTATAAAGAAACATTTTTAAGGATATTTTTTTTCTCCACTTAAATTGTGTTTCTCTTCCTCCCCTACAGAGTACAAAATTATCAGAATCCACACATATACACTCTTGTGAAACTAGTGTGAGTCACTACTCTGACTGATGTTACATGTAGTTTGGCTGTAAGAGAAGTAAACTCTATTTCAGGAAATAATTCCTGAGACAAGGTGGGTTTTTTTTTTTTTTTTTTGGTATAAAAGCAAATGCCAATGAAAGAGTAAAGCAAATTAGACAAAACCAACCACACATAGTAAATATGCAAATATGCATCTAAGACTGAAGAGAGTAGTGAATAAGCAAGCGGATTTGAATCTTAGCACTTGCAGTTATTAACCTCTTTGAGCCTTGAGATTCTCATCTTTTAAAGGGAATAATAATAGCTATCTCACAAAATTGATGAGAAGGTTAAATAAGGTTATATATGTAAAAGACTTAGTATAGTACCTGGTCTATATAGAAAGACAATAAATGGTAAATTTTATTGTGATGATAGCTATGATAGGGCACAAAAATTGGAAGATTGGCCTTTTCTTACACTTCACAGGGTAAACAGCTCTCTCAGGAGAAGTAATATTTAGTTTAATGCTCTGAAGAGGTTGAGGTGTGCTCAGGGTCACCCAGTGAGTAATAGAATCAAATTAGAATCCAGCCTTTGAATAGTTACTACAGTGTTTTTTCCTATCACCTCTGTAGCCTCCCAAATATTGGGTTTGTGGAACAGAGAAGAGCTTTTTAACAAAAATCAATTATGGGAAAAGAAAATGTTTAACATACTCCATGAACAGTGTTAACTGGGGAGGGTCTCTAATTTTGGAGGTTGCCCACATCCTTGGATCCATGTATCATGTGCATAAACCACATATTTAGCTCTAGGGCTCCCTCTCAGTTCTGAGCATCCACTCCATTGGACCTAGGGAGGGACCACTCACTCCCATTAAACACCTCTGTAGGGACAACTTGTGATGCAGGCAGAATCTGTCTAGGCAATCTCCTTCCTTTGCTCTTAGGGTCTCCAACTCCCTTTTGATATACCTACTTGCAGCCCCTAAAATCCTATTCATATGTTTTATTATTGGACAGTTTGTTCTTACATAAGAACAAATTTCTACAAAATTTTACGGATTTCTACAAAAATGTATCTGCTAATAGTAATTACATATTTCTACAGCTCATTACATTTTAATAAAGCATTCATCTATGCATTATTTTATTTGATATTCTTGTTAACTCTGCCAAGTAGACCAGATAGATGGATTATCCACATTTTACAAATAATAAAACAGGGGTAAACAAATTATAGATCCCTGAGTGGTACAAATGATTTGCACTTTGCTTTGAATCCATGGAAGAAAATCCTGGCGATCTGCTTCTGTAAAGATTACAGCCAAGAAAACCCTATGGAGCAGTTCAACTCTGTAATGCATGGGGTCACCATGGTCAGTATCGACTTGGTGACAATGCGTTTGGTATTCTTGGTTTTAGACAGGTTAAAACCTCGCACTTGGCAGTGAGCAAAGAAGAAAGACTAGAGCTCAGGTCTTCAGAGCTCTAGCAGGGCACTGATCACTACGGTGCATTTCCTCATCACAGTGCTTTCCACTTTGAGAGAAGATGCTTGAAGACCAAAAGGCACTTAATGTGCAAAGACTCTAATTGTGTAATTTAAGGCTGTATAGCAGGAATTATGAAAAGGTATATTTGGGGCACCTCTTGATTCATACCACGCAAACACAAAACTCAGTGAAGGAGGAGCAACAGAAACATTTCTCTGAGCTCTTATCCCACAGCAAACACTTGACACATTTTTTTCTTCAGAAGAAAGGAAGTACATTTTTATCAGTGTCAAGGGTAACAAAAGTCAATGCCAAGCCAAAAATACTATTTCATCCATTTTTACTATCTTCTAGAGCATTTTTTAGTCAGAGATTCTTAAGTTTTGGGATAGATGTTAAGTAAATGATTACATGGGATGAAATTTATGGGAAATAGGTAAGGACTAACATGAACCAATGCAACCAACTTTTGGCCCTATGTTGTGCATCATGGTGACTGTGGGTTCTGTAGATGATTCAATTACATAATCATTTCTTAGGTTCTTTGGAGAATAAGGGCCACCACTATAAATATTTTCAGGTGGATAAAATGTCATTGTTGTTATGGAGCAATCAACTTCTGTCCCTTGAGGAAGAAAAGTGTGGCTAATTTTTGATGCTATAGGAATGGAGAATTGCTGCAAAACAACACTAGATTAGAGAAGAGCATATGTTTTTCTCTACGGAATTTGTGATGTCCTCTGCTAAAGCCCATTTAGACACTTTCATTGCTTAACATTTCCTTTGAAGTTTCAATTAATGCATTCTCATTGATTTGCTTCCTCTTAAACAACTGATGGAGGGGAAAAACCAAAGATCTAAAATCACTAGCCATCAAATGAAAGGAATAACCCATAGTTTTTTGTAAAATGACTTGATATCTCTGTTGGAGTCTTGTTCCTTTTTATAGTTTCTTGCAAGCATTATTAGAGAGTTTCTCTTCTTGATGTCACTTTTCAGTCCCTCCACATGGCACTTTGAAAAAGCTGTCTTCTAAAGAGATGTCATGAATGATATTGGAATGATGTGCTTTTGGAATCTGCTCTTGGAATCGGTCCTCTCTTCAGAAGTGCTCATGGGCAGAGTTATTCCTTTAGGAAAGTTCCAGGTCAGCGAGGTCATCAGCCAGACAAATCTAAGGAATAACTAGGGGGCCAGATGAATTCCAAGTCAAGTAATCTCTACATTTCAGCAATTCCTACAAGATCATTTCTTGTTTCCGCACCAGAGATGGGGATCAATGCCAAACAATGTACTGTTGAAATTATGTAAATTAATTTTTTTTTTTTAACAGTTGAAAGGTTAGCCAGGTCAAACTTTTCATTAACCAGTGCATGGTGTTTTTCTAAACACCTTGATTCTGTATAAAAACAAGTATCAAGTTCATGCCATGTTGTTCTCATAGCACAGCTGATTTCCATTCTTTTCTTTTGATTCTGTATCCATATCTGTAATTTCTCCAAGTGATTAAGACCATAGTTGTTCCTTCTACAGCTGACATTTCCTTTTCTGATTATTCATCTCTTTAGTTCTTTTAACAGTCACATTTTATTAATGATCATTTACTGTGCAGTAATAATCTCTGTGTCATTTAGTCCTTCTGGAATTTTCTCATCTTTGATTACAGTGTAACATATTGCCTGATTAATTGCTCATCATTGATGTTTTTGGCTTTTGCACACAGTAGTTATTAGTTATTTCTTCCCATTTTGACTTTACTATCCTGTTATGGATTGAATTATGCCCCCCAAAAGAGTTACGTTTAAGTCCTAAACCCCTTACCTGTAAATAGAACCCTATTCGGAAATAGGGGTTTTTTCTTTTATTATGCTAATGAGATCATACCAGAGTAGGCTAGATCCTAAACCTAATCCTTTGTGTGGTATCTTATAAAAGAAATAGCAGAATAAACACAGGTGCACATGGGAATGGGGGGTGGGGGGAGGTGAAGAGACACCATGTGAAAATGGAGGCAGATGAATCTACAAACCAGGAATGCCAAGGATTGCTGGCAGCTACTAGAAGCTGAAAGAGACAGACAAGGGCCTTCCCCCAGAGCTGACAGCCTAAATTCAGACTTCTAGCCTCCATAACTGTGAGAAAATAAATTTGTTTTTTAAAGTCATCCACTTATGGCATTTTTTGTTATAGCAGCCCTAGGTTACTAACACACTGGCTCATGAAGATTTTCATTTAAACAGCCTTATCAGTTATCCCCAACTTCTTTCACTTCCTTTGTGTAGAGAATGCTGTTGAATCCACACTAAATCCTTGAAAATTGTTACCATTTACTCTCATTTAAGTGCAGCACATTGGTTCTCAGACTTGAGTGTGAGTCAGAATCATCTAGAACCAAACCAAACCAAAACCATTGCTGTCAAGTCATTTGTGACTCACCATGACCATGTGTGTCCCTGTGTGGTGCAAATAGTTTGTGCTCAACTACTAACCTAAAGGTAGGTGGTTCAAACCCACCCAGCAGTGTCACAGAAAAAAGGCCTGACAATCGCTTCCATAAAGATTACAGCCAAGAAAACCCCATGGTGGTCTGGGGACCATGGTTTCAGGGGACGTCTAGGTCAATTGGCATAACAAAGTCTATCGAGAAAATGTTCTGCAGCCCACTTTGCTGAGTGGCGTCTGGGGTCTTAAAAGCTAGCAAGCAGCCATCTAAGAGGCATCAATTGGTTCCAACCCATGTGGAGTAAAGGAGAATGAAGAACACCATATACACAAGGAAAGTATTAGCTCAAGAGACAGAAAGGGCCACATAAACCAGAGACATCATCAGCCTGAGACCAGAAGAACTAGATGGTGCCTGGCTACCACCAATGACCACCCTGACAGAGAACACAACAGAGAGTCCCTGATGGAGCAGGAGAAAAGTGAGGTGCAGAACTCAAATTCTAATAAAAAAAACCAGACTTAATGGTTTGATTGAGACTGGAGGGAGCCCAGAAGACATGGCTCCCAGACTCTTTGTTAACCCCAAACTAAAACCATTCCCAAGGTCAACTCTTCAGACAAAGATTAGACTGGCTTATGGGACATAAAATGATACTCGTGAAGAGTGTGCTTCTTAGCTCAAGTAGATACATGAGATTATATGAGCAGCTCTCGTCCAGAGGTGAGATAAGAAGGCAGAGAGGGTTAGGAGCTGGTTGAATGGACATGGGAAATCTGGGATGGAAAGGAGGGGTGTGCTGTCACAGTACAGGGAGAACAACTACGGTCACATAACAATGTATGTATAAATTTTTGTATGAGAGACTAACTTGAATTGTGAACTTTCTTTTAAAACACAACAATAAAAAAAAAAAAAAACAAAAACCATGAAGCAGTTCTGCTCTGTAATACATGAGGTCACCTTAGATCACATAGAGGGCATGTTAAAACATAGCTTGCTGGGCCCCAGTCCCAGAGTTTTTGATTCAGTAGGTCTGGATATGGCCAGAGAATTTACATTTCCAATAAGTTCTCAGGGATGCTGAGGCTCCCTATCCAGAACCAAGCTTTGAGAATTATGAGCATAGCATCCCAGTACAGTGATTAAGAGTCAGGCTCTGAACTCAACTGATAGGGGTTAAAATCACAGCTCTGCCCCTTAACATTCCCAAATGTGGGACCTTGGGAAAGTTATTTAGCCTCTGTAAGCTGCAGTTTCCATATTTGTAAAGTAGGAAGAAGACCAACGTTCCAGACTTGTTAAAGGATTAAATGAGATGAGTCATATAAAGCACTTAGTATAGTGGGAGATGTAAGCATTCAATAAATGTTAACTATCGGTATTTTTTATAAGACTTGAGGAGTTAAGGTCCAAGCTCAGTTACTAAAATTAAGAAAACATACATCCTCCAGCAAATTGGTCACTCTTCTCTGGAACTTGGTATTCTAAACTGCTGAGTAGAAGGCTATTGTGTTTTTTAAGACTGGCCACAGGACAGAAAGATGTATGAGATTTGGAATCAAGAAAATACCTGGGATGCAGTCTAGACTCTGCTATTGCTAGCTTTGTGATTCAGAGCATTTTGCTTCATCTCTTTGATCCATCTTTCTTGCAAAATATCCTCTAAAATGGTGACATGAATTGTAAGGACTCTTACATGAATCAACTGAGCCAATTCATTTAATAGTATTTTTTGAATGTTTTGTATAAGTGTAGTTTTTATTATTATTATTGAGAAGAAAGGTCTAGAACAATTTTGTTTTTACTGTAGTTATGCTTCTATGAATTCATGAAAAGTTTTGCTTCTATGGAGTGATAATTACAGAAAAGCACTATTTCCATTAGAATTATTTTTAGGTAGCAGCGACTCTAACTAGGAATTGCTGGACACTTGCTTACAGATTAGATGTGCAATTTTCTATTAGTAATCTAGCTAGATCTCTTTTTCTTGGACTAAAATCCTGGCTTATCTTTTTGACTTTTACCTGGAAGGAATTAAATCTGAATAACCATAGTTCAAGATGATGCTAAGAGATGGAAAAAAAAAAGTTATATCTGATAATGATTGGTCCAAAAGCACACTTAAGAAAGCCTTAAGACTTTAGACAAAAATCATGGATTTATTTTCAATTGATACTATAGATTCTTTCATTTGATCCATTTTTATCAATTTAGAAATAGCATTAAGCACTGTGTTAGGCACTGTGAGTGATGTCAAAATGAACCACACCCACTTTAGATGAGTTTTCCTGTAGTGGAAGGCAGAACAACCCACAAAAATTGCTACATGTGTCACAAAGGAGGTCAAACCAGAGGACTGTGCAAGTTTAAAGAAGGAGGAGATTATTTCTGGCTGGGGGATCAGCACACTCTCATTTTGAGGCCATGAGCTGAGCCACATTAAGCCAGCGTATCTGAGCATCATAAGGAGCCTGGAAAGACTTGGTGAGCCCTACTTACTGACCTTCACAAAGCATTATATTTAAACCATCTCAGACAGACGAGAATCTATCCTCCACTGGGGAAGAAATCCTTCCCCTGAAGGAGATTCTATAACCTTGCTTATTAACTCATTTCAGTATTTAACAGCTTGCTATTGACAAGCCTGCTTCAATTCACACGTGGACATCAGGATTTGTCCTCCCGGAATTGCTGAGCATCAGATTGCTTCTATGTTACACGACTATCACCATATCTTTGGGGACCTTTGTATTATTGCCTCATTAGTTGATTAACCAATTAAATGAGAGTTCTGGGAGACAGGATATAATACTGGTTATGAGCATCGAGAGTTAGGCAACTCTGGAGTAGAGTCTTGGTTCCTTCATTTTCTTGTTGTATGACTTTGGGTGGGCAAAGTGACTTAAAATAGCTGAGCATCAAATTTCTTACCTGTAGAATGGGAGAAACAGTAATATGAAGTTGTCAGTATATGACATCTTTGACCAAGTTAGGAAATTCTCCTCAGAGGTGGCAACATTTAAGTTGGGCTTTGTAGGGTGAGTAGAAGATTTCTGGACAAACCGATGGAGACATCCCAGGTAGAGGAAAGAGCATGTGACAAGGGACAGAGTGGGGAGGAAGTGCAGGAGACTTGGGACCCTGCATTGATTCTGTATGGCTGGACATAACATGGGATTGTGGGAATGGAAGGAGTTGAAGGTGGAGAGATGAGCAGGGATGCAGCTTGCAAAGAAATGTAGAAGGAAGTGCCATGATTTCTTTTTCATGGTTTGTTTGAGAGATTACACTGGAGATTTTGTAGAGAATGATTGGTCTGTAGCCCATGTAGAAAAAAAGGGGCACATATAAGAGGCTGTTGCACCTAGATGCCCATCAACAGATGAATGGATAAACAAACTATGGTACATACACACAATGGAGTATTATGCAATGATAAAGAACAATGATGAAACTGGGAAGTATCTCATAACATGGATGAAACTGGAGGACATTATGCTGAGTGAAAAAAGTCAATCACAAAAGGACAAATATTGTATGAGACCACTACTGTAAAAACTCATGAAAAGGTTTACACACAAAAAGAAACAATCTTTGATGGTTATCAGGGATGGGTGGGGTGGGGGTGGGAAATACTAACTAGACAACAGATAAGTGATAACTTTGGTGAAGCGTAAGACAGTACACAATACTGGGGAAGCCAGCACGACTTGTACAAGGAAAGGTCACAGAAGCTCCATAGACACATCCAAACTCCCTGAGGGACCGAATTGCTTGGTGGAGGGCTGGGGGGACCATGGTCTCGGGGAACATCTAGCTCAACTGGCATAACATAATTTATAAAGAAAATGTTCTACATCCTACCTTGGTGACTAGCATCTGGGGTCTTAAAAGCCTGTGAGCGCCCATCTAAGATACTCCACTGGTCTCAACCCTTCAGGAACAAGGGAGAATGAAGAAAACAAGATACAAGGGAAAGATTAGTCCAAAGGACTGATGGACTACAACTACCAGGGCCTCCAGTAGATTGAGTCCAGTACAACTAGATGGTGCCCAGCTACCACCACTGACTGCTCTGACAGGGGTCACAACAGAGGGTCCCAGACAGAGCTGGAGAAAAATGTAGAAACAAATTTTAACTCACAAAAAATGACCAGACTTACTGGCCTGACAGAGACTGGAGCAACCCCAAGAGTATGGCCCCCGGACACCCTTTTAGCTCAGTAATGAAGTCACTTCTGAGGTTCACCCTTCAGCCAAAGATGAAACAGCCCCATAAAACAAAACGAGACGAATGGATCACAACAGCCCAGGGATAAGGACTAGTAGGCAGGAGGGGACAGGAAAGCCGGTAATAGGAAATCCAAGGTCGAGAAGGGAGAATGTGGACATGTTGTGGGGTTGTTATCCAATGTCATAAAACAATATGTGTACTAACTGTTTAATGAGAAACTATTTGTTCTGTAAACCTTCATCTAAAGTACAATAAAAAATAAATAAATACATAAATAAAGAGGCTGTTGCAGTAGTCCTCCCGAGAAATGACGTGGGCCTGGCCTAGGGCAACAGTAGTGTTTCATCACTTTTGGTCAGTAAAAATCTTCAATTTCTTCATCTCTGACATTAGTGGCTGGTGCGTAAATTTGAATAATAGTCATATTAACTGGTCTTCCTAGTAGGCGTATGGATATTATCCTATCACTGACAGCGTTGTACTTCTGGATAGATCTTGGAATGTTCTTTTTGACGATGAATGTGATGCTGTTCTTCTTCAATTTGTCATTCCTGGCATAGAAGACCATACGATTGTCCATTCAAAATGGCCCATACCCGTCCACTTCATCTTATTAATGCCTAGAATATCGATCATCAAGTGTTCTATTTCATTTTTGACAACTTCCAATTTGCCTAGATTCATACTTCATACCTTCCACCTTCCGATTATTAATGAATGTTCACAGCTGTTTCTTCTCATTTTGAGTCATGCCACATCAGCAAATGAGGGTCCCAAAAGTTTGACTCCATCCATGTCATTAAGGTTGACTCTACTTTGAGGAGGCAGCTCTTCCCCAGTCATATTTTGAGTGCCTTCCAACCTGAGGGACTCATCTTCTGGCACTTGTATCTGACAATGTTCTGCTGCTATTCATAAAGTTTTCACTGGCCAATTTTTTAGAAGTAGATCACCAGGCCTTTCTTCTTAGTCTAAGTCTGGAAGTTCCACTGAAACCTGTCCACCATGAGTGACCCTGCTGGTATTTGAAATACTGGTGGCACAGTTTCCTGTGTGGAGAAGCTCCTAAACCAGGGGAAGATTGATGACAAGGACCTTCCTCCAGAGCCAACACAGAGAGAAAGCCTTCCCCTGGAGCTGACACCCTAAATTTGGACTTCTAGCTTCCTAGACTATGAGAGAAGAAATTTCTTTTTGTTAAAGCCATCAACTTGTGGTATTTCTCTTATAGCAGCACTAAATAACTAAGATACTCTCCAGTGGGAAAAATTCTGGATTTTGGTTCTAAATAATCTTATTGTACATGGTCTTTTTGTTTGTTACACTGTCCTTTTTGGCACCTCGCCTTAGGAAGGGTCTGAGTCAGAGAGGAGTTACAATTACAGCTGATATTTACTTGCCAGGGTAAAGTAAACTTATTACTTATTTTTAATTTTGGCAAAAATAGAGGTTTTTTTCCTCTCTTTTTCTAAATCACCTATATGGTATTAGGCTTGAGTCTAGTATTCTCTTGTGTTGTTGTTAGTTGCCATTTAGGGGGCTCTGACTCATGGGGACCCTGTGTATAACAGAACAAAACATTGCCCAGTCCTCTGCCATCTCCAGGATCTTTGGCATGCTTGAGTTCATTGTTGGGGCCACTGTGTATTTTGAGTGCCTTCCAACCTAGGGGGATCTATATAGGACATTATTCTGTTGTAATCCATAGAGTTTTCATTGGCCCATTTTTGGAAGCAGCTCACCAGGCCTTTCTTCCTAGTCTGACTTAGTCTAGAAGCTCCACTGAAACCTAGCCACTATGGGTGACCCTGCTGGTATTTGAAATACTGGTGCCATAGCTTTCAGCATCATAGCAACATGTAAACCACCACAGTATGACAAACTGACAGACAGGTGGTGGGGCATTCTCTTACAATTCCTTCACTCAGTCTTTCTGGGACTCGTAAGTGTGACAACTCTTACCTCTGATGTGGACTCTGACAGTGTTGTGCAAGGTGCTCAGTGTATTGATCAAAGAATCCCCTACATTGCTGGCACCCCAGTCACTGACTGATTAAAAAAAAAAAAAGCTAAAATATTCTTTCTGTAGTTGTGCTTTTATGAATTATTTAACTGGGCTTTGTCCCTCCCTTTATTTAATTGCAGTCACGGAAAAGAACTATGGAGTGTTGGCATTAAGAACCTTTAAAAGACCGAGCAATTGATTATTCTTATCATCAAAGAAGATGCTTGCATTGGAGCAGTAAGAAGCACTGCACAGAAATAGCTCTTTGGCAGAATTGTACTCTAAAGGGCAAATATCTTCAAGCCACTCTTGACTCTCTAGAGCAGAAAGGCAACCAAGTACAGCGCTGGTGAGTGGGTAAAATGTTGAACTGCAAGGCAGGAGGATCTCATGTGAAATTGCAAGTGACCATCAATGATGCCTATCAAAGGAAAGCCTCACGATAATTCACTTTCTTTCCCAGTGATGGAACTTCTGTCTTCAGGAAGCCCAGTTCTCTTCCTGGCTTGGATATTAACTGATAGTTTGAATGAACATAGTTCTTTTACCTGCTTGCCTTTGCATGTGTTGTTTCCTATGTCACAAAGGTCCTTTCCCCCCTAGTTCACTGGAAAATTTCTACATGATTTTCCATGCCTCAACTATAACAATGATACCAGCAAGCATTTATGTATCACTTACTATGTACCTGGTAGTGTAGGGGAAACCCTGGTGGTGTAGTGGTTAAGAGTTTGGCTGCTAACCAAAACGTCGGCAGCTTGAATTCACCAGGCGATCCTTGGAAACACTATGGGGAAGTTCTACTCTGTCCTATAGGATTGCTATGAGTCAGAATTGACTCAGTGGCAACTGGTGTGTTTTTTGTTTTGGGTGGTAGTGTAGGGGGTGTTGAGGTGGGGAAATGGGAGCATATGCAGGCTATCAGGGGTGTAGAATTGCCCATAAAACAACCAAACCCATTGCAGGCAAGTCAATTCTGACTGATAGCAACCCTATAGGACAGAGTAGAACTGCCGAGGAGCAGTTTTCAGGGAGTGGCTGGTGGATTCGAACTGCTAACCTTTTGGTTAGCAGCTGAGCTCTTAATCACTATGCCACCAGGGCTCCAGAATTGCCCACAGAGAATTAAAAACCAACAATAAGGCCAAGAAGGGAGTTCGTTTTTTAGAATCACCATATGTTAGCAATTCTAAACAATGTCAGTGATTAAGTACTCCTCCCCACTGGAGCTTACTGCTCCCACTGAGCCCTCTTCACCCCTTGTTATGGACTGAATTGTGTCCCCCCAAGATATGTGTTGTAAATCCTAAACCACATCTTCGAAATGGTTTGTTCTGCTTCGAACCCCTGCTGAGAATTTGCATTTTCACCCAGGATATACTGAATCAGAATCTACAGTTTAACAAGATCCTCAGGTGATTCTTATGTACAATAAGTTCTGAGAATCACTGCTTTACTAGTGGTTCTTAGAATTTGTCCCTAACCAGCTACCTTAACATCTCCTCAGAACTTGTTAGAAATGCAAATTCTCCACAGGGTTTTGATCTAGAACTAACCAGTTAGAAGTCCTGTCCTAAACCCTTACACCTGTATGTAATCCCATTTGGGAATAGAACTTTCTTTATTATGTTAATGGACCATACAGTGTAGGGTGTACCTTAAGCCAATCACTTTTGAGATATAAAAAGAGCAGGTTTCCGCATAGAAAGGGAAGCACAAATGGAGGAGAAGTTATGTACCATACAAAGATCACCAAGGAACCCAGGAGCAGAAGCTGAAAAGAGACAAGGACCTTCCTCTGGAGCCAACAGAGAGCATGCCTTCCTCCAGGGCGGACATCCTGAATTTGGACTTTTAGTCTCCTAAACTGTGAGAAAATAAATTTCTGTTTCCTCCCCACTTGTAGTATTTTTGTTATAGCAGCAATAGATAACTAGGATACCACTGGTCTGTGCCAGATACCTTCCTAAGCATTTACATGTGTTAACTGCCATTATTTCTCCCCATTTTACAGACAAGCAGATTAGAACAAAGAGAGATTATTTGACTAGTATAATGTCATATGGAGCTCTGGTGGTGCAGTGGTTAAGAGCTCAGCAGCTAACCAAAAAGTTGGCAGTTTGAATCCACGAGCCACTCCTTAGAAACCCTATGGGGCAGTTCTACTCTGTCCTGAGGGCTGCTGTGAGTCGGAATTGACTGGACGGCAACAGGTTTTTTTTTTTTTTGTTTGTTTAAGTCCATGTAGCTTGGTCATACTGCCTAGCAGGAAAGTAATGTGGCCAGAGTTTGAATCCAGGCAGTATGACTCAAGTCCACCCGCAAAACCACTGAACATATATGCCTCTTGGAATATCTAGTGCAAATATAAATATGTCTCCAAGAAGATGCCCCTCAGCTACCCAGGATATAATGGCTCTCTACATGTGTTCCACAGCACTCTGTTCGTATGTATATTACCGCACGCACCGGACTGCAGGCCACTAGACTGAGAGCTCCCTGAGTCTAGCATGGTGCCTGGCCTGCAATAGATGGTGAATGAATAAATACATGAGTGAATGCAGTCTTTGGTACCGGAGCTAGAAGGATTGTGTGTATTTTGGCAAATTGGTGGAAAGCTCTAGATTTTGCTTTGGATGTTAAGAACAGCCTTCCAGTTCTGAATCTGTTACTAATTGTCTCTGAGACCTAGAATCAGGCATTTAACTTGTTTGGATCTTTGTTTTGTAGTTCGTGAAATAAGGGGGTGGAAATTAGATTAGTGATTTTCAATAATGGCAACTTTAACTAAACTCTAGTAGATGTAGTAATTATTTTCCTGTAACTAACAAGAATTTTTGTAGAAAAACAACCTTTTAATTTAAGTATAGCATACTACAGGAAAACACTCATAATTATAAGCGTAGAGCTTAATTAATTATTGAAAAGTGAATGCACCCATGTAACATCACCTGGATCAAGAAATAGAACATTACCAGTTCCCCAGGTGCCCTCACTGCTAGCCAAATGTGAAGCTCCCCTGACTTCTAATACCATAAGCTACTTTTCCCTGAACTTTCTATAAGTAGAGAAAATTAGTATAAATTATTTTGTGTTTGTCTTCTTTCACTCAACGTTGTGTTTGTGAGATTCAGACAGTCTGTTGCATGTACTGTAGGTAGTTCACCCATTCTCATTGATGTATAGTATTCCACTATGTAAATATACTATAATCTATTTATCCATTCTACTACTTACAAATATTTGGGATAAATATAAAGAAAGCCATCCTCAAAAAAAAAAAAAAAAAAAAAAAAAAAACCAAACCTGTTGCTGTTGAATCGATTCCAACTCATAGCAACCCTATAGTCAGAGCTATCATAGTGCGTCATAATGAAACTGCCCAAAAGATCAAAGACAAAGGTATATATTTAAAAAGAAAATATTCATTTATTTATTGTTTTCTCCCTTCTCCTTTTCTTGGATCTATTCCTTCTTCCCTGCTCCAAGATGACATCTAACATATCTGTGTCTTCTTCACACGAGCATCATTGATTGGCCAGGGCTGGACCCTGAGCAATCCAGACCGATCATAGTTCCCTCTGTTCATGCTCACAATTTCCAGGTCCAGGAATAATCACAATCAGAACACTCTTCCAAGATTTTTAACTCTGGGGTCAGAGAGAGAGGGCAATCACAAGAGATTTTGAACTGACTCTGGCCATATTCCCCATTATGTGGAACAAGTCATTCTGTAATAGGAGACAGTAAAGCTTACGTGTAGTTAGAAACAGTGTAGAGAGATGGAGAGAGAGCCTTGGCGGTATCCCTGGCTTCATTCATCCCTGAGGCCCAGCTACACCTCCCCCTTCCTGTTATCAGTTATTTGATGCACTGCATTCCTCTTTGGCTTAAGTTAGTTCAAGTTAGTATTCTGTCACAACCCAAAGAACTCTTACTAGTATAGACATGTTACACGGGACCAAAATGTAGAAAATTGATAAACATGACACTGCTCTGCCTCATTGCCTCCTCTCAATGCAGCCCCCTAAATAAAAAAAATTGAACGTATGATATCGAAGATCCAGACGGAACTTTCAAGGAATGCTGAGGGTGGTTAAGTTTTGTCAGTATAAACTAAGAAAAATAATTAGAATCTAGAATAGTATTTTATGACTGGCCCAGCACTCTGGACTCCTGCCAAGCACTGGCTTCTGTGCTGACCTCACTTCATTCTAAATAATCCTCTGCCTTGCCTTCTCAGCACTCCTGAGCCTAGGGCACTGAGCATTGCTAGTGGTAGATGGAAACCCCGTGTATCTGCCTTCAAATGCTTGTGCCTGGCACATAGAAGGAACTCAGCAAAAATTTGTTGTGTGATCACTATCTAAATTCAGCTCTCATTACTTACCTGCAGGTTCTTTCCTCATTTGTGGATGATAACATAACACATTGCCACTGACAGCAACTCCAAAGTCTCTTTCTTCTTCTGAAATCCACATTCTTACTCAATGGTAAACGACTCACCCCTCCATTTTAATGAGCTACTTCACCAGTTCACTTCTTTATTCTAACACACTTCAACATTCATGCTTGCTCCCCATTTTCCTTGCCTCCAGCTCAAAGGAATCTATATCCTTATATTTCTCTAAAGCTAGATCCTATCTGAGAGATATTGTTGCTGTTTTTATTCTCTCTATCATCTTCAAAAGCCCTCTCTGAGCACACTTGAACCAGTGTATTGCTCCTTTACCTTGAGAGAAAACCTTAGCATAATCTTAGTGCCCGCTCTAGCCACCATCTTGTTTCTTTCCCTTTATTGACACATTTCTTGAGTAAGAAGCTCAAGGATATATTGATTACTTGTCATCTTCTTGAAACATCCTCTACCCATTTTCGAAGTAAGTCATTTTACCTCTGTGGTTGAGCTCTTTTTATTTTTATTTTTTTTATTGTTGTAGTTTAAATGAAGTTTACATTTCAAGTTAGTCTCCCATACAAAAATTTATACATACATTGTTATGTGATCATAATTTCTCCCCCATACTGTGACAGCACACTCCTCCTTTCCACCCCTGATTCCCCATATCCATTCAACCAGCTCCTAACCCTCTCTGTCTTCTCATCTCACCGCCGGACAGAAGCTGCCTGTTTAGTCTCTTGTATCTACTTGAACTAAGAGGCACATTCCTCCCGAGTATCACTTTATGTCCCACAGTCCAGTCCAGTCCCTGTCTGAAGAGTTGGCCTTGGAAATTGTTTTAGTTCTCAGCTGATAGAGAATCCAGGGGCCATGGATGAGAACTGGGGCCATGATAGAGAATTCCAGAAATCCTCCAGTCTCAGTCAGACCATTAAGTCTGGTCTTCTTACTAGAATTTGAGTTCTGCACCCCACCTTTCTCCTACTCCATCAGGGACTCTCTGTTGTGTTCCCTGTCAGGGCGGTCATTGGTGGTAGCCAAGCACCATCTAGTTCTTCTGGTCTCAGGCTGATAAAGTCTCTGGTTTATGTGGCCCTTTCTTTCTCTTGGGCTAATACTTCCCTTGTGTCTTTGGTGTTCTTCATTCTCCTTTACTCCAGGTGGTTGGGACCAACTGATGCATCTTAGATGGCCGCTTGCAAGCTTTTAAAACCCCAGACGTCACTTACCAAAGTAGGATGCAGAACATTTTCTTAATAAGCTTTGTTATGCCAATTGACCTAGATGTCCCCTGAAAGCATGGTTGCCAGACCCCTACCCCTGCTACTCTGTCCCTCAAAGTGTTTGATTGCATTCAGGAAACTTCTTAGCTTTGGTTTAGTCCAGTTGTGCTGACTTTTCCTGTAGTGTGTGCTACCCTTCCCTTCACCTAAGATAATTTCTATCTACTATCTAGTTACTAAATAACCCTGCCTCACCCTCCCCACCCTCGTAACCATCAAAGAATGTTTTCTTCTGTGTTTAAACCTTTTCTTGAGTTCTTATAATAGTTGTCTTATACAATATTTGTCCTTCTGTGACTGACTAAATTTGCTCAGCATGATGACCTCCAGATTCCTCCATGTTATAAGATGTTCCATGGCTTCATTGTTGTTTTTTATTGTTGCGTAGTATTCCATTGTGTGGATATACCATAATTTGTTTATCCATTCACCCGTTGATAAGCACCTAGGTTGTTTCCATCTTTTTGCTGTTGTGAGCAGTGCTGCAATGAACATGGGTGTACATACGTCTATTTGTGTGATGGCTCTTATCTCTCTAGGATATATTCCAAGGAGTGGGATAACTGGATAGTATGGTACTTCTATTTCTAGTTTTTTAAGGAAGCACCAAATCAGTTTCCAAAGTAGTTGTACCATTTTACATTCCCACCAACAGTGTATAAGTGTTCCAGTATCTCCACAACCTCCCAGCATTTATTATTTTGTGTTTTTTGGATTAATGCTAGGCTTGTTGGGGTGAGATGATATCTCATTGTAGTTTTGATCTGCATTTCTCTAATGGCTAATGATCATGAGCATTTCTTCATGTGTCTGTTGGCCACCTGAATATCTTCTTTGGCGAAGTGCCTGTTCATATCCTTTGCCCATTTTTTAATTGGGTTATTTGTCTTTTTGCAGTATCTTGCAGAGTTCAGAGATTAGACGCTGAGCAGATTTGTCATAGCCAAATTTTTTTTCCCAATATGTAGATTGTCTTTTTACTCTTTTGGTGAAGTCTTTTGATGAGCATAAGTGTTTGATCTTTAGGAGCTCCCGGTTATCTAGTCTCTCTTCTGGTGTTTGTGCATTGTTACTTATGGTTCATATTGTGTTTATGCCATGTATTAGGGCTCCTAGTATTGTCCCTATTTTTTCTTCCATGATCTTTATCATTTTCAATTTTATATTTAAGTCTTTGATCCATTTTGAGTTAGTTTTTGTGCATGGTGTGAGGTATGGGTCTTGTTTCAGTTTTTTGCAGATGGATATCTGGTTATGCCAGCACCATTTGTTAAAGAGACTGTCTTTTCCCCAATTAACGGAATTTGGGCCTTTGTCAAATATCAGCTGCTCATGGATGAATTTATGTCTGGATTCTCAATTCTGTTCCATTGGTCTATGTATCTGTTGTTGTGGATCTGTCTTGATCCCTGGCTTTTTTTTTTTTTTTTTTTCTTTTTCTTTTTCCTGTCCCCTAACTCTGAACTCTGAGCATTTCTGAAGTTCAGCCTGGGCTCTGGGCTCTTTGTCTTGCTACACACATTCTATCTGGTTTCTGGAAAATATCTGTATGAATGATGCCCATGTCTCTACCTTCGATCTTGTTCTTTCATCTGAGTTCCAGCTGTGTTGTCTTTAATATCAGCAGTTACCTTGACTTATTGATAATGGGCATTGCAGAGAACTCTGTTACTACAAATAGTTGGTGCACAGCATCTGAATCTGTCTGGAAACTTTTTTCAACATTTAAAGGATTATGTTACATAAAAAGATGCCTAATGTCTAGAAGAAGACAAACACTTCTGGAAAGGAATCAAAGTTCCATCTGCATACTCTCTTCTCATCCTTTCTGAAAAATGTACTTGCTGTCTTGTAGGATATGTTATGCTAGTGAGGTTGAGGAGGGCTAGTGTTGAGGAGATATTGTGAAAGTGTTGAGATGTGAAAAGGGGTTTTTGTCTTGTAAAAACCTTTGTCAAAATACTCCCTTTTGAGCCTGGGCTTTGGTTATTGTCTTGTTTGATTCTATGATACTGGTAGGCATTGTGATGTGATATATTTTCCTGAGGCTTTATGAGCCCAATGGATCTCTGTCCTTTTCTCTATTACCCTTGTCCTCAGGGAGTCCAAGTTAGTTCGTGGGTATAGGAGCTCTTATAATGTTTAATCCTCAAAATAACCCTGAACTGATAGGTATTATTAAGACTGATTTTCACATTAAGGAAACAGGTTCAAAGAGGTTAGACAATGCGGCCAAAGTCTTGCAGCTAGTAAGTAGCAGAACTGGGATTTGAACCTTTACCTGTCAGATACTGTCTTAGTCATCTAGTGCTGCTACGAGAGAAATACCACAAGTGGATGGCTTTAACAAAGAAACATTTATTTTCTTTACAGTAAAGTAGGCTACAAGTCTAAATTCAGGGCATCAGCTCTGGGGGAAGCCTTTCTCCTTCTATTGGCCTTCTTATCAATCTTCCCCTGGACTAGGAGCTTCTCCGTGCTGGGACCCAGGTCCAAAGGATGCGCTCTGCTCCCAGCATTGCTTTCTTGGTGGTATGAGGTCCCCCCCTCTGCTTGCTTCCCTTTCCTTTTCATCTCTTGAGAGATAAAAGGTGGTGCATCCACACCCCAGGGAAACTCCCTTTACATTGGATTAGGGATGTGACCTGGGTAAGGGTATTACAATCCCACTCTAATCCTCTTTAACATAAAATTACAATAAAAAAATGGAGGACAACTACACAATTCTGGGAATCATGGCCTAACCAAGTTGACACATATTTTGGGGGGACATAATTCAATCCATGACAGATACCAAAGCTTATGTTTGCTGTGATGTAATGCTCAACTCACCATTGAGCAATGTCCTTATATGGGGAAAGGAGAAAGCACTATTTCTAATATCAATATAGCTCAAATTGTTGGAAAACAATTCCAGATACTGAAGCAAAACCTGCTTTTTATTTCTATATAAAATTGCCCTGTGGGAACTGTACAGACTGTTCCGCCTTTCTTTTTCCTGACAATTTACCTTCAAATACTTGAACACACTTCTCAAATACAACAGTTAGGGATGGGTTCATAAAGAGGTAGAACGTGAAGAAGAATCGTAGCACCTGGATTGGTGGGAATGAAACATGCATTATAGGTAATCAAATGTGATAATAATAGAACCATTTGTGGAGTGCTTATTGTGTGTCCAGTATTATGCTGGGCAGTTTGTATGCATTATCTAAAGTAGTTCTCATGATGCTTGTTCTGTAGGTGGATGATGTTCTCGTTTTATAGATGTGAAAACGACTCAGAAACATGAAGAAATCCAGTTCACCCACTATTAAGTGAGAGACATTTGAAATTAGGCCTATGTGATTCCAAAGACTGTTTTCTGTACTAGGCTAGGCTTATGTCTTGGAGACATAAATTAAGTTTGAAAAACAATGGAATCTGTTTATTGGAACGAATTCAGTGGAATACAAGCCTGAAAGGCCTTATTTTTCTTCAGTCTTGTTCATCTTCATCATGTTCTACTGAATCCCTCATTACCCTCTATTAACATTTTAAGAAGCCCTTTGGTCCTTTTTAGTTATGACAAAGCCCAACCCATTTAAGTTTAACATTCCAAACTTATTTTCTTCCCCTTTCTCTAACTTAGACCCAACAACATTAGCCCAAGTACCTGTAGTGAAGAAGAGCATGGTCTTCTCATTCACTCTTTTTTCCCTACTTCTTTTTCATAGGCATTTGAGGCAGGGAGCAGGGATATGGTGGAGGTCAAGTGACTCTTCACTGATGCTGTTGCATGCTCTCCTGACTGTGGCTACTTTTCTGGGTAATTCTGATAAGCTATTGGTGCTCTCTGTAAGGCTGGCATCCACCATTGGGCTAGATTGGGGGGATGAGGAGAAAGAGAAGCCAAAGTTAACCATAAGGCTTGGCGCCAGGGAAGATGACATTGATGGACACGGACAAGCTGGAAGGAGCAAATTAGGATAGGCATAGTCCAATGGACATTACAGAAGCTTCCACCTCGTGATGAAAATGGAAATACAGTCAGCTTTTGCTTTATGGAACTGATGTGTTCTAGACGTTGGTTCTAAAATGAACCCAATTTTCCTTGTTAACTGCTATTATAAAATCAAGGATGTCTCCCCACAAGGAAAAAAGAAATCCTCAATAGACTCATTTAAAAACTTTTGGTGAAGATGTAGTTGAGATGGTGGCCAGCTTCGTAGGCCCCGTGGGAGTTTTTGTCCCACTTAGCGGTTCACCTCTCCTCTGCTGTGATTTTTCGACTCCTTGGTCTCCCCTAGGCTGTCAGGCCCACCCCTGCTCCCTCTGGAATAGAATGTGAGTGCCGTGTCTATTAGTGGAGAAATGACTACAAAGCTCCCAGTACACTAGGAGTTTTCTTGTTGGCTTTAGAAGATGTCATATTTGCATTCAGGTTTTACATGTTTACTCTACTGCCATTTCTCACCTCTGGAACATTTCTAAAATTAGACAACCTGCTCAGAGCATCCATAAAGGATAGCTGGGACCTGTATCCCTTTATCTTTACATGAACAAACACCCTCCAGAAAATCATCTATAGATAGGGCATCTTATATTTTATCAGGCTCTTATTTGTCCTATAGATCTGACATTCTCTGTGTCTGTATATCTCTGGGTCTGTTTATTATGAAAACGTTCTCTTTTGGAGAGAATTTTGAACCAGTTTTCAGAAAACCCAATTGGGCAAATAGTGAGTTATGTTCCAACTCTGCCCCCTGAGCAATTTGATCTTGGACAGCATGGGAAGACGACGAGGTTAGGGAGGGCAACATGCACAGAAGACACTTGGAGATCGAAGAATGCAGTAACAGCATGCAGAAGACAAGAGGCACAAGGAGGGAGGAAAGGGCCCCTGGCAAGCATGAAATTGCTTTAGAAATATTTCAGCTCTGGTTTCTATGCAGGAAACCTATATAATACCAATCACGTTGAAAAGACTGGGTCAATAGAGTCACTTCCTGAACTCTCAATTTATAGCACCAACACTTTCTCTAGCTTTGTTACAGCTGAAGGAAGGAGTCATATTAATACAAAACACTATTACAGCTCTTCTTGAAGAGACGAAAAAGATTTTCACAAATGCCTCCTTTCTCATTTATTGTCACTACCATTTTTTTTCCCCCGGACTACTCTCATTCTCATCCCACGTAGGAAATCAGAAGATAATTTAAAATTAAATGATGATGGCTCTGAGCTTAAAACACTTAAAAAAAGAGAGAGGAAAGAAAAGCATCACATCTTGACAGTGCTGGGAGTGAGGGTTGGGAGCTTGCCAAGGACGCCCAGAAGAGCTATTGGCAAGCAGGCTTTTGGCACTCTGTGTGACCATAGAGGACCCCCAAGACATTATCCTACCTCATGCCATGGGATGGATATTTTTTCAGGTAATGGAAATGTAGGGGAGAGCACTGAGAAAGAAGGTACCAAACCCCTTGCCATCAACTTGATTCCAACTTATAATGAGCCTTTAGGACAGAAGAGAACTGCCCTGTAGGGTTTCCAAGGAGTGACAGGTATATTCGAACTGCCGACTTTTTGGTTAACAGATGAGCTCTTAACCACTACGTCACTAGGGCTCCAGGAGAGAAGGTACAGCATAGTAATTAAGAGGCAGAGAGTCAATGAATTAGAAAAAACAGGGTTGAATCCTTGATTTGCTAAT
Organism: Dugong dugon; assembly: GCA_030035585.1. Classification (NCBI taxonomy): domain Eukaryota; kingdom Metazoa; phylum Chordata; class Mammalia; order Sirenia; family Dugongidae; genus Dugong; species Dugong dugon. The sequence goes on along the minus strand of CM057471.1, from coordinate 27,988,897 downwards.
GACTATCTTGGAATATGGAGTGCTGGTGGAGCAGTGGTTAAGAGCTACAGTGAGCTGTGGCTGCTAAACAAAAGGTCGGCAGTTCAAATCTGCCAGCCACCCCTTGGAAACATTATGGGGCAGTTCTACTCTGTCCTATAGGGTCACTATGTGTCAAAATTGACTCAACAGCAACGGGTTTGTTTTTGTTTTTGTTTTTTTATCTTGGAATATATGTTCTAAGCATTTATTTCTGGACCTATAAAAACATCTTCACAGAGTATCTATGAGAACTAAATCAAATTTACACATACATACACACACACATATAATTCTTAATCAGTACGGTGATTGACATATAGAAAATTCCTTATAAATAGTAATAGCATTAACTATTCTTATTATAGGGTATAAAGCCAGCTCTTCAGGTTACTTTAGCTTTAGTTCCACTTGCCTGTATGTGAGGACGTGGTAACCACTTAAAAAAACCAAGTTAAACCCATTTCTGTGGAAACGGAATAGAGTTGCTCCATAGGATTTTCTTGGCTGTAATCTTTATGGAAGCAAATCACCAGGACTTTCTTCCTTGGCACCACTGGGTAGATTCAAACTGCCAACCTTTAGGTAGTTAGTAGTCAAGTACAAACAATTTAACCACCCAGGGACCACTAAAAAGGGCCCTTCTATTTAGAGTCTCCCATTTCTTTTCAATGTTCTCAGTTAGAAGTAAACAGAGCACAAGTACCAGTGTCTGACAAATCAGAATTCAAATCTGTGCACTGCCATTTATGAGCCACAGAACAGGAGGCAGTTTACCTCTCTGAGTCTCAGAGTCTACATGCAGATAATAGCATCATTTTCTATTTCACAGGGTGGCTGTGAAATTTAATGAGGTAAAAAGTATGTAACAGTGCCAAGTGTATTGTCTGACATATAACATATATTTAAACAGTGGCTGGCAAACTTTTTCTGTTGAGGGCCAGATAGTAAATATTTTAGACTTCGTGGTTATACCTACTCAACTCAGCCATCATGGCATGAAAGCAGAGACAATCTGTAAATGAATGAGTATGGCTGTGTTCCAATCAAAGTTTTGTTTAGAAAAACAAACAAGGGCAAGTGGGTTGGATTTGGCCCATGATCTGTAGTTTGCAAATGCCAGCACTAAACTGATAGTAGATTTTCCCCAGTTTTTCTTCTCTGAGATCTAGATTTTTCATGTGTATAATGGAGAAAATAGTACCTACAGCAATTTGCTTTATTTATTGAGCATCTGTCGTGTACTAAGGACTAAGTCAGGTACTGTAAACAACAGGATGAATAAGACTTGTTTCACCCTTGTGGGTCTAACAGGGTAATACAACGTGTTTAGCTTACGTCTTAGTTTTGTTAGCTGTAAAATGGTTTAATATCTATTTCACAGAGTTCTTATGAAGATAAAGTATCAAATTTAAGTGTAGATGTGATTCCAGCCATGATGGAGAAATAGTTATTAGACTTAATCCTCTTATATAAAGAACTGTAAAACTGGACAAAATATATGAAGAAACTGTTTTCAGACATTGGACGGCACACAGCTATGATTTTTAAGATAAGGGAAACGTCATATTTAACTTCAGCATCCTGCCTAGGAACACTATAAAACCTCAGCCCTGGAAAGTGGGGCCCTTTGGGTGGGGGAAAAAAAGAGAAGTGGTTTCACTGGCCAGTGGGAAGAGAGATTGGAGTTTGGGGCTGCTGATATAGCTGGATTTTGTGGGGCAGCTTACTAAGGAGAACGTAGCTGCACCACTCAGATGGCTTCCTAAATCTATATAGGGCTCTAAACAAATAATTTCTTTAATAAGAATCAGCACAAAGCTGTTTCCTATGAGGCGGGGGTTAAAGATGTACCAAATGTTCAACTTCTCCAAGCCACTGTGCCAACTATTCTCCCTTCCCTCAGTATTCTTTGGGTTTGGTAATTTGCTGCAATGTTTCACAGAGCTCACGAACTGTACTGACAGTTAAGTGGTTTATTGGGAAAGTAACAGGTTACAACTCAGGATCAGAATCAGCTTGGAAACAGCTGGATACCACTTGGAAGACAGTATACAGCTCTTCAATCAGAACTTCCAACCAAGACAGCTCTCAGCTGCTTCTCAGCCACGCTCGCAGGCAGGCCTTTCACTCAGAACTCCTGCCACCGGGCTCTGCTGTAGCTCCACTGCCTCTTGCTGTCTTCCTTGTCACAGCTTCTTCTTCTCTCTCTCAGTGTGTCTCTCTCTCCACACCTCTGTTGGGTTGGCTGCTTATATAAGCAAGTCACTCAATCCTTCTGGGTGGTTTTACAGACCTTATTTGCATAGTAAACTGTCCAATCCTTTTGCAAGATTGTGACCTAGCAAATCATCTTGGCAGAATTACAAACCCAGGGTCAGTAAAGAGAAACCCATTGCAGTGAAGGGTCCTCTTGAGTATTTGGGTGTATATAAAATTACACATGCACAAACAAAGACTCAGTGAGGCCTGGCAGAGAATTGCTATTGAAAACTGTAAACTGAACACAATCTTGGAGGTTGCTCGGTGCAGGGAAATAGAGTACAACCAACCAAAGTGGGTGATTGGGCATTCAAATTGACACCCCAGAAAAGTCATGACTTAGGAGTAGGGCTACTCTAGATCCATCATAAAAAAGTATTAAAAAACAAACCTTGATAGGATCAAGCTGATCCAACAGTACCACATTTTTATGCAAATAACGTGCGCCTTCTACATTTGTTTGCCAACCATGCCCTACCCCTGTGAGGTTGTAATAAGCACAGCTATGCCGATTTTTTTCACATGTTGCTGTAAAAATTAGCATAGTGCACTTATGAAACTATCTCACGGTGGGAGGGCACAGTTGGCAAACAAATGTAGGAAGTGAGAGTTAACTCACATAAAAATACATAAATTTAGTTTCTGCCAGAACCAAGCACAACATTCTTTAAACGAAGACAACACAATTTAGACTTACAACAGCGTAGCATTCACAATGTCTATTATATGATAAAAAATTTCTAGACACATAAGGAATTAGGAAAATATGACAACCAAGAGAAAGTTCGGAGTCCTTGGATGGTGCCAATGGTTAACACACTCGACTGTTAACCGAGAGGTTGGAGGTTTGAGTCCATCCAGAAATACCTCAGAAGAAAGACGTGGTAATCTACTCTGAAAAATCAGCCACTGAAAACCCTATGGAGCACATTCTACTCTGATACACAGGAGGTCACTATGAGTTGGAACTGACTTGATGACAACTTGTTTAGGTTTTCTTTTTTTATGATGCTGAGGAGGTTTCAGAGTTGCTTCCAGGCTAAGACAGACTAGGAAGAATGGCCTGGCAATCTCCTTCTGAAAAATTAGCCAATGAAAACCCTGAAATGAAACTGTGGATCAAGTGAAACTGGGGATCACAATAGTCCAAAATGCAACCAGTCATGGGGATGGTGCAGGACTGAGCAGTATCTCATTCTTTTCTTCATGGATCACCATGAATCGGGGGCTTATTCAATAGGAGCTAACAAAAACAAGGTAGAATCAGCATCAGTTACTGATTTAAAGATTACTGTAAGGTAAAGAGAACAACTGGAGAAGATTAGCCTCCTTCTCTAGGAGAAAATTGAAGACAAAACACACGAAGGAAGAAAGAGTAAAGAGTTTAGAGATGGGAGTAGGGGTCTAGATAAAGGTTTAGATAATGATTTTCTAAGATCTACTTCAATAAAAACTTTAGTTTTTGAAAAATGTGGAGAAAATTTCTCTATTAGTGGAAGGTTCTCTAGTGTTGGGATTCACTTGTTTTCATGTTTCAACCTGTGTCTCTTTCTGGGGCAGAATTTTCAATAACTTCCAAGAATCCCTTGGCATTTTAAGAGTGGGTACCAAGAACTGTCTGGAAACGATATTAATTGTCATGCTTTAGTAGTCCCTGTTTTCCTTTCTTATGAAGTTATTTGCAGTTCAGATATTTGCAGGTCACTGATGGGATGGGTGCCTCTTTGTTTACTCTTGTCTTAAGTTATATTTCAGCTAATGAAATTTGGGCTGATGTGCAATATTTTGAGTCTTCAAGAATGAAGCAAAGAAACGAAAGGAAAAACATTTGATTACATCATACTTTGTTGTTGTTAGGTGCCGTCGAGTCAGTTCCAACTCACAGTGACCCTATGTACCATAGAATGAAACTCTGCCCAGTCCTGCACCATGCTCACAATCATTGTTATGCTTGAGTCCATTGTTGCAGCCAATGTGTCAATCCATCTCGTTGAAGGTCTTCCTTTTTTTCACTGACCTCTGCTTTGCCAAGCATGAGGTCCTTCTCCAGGGACTAATCCCTCCTGACAACATGTCCAAAGTATGTAAGACGTAGTCTCGCCATCTTTGCTTCTAAGGAGCATTCTGGCTGTACTTCTTCCAAGACAGATTTATTTGTTCTTTTGGCTGTGTATTAGGGCTTTAAGGAATGAGGCAGCGCATTTATGTATTGATTTTTATAATATGGTGGTAAATTTCCTGAGGGTAAGGACTGTTGCATTCATCTTTTTATCTTTTCTCCCTGAAGTTTATCATGAAGTAAAGTAGATATTCAATGAATAGATACTGAAGGAAGGAATGAGTTTGCCTTTTTAGAGTTTTTATTATCACTACTTCCTCTGAGATATAAAGTTTTGTTATTAAAATCGACAACAACAACAAAACAACAGTAACAGAGTGGAGTTTTAAAGAATCTTTTCAAGAAGAAAGGAAAATAAGAGAGACCCAGTACAAAAATGGAAAGGTCCTGGACTAAAATTGACATTTAAAGACCCGATTGAAAGGATAAGAGAGAACAGGAAAGGGAAATCAGATACACAAGCATTCTGAACTCTGAAAGGAAAGAAGCAGACGAGACAGATCAAAGAATCAAAACTCCATTAAGGGGAACAAATGGAAAGTAAAGGGATTAGGGTATCCCTGCAAGATACAGAGCATTCTGAGAGAGCTGTAGAAATGGAGGAAGGTCACGCAAAGACAGAGGGAGGTTAGATGAAAACTGCCCACTGCTACTCAGGAGGGAAGCTGGGATTGACATTCAGTTTGATCTCACTCTCCATACTATGATCTGCTCTCTAGATTATGCTCCTCTTGATATTTATCCATAAACTTGAAAATCAGCTTAGAATAACGACTGCCCATGAAGGATTGACACCATGACAACTCAACTACCTTGCATGTTTCTAGCTACTGTCATCGCCCTTCAAACTCTGTACCCCTGACCTTGAAATCACTCTGCTTCACTGTTCACTGTGCTTCATTCAAAACATGGTATAAATTTTGGCATCCTCTGCTTGTAACTAAAATATTAAACTCAAGCACATCCTTTTGAGTGTACAAGAATGAATGTGAGGCTTGGTGAGTAGCGTCTGGGGTCTTAAACGCCTGTGAGTGGCCATCTAAGATATTCCACTGGTCTCATCCCTTCAGGAGCAAGCGAGAATGAAGAGAACAGGATAACAGGAAAAGATTAGTCCGAAGGACTAATTGTCCACAGCTACCAAGGCCTCCACTGGACTGAGTCCAGTACAGCTAGATGGTGCCCGGCTACCACCACTGACTGCTCTGACCAGGATCACGACAGAGGGTTCTGGACAGAGCTGGAGAAGGATGTAGAACATAATTCTAACCCACAAAAAAAAAAAAAAAAAAAAAAAAAGACCAGATTTATTGGCCTAAAGGAGACTGGAGAAACCCCGAGAGTATGGCCCCCAGACACCCTTTTAGCTCAGTGGTGAAGTTATCTCTGAGGTTCACCGTTCAGCCTGGAAGTGGACAGCCCCGTAAAACCAAATGGGACTAATGAGGTAGGTACAGGAGTCCAGTGACAAGGGCCAGAAGGCAGAAGGGGACAAGGAAGCTGGTTTTAGGGAACCCAAGGTTGAGTAAGGGTATTGTTGATGTGTTGTGAGATTGTTAACCATTGTCATAGGGCAACATGTGTAGTAACTGTTAAATGAGAAACTATTTTGTTCTGTAAGCCTTCATCTTAAGTGAGAATAGCAGCGCAATTGGAAGAGCATAGTCAATGTCACCGAACTGTGCATATAGAAATTTTTGAAATGGTGTAAGTTTGGCTATCTGTATTTTCACCAAAAAAAAAAAAAGGTTGAGAAGTTAGAGGGTTGACATGTTGCGGGGTTGTTAACCAATGTCATAAAACAATATGTGTACTACTGTTTCATGAGAAACTATTTATTCTGTAAGCCTTTACCTGAAGTACAATAATAAAAAAAATAAATAAAAGAAGGAAAATACAATAACCAATTAATACTTTTAAGGTATAGAGCACAAAACTATCGTCTTCCACATTATTTGTGTTGAAGGCCTCAAAGTCAATACTGTGGCCTAATAAGCAAGTTCCTTATGTTCCAGTGTCATGTTCTAAAAATCAAAGTAGGTTAGCAGTTATTTTTTTTTTTTTTTATTTTTTTATATATATATATTTTATTGTACTTCAGGTGAAAGCTTACAGAGCAAATAGTTTCTCATGAAATAGTAGTACACATGTTGTTTTTTGACATTGGTTAACAACCCCACAACGTATTAAGCCTCTAAATTCTCAACCTTTTTTTTTTGATGAAAATTACAGATGGCCAAAGATACACCGTTTCAAAAATTTCTACATTCACAGTTCAGTGACATTGACTACGCTCTTCCAACTGTGCTGTTATTCTCACTTAAGATGAAGGCTTACAGAACAAAATAGTTTTTCATTTAACAGTTACCACACATGTTGCCCTATGACAATGGTCAACAATCTCACAGCACATCAAGAATATCCTTACTCCACCTTGTGTTCCCTATCACCAGGGGGCTTCCCTGTCCCCTTCTGTCTTCTGGACCCTGTCAGTGGACTATTGTACCTCTTTAGTCTCATTTGTTTATTTATTTATTTATTTATTTTTATTTTATTTAAACACCATTTCAAAACTTTTTACTTACACATTTAAGTGATATTGACTATGCTCTTCCAATTGTGCTGCCATTCTCGCCCAAGATGAAGGCTTACAGGACAAAACAGCCTCCCATTTAATAGTTACTACAAATGTTGCCCTATAGCAGTGGTCAACAATCTCACAATACATCGACAGTGTCCTTATTCAATTTGTGTTCCTTATCATCAGTTTCCTACTCTCCCTCTGCCTTCTGGCCCTTGTCACCGGACTCCTGTACATCGTTAGTCCCATTTAGTTTTACTGGGGTGTCCATTCCCAGGCTTAACATCGAACCTTGAAGGTAACTTCACCTCTGAGCTGAAAGGGTGTCGGGGGGCCACACTCTCGAGGTTTCTCTAGTATTCTTTAGGCCAGTATATCTGGTCTTCTTTTTTTTTTTTTTTTTTTTTTGGGAGTTAAAATTATGCTCTACATCCTACTCCAGCTCTGCCCAGAACCCTCTGTTGTGATCCTGGTCAGAGGAGTCATTGGTGGTAGCCGGGCACCATCCAGCTGTACTGGGCTCAGTCCCGTGGAGGCCTTGGTAGCTGTGGACCATTAGTCCTTCGGACTAATCTTTTCCTTGTATCCTGTTCTCTTCGTTCTCCCTTGTTCCCGAAGGGATGAGATCAGTGGAGTATCTTAGATGGCCGCTCATAGGCTTTTAAGACCCCAGACACTACTCACCAAGGTAGAATGTAGAGCATTATCTTTATAAGTAGTGTCATGCCAATTGAGCTAGATGTTCCCCGAGATCATGGTCCCCAGAGCCCTCCGTCTAACAACTCAGTCCCTTGCGGGGTTTGGATGTGTCTATAGGGCCTCCATGACCTTTCCTTGTGCAGGTTGTGTTAGTTTCCCCTGTACTGTGTACTATCTCACCTCTCACCCAAGTTACCACTTATCTATTACCTATTCAGTATTCCCCCCCCCCCCATCCCTGGTAACCAACAAGGATTGTTACATTTTGCATGTGAATTTTTTCATGGGTTTTTACAATAGAGGTCTCATACAATATTTGTCCTTCTGTGATTGACTTATTTCACTCAGCATGATGTCCTCCAGTTTCATCCATGTTATGAGATGGTTCACCGATTCATTGTTCTTTCTCGTTGCATAGTACTCCATTGTGTGTATGTACCATAGTTTGTGTATCCATTCGTCTGTTGATGGACATCGAGGTTGTTTCCATCGTTTTGCTATTGTGAATAATGCTGCCATGAACATAGGTGTGCATATGTCTATTCGAGTGATGACTCTTATTTCTCTAGGATATATTCCTAGGAGTGGGATTGCTGGATAGAATGGTACGTCTATTTCTAGCTTTCTGAGGAAACGCCATATCATTTTCCAAAATGGCTGTATCATTTTGCATTCCCACCAGCAGTGTATAAGAGTTCCTGTCTCCCCGCAGCCCCTCCAACATTTGTTATTTCCAGTGTTTTTGATTCGTGCCAGTAATGCCGGGGTGAGATGGTATCTCATTGTGGTTTTAATTTGCATTTCTCTAATGGCTAGTGATCGCGAGCATTTCCTCATGTGTCTGTTGGCCATTTGAATGTCTTCCTTGGTGAAGTGTCTGTTCATTTCCTTTGCCCATTTTTTGATAGGATTGGTTGTCTTTTTGTTGTAGAGGTGTTGGATTTTCTTGTAGATTATGGAGATTAGACCTTTGTCTGACTTGTACTGTCCAAAAATTTTTTCCCAGTCTGTAGGTTCTCTTTTAACTCTTTTGGTGAAATCTTTTGAAGAGCATAGATGTTTGATTTTTAGAAGATCCCAATTATCTAGTTTATCTGTTGGGTTTTTTGTGTTGATGTTTATGGTTTGTATCCTGTTAATGCCATGTATTAAGGTCTGAAGTGTTGGTCCTATTTTTTCTTCTATGAATTTTATAGTTTGAGGCTTTATATTCAGGTCTTTGATCCATTTTGATGTAGTTTTTGTATATGGTGTGAGGTATGGGTCCTGTTTCATTTTTCTACAAATGGATATCCAGTTTTGCCAGCACCATTTGTTAAAAAGACTGTCTTTTCACCATTTGATGTATTTTGGGCCCTTGTCAAAAATCAGGTGACCGTAGGTGGATGGATTTACATCTGAGTTCTCAATTCTGTTCCATTGGTCAATGTCTCTGTTGTTGTACCAGTACCAGGCTGTTTTGAGTACTGTAGCTGTATAGTAGGTTCTCAAGTCAGGTAGTGTGAGTCCTCCAACTTTATTCTTCTTCTTCAGTAGTGCTTTACTTATTCGGGGTTTCTTCCCTTTCCATATAAAGTTAATAATTAGTTTTTCCATCTCTTTGAAGAATGTTGTTGGTATTTGTATCGGAATTGCATTGTATTTGTAGATTGCTTTAGGTAGAATTGCCATTTTCACAATGTTGAGTCTGCCTATCCATGAGCATGGTATGTTTTTCCATTTATGTAGATCCCTTTGGGTTTCATGCAGCAGTGTTTTGTAGTTTTCTTTGTATAGGTCTTTTATATTCCTGGTCAGATTTATTCCTAAGTATTTTATCTTTTTAGGGGCTATTGAAAATGGTATTGATTTCCTGATCTCCTTTTCATCGTTCTCTTTACTGGTGTATAGGAATCCAACTGATTTTTGAATGTTTATCTTGTATCCTGCTACTCTGCTGAATCTTTCTATTAGATCCAGTAAATTTCTCGTGGAGTCTTTAGGGTTTTCTATGTATAGTATCATATCATCTGCAAACAGGGAGAGTTTAACTTCTTCATTACCAATTTGGATGCCCTTTATTTCTTTCTCTTGCCTTACTGCTCTAGCTAGAACTTCCAGCACAATGTTAAATAGGAGTGGTGATAAAGGGCATCCTTGTCTTGTTCCTGTTTTCAGGGGGAATGTTTTCAGCCTTTCTCCATTAAGAATGATGTTGGCTGCTGGTTTTGCATAGATGCCCTTTATTATGTTGAGAAATTTCCCTTCTATACCTATTTTATTGAGAGCTTTTATCAGGAATGGGTGTTGGACTTTGTCAAATGCCTTTTCTGCATCAATTGAGATAATCATGTGATTTTTTTCTTTCCTTTTATTTATGTGGTGGATTACGTTGATGGATTTTCTAATGTTAAACCATCCTTGCATACCTGGTATGAATCCTACTTGGTCGTGGTGTATTATTTTTTTGATATGATACTGAATTCTATTGGCTAGAATTTTGTTCAGAATTTTTGCATCTATATTCATGAGAGATATTGGTCTGTAATTTTCTTTTTTTGTGATGTCTTTGCCTGGTTTTGGTATCAGCGTTATGCTGGCTTCATAGAATGAATTTGGAGGTTTTGCTTCCTCTTCTATGCTCTGAAATAACTTGAGTAGAACTGGTACGAGCTCTTCTGTAAATGTTTTGTAGAATTCTCCAGTGAAGCCATCTGGGCCAGGGCTTTTTTTGCTTGGGAGTTTTTTTATTACCTTTTCAATCTCTTCTCTTGTTATGGGTCTGTTCAGATTTTCAATATCACTTTGTTGTAGTTTGGGTAGGCCGTATGTTTCTAGAAATTTATCCATTTCCTCTAGGTTTTCAAATTTGTTGGAATATAGTTTTTCATAATATTCTGTTATAATCCTTTTTATTTCAGTTGGGTCTGTTGTAATGTCCCCCATTTCATTTCTTATTTGGGTTATTTGTGCCCTCTGCTGTTTTTCTTTTGTCAGTCTGGCCAGTGGTTTGTCGATTTTGTTGATTCTTTCAAAGAACCAACTTTTGGTTTTGTTGATTCTTTCTATTGTTTTTCTGTTCTCTATTTCATTGATTTCTGCTCTGATCTTTACTATTTCCTTTCTTCCGGTGGTTGTAGGCTTTTTTTGTTGTTCTCTTTCTATTTGTTTGAGTTCTGTAGTTAATGTTTTGATTTTGTCCCTTTCTTCTTTTTTGATATGTGCATCTATTGCTATAAATTGTCCTCTGAGGACTGCCTTTGCTGTGTCCCAAAGGTTTTGGTATGATGTGTTTTCATTTTCATTTGATTCTAGGAATTTTTTAATTCCATCTCTGATTTCTTCTATTACCCATTGATGTGTAAGCAGATTATTATTCAGTTTCCATGTGTTTGATTTTTTTTCCTTGCTCTTTCTAGTGTTAATTTCTACCTTGATGGCATTGTGGTCAGAGAAGATACTGTGAATTATCTCAGCATTTTGGATATTGTTGAGGATTGCTCTGTGGCCTAAGATGTGGTCTATTCTGGAGAACGTTCCATGTGCATTGGAAAAGAATGTGTACTTTGCAGCGGTTGGATGGATTGTTCTATATATGTCTATGAGGTCCAGTTGGCTGATTGTGTCCTTTAGGTCTTCTGTATCTTTGCTGAGTTTCTTTTTAGTTGTTCTGTCCTTTACTGAGAGTGGTGTGTTGAAGTCTCCTACTATTATTGTGGAACTGTCAATTTCTCTTTTCAGTGCTGTTAGAGTTTTTTTTATGTATTTTGGAGCCCTGTCATTAGGTGCATAGATATTTATTATGGTTATGTCTTCATGATGGATCATCCCCTTAATCATTATATAGTGTCCTTCTTTGTCTTTTATGGTAGATTTTGTTTTAAAGTCTATTTTATCTGAGATTAGAATTGCCACTCCTGCTCTTTTTTGATAGTTGTTAGCTTGATATACTTTTTTCCAACCTTTGATTTTTAATAACTTCACATCTTTGTTTCTAAGATGTGTCTCTTGTAGACAGCAAATAGATGAATCCTGTTTTCTTATCCATTCTGCCACTCTCCGTCGCTTTATGGGTGCATTGAGTCCATTTACGTTCAGTGTAATTATTGATAGATGTGAGTTTGTTGCTGTCATTTTGTAGTGCTTTTTTTTGTGATGCTGAAGTTTTCTTTGTTCTTCTTACTCTCTTGTGCTGAGTTCCTTTTGTTTGTGGATTTTGTGTTCATTTCTTTTGTTTTTGTAGGTTTTGTTTTTGTTGAGACTTTATGTTTTTCGTCTTTATTTTTATGAGTTGGTTTGTTAACTTTTTTTGTGGTTACCATGAATTTTACCCTTATCTTTATAATTTTGAAGCAGTCTACCGTTACTTGGTATCGCCTTGCCTTCCTCTCCTTTAGAAGGTTCTATACCTATGCCGTTTGTTCCCTCTTTCATTGTTTTGATGTTGTTGTCATCCTTTGATTGATTTCTCTGATTCCCTGTTGTATATCTTTTGTTTTTGGAAAGTCGTCTGTAGTTCAGTTCCTAGAATGGTATCTGGTTCATGTTAACCTGCGTCCTAGGTCCTAGGTCCTGCCTGAGGGCTTAAGCTGTTTGTCCTCAGATCGAAGAACTCCCTTTAATAATTCTTGTAAGTTTGGTTTGACTTTTGCATATCCCTTTAGTTTCTGTTTATCTGGAAATGACCTAATTTCACCATCAAATCTGAATGAGAGTTTTGCAGGATATATTATTCTTGGCTGACAATTTTTTTCTTTCAGGATTTTATATATGTCATCCCATTGCCTTCTTGCCTGCATGGTTTCTGCTGAATAATCTGAGCTTAGTCTTATTGTTTCTCCTCTGTATGTGACTTCTTGTTTTTCACGAGCTGCTCTCAGGATTCTTTGTTTGTCTTTAGTTTTAGCGAGTGTGAATATGATATGTCTTGGTGATTTTCTTTTGGGGTCTCTTCTATATGGGGTTCGTTGAGCTTCTTGGATGACCAGCTTTTCATGTTTCATGATATTGGGAAAGTTTTCTGTCAGCAGTTCCTCAATGATCCTCTCTGTGTTTTCTGTTTTCTCCCCCTGTTCTGGTATGCCAATCACTCGTAAGTTTTTGCTTTTAATTGTGTCCCACATAACTCTCAGGGTCTCTTCATTTTTCTTTGTTCTTTTTTCTGAGTTTTCCTGAAACAGAGTTGTATCCAAGTGTTTGTCTTCAGTTCCACTGATCCTGTCTTCCATGGTTTCAAATCTACTTCTCAGCCCTTCTATGACACCGTCCATTTCTGAAATCTTGTTGTTTATCTTTTGGATTTCTAATTGTTGTTTTTGTATAATTTCGAGTTGTGAATTTATTTTGGAATTTTGTTCTTGCATCATCTTCCTGAATTCTTCCAATTTTTTGTCTGTATTTTCCATAAATTTGTCTATTTTTTCCTCATGTTTGTTAGCTTTTTGCCTCAGTTCTTGGAAAATTCCGAGTATTAGTGATTTGAGCTCCGTATCAGGTACTTCTAGTGCATTTTCTTCCACAGGAGAGTTATCTGGTGTTTTAATTTGGACGCCTATTGGAGCCATCTTGTCTTGTTTTTGTAAATGTTTTGATATTGTTTGCTGTTTTCGGGCATTCAGTAGATATTTCTCTCGTCTATTGATTGTAGATTTTTTTTTTTTTTCGTTCTTGTGGTACAGCTGGGCAGATCTAGTTGAGGAGGAGCCACTGGGATGGGTTGCTGTGGCACTCACCGCAGCCACCAGGACGGTCGGTAGTCAGTGCTGGGCAGGTTCCAATAGGGCGTGCCTGCACCGCTTGGTGATGTGATGTCTAGTGCACGGTGCAGGTAGGTAGGGTGCAGCGGGAAGATGGTTATGTGTGAAGCTAAGCTGGATATGGGAGAGAGGAGAGAGGAGGAGGAGCAAAAAGCGTACAAACATAAAAGAATGCTAGGGGAGCTTGTCGTTGGAATGTACAGATGAGAGACTATGGGATGGAGGAAACCAGAAGGGGGAAGAGAAAGAAAAGGAAAGAATGACCAAATAAAAATCAGAAAAGTTAAAAAACTGCAAAGTTCCCAGGGATCCCACCGATGCAGCTATGAGGTCTGGGGGAGTCGGTCTCAATTTTCACAGCTCAGCCTGGCCAGAAGGTACAGAGGCATACATCGCCTGGTATTCAGGGATTAGAAAGAGAAGGAAGAGATAGAGAGACAAGAAATTAAGCAATGAAGAAAGACAAAAGAGAAAAAGAGGTAAAATATGACAAAACTAATCAAAAAAGGAAGAAAAATAAAATTGAGAAAAAAAAAAAGGGCAACACCAGCAGTCAGTGCCTACAAATGGGACCCAGAGAGCCCCCACTCAGGGGCGCGAATTCCAAGAAGCCGGTAGTCTCGGGGTTAAGTGACCGTGGCCACGGGAAGCAGAGGGGCCAACGAACAAAGGCCCCAGGATCCCACCCGCGCGGGAGCCCAGACCCGGAAACAGCCACACGCCCGAACGCAGCCCCACAGCCCCGCAGGAGAGAGCAGAGACGGCACTCGGAACCAGGCACCCAGGCAAAAGGAGGGGGAGGCGGCAGAAAAAGGCCCGCCAGCGGCCAGCAAACGGCTCCCAGAAAGCCCCCAGCCCGGGCGCACGGAATCCAAGCACCGGCGCCCCCCAGCTCAGGGACTCCGGCCACGGAAAGCAGAGGGGCGAACGAACAAAGGCCCCGGGATCCCACCCACGCGGGAGCCCAGACCCAGAAACAGCCACACGCCCGCACCCAGCCCCACAGCCCCGCAGGAGAGAGCAGAGACGGCACCCGGAACCAGGCACCCAGGCAAAAGGAGGGGGATGCGGCAGAAAAAGGTTCGCTAGGTGCCAGCAAACGGCCCCCAGAAATCCTCCAGCCCGGGCGCGCGGAATCCAAGCACCGGCGCCCCCCAGCTCAGGGACTCCGGCCACGGAAAGCAGAGGGGCGATCGAACAAAGGCCCCGGGATCCCACCCACGCGGGAGCCCAGACCCAGAAACAGCCACACGCCCGCACGCAGCCCCACAGCCCCGCAGGAGAGAGCAGAGACGGCACCCGGAACCAGGCACCCAGGCAAAAGGAGGGGGAGGCGGCAGAGAAAGTTTCGCTAGCCGCCAGCAAACGGCTCCCAGAAAGCCGCCAGCCCAGGCACGCGGAATCCAAGCACCAGCACCCCCCAGCCCAGGGACCCTGGCCACGGAAAGCAGGGGATCCCCAGCTGAGGCGGAGAGGGGTGGGTGGTGGGAGAGCGCGCACCGCAGTTTACCGGTCGTTGTGTCTCCGACCAGATGCTCTGCAAGGCTGCTCTCCCGCCCGCCGGTCTCCGATAGGAATCCAAGACGGTGGATCCGCGCTGCGTCAGCTGGTAAGGAATCTCTGTCTGAGTCTCTCCTCGCTCTCCGTTCTCTTTTAGTATTCTCACTCCGTTTGGTGTTTGGCTGAGTTCTTTATCTCTTCATTTGGTGTTCTAGGGTTTCAGGATTGTTGATTCTCTGTTAGGCTTAGTTTTTCGGATCTTTGCTGTGGAGGGACGGCGTGGTGTTTCTGCCTAGAGCGCCATCTTGCCCCTCCCCCCGGTTAGTAGTTATTTTTAAATATAAGTATTCAAAGAGTTGATATTTGAGCATGGAAGATGGTACATCAACAGAAAATGCTTTCAGAATGAGGTGGTCATGAATTGTGTATGTAATGTGCAAGTGCTTAAACAAAAACAAAAATTTGCTGTGTGTCCTGAACAAATGATTGAGGGATAGACTCCTCAGTAAACAAAATTTTCTGTGAAGGAAATCAAATACAGAAACAGTGATTTTGTGCTTTGAGAGTTTGGCTGGGTATTAGTTATTAGGTTTTTTTATTTGCTGCTGTAACACATTACTATAAACATAATGTAGCTTAATACAACAAAAATTTATTATCTTCAGTTCTGAAGTCAGAAGTCCCACATGGGTCTCAGTGAACTAAAATCAAGGTGTTGGTGGGGCTATGTTCCTTTCTGGAGGCTCTAGGGGAGAATCTGTCTCCTTGCTTTTTCTAGCTTCTAGAGGCCACCCACACTCCCTGGCTCACGGCCCCCTTCATCTTCAAAGTCAGCAATGACAGATCAAGCCCTCACATCTCATCACTCTGACTTCCTCTTCTGCCGCCCTCTCCCACTTTTAAAGGCCGTTGTGATTATACCAAGACCACCTGGATAATCTCCCTCTTTAAAATCAACCTTAATTTCCCTTTGTCATGTAACAACGTATTCATTAGGACACGCACATCTTTGAGTGACAGTTATTCTGCCTATCACAGCTGGCTTTTGGTTTCTACTTCTGATGCTACTTCCTATATGCTGTCAGTCCCACTTGAACTTGGGCAGTCACAGTTACATTTGCTTTAAAAATATAGATGTTCTGGCCTGTGCGCAGAATTGAAACTTTGTCCATGATGGGATCACATTTGAGGTTATTAAAAATATGGAGAGTGTTTGAGAGTTGCCTTTCTTTAGTCTTTTAACCCACCAGAACTAAGTACTGAAAACTTTATTATCTCCCAAAAAGATTTTTAATGAATTCTTTTGTAATTATGTTTCTAGTAAACGCAAGTAAGGGCCAGGTTAGCATTTGTTAAATACTTTGTTGACATTTTAGTTACTTTTAAATGACATTGTAATGCTTTCCCTCTGAGAAGAAATACATCTTAGAAGCGAGGATGGCACGACATCACTTGCTTACTTTGGACGTCATCAAGAAAGACCACTTGCTAGAAAAGGACATTATGTTTGGTAAAGTAGAAAGTCAGCGAAAACGAGAAACTCTCAGTGAGATGGATTGACACAATAGCTGAAACAATGGACTCAAATATACCAGTGCTCATGAAGAGGGTGTAGGACTGGGCAACATTTCATTCTGTTGTACATAAGGTCATTATGAGTTGACAGTAACACAACAGCAACTAACAACAGTGCTTTCCTGCATTTGAACTGTATTCCTTCCTTTTATGGGTAAGTGGTCCTTTCCATCCATGCATCTATTCCTCCATGCCATAAACAATTACTACATATTTACCATGGACAAGCCCTATGCCAGCCCATAGGGGTGATTAGTGTGGTCCCTGCCCTTGAAACCTACTAAAGACACAGATTTCTTTCCTACCTGAGCTCTAGCATATTGCCAAGTGCTCCCTCCCTCACCCTGCTTTTTTAGTCATTTGATATTGAAATTAATAGCTCTGTGTTGCTCTTGCACAACCCTCAAGTTAACTGGAAATCTGTGTGAACATGGATTTTAGGGGTGACACATTCCATTTGAGTTTATATGGAATTAATATGCCATGATGCTGATTGTATATACTTTCTTAACTTATGGCCCCTTGAAGAGACTAGATGCCAACAGTTTTCTTCAAGATGGCTTTGTTGCATGACTTACTAAGGAGAATAAAACCCAGAAAACCCCATTGTAGTTAACACTGTAGAACAGCTGTGTAATAAAAGAAATTCAAGGAAAGTCTTATCAAATAGTACCATCTGTAAAAAGAATGTATATATATGTTTCCATCAGAGGCAGCAGCATTTGTGTGAATGACCAGGCCCTTATCTGGCTTTTGTAGGACAGTCAAAGCCATTTTAGGATGGTAAGAGTCATGTCACAAGCTCCTTTGAAAGCCATCTCTGGTGGTCAGGGAATGGTATGATTCACACTTGAAGTTCTCTGTTTTTAAAAAGGGATGAAACTGCCTTGACTTCAGGAGTACTGGAGGTGTTAGGAGCTGTCTGGCATTTTGACTGTTTTTTGAGAAGAATATGCATGTGTGACTGCCTGGGGGAAAAAAAAATCCGCACACAACAGAACCTGAAGCCAGTAACACTGGGTGATATATTGCCCCTTACTGTTAGTCATATCATATGCAGTGTAAACAGAATGAAGCAATTTGCCACTTTCCTGGGTTCCATTATATATATGTGTTTATTTAATCAGAACTAAACGATATTACATGAAGTTCCCTTTGCCCTCCTGAGGAATCCAGATTCAACACTTTCAGCGCTGTTCAGTGCTGGAGAGCGAAGAAAAGTGTAACCATAGTGATGGAATGGAAATGATTTTCTTTGTTCAGAGGCTTCAATATCCAACAGACATTACAGTTTTCAAGGTCAAAAATATATTAGGATGAGATAAAAATTAAAGAAAAATGTGCTGGCTTAGCTACAAAAGCTAATTTAGTTTATGCATTATAAATTATGTTAAAATGACTGAAATGAGATTTCTCAGCAAGAACTAAATGTGTGGTTTCACAAAACTAATTTTCAAAGATGAACATGATTAGAGAATTTAGCTTTAAAAGCTTTTCAGGCCATCAGAGAAAATAGCAAAGCTATCAATTATCAGACTTTAGTGGTGCCTCTGTCAGAAATATAATGGTATTTTTAGCATTCTGCTCAGCGTTTACTAAATTAAGAATGTCTACAAACAAATCAATTAATTGGGGCATTATTTAATTAAGTAAAACATGTGATCTGCCAAAGAACCTTAAGTAGACGATTATTACAAACATCCCAGTAACCTTCCTCTTCTGTTGAGGGAAATAGAAGGCCGTGCAATAAAGGGAAGATGGAAGCCACAGAGAAATGAAATGTTGATCAAACAAGCAAACACAGCCTTCATGCTTTTCTGATTCATGCTGCATATTTATATAATTTTAAAAAGTGCATGTTTTGAAGGTCTGTGATTTCCTTGGAGAAGGTCAATGCTACCTGCCCATCATCCCAGTCCCATTAGGTGGGGACATGGCATTGGTTTTCTTGTCACACTGCATATATAAACATAAAGAATCTGTATTCTCCTTCATGGTACACTTAAGTCTCTGGGCACTAGGAAGTTTCTGGGTTCCTGATATTTATTTACATGTTACTAGAAAACAAAGCAGTTCAGATTCGTAAAGATTTGTTTTGGACCAACTATAGGCCAGGCATATAGGATGTGAAAGCTGGACAATGATTAAGGAAGACGAAGAATTGATGACTTTAAGTTAGGGTGTTGGCAAAGAATATTGAATATACTGTGGACTGCCAAAAGAATGAACAAATCTGCCTTGGAAGAAGTATAGCCAGAATGCTCCTAAAAAGCAAGGATGGCGAGACTTTGTCCCACATACTTTGGATATGTCATCAGGAGGGATCAGTCCCTGGAGAAGGATACCATGCTTGGTGAAGTAGGTGGTCAACAAGAAAGAAGAAGGCCCTCAACAAGATAGACTGACACAGTGGCTACAGCAATGTGCTCAAGCATAAAAACGATTGTAAGGATGGTGCAGGACCAGGAAGTATTTGGTTCTGTAGTACATAGTGTCACTATGAGTTGGAATTGACTCAGCGGCACCTAAAAGTAACACGGGCCAGTCACTTTCAAATAAAACATCATATTTAACCTTTTGACAATCCTGCGAGATAGGTGTCTTGATCCTAATTTTATAAATGAGGAGACTGATGTTAGAGGAGACTGATGTTCAAGGAGGCTAAGTACTTTGCTTGTATTCACGCACCTGATACATTGCAGAGCTAGGGTTTAAACCCATAGTGATATGGCACCAAGTCCAGAACTCTTTCCACCATTTCAGGATCTTCTTTTCTCCTGGAAAACTAGTTCAGACCAGCCTGGATTTAAGAGGAGCTGCACCAATAAAACAGCTACCTCATTGGCCAACAGATTCATTGGAAATATATAGTCTCAAAAGAGCATTAGCAATGATTTGGTTAAGGAAAAGGCAAAGTCTTATCATCAGATACCTCTTGTACAAGCCAAAGCAACTAATTGCCTGACTATCTTAAGCTTCATGGAAAAGCTGAGACTGCCTTTTCACCTACTAGCAACCCAGAATAGAGTTCCATCCTCCTTTGAAGTAATTGCAAGTATGGACCAAGAATAACTTAGATGAAGTGTGATGGGGATCAAGTGAGGTGATGCTGGGAGTGGGTGTTCAGTAGCAATGTTGTAACCTGTTAAACCAAACCAAACCCATTGCCCTTGAGTTGACTGCAACTCCTGGTGAACCCATGTATTACAGAGTAGACTACTCCATACGATTTTCTTGGATGTAATCTTTGTAATTGGCAGGCCTCTCTTCCATGGCACTGCTGGGTAGATTTGAACTGCCAACTTTTAGTTTAGTAGTCAATCACAATGTAACTTGTTAGAAGCTTTAAAATTTGATTTCTTGCTCGCCTCTTTTTTTTTTTAAAGAATTGGCATTATTGCTTTTTGTGAATAAGGATTATCTTTTCACACATATCAGAATGGTGAACTTCTGTATTGGGGAACATCTCATTAACTATATAAAACATCCTTGAAATAATTTTTTCAGAATAATTTTCAGAAATAATTTCATCTGAGCAATTATGATTGGCCCTACCCAGGCGAATCTTATTGTCTAGGCCAAGTGAGTCTTCTAGTCCCCTTTGTTCTTTCTTTGTTCCCATCCCCTTCTCAGATCCAGGCGCATTTCTGATATGATTATGCAGCTTGAAGAAGCTAAAGGGCTTTCTTACCTTGCTGGGTTTATCTTCCTGAAATTTTCTCAAACAAGACATGGATATAAGTCTGCAGGTCTTTGAGACTTGATTACCTGAGAATCGTATAGACAACTTGAGAACATAGAGTCCTTTCAAATTCTTGTCTCACTAAATACTACTGTTTAGTCAAAGTTTTATTATTGCTGAAAGCTGTTACTAGTTATTCTTCACATTTTTATTACTAAGTAACAGGTTAAACTTTTAATAGAATGCCATGTGGGAAAATTGTGATATTTCCACTCTGTTCTAAAAATAAAAAAAGTATGTTGATCATCAAACTGGAGAGGAAACATCTTATTGCTCAATTGGTACCTGGCGACTAAGGTGGATGCTGAGAGTCCTGGCTAGGGCTACAGGGAGGGACACAGATGGACTTCACTCTTGGCTTGGGATTGATGGCATGTGAGCAAAGTCCTTTGATATAATTAGAGCAATTTGTATGCAGTGGGGGGAAAAACAACCCCTTAAATATCAGTGTGGGATTCAACAGCAAAATATGTCTAGACATATAAAACCTTCTAAACTGAAAGAAGTTCTTAAAAAATGATTCATTTTCACATCTTCCACCTGCTGCCTGATTCTTCATGGTACTGGTTTGTGAGAGAAATAACTTCTTCCAAATAACAGTACCGAGATGTGTTGCTAATAAGATACATGGTTTTTAACCTGCAGCTTTTATTGAGCACCAACCATGTGCTAGGTGTGTTTAGACAAATCAGAAAAACTGTGTTTGTCTTCATAATCCAAACTTTATAAAAACTCTTCCTTTTGTCATTCATATTAATCAGACTTTAGAATCAGCTAAACTTGAACGGTATTTGATCTTTTTTTGAAGCAGGAGATTATGACTTTGGAAATTTGATTATTTATGTAAGGATATACATTTATTATGATAAAATTAAAGGTGCTTTTCTCTGATCTCTCTCTGATCTGGACACTTTAAAGACAATGTTATAGACATTTTCCTACATCAGTTGCTGTTTTAGCTGCAATAAACAGAACACCTGCCTACTAGTGCCTGAAGTGAACAGGAGTTTGTTCTCCTCCCACAGCAAGAAGTCTGCAGGTAGGTGAATACACTTGTTGTTTGAGCAACTGAATGATGTCTGGAGCAGCACCTCTGTAATTTTCTTTACCTTTTCCTAATGGTCACAAAATAGCTGCTGCTGCTCCAACATCATGTCCATATCCAGGCATAATGACGAAGGATAGGTGGGGTGCCCAAGATATATGCTTCTTTTTACCATAAAGCAAAGTTTTCCAGATCCTCCAGCAAACTTCCACTTTATAAATCATTGGCAAAAACTCAGGAACCTGGCAGTTTCTAGCTTCAGGAGAATCTGGGATAGTAAGTATTTAGGAGTTTGGGTCTGGGTCTTAGATTAACTATCCAATAGTGCCTGCCACCTCTGGCAACTAAATTTGTATTTAATGACTAGGGTTAATATGGTGAATAAGCGAAATCAGCTAAAGTTTGAAGCTTTGTTAAAAAGGAAAAGGAAATGGACTTAAAGTCAGATCATCTGGGTTTAAATCTCAACTCTATAGATCCTGTGTTGTGATCCTAAACAAGTCACTTACCTTTATAAGCTTCAGTTTCCTCATCTCTAACTGGAGATAAGAATTCCTTTTTCACGTGGGTGTGGTGAGGATTAAGGAAACCCTGGTGGCATGGTGGGTAAGAGCTACAGCTGCTAACCAAAAGGTTAGCAGTTGGAAACTGCCAGGCACTCCTTGGAAACCCTATGGGGCAGTTCTACTCTGTCCTTTAGGGTCACTATGGGTCGGAATCAATTCAACGGCAACAGGTTTGGTTTTTTTTTTTTTTTTTTGGTGAGGATTAAATAAGGTAAGATGTCTTAGAGTATCAAGTACATATTTGAATACATACAAATTTACCAAATTGTTCATTTATTCATTCATTCCTTCATCCATACATTCAGAAGTAATGAGAAGAGGGCACCACTGATCAGGTTTTTATCTATGAGACAAGAGTTGCTCATTTCAGGGTCCTGTTCCTGACTAAGAAACTAGCAGTTGTATGTGTGTGTGCGTACGTGAATGTGTATGTTTGCTCCAGACTGGATGGTGGTGATGGCGCAGGAGATGGGAGGAGAAAGGAAACCAACCCTTGTTGACTATCTCCTGTCCATCCATCTCTTATCCTCATATCATTTTTACCTGATGAACCAGGCATTTCTTTTCTTCCATGTTAAACTAGGCTATTAAGCTGATACTCTCATATTCCTAAACTGCATTTATTATATGACTTTTCTAGCTCGTTCACTCTTCTGTTTCTTGGGAACTCATTACAAGTCCCTGGGAGCTGGACAGAAAGATAGTTTTGACAAATACTGCTCCAGGTTGCACACCAAATCTTTCCCTCCTTTCTACCTCCAACTACTTTTCCACAAATACTTTGGCACCCAGTTATATCTCCTCTGAGAGTATATTTCTTTCCCTATCTAGAACTCCTCCATCCAATTCTATCTAGAGATAAAATATAGTCATTACTCAAAGTCTAATTTGGAGTCTGAACCTTAGGAGCTCTTGTCCTCTTCTTCAACCATTGTCTCTTTCCTGCAGTTTATTGTGCCATCTTTGCTGCTCTGCTGGTCTGCTCATATGTGGCCAACATGGGGTACCCAAATTTGCTGCGGGTTTATTCTTTCAGCTTGATCTGAGAACCTTGCCATACGCAAGTTATATAACACTGTGTCATGCACAATGCTTTCTAAATATGAACGTGACTATATGAACATAAATACATCTTCTGAACAGGGAAACATAACCACTCTTTTTTTCTCTTGTTTCTCCCTCTGTTCATCTATCCATCCTTCTCTCCCTTCCTCTATCCTTGTCTGTCTCTGTTCACTCCTGCTCTAGCTTCTGCTCTCGCTCCCTCTCCTTTTCTCCCTGCCTCCCTCAAATCTGGGTAACCGGCAGCCTCCAAACTATGACTGCATTATTGACAAGGGGAGCACCCCGATAGGTGACTGTTAGTCTGAGTATAACCAACTGATATGTTACAAATCGAGAATTCAACACTCCTGAAGGATTGTACATGGAATCAAATCAGTCACTGAATGGTTACTAGAGCTGCTGTAATAAGTCTCCGTCAACAGATGGAAATAGGCACGATGAAGTTGAGAAGGGCTAAGTTCTAATTCCAGGCTTTCCCCTAGAGGGAGCTGATGGTCAGGCTTGAGGAAACCAACAGTTAGATTGGTCAAAAACTAGTGAGGAAGCTTTAAATGTAGGCAGTATCACAGGACTGGGTGGGGCTGAGCAATTTATCCTAAACCCGTGGACTTAAAAGACAGCAAAAACTCAGAATAATATCAGAGACACAACTGCTAGGTACCTCACCTTAACAGTATTAGCTAATGCTATAGAAACTATTACAGTGTAAACATTTTAATTTTAGCCCTGGAAACTAATTCAAAGATGTTATGAACGTTCAGCCAGTCATCCATTCATCTATCTAATTCCCATTAGATATTTCTTGAGTTCACATCATGTGCCCGATGCTATGCCAGATATTTGGGATACAGAATTAAAAAAAGACATTTTTCCTAACCTCAAGAAACTCACTATCTAACGGGGAAAATAGGCATAGAAGCAGATAGTTACAAATCAGTGCAAAAATGCAAATTTAAAGATATGTACATAACACAATAGTAGGGATGAAACCATGCGGGTGATTAGAATGAAAGATTAAAGTGTACACATGGTCAAATTACCTACAGGCTATCTTAGGAAACCAGGGAACAGGCTGACAGAACAAGAAGAGGAGGGTCACAAAAACCTTGAATCAGGGGCTCTGCATCACCTAACAATGAAGTACTTTGCCTGATAATGCAAGGCTCTTCAGCTAACTGTACAATCTCATCTCCCATTGGTGGCTCCCAGAACGCTCCATGTTGTTTTATCCATTCATTTCTTTGTATATGCGCTTTCCTTCACTTGATATCCTCTCTTCTTTCATTCTGTTGTTTTTCATCCACCTGGAAAATTTTAACTTCCTCACACATGAGTTTGAATCATTAATTTTCTTTGTGAAGATACTCTTTATTTTCTCTCTTTCGTGCCTTCTTTATAATTTATAATGGCATTTTCCCACCTCGATAATAAATAGCACCTGTTACACTGTTCTGAGCCCTGGTGGTACAGGGGTTAAGAACTCAGCTGCTAACCAAGAGGTCAACAGTTCAAATCCACCAGCCACTCCTTGGAAACCCTATGGAACAGTTCTACTCTGTCCTATAGGGTCCCTATGAGTCGGAATTGACTTGACGGCAGCGAGTTTATTACACTATTCAGTATTTTTCTCCAGAAGGTAGTTATCTGTACCCCATCTCTAGTTCTAGCCTTCCAGTGGCTTGCTCTTTGGATACAATCCAAATTCTTCACCATGCCCCCCAAAAATTAACACTGTCTGGCCCCTGACCAGTCTTTGACATTACTGCCTGATACTGTTTTTGTTACTCCTTATGTTCCAACAAGAAGTCCGGGTAGCACAACTATTGAGCAGTTGGCTGCTAACTGAAAGGTTGGCAGTTTGAACCCACCCAGAGGCTCTGTAAGAGAAAGACCTGGCAATCTGCTTCCATAAAGATTACAGCTAAGAAAACTCTATGTGGCAGTTCTACTCTATCACATGGTGTCGCTATGTGTCATAATCAACTCGATGGCACACAACATGCTCCAACAACGTTCTCCTTAGTTTCAGTTCCTCGAACACACCAAGAGTTTTTTTGCTGTTCCCACTGTCTCTAGAACATGCTTCCCTAGGATTTTAGATTAACCTGTCTTGCCACCATTATTGAGTGTCAACTCAGTTACCACCTATTCAGAGACATCTTCCCTTACTACCCAATCTAAAATGGCAACTCCCTCCCCACTCACCATCATATCACTTTTTCCTATTTTCATCTTGATAGTTTTCTGTATCTGAATTTATCTTGTTCATTTATTTGTTGACTGTGTGTGTACACCTCTTGATTAAGTAGCAAATAGTACTGCTGTATTTTCTGAATCTAGAACAGTGTCTAGTAAAAAGTAGGCACTTAACATGTATTTGTTGAATTGATGAAATGATTAATAGACCTGTGTTCTCTATTGGAGTACATGCTGCTTGGGTGAAGGAATAGTCACTTTTTGTCTATGTATTCCATATACCTGGTACAGTCCTTTATACATATTAGAAACTTGGTAAATATTTATTGAACGAAAGAATGGAGGCCGACAGAGTTTTTGCAGATGACTCCAGGGCTGGAGTTAAGGTGTTAATACTGCAGTTCTTTCTGGAACATGAGCTAGCTGCTGAGCTAGGGTGATTTCAGAGTGATTGATGCTCCAATTGGAGCATGACCACTGACCCGAGACTGCAACCATGTCTGCCTCAGTTGACAAATTAGGCTTGCCAGCCCCGAGCACAAGAACAGGTTTGCGAACTCAGATGGCCAGGGGAGGAGAAGACAGCCACCATGCAGCCCTTTTTTCTCCCACATTGATGGTTTCTGCAGTGATTACAGTATTGACATAAAACCTGTAGGAATCTCTAAAAGTGAAGTTTTGAAGATTTTTTTTTGTACACTATCTTGAGAAATGGTACTCAAATTTGGAGGGTAGGACCTAAGTTAAACCTGGCAAAAGTCAAATGAGTGGTATCAGAATTCCCAAATACCTGACAAGAGTTGTTCACTGTGTTTAGGACACAGTTTGGTGTCCTATAAAAGCAAATAGTCAGTATTTTAGTGTCCCCAATTCATACGTTCATCTCTTCTTTTTAAAAATAAATGACTTCTAATATGTACAATGTGTTAACCTTGCTGAAGAGTTTGCCTGTGACCACATGGAAATTTTAGGATGCAACTGAACCACAAGTTACAATATCCAGTAAAAATAGAAAATTTGAAAGATGGAAGATATTGTTTACCTTACTCAGACTAGATAGTGTTGAAACTGAGTGTTGATGCTGTTGAATAATAATATGAGAAGCTTCTTGCTTCATGTATGTATAAATTACTCTGAACAAAGCTTATAGGAAAACAAATATCATCTCGAGCTCAGTCTTTAAAAAAAATACAAAACTTTTAGCTATAAGAGTGATTTTTTTTGTTAAAATTAATAACAATAAAAACGGGAAATAAAAATGTTTCAAAATAGATTTGCCCAAAGAGATCTCCTGTGTATTGATTCTGATTTTTAACAGAAATCATATAATCTGTGTGCCAAGTTGTGTTGAAGAGCCTTAATTTAAGGATATTGGAATGAAATAACTAAATTCGTTGGTGATAGAAGGAAGAATGATTTAGCAGCAGATTTCTGGGAATAGGAAGCTTCACTGTTTAGCTTTCATTTCTACAAAGGCCTAGGTACGGAGTGAGCGGTATGGAGGTCATGTTCTTTCTAAAATACCCTCACTTGAAAAGAATGTAGTGAACATTCTTTCAAATTAATCATACATTTTGATCTATAAAGTCCTTGGAGATATTTTAAAATAGTTCATAAATCTGAATGAATCAATTAATACGGATCCTAATTTATTAAGACATTGTCTTGAGACTTTTGGAAGGTAAGAATATGGAATCCTTGCCCTCAGGAAGCTCATAATCTATTGATTCAGAAAGAATATTTCCAAATAAAAGGTGGTAGTAGCCTGCTCAAAAAATGGGTCAATCATGAAATGATAGAGGAATTCAGAAAGAATGGCTGACATTTCTAGATCTCATGCTGAGCAAAATTTAGGAATTAGTACAACTTGCCTTTCCTTTAAACTTTTCATACATATTGCCAGTTGGATTAGAAATATCAGAAGTAAGGAGCATATGCTTAAACTTTTTGAATGATTTGAGATATATAATGTTTCCATGTAGATATGGTTTTTAAGTAATAGAATTGATTTTTTCTTCCACAAGAAAATTGTGTATTATAAGGATAGTGAAGTTAAGAAAAACCTTCTGAAAGCAGACCCCTGCCCCCCAACACTACATGTTTCAATGGCTTCTTGTACTCCTCCCCTATCAGCTTATACATTGTGAGTGTGTATCTCCTTCACTTGAACATAAACTGCATGAAGTCTTGTTTGTCTTGTTCTAATAGAGTATTTGACAGCATAGATGGTAAATAAGTATTCACTGAATTAAGAAACAAATGGGTTAACTTTTTTTTCCCTCCACTGTAACATGCTTGACTTAGAATACTTGGTAGCTCCAACTACACTGGCTTCTCTTTGGTTCCTTGAACATACCAATTTCTTTCCTGCCTCAGGCTTTTCCAAATACCTTCCCTCTGCTGAGAAAACTCTCCCTGTTCTCTATAGGAGTTCTGGTGGCGCAATGATTAAGCATTCAGCTGCTAACCGAAAGGTTGGCAGTTCAAACCTACCAGCCGCTTCTCAGTGGGAGAAAGACGTGGCAGTCTTTTTCTGTAAAGATTTACAGCCTTGGAAACCCTATAAGGAAATTCTACTCTGCCCTATAGGGTCACTATGAGTCGGAATCGACTTGACAGCCATGGGTTAGCAAGGGGTTTTCTCATTCTCTATCTGTGTCCTCTTGCACCGTCACTACCTTAGAGAGGACATCTGTGACCACCTTGGCTAAAGCAGATCCTTTCTGCTGCTCTCTAACCCATTTCCTATTTATTTTCCCCGTCATAGCATATATGTCTTATTATTTATTTACTTTTATTTCTCCCTGCTCTATTGTAATCTTCATGATGGCAGCCATATGTCTTATTGTCCATGCTGCACCTACAGTGCCTTGCACAGTGCTAAGTATCAAGAAACGAAGGAATATTGGTTAAAGGAATAAATAATGTGAAGGATATCTCATTAGTAACATTCAGTCTCAGGATAGAGTGTATATCTGTCTGTTGTGTCTGTTGTTATGTGCTGCTGAGTCGACTGCAACTCATAGTGACACTGTAGGACAGTCGGTTAGCAGCTGAGTGCTTAACCACTGTGCCTCCCTCTTCTGTCCGTTCCCTCCCTCCCTCCCTTCTGTTTCTTGAGCTAAGAATACTGAAATCCTGTATCAGTCTCATTTCCCAGAATATTATACTTGCCATACATTGTTTTTTCTGCTCATGCAAGATTGTTGTGTAGTAAAAATTGTGTCCCACTTGGCTCTCCAACTTCACCCATTCTAAGAAAATATCATGAGTGAGCCCTTGCCCACAGGAATGGGAAGCTTGGGGAACACTTTGTTTCCAATGACCACTTCAGGGATATCTTCCTTTTATAATGAGGATGTGGATACTAATGATGATTTTAACAACAATAACATGTAGATGATCACATAACCCACATTTCCCCAAATGACATCATCCTGAGGCCACGAGGCTCACAAAAATAGCGATGAGTGTTCTGACTCAATGCCCTGCGTCAGTATTGCTAGACCCTCAGTCCAAACCTCTTAATGATGGTCCTCAGGGTGTCATCGCGAAGTCTCATTTGCTCTAGATTGGTCATGACAATTCCCTTCTTCACCCTCGCATTGGTGACCATTTTTTCTGTCCTGCCAACACATTAGCTCCAAGAGCAGTTCCTACTTATTATCACCTGTTTGGACATTACTCACTCCAGAATTTACGATGTCAGCCGTTTCTTCTCCCCTAGAATCCCCTGTGACTTGCTAAGGTGGGGAATACCCAGGGGCGGATTATCCAGTAAGCAAGGTAACCACAGGTTTACTTGCGCTTACTTACTAATCTGTAATGAACAATTGCACTTTTTTTTTTTTTTAAACCACATTAAAGATTCTGCTTCTAGGTATGGCTGGCATCTGTCTCTCTCCCAACCCCACAGCACCTTCATACAGAATCAAAGCCTCTCTTCAAATTTGTAATCCCTGACAGGGACAGATTACCCAGTAAGCAAGGTAAGCACAGGCTTACTTGTGCTTACTCACTAATCTGTAGTGAACAATTTCCCATGGTTTTCACCACACAAGTAAGCCCACGCTTACCTTGCTTATTGGGTAATTTGCCCCTGAGAATACCTCACCAACTTTTACATGTTACGTTCCGTGGCCATAAAGAAATGCAGCCCTGAGTTTTGCTCTCTGTTTCTTAAAATGATTCTAGTGTTTCAGGTCTCTCATTTAATTCTTTGCCCTCTCTCCTTAGGCCCTGGCACAAATTTCCTTTAGGACTGGTCTAGAATAGATCTTTGCTACTCCAAATGTGGTTCCTGGACCAGTAGTATAGGCATCACTGGAGAACTTATTAGAAAGGCAGACTCTCAGGCTCTACCACAGTCTTACTGAATCAGAATCTGCATTTTTAGGAGATCCCAGGTGATTTTGAGCACATTGAAGTCTGAGAAGCACTGATAGATGATTGGATCAATATTTCCTGCATCCTCCCCCCATGATTGTCACTAAACTAGCTTGTTGGTCCCCACTATCTCTTGTCTCAGTGGTTATGGCATAATTGAGCTTCTTAGTGGCTAAAAGGTCTTAGTCCTCTGGACAGCCATAAGCCCCCTGTGATGCCTGCCTAATAGGCTTTCCAGATACACAAAACTTCCCTAAGTATGCAATAGACGTTTTATGAGACCTTGCACTGGCACTTCAGTCACATAAGTATACCAAATAAGAGAAATAATAGCAACTATAATAACATGGAGCCCTGGAAGCACAGTGGTTAAGAGCTCGGCTGCTAATGAAAAAGCTGGCAGTTCAAATCCACCAGAAACTCCTTGGAAACCCTACGGGGCAGTTCTACTCTGTCCTATAGGGTTGCTATGAGTTGGAACCAATTCGATGGCATCAAACAACAAGCAACAACATAATGACACAGCCTTAAATGTCTATTATAATTTTCTCTTCTCAAAGCATTTTATTTGACTGTATTCGTTGTGTTCCCTAAACAGCTCAGTGAAGTGGGCGGCACTGGTATAATTATACCAGTTTTGCAGATGAAGAACTGAGGCTCAGAGAGATGAAACTTAGTTCCCAGATAACACAGCTGGAACACCTTTTGACTTATTTTCGCCTTTCTCTACTCAAACTAAGTCAAGAAAAAAAAAGAACAGAGAGAAAATGAGAAAGCAATGACAAAATGTGGCGGCTGTCTTGGAGATTTGTTTAGGCATCAAGGACTTTGTACATGTTTTACGGCCCCAAGAACGTGCCTTCATGCCTTGAAGCCATTTAGTGCTAAAATATTTTATTAAACAGAAGAAATTAACTGAGAAAAATATTTAAAGTGAGGTATGCTGTTAGAAAACAAACGAAAGTAATATTGCCAACATTTTGACAGGTTTACTTTGGCTAAAGCAGTCACTATATACTTCTAGTATCTTTCAAATGCTAAAGGAATGCCAGCTTTGTATTTGCATCTCTTCAATTTATGAACTGCGATGAATTTTAGTTCAAATGGTACTGGTTTGGAATGAAATTTCATGTGTCAGCTTTGGAATGAAAACTCAGGTATATTCCAAACACAGCTTTACTTTTTAGCAGTGAGGTAAACTTTGATCAGAAAGCAAGGCATTCTTTTAAACTCTTATCTGGAATACACATATGAAGAATTGTTTTTATTTTTAAATGTTTTTTACCATGTTTTGTACTTGCTCAGGGAGAAATTGATTTTGCACCTTTGGAAACGATTAAACGTTTTTCTTTTTTTTCAGTTTTCTTCAGAACACTGGTTGCTTTTTTGTGTCAAATGTAATAAACCTCTTCCTATTGCTGGAGTTTGCCTGACTGTTCGGAGCAGCCAGAGATGCTCTTGGCCATGGAAAATTAGGAGCCAAAAGACCAGTTGGGCACGGGCTCAGCTCGGAGATGTTTCTTACTAAGTTTTCTCTGTTCTGGACACCCCGATGTGAGTACCTACAGTTACGCTATCCCTGGGCTAGATCTGACTGCCTGCCTTGCCAATAAACCTGCACTCTCTTCTGCTTTTCGAGTCTCCTTGGCTCCTGTTTCGGTCCTTTCTCTTGGCTCCTTCGGCAGCATTTTGGTCCTCGGCTTTCCCAGAAAGAATGACTCTTTTTTCTTTTTAAAACTTTCTTTTCTATTACCTTCCTTCCTCGCCTCCTCCTTTTTCTTTCTTTCTTTCTTTTTTTTTTAAAAACAATCCACTATCTCTTCTTTTAGTTTCTCTGTGGTCAGCATTTTTATGTAGATGAAGCACTGATCTTTTCTCATGAAATCACAGAGATCTTCATGATATTAATTCACAATCTGGAAACAATCACTTGAGAAATCCTCTGATATTCTAGAGCGCCGCATAGATATTTCAATGACATCCCAAGCTTGTACATCGTCTGCCTGAAACCTGTTTTTAACCTGGGTTAACCACGTCTGGAGCCCCAGGATGGTGCAGATGGTTAATGTGCTTGACTGCTAACCCAAAGGCTGGAGGTTTAAGTCCACCCAGAGGCACCTTGGAAGAATGTCCTGGTGATCTACTTCTGAAAAATCAGTCGTTGAAAAGTCTATGAAGCACAGTTCTGTACTGACACACATGGGGTCACCATGAGTTGGAGTCAACTCGAGGGCAACTGGTTGTTTAACCCACCTCTGGACCAGGTGGCTAGCATCCAATAATAGAGAGGTCCAATAGAGAGGTTCGTGGCCCTCCAGAAATATCCATGTCCTAATCCCCAGAATCTGTGAATATGTTATGTTACATGGCAAAGGGGAGTTAAGGTTGCAGATGTAATTAAGGTTGCTAACCAGCTGACTTTAATTTAGAGAAATTAGCTTCGATTATCCAGGTGTGCCCAATATCATCACAATGCTCGCTAAGAGTGGAAGCTGTAGGCAGAAGAGTCAGATGAGCAAGATAGAAAAACCAGCCAGAGAGATGCGGCAGAAGGAGAGATGAAGCAGCAGAGGAGGTTAGAGATAGTCAATTCAAAGCATTGATGACTTTGAAGGCACAGGAAGGGGACATGAATCAAGGAGACATGAGCTGAGAACAACTCTGGGTCAACAGGCAGCAAGGAAACCGGGACCTCAGTTCTACAACAGCATGAAAATAAATTATGGTATTGGTGAAGAATATTGAATATACCATGGACTGCTAGATGAACAAAGTACAACCAGAATGTTTCTTAGAAGTGAGGATGGCAAAACTCTGTCTCATGCACTTTGCACATGTTATCATGAGGGACCAGTCCCTGGAGAAGGACATCATGCTTGGTAAAGTAGTGGGTCAGCGAAAAAGAGGAAAATCCTCAACGAGATAGATTGACATAGTGGCTGCAACAATGGGTTTAAACATAGCAACGATCGTGAGGCTGGTGCAGGACTGGGCAGTATTTCGTTCTGTTGTACAGAGGGTCAGTATGAGTCAGAACTGACTCAACATCACCCAACAGCAACACCACCAACAACAAATTCTGCTAACAACCTGAATGAGTTTGAGAGTGGATTCTTCTCTACAGCTTCCAGTAAGGAGCACAACCCTGCAGATGCCTTGATTTTAGCCTAGTGAGACCTGAGTCAGACTTCAGACCCACAGAAACTATGAAATAATACATTTGTGTTGTTTTGAACTGCTAAATTTGTGGTAACTGTTATGGCAGCAATAGAAAACTAATATACCATGAAATTGGAGGTGGGCAAAAATATGCTGATTCAAAGGGCTGATACAGTTACTGTGATTGAGGATTAACATGGCTTGAAACTTCTTGGCAGCCAAGGCAGCAAGGGAAGCATAATGAACAACAATTTTATTTACCAGGTAAGAACTCAGAAGAGTCCCGTGACGATTGCTTTAACAGGGATCAGCAATATTTCCTAACAGACCTCTTTGCCTTCCTCCCTAAGTTCAGTCCTTATATTTATTGCACATAAAATGATCTTTTAACAATCAGATCTAATTATGTTATTTTCCTGCTTGCTATCCTCCAGTAGCTCCCCGTCACTTACAGGATGAATTTCAAGCTCAACATACACTTGAGAGTATGGCCACAACTATTCCTACAGACATACTTTTAATGTTATCATGATTAAATAAGGAAAAAAAAAAAAAAGAAAGAAAATGAATATATAAGCATTAAATAAAGAGTTTAGAAAGGGTAAAAAAAAAAACATAGGAAATAAGATCACTATAAGAATAAAGTTAGATATCAATAAATTAGGGAACACAAAACAGAATTTCTCAAGATATCTAAAATTTGGTACTCTGGGGAAAAAGATCTTCATCTATTAAATGGCTTAATTGATGAATAAACTTTTCAATAAAAACAAATGAGGCAAAGCACAAATACTGTATATAAAACTAGGACTCAAAATGCTTATAAAAACACATGTATCAACACTTTTCAGAGAAAATAAGAAGTATCAAAATGATGGTAGATAAGGTAGCAAATTTGAATGGATAAAAATCATGAAGAAATGGAAGGAAAAAAAAGTTTCAGGCCATATGGTTTTATGAACGTATCTCCTAACTTAGGGACCAATTAATTTCCATATGTTTTCACTAATTTCCATATTTTTTAACATTAGAAGATAAAAAAGATTTGCTGTATACCTGTTCTTTAATACCAATATTCACCGTGATAAAGATGTCCTCCTCCTACACAAACATATGGAACTGTAGATAATCTCACTTATAAGTAAACACAAAACTAAGACCTAACTGAAATATTAGCAAATCACATGTTGTTCCTGTTCTTAGGTACGGCTGAGTCAGTTCTAACATATATGTCAAGAAGAATAATTATTCTGACATATATTTAAAGGAAAATAGATTGTGACCAAATGGGACTTATTATAATACCATAATAACTGATATAGTGTTGTACAGGTATAAGAACAATGGAACAAAATAACAACCTAGAAATAAATTAAAAAATATACAAGGACTTGGCAAATAATATAGGTGATAAAAGAAACCAGTGAGAGGAGGATAGTTATTCAAGAAATAGTGCATGCCATTGGTTAATGATTTGGCACAATACAAATTTTGATCCTTATTTCATGCTTCATGTCAAAAGCAGATAAAGAGTTACATGACAAAAGAAGGAAGAGTGTAAGGAAAGGAGAGAAGGAAAGAGAAAGAGAGGTGACAGATGGATAAAGGGATCAAGGGGGGGGGAGAGAAAAACTGTAGGAAGGGTGAGAAGGAAGGATATATAGAGAGAATACAGAAAAAATTAGTACATTTCCATGCAATTGTAGTATGGGTGAAATATCTCCCTGGGGAATAGGGAAGGACATTATAAGCATGAAAGCAATGATGGAAAGCACAAAGAAAAATATCAGTTGATTTAACTCCATGAACATAAACATTTTTGTACATACAAATCCATCAGTAAACAAATTTAAATATCAAGCAACAAAGTTTTTTGGTTTTTGTTTTTAAAGTGTCACAAATACAAAACTGGGTTAACAACCTTAATGTATGAAATATATATTCACATAGAAAAACAGGCAAATCACAGAAGTACAATTGATCCAAGTATCAGGAGAATACTTTCTTGATAGCTTCTGGACTAGGCTGAAAAAGTAGGGTCTAGGCAAGAACATCTTGGAACTATGATATCAAACCCCATATAAGAAAGAATTAGAAATTAAAAAACTTTACAAAAGGTCTCAAACAAGACAAAACAGAAAGACCCCTTATAAAAAGTTTTTGTAAGAAAATTATATCTAATGTTTATTTATAAGTAAGGTATGCTCAGGTGAAAAATCTGAGCGTGAGAAGAAAAATTTGGTTACTTCTAGATACGCTTCCTCATGAAAAACAAGCTCATAGATTTTTAAACTATAAAGTGTAATTTATACATGTTTCTAAATTATTACATAATTATTCTTCTCGACATAGGAAAAGCCCAAATCATCATCTAGGGTGATCTCAGGTTAATTGGCTTGAGCCTCACTAAGAAACACACAGAATCCGTGTAACCAGAGGGTGGGAGGGGCTGTAGTTGAGAACATGGTCTTCAGCAGCTGTTCACTTGCTATAACTGAGTTACCCTGGGCTGGTGATTTAAAATCTGCAAACCCTGTATTTCTTCATCTAAAACATCGACAAATACGGTTGTTGAGAGAATCGAAGTACCTAATCCACGGTAGAGTGCTTAGCATAGTACTTGACACTTAGTACGTACCCAATAAATGCTTATCGTTATCGTTCTAAACACACGGGAAAAAATTCATCAAGAAATACAACTTGACCCTACTTTTTGAATAGTTATTGAAAGGAGGCAATGTAAAGCTGGCTGGGAGACTTTGAGACCCAGTTTTTTACGGAATGAAGTCTCACCTTGGCTGAGTCATGTTACCTCTGTAGTCAATCATTAGTTTCCTTCGGTTTAAAACGAGAATACCACCTGCCTTGCTCCCTCCTAGAGCAAGTGCAAGTGCTTTGTAAACAGTAAGACAGCGTCAGTGAAATTTTCCGCTGCTGATGTGCCGCCACAATACTGTTGCTAGTGTTCCTCTTTTACTGTATCACTGGCACCATTTCCCAACCTATGATGGTAATTCACACAGTGACATCGGAAAACGTTCATTCAGCATCTCGCTAGTGTGTGGTCCAGTAAAGGGGTAGCAGGGTTTAGAAAGAGACATAAGATAGAGACTCTGATGGCAAGCAGAGATGGTTATCTACCAGCAGTATCCATGACTGATTAGAGAAGGAAGAGATTGGACTTGGAAAGACCAGTCTCAAGGACATTACAGTAACACAGGTAGGAGATAATGAGGGCCTGCTGTAGGATGGTGACAATGGGAAAGGAGATGTTTATGTTGAGTTTTACCTGAACCCTGTGATACTGGAAAATAGCAATGGTTAAAAAAATCCCTCCCCCTCCACTTTGTGTTCAGGAAAATGGTTTACTGCAAATAACCACCCTTCCCACGTAATTTAGATAAGATTAGCAGGTGCCCCCTTGTTTACCTATGATAAGACCAGATGTAAAAAACTCATTACTGTTGAGTCGATTTTGACTCATAGCAACCCTATAGGACAGAGTAGAACTGCCCCATAGGGTTTCCAAGGCTCTAATCTTTATGGAAATAGACTGCCACATCTTTCTCCCATGGAGTGGCTGGTGGGTTTGAACCACAGACCGTTCATTTAGCAGCCAAGCGCTTAACCACTACGCCACCAGGGCCCCTGCGA
Source organism: Dugong dugon (assembly GCA_030035585.1). Classification (NCBI taxonomy): domain Eukaryota; kingdom Metazoa; phylum Chordata; class Mammalia; order Sirenia; family Dugongidae; genus Dugong; species Dugong dugon. Next base: position 27,952,595 of record CM057471.1, on the reverse strand, counting down.
CCAGATGCAGACCCTCCACATTCCCATTCCTTGCCTCATAAATAAGTGATTAAATTACTTGTCCCCATTGATTAATCAAAGTGTTTATTAACCAAATTTTGGTTAAGCTTCTCTCCTTTCACCCTTAGTCGGAGCCAACATACCACCCCACTTTAAAGGCCCCTCTTGGAGAATAGGCTGAACTTAGGGTAAAACATTCTGCTTTCCTATCCAGTGATGATACCCCTTTATCCCACTTCTCCACACCTGGGTTTTTTTATAGCCTTATTTACTCTCAGTCTCTATAAAAGAAAACATTTTTTCTCTAATTCTTTGAGACACTTGCTGATCTTCTGGTCAGAATATTCTTTCTATCATAGCAGATATCTCCCCCCATTGGAGCAATCCTTTCTCCCTTTGCTTTTTTGAAGAAAGCTTATCCCTATCAAAGTCTGAATTTGCTTTTTGTTAGACAGAAATGAAGGAAGAGGCTGAGCCCGTCTGGCATAGTCTGAGCACTGGGGTTGGTTGGTGAGGGCTGTGCTTACACTACAGCTGCCTAAGGCCGTTTCTGGTGCTGGAGCTTAGAGCATCCTCATTCACTGAATTCCCCGCAACTCCAAATCCTGGGACAGAGATGATGGTGATAGCAATAATGACCATGATGCTATCAGCAGATATTAATGGAATGTTTATCATGTGCCAGGCATAAGTTTTACTTTACTTATATTAGCTCTGCCTAGCCATCTGCTATTGTAAGTGCTATTATTACCTCAGTTTTACAGATGAATAAATGGAGGCAGAGAAGTGTTAAATAACTGAACCAAGAATACACAGCTAGTAAGTGGTAGATCTGGGACTCAAACCCGGGCAGTCTGGCTCCAGAGTCCACACTCTTAACCACTGTTCCATGGAGACACTAATGATGAGGATATTAAGAACAAATATTGAGAGCTTCCTTTTTTGATACTCTGTGCTGAAGACCATACATGAACTCTTCACTTTATTGATGAAGTGATGGCAGCTTGATCACATGAGCTCTTTCAGCTCCAGCTGTATATTAAAGCATTAAACCAGGCCAGCGCTCCTGAATGCAGCTGCAATTCCTCTGAGTGCATGGTCCACATCCAGAGCATGGAGCATTCAGGGGTGGAAATGGGTCTTGCAGAAAAGCATGTCTCTATTCTCTGAAGCTGTCTGCTGCCAAGAGCCTTTCAGGTCTCATTCACATTTACTCCATCCACAAGGAAGCCTGCCAGTGCCTTGACCCAGTATTGTGACATCCTTAAACCAAGAGTCATAAACCTTATGCCTATGCATGCCTTATGCCCACTGCTAGCATGGGGCACTGGAGCATGTTATGCAACTTATCACTATTAGTAGTAATATCCTTTCCCATGCACTGTTTCTTTTAGTTTTCCCTTATTTATTTTTTTTATTGAATCTTGGCTAATCCACTCTCTTTGGCAGGTTCATTAATCTACCTGAGCCTTAGTTTCCTCATGTATAAAATGAGGATAATAGTTGTCGTGAGGCTTAAATGAGATATCGATGAAATACATTACTTACAACAGTCTTGACCCAGAGTAAGTAGCCAAAGGATGTTAACATCTTCATTTTCAACAACCTCACCCTATGTAGAAGGTATCAATAGCACTTTGGTGTAACTGAAAAACTTGAATAAATATAAGGATTTTCCCAAAGAGCTATCTTATATAGAAAAAAAATCAAGGAAGATGGGGTTCTTTTTCCCATCTGATTTCATGCACTTCAGGGCTAAGGATAATTTAGGAACACAGATTGGTAGGGAATTAACCAGACTTCTGAAACATAATCTAGATTTCTAGAGGAAAATTGTTGCATATTTCCATCCAAAAGGCTTGAGGGAGCTATATTATTGAGATATTAATTATTTCAACTTCGCCCATCCCCATCATTAACACTTCGGTTTTACTTTTAGAGGAGAAAGGAGGTTGAATTTTGGGCAGCGCTTTTGGAGAGTTAGGAACTTGGAGAAGAGCGAAAGGGTGGAGGAAGGGTTCCAGAAGACTGAATAGACTTTCAACCAAAATAGTCTCTATGAGAATGCCAACGTAGAGAAAAATTCCCAGGCAAGAGAACAAAATCAATTAAAGGATTTAAAATGCAGATGTTTTAAGAGCAGCGGTCCGTGGACCTCAAGGTACAAATATCCGACAAGGAGTGGGAGTTGGAGTCAGGTGTTAGAACCTTTGAACACTGGCTCCTAAGTGTGTGAAAGGGACCCTCTTGTGCACCTGGGACTACTTGGCCAGTTGGCTCCAAGCTGCCCCTAAGGGTGTTCCCCTAAGTGTCAGGACCGAGGAGAGGTCTACTGGAGGGTAGTGGCTGATCTGCCCCAGCCCTTTTAAACCCTCATGTCTGCCCTGAGGTCACAAAGACAGAGCCATCTAAAGGTACAGGTGTCACCTCAACTTTCTGATGTCCTCTCTATTAACCGGCTTACCATGCATGACCCTCTTTACACTCAGTTCAACACTTTCCAATCTTCTCAGGTTTCACTCCATTAATCTGATAAGTATTTTGACTTCACTTTGCCCTTGGACCTATAACTTCTTTTGATGGCAGATTGGCATCTCCTCAGGCCACACGTGCCTTTGTCTGTCCCGGTAGAAAAACCAGTTTCCGGCGAGCTGATTCCAACTCCTGGTGACCCTATGTGTGTCAGAATAAAACTGTGCTCCATAGGGTTTTCAATGGCTGATATTTCAGAAGATTGCCAGACATTTCTTGAGAGGCACCTCTGGGTGTACTCAAACTTCCAACTTTTTGGTTAGCTGCTGAGCCCAGTAGCCATTTGCCTCACCCAGGGACCCCCAGGGGTCATGATAACTTGGTGTAAATAATTGTTAGATGCCCCTATAGGGTTTGTTCTGGCTCCACACAAAGGACCAGAATGGGTAGAAACTATTAATCACTTTCAGTAAAGTGTATGGAGGCTTTGATAATCCTGTGGCATTAGGAGGGGCATCAAGCAGAGCTGTTAAGTTGCTTTTCTTTACTCACCTGCTCCAAACAGATCAACCCTCCACCCTCGCCATCTAGGTACAATTGCTCCAGCTCTTTGCCTATCTATATAGTCGGTCATCTGCATTTTTGAATTGCATTAATGTTAAAAAATTCAAATGAACAAATCCAGCGAAGCAAAGACTTTCTAAACTGGGCTGAGAAGTAATTTGAAAAGTGAATACAAATGATTCTGCTGTATTTTTTTGTTAATACATAATATGCTCAGCCTGAAATAATTTTTAGCTTCCCAGGGAACACAGAGATTGATTGATTTTATGAATCCAAAAGCAACACCAGTTAAATTTGGTAAAAGCAGACGTTCTTATGAAAGAGGAACAAAGAAAACAGAAGTCAAATGAGAAAACAGCCCCAGATATTAACATATGAAGAAATAAAAAAGAGGCTTCTCTGCTTCCAACTTTCCTTGAAAGTTTTGGAGTTGAGAGCAAATGAAAAATTCTCAGCTCATTTATGTCACTTGATTACCTTTTCATATCTAAAACAAAGAAAATACTTGAAAGCAGAGAAGATACTGGGAAATGAAAAGTGTTTCCGTGCAGCATTTTCTATTTTTAAGTGCAAATCTCTCAGACTCGAAAAGAAGTATATAAACATGGATCAATAGCTCTGATATTTACCTTTCCTTGTGGAAAAGATTACCGCAATCTACAATATCTGATTAGTTGTCTACATAGTAACCTCTATGGTTGCCAATGCTGAGAGAGCTGCATGTAATTCTATGCAGGAGTGACTTTTTGCAGAAAGCAAAAACAAAAAGCTTCCTACACCCTGGAAAATGCCCTTAGCTTTGTCTTTCTGAAAATAGAATATGAAGATGATCGCACAGTGACAAAAGGGTCCCTGGATTTCACTCAAATATAAGACATGTAAAAATTGAGCTAAAAGATTAGATGGCCTAATAAAACGATTGATAAACACAAACCAATGGGAGTATATACAAAGGAGAATGGACTATAACAACCCGAGAAGATTGTTTAATATAATGTCAAAAGCTACCAATATAAAAGACTCCAATTCACTCCTGTCTCCAGATGCTGGAAAAGCTTTTGACAGTTAATTGGAGGCTTTTATTTTTGACATCGAAAAGCATGAGCTTGCTGCAAGAATTCATTTCATGGGCAGAAACATTATCTGATCATCCAAAAGCCAAAATTAAGGCTAATGTGTATAATTGGAGACCCTCCCCCCCGCCTTTTTTTCTGACAAGGAATCAGCCACAAGGCCGTCCACATTTTCCCCTATTATTTGGTTCATCAATAGAATCTCTGGCAGGCAAGATGAAGGAATAAAAATGGGTAACTTAAGGCCCACAATTTTATTGTGAGTAGACAATGTGGCTCAATTCCGGGTTGCAGGTAGACTTGTGAAATGCACTTCTGGGGAGTGAAGTGGGAGATGAATCACCTCCCCTAGTGGAGGGGCCTATTTGGTTTTAGCTCGAGAGGTATTTTCCTCTTAGGAAAATTATTGCTGAATAAAAATGTGTGTTAAAAGTGGTGCCTTCTTTCTCTCTAAGAGCAGTAGCAGATCCTTATTTTAGCCTATTTCTTCCTATCTTGCCCAACCTTTTTCCAGAGAAATCTCCATGGAGCAGGAGAGCAGAGCTGCCAGTAACAACTAGCCAGTGTTACTTCTTCTACTCCTTTTTTTCTTTCTCAGCAGAAATATAAAGAACTCAGATTACCTGATGAGCCATTAGATAAAATGAGAAAAATAGGTTCTTCTATACAAACATAAAACACATAACTTCAGCAAATTATAAAAGCGGTGTTGTCTTAGTCATCTAGAGCTGCTCTAACAGAAGTACCACAAGTGGATGACTTCGACCAAGAGAACTTTATTCTCTCACAGTCCAGTAGGCTACAAGTCCAAATTCAGGGTGTCATCTCCAGGGGAACACTTTCTTTCTGTCTGCTCTGGAGGAAGGTCCTTGTGTTGTATCAGTCTTCCCTTGGTCTGGGAACCTCAGATCCAAAGGACATGCTTTGCTCCAGGCACTGCTTTCTTGGCGGTGTGAGGTTCCCGTGTGTCTCTGCTTGCTTCTCTCTTTTATGTCTCAAAAGAGATTGGCTTAAGACACTATCCAATCTTGTAGATGTCATCAGTATAACCTCACCATAGAGATAGAGTTTACAACAGATAAGGAAATCACATCAGATTACACAATCATACAATGCTGGGAATCATGATCTAGCCAAGCTGACAGATATTTTTGGGGGACACAATCCAATCCATGACAGGTGTGGTAGGGAACTGATTTAAAATTAGTTTCCTCTCACTATACACATATGGGAAGTCTAGTGCACTGCACATTTCTCATCCTCCTCTTTCTTTTCTTAAACAGCTTTATTGAGCCATTGGAGTCCCTGGGTGGTGCAAATGGTTAAGTGCTAGGCTACTAACCAAGGGGTTGGTGGTTTGAATTCACCCAGAGGTGCCTCAGAAGAAAGGCCTGTGATCTAGTTCTGAAAGGTCACAGTCATTGAAAACCCCATGGAACGCAGTTTGACTTTGAAACACATGGGTTCACCATGAGTCAGAATAGGTTCAGCAACAACTTTTTTCTTTGTTTTGGTTTTATTGAGTGGTAATTTATGTATCATGTGATTAATCTATTTAAATTGTACATCCCAACAGAGATTCACAACTGAGTTGTGATTATGGTGATTAAGTGATTATAATGAAACCATCCATGATTATGGTGACACCACTACCATAATCAATTTTAAAATATTTTCGTCAACTGAAAAAGAAATCCCATGTCCATTACCAGTCATGCTCCGTTTTTCCCCAACCCCTTAAGTCCTAGGCAACCATTTATCCGCTTTGTTTTCTATAGATTTATCTATTCTGGACATTTCATATAACTGAAATCATAACAATAAATGTGTGGCCTTTTGTGACTTGCTTTTTTCACTTACTATCTTTTCAAGGCTTACCATGCTGTAGCATGTATCAGTAATTCATTCCTTTTTATGGATGAATGATATTCCACTGTATGGGTATAAACCAAAAAACCCAAATCCATTGCTGTCAAGTCAATTCCAGCTTATAGTGACCCTATAAGACAGAGTAGAACTGCCCCATATGGCTTCCAGAAGCAGCTGGTGGATTTGAACTGCTGACCTTTTGGTTAACAGCTGAACTCTTATGGATATAGCACATTGTATTTATTCTTTAGCTGATGGGCATTTGGGTTGTCTCCAATTTATGGCTATTTGGAAGTTTTTGTGTGGACATATGTTTTCATTACGCTCATATATATATCTAGGAATAGAATTGATAGTCACGTGGTTACTCTTACATTCCCACCAGCAATGTGTAAGAGTTCCCATTTCTCCATAGCCTCACCGACTCTTGTTATAATCTATTGTTTTAATTATTGCTATCCAGGAAGATGTGAATTGGTACATGATTGTGGTTTGGATTTTCATTTCCCTGATGCTAATGATGTCAGTCATCTTTTCATGTGCTTGTTGGCCATTTGTATATCTTCTTTGGAGAAATGACAATTCAGACTCTTGCTCATTTAATTGGATTGTTTGTATTTTTATTATCGAATTTTATGTAGATACTTTTATCAAGTTGAGGAAGTTCCTTTCTATTACTAGTTTGTTGAGTGATTTTTATCATGAAGGGGTGTTGAATTTTGTCAAATGCTTTTTCTGTGTCTGTTGAGAGTTCTTGTCGGTTATTGATATGGTATATTACATTAAATTGATTTTCAGATGTTAAACCAACTGTGATGGTTAAGATTGTGTGTCAGCTTGGCTGGGCCATGATTATCAGTGGTTTGGCAGTTGTATGATGTTGTGATGGGAATCTGCTGTGAGTAGCCAATCAGCTGAAACAGAGTTTCCTTGGGTGTGTGGACTGCATTGAATATAAGTGGATATTTTGGCAAGGATTGTGGCTTTTGCTCATGCTGGATCCTGCAGATATCTCCTGTTTTTCTGACCTCCAGCTCTTAGGACTTGAGCTAGCAGCTTACCTGCAATCTTGCCTGCCAATCTCGGGATTCATAGATCTTCACAGCCTGTGAGCAACAGCCCTGCTTTCTGACCTGCCTATCTTGGGTTTGCCAGCCCCTGCAGCTACATTAATCAGGAGAAGTCTCCAGTCTGACCTATGGACTTGGGACGGGCCAGTCTCTACAACCTCATGAGCCATTTCCTTAATATAAATCTCTCTCTTACATTTATATGATTTACTGGTTTTGCTTCTCTAGAGAACTCAGCCTAAGACACCAACCTTGCATTTCTAGGATAAATGTGACTTCATCAAGATGTGTAATCTTTTTTATAAGTTGCTGGATTCAGTTTTCTAGTAGTTTGTGGAGGATTTTTGTGCCTATATTCACAAGAATATTGGTCTGGGTTTTTTTCTTGTGATATCTTTGGTTTTGGAATCAGGGTAATACTGGCCTCATAGAATCAGTTGGCAAGTGTTCCTTCCTCTTCTATATATTAGAAGTGTTAAGATTATCATTAATTCTTTAAATGTTTGGTAGATTTTACCAGTGAAACTATCTCGGCCTGCTCTTACTTGTTCTAGGTTGTCTCAGTCATCTAGTGCTGCTCCAACAGAAATACCACAAGTGGATGGCTTTACAAAGAGAAATTTATTCTCTCACAGTCCAGTAGGCTACAAGTCCAAATTCAGGGCATCAGCTTTGCCCGTTGGCTCTGGAGGAAAGTCCATGTCATCAGTCTTCCTTTGGTCTGGGAGCTTCTCTGCGCAGGAACCTCAGGTCCAAAGGACGTGCTCTGCTCCCAGCACTGCTTTCTTGGTGGTATGAGGTTCCCATGTATCTCTGCTTGCTTCTCTCTTTTATATCTCAAAAGAGCTTGCATTAAGACACTAATCTTGTCAACCTCATCAGTATAAACTCATCACAGTGATAGAATTTACAACACATGAGGAGATCACATATGATCTCATCATAGTGGTAGAGTTTACAACACATAAGGACATCACGTCAGATAACACAGTCATACAATACTGGGAATCATGACCTAGCCAAGTTGCTACACACATTTTTTGGGGACACAATTCAATCCATGACATAGGTGTATTCCGATTTTCTATTTCTTCTTGAGTCAGTTTTAGTAGTTTATGTCTTTCTGGGAATTTGTCCATCTTTTCTAAGTTATCTGATATGTTGGTATTCATGATATTCTCAAATAGTCTTTTTTATGTCAGTAAAGTCAGTGGTAATGTCTTCTGTTACGTTCCTGATTTTAGTAATTTGTTTAAGCTCTCTTTTTATCTTGGTCATTCTAGCTAATGTTTTGTCAAATTTGTTAATTTTTTTTGAGGAACCAACTTATGGATTACTTGATTTCTCTGCTGTTTTTCTATTCTTAATTTCATTAATTTCCACAGGTTATTATTATTTCTTGAAAAAAGGTTTGTGGTCAAATAGATTTGGAAAATATGGGGTTAAACACAATTTCTTTAGCACAAGATCCCTTGGAATCTTTAATGTACAAATGTAAAGGGTGAAAATTCAACAGGAGAATATGGAATCCAGCATATTTTCCAGGAGCATATATTAATAAGTGTGCCAGTAGAATTTTCATAAAACCAAACCAAACTACATTAAATCCAACCAAATCAGATCAAACAAAAGCTCAGTGTTATATGTCCCTAATTCAGCACAGTTTACTCTAGAAGTTATTATGTAATAAAGACTTATATCAATAGCTCTCTCTAGAGAGACTTCCACTTATTTGTCTCAGAAAGCAAACCAAGTAAGCCAAAAAATCCCGTCAATTTCTGCAGTATCAGATTAGGTGCTATGAGTAGGGAGGTTAAAGAATGACTGTTTGTAGTGTTAAAGTACGAGTGTGGCCCTCAAGGAGTTTCCAGTCTAACAAGACCTGTACCAAGTGTCTTACTTTTGTTTTAAAATGATAATAAGACCACTTATAACAATCTTTCTTTTAATCAGATGAGAAAACAGAGGCACAGATGGGTTGGTGTTGAGTTCCAGTTCATGCAAAGAGTAATGTCAATTGGGAATAGAACAGATTCATTTGGGTACGCTTCCATCACCTTAGTTGATTGACCTGACTTCCCCTCTTACCAAGTGGATGTAAATAAGAGATTAACTGTTGGAAAAGGAAAAGTGAATAGGTGGGAGCTAAGCATTTTGGAATATCAGAATAATTGGATCCCAAATGAATTAAGATGTGTGGGAGTCCAAATTATACCCGACCTACCAAGCCTGCATAAAGCTAATTTAAAAATAATTTAAGGAGCTAAATAGAATGACTGTCTCATGCTAATCAGAAGAATGCAAAAAAAAAAAAAAAATCACAATGAATACGCTGAAAAGAATTTTATTCACATCAAATCATAATTATTAAACTTGTATTTCAACAAGGTGGAAAAGTTTGGAATCCACTTGAAGTATAAAAATGCCAGTCATCTCTAACTTAATATGAAATACCTTATAGGTATTACTGAACAGTGAGTAAATCTGTTGGTTTGGTTCATTTTAATGACCAACAAGTATTTCTGAAGGTTACTCTAGTTCTTGTCAAGGAGTGTGTGTGTACACATAAAATTGTTTGAGAATTCTAGTGCCACCTTCTCTTTATTAAACTTGAATATAGAAGGAGAAGGTCCAGTTTCTCTTTTGGCTTTCTCTCTCCCTTTCTCTACTTCTCTCTCAACTTTAAGGCTCTCTCTTGTGCCCTCTAGCAGCCCAGCAAGCCGTTCTTTTGCTCAATCTAAAGCCCCAACTCCATGCTCTTCTCTCTCCTTAAGAGGTCTGTGATCCAATATTACTTTTTCCTCAGCCTTGAGCAAGTTGTTACACATCCTACATGGCAGAATCCCCATAAGAATGCCTCCTTTTTGGGATTGTAGTAAATAATTGACACATGCAATTGAAGACAGCATACGATTTTTTTGTGACCTTCATCTGGGAGAAAAGGGGAAGAACCAGGATAGAACAAAATTATAATCTGGCTTTCTCTTGTAATTCCTGGATATCTCGCTCAGACAGTGAAATGGTAGGGCCTTCTTTCCCTATAGGTCTTCCATGGCTTAATTTCTCCAGAATTCCCTAGTTGAGAGGTCAATCTACTTCTAAGGAGATCAAAACAACTGGCTACCTATCATACTCTTGATGCTGCAGTGGCCTCTCCTGACTCTTCTTCAACTATTGAGTGTTACCTAAGAACTCGAAGGCTCTGGGCTTCAAAAAGAAAGCCAACTGGGGAGAGAGATTCAAAGCAACAACCAACCTCTCCCTGTTCTTCTCTTGGGCAGGCAGTGGGATTAGTGAGTGAACCAGTAAATGGATAAGAAAAAGGATATTCTGTGACTCTTAACACCTGAAAGTATAAGAAGCTCCTGCCTCAGAAACAGCTCCAAATCCTAGGTAAGGAATCTGGCAGAGCAGCCCTCTTCTCTGCCGGTTTCCGTGTTCTCCTCCTCTCAGTGGTTCCAAAAATGATTCGCTTGCCTTAAACAAAAGCAACGTTAGTTATATTCATTTATGTTAATTGTCTGACGTTTATGCCCAGTGAACTTATGACACTATAATGATTATTCATATCATTAAGTATGAGTTGGATTAAAAAAACGCAAAATAATAAATGCTGGAGAGGTTGTGGAGAGACTGGAACACTGATACACTGTTGATGGGAATGTAAAATGGTACTACCACTTTGGAAATCAATTGGCTCTTCCTTAGAAAGCTAGAAATAAAAGTACTGTACAATCCAGCTATCCCACTCCTTGGAATATATCCTAGAGAAATAAGAGCCGCCACACAAATAGATATATGCACACCCATGTTCACTGAAGCACTGTTCACAATAGCAAAAAGATGAAAACTACCTGGATACCCATCAATCGACGAATGGATAAACAAATTATGGTATAACCACACAATGGAATACTACGCAACAATAAAGAACAACAATGAAGCCATGGAACATCTTATAACATGGAGGAAGCTGGAACTTAGTATGCTGAGTGAATTTAGTCAGTCACAGAAGGACAAATATTGTATAAGACAACTATTATAAGAACTCAAGAAAAGGTTTAAACACAGAAGAAAACATTCTTTGATAGTTACGAGAGTGGGGAGGGAAGGGACGGGTTATTTACTAACTAGATAATAGATAAGAATTATCTTAGGTGAAAGGAAGGACAGCACACACTACATGGGAAGTTAGCACAACTGGACTAAACCAAAGCTAAGAAGTTTCCTGAATACAATCAAACACTTTGAGAGATAGAGCAGCAGGGGTAGGGGTCTGGGGACCATCCTTTCAGGGGACATCTAGGTCAATTGGCATAACAAAGCTTATTAAGAAAACGTTCTGCATCCTACTTTGGTGTGTGGCATCTGGGATCTTAAAAGCTTGCAAGCGGCCATCTAAGATGCGTCAACTGGTCCCAACCACCTGCAGTAAAGGAGAATGAAGAACACCAAAGACACAAGGAAAGTATTAGTCCAAGAAACAGAAAAGGCTACATAAACCAGGGACTTCATCAGCCTGAGACCAGAGGAACTAGATGGTGCTTGGCTACCACCAATGACTGCCCTGACAAGGAACACAACAGAGAGTCCCTGATGGAGCAGGAGAAAGGTGGGGTGCAGAACTCTAATTCTAGTAAGAAGACCAGACTTAATGGTCTGAGACTGGAGGATCCCCGGAATTCTCTATTGTGGCCCCAATTCTCATCCATGGCCCCTGGATTCTCTATCAGCCCAGCACTAAAACAATGTCTGAGGCCAACTCTTCAGACAAGGATTGGACTGGACTGTGGGACATAAAGTGATACTCGTGACGAGAGTGCCTCTTAGTTCGAGTAGATACAAGAGACTAAATGGGCAGCTTCTGTCTGGAGGTGAGATGGGAAGGCAGAGAGGATTAGGAGCTGGTTGGACGGACATGGGGAATCAGGTGGAAAGGAGGAGGGTGCTGTCACAGTCTGGGGTGAGCAATCAGGGTCACAAATCAAAGTATGTACAAATTTTTGTATGGGAGACTAACCTGAAATGTAAACTTCATTTAAACTACAACAATAAAAAAAGAGAAAAAAAGTATGGGTTGGATTAATTTTGTTATTACATATGATAATAACACGGTGTTTTATTTAAATGAAGTTAATGGTATTTCTAATCAAATGTGATCGTTTATGTTTTGAAATGTTGAGGAAATTTCCAGAGAAGTTGGTAATATTTAAAATTGTTGCAATGAAATGCGGAATGCAATTATGACTAAACTGTTGAATTCATTCATTCATTCTTTCTTTCTTTTATGAACTAAGCTAACATTTATTCAGTGTCTGGCACTGTATTAAGAGATAGCAACACAGAGATGAAACCCATGGCTCTACCTTCTAGGAACTGATAGTCTAGGATGGGAGACATATAAGTTAGCAGACACTTATAATACTATATGACAGGTTATTAGATAAGGACGTGTGAGGGGCCTTAACCCAGACAGAGGGGTGGGACTGCAAGAGAGGAGGGAGGTTTCCTGGAACAGGTGACAATGGAGCTGAATGTTAGAGGACACGTGAGAGATAACCAGGTGGAGAAATGTGGAAAGGGAGATCCAGACATGCAGCAGCATCAACACGAACATAGAAGCAAGAAAGGGCATGGCACGTTTAGAGAACTGCATGAGATTGGTGGGATTATAGACTAGTAAGTGGTAGGGAGAGTGGAAGCAATGATGTTGAGACAGGCAGTGGCAAGATCATAGAGGACTTTGGATGTTTCATCCTTAGTAAGGAAGAACAATCTATATAACAGGTTTTTCAGTTTCTTGGGCAGATGATAGTATGTTCTAGAATGCTTTCCATTGCAATAAGCTTCCACTGTATGGCTAGCCTTGTACTAAGCCCTGTGATGAATATACTTGTCCTTATATATTTGTATTTTTCCTTACAAGGATGTCTCAAATGAAACCATTACCTGAGCATGGCTATCTGATGCATAATGTAAAATTTAAGAAGTTATAACTGAGAAAGAGTAAACATTCCTTTATTAAATATTCTATATTTTTAAGCAAAAGCTGTTATTTACATCTCTATTTTTCTCTTGCACTCTCTTTCATTAATCTATCTATTTCAATCTATAAATTTGAAATACACCTATGGGCTTTATTGAAATTCCACAGTGTCTTTCCAATATGAAACAGCTGTGAAATATTTAGTTCTTGTAGTTCTGCTTTTTCATCAATTGGTTAAAGTATAAAATCTCCAAAGTGCGGGAGGAAAGATGGGAGACCTTAAATCACTGTCATATATGGAGTCTCTAAGATGGACTGAGATTCTTAGAAATTAGGAAGAAATGACCTTTTACTGTAGTCACATGGTGGTGAGGAGGCAGGACCCATTGTTTGATAGGTTCCACTATGCTTTTTCCTGCTATCACGATTCTGCTTTTGATTTTGGTGGCTGGGCAATCTGGCGATGAGGTCACTGGACACCACACATCTGGAAACTGGTTTGCTAACCTAGAACAAAAACCAAACCCATTGTCATCGAGACGATTCCGACTCATAGCAACCCTATAGAACAGAGTAGAATTGCCCCATAGTGTTTCCAAGGAGTGGCTGGTGAATTCAAACTGCCCTTAACTACTGTGCCACCAGGGATCCTTGCTAGCCTAGAGGGTTAGGGAAATCTCATCCTAGTTGTGACCTTTCAAGTTCTGTAACATTGTTGAGTAATTGTTTACTGAGAATCTTCTTTACAGAAGATGATTTATACAAGTTATTTATAAACTTCATTACAACATTTTAGGAACACTCTTTTGTAGGTGAGGAAACCATGGCCAGGAGAAGCAAAGTAATGCAAAGTAATGGTCTGTCTTATCCTGAAGACAATGAAATTTCTCCCATGTCACGCAGACTCTCACAAGGAAAGCTGATTCTCCACAGGTCTAACGGCCTTTCTATACTCTGCTAAAGACTTTGCATTTTTTTTTCTTTTAAGTAACTATTTTTTTAAATTGAGAAGTAATTGACACATCACAAATTTCACCCTTTTAAATTGTACAATTCAGTGGATTTTAGAATATTCCCAAGGTGGTACAACTATCCCAAAACCAGTCAATTCTGACTCATGGTGACCCTATGTGTTTCAGAGTAGAACTGCACTCCACAGGGTTTTCAATGGCTATGACCTTTTGGAAGTAGATCACCAGGCCTTTCTTCTGAGGCACCTCTGGGTAGATTCAAACTGCCAAACTTTGGGTTAGTGGCTGAACACCTAACTGTTTGCATCACCCATGGACTCTGTACTACCATCACCATTACCTAATTCCAGGACATTTTTATCACCTCAGAAAGAAGCCCTGTTCCATTAGCAATCACTGCCATCCCTTGTCCCCCTAGTCCCAGGCAACCATGGATCTACTTTCTGTCTCTATGGATCTGCCTATTCTGGATGTTTCATATAAATGGAATCATACAATATATGGCTTTTTCTGTTTAGCTTCTTTCACTTAGCACAATGTTTTCAAGATTTCACCCAAGCTGTAGCCTGTATCAGTACTTCATCCCTTTTTATAGCTGAATAATATTCCATTGCATGGATATACCACATTTTTGTTTACTCATTCATTAGTTGATGGAAATTTGGGTTATTTCTAATTTTCGGCTCTTATGAGTAGTGCTGCTCCGGATTTGCGGTTTTGGACTGCACCAGGAACCTACCATCAAAGGGTATATCATGCTGCATCATAATTACCTGGTGCCTCTTCTCTTTCTCCTGTTGTTCTATAAACTCTATTAGGGCAAGAAGCATATTGGTCTTGTTTACTATTATATCTGGCATAGTCTATCCTTGGAAGGAACTTTTGAATGAATAAATGAAGGCAGGTGGTTCTGTAGCTCTAGGTAAGGACTTTGAATTGCTCATCTAGCTTGTCTCATGTCACTGAATTGAGAGCTGTATCCCTCTGTTAAGAGTACGTGTTTGAGGGCTAGGATTCTGCTCTAGATTTTTCCTGACATTTTTTATTGTTGGGGGTGGACGTTACATTGATATAGCAGCCTCATAATTTGGTTGAGTTGAGTGTTATCAGCTATCAGCACAAGTCAGAGAAAAGCTTGATTTGTTTTGATAGTTCATGCTGGGAGCATTTGGGATATTTATTAGTCAGGGAAGTAGACCATGATCCCACGTTTGTCTATCGTCTTGCCAATTAAACCTGCCTGCCTGGGCATGTGTCACTGTCCCACAATGGGATTCTTCCCATGTGGCATACTGGAAAAATCTATTGACGTTAAATTTATTTTCTGTTTCGCTTCTCTCACTCCTTCTTTGCCTAACTCTTCCTTGCTCCTCTCTGAACTCATTCAGGCAGATTTTCTGCATTTAGTGCAAAATGCTGCCTACCTCCCAATTCTTTTAAAGATAAGAGGGTTTAATCAGGGCAAAATCATCTTGTTTATTTGTTGCTTCAAATAAAGCCCTGGTTGTTGGGGGCTGCCTTTCTTGTGGGATACCTTGCTCAGTTCCTTAGACCTATTTCTCTCTCTCTCAAGCCCAGCAAGAGCTCCGGAGGTGAGCACTGAGGAGGCCTGTAGTGGCAACTCCAAATGTGGGAATAGCTCTGGCAGCCTCTGCTTCCCCCTCCCTCCTGCATCTGCCTTCTCCTTAGCCTAGTGAGAATGACAGGAAGGGAGAAGGGAGCTGCCAGGTTTCCTGTATGCCTGTCTGTGGGAGGGAAACCAAGAGGGCTGGCAGCCACGAACTAAGTGGGCTCCATTCCATCTATCTTTTCTGATTAAAGTGGAGCAGATTCAGGCTGCTGCCTGCGAGCTGTGGTGGGAGCCATCACTCAGAGACAATTCCTGGAATGACTGTTCTAGACATTGTACCCATTTCTGCCCCTGAAGCAATTTACAGGCTGAGGGGTTGAGAAGTCTAGAGCTGTCTGGAGTGTACGCTTGGTATTTGGATGATAATTTCTGTGTACTATTTTATAAATTTCAAACAAAATACTGCAAAAGTATAAATAAAGATGCCGTTACAAGTATAAAGAGTTTTTGGTCTGGGATCCTGTGACTTCAGTTTCTACGCAATTATACTGCTGCTGTGATTTCCCAGTTGAGGGAAGATGGGTTTGGCTTCTAAGCAGTTGTCACTAAAGGCTAGACGTTAAAGATCCAACGCAGGCATTGTGTTATTTAAACTTTTATACCTGATTATCGCTACAGATTTTAGATCATTCTGCGTGGTTCTATACATATTTGTTTTGTTTTACATGAATTCTTGCTCTTCCAGTCCAATCTAGGGGAGGACGGTGAAGAATCTGGCTAGCAATCACCATGACAATAAAATCGTGCTTTGGATCTGAATCTCCGCAGTGGAATTTCTGGAAGCCATGTCTTTCTGGGAGTATCCAGGCATAGCTTACTAACTCTTTTTGGAGCAAATGAATTTTTGCCAGAGGCTCTGGGGTTAATCTTTGCTCAGCCACTGAAGCCATTAAGGTCTACCGCCTTTACTGCTGCTCATTGCACAAGGATGTTGCTGCCATACACATGAGCAGCATTGCTCTTCCTGTTGCTGGGGATGATGGACCTCATGTTCCCCCATCACTGTTGTTGCTTCCATGGTCACTGAAGCAACGAAGGGTGCTCCAATAAGATTTTTCTTTTTTCATTTTCTTCTCTATTACTCAGAGGGCTCCTATTGTTAGGTTTTTTTTTGTTTTGTTTTGTTTTTGATTAAGCTTTTAGGTTAGCTTCTCACTTTCTTGAAAAAACTTGAAATAAATTCTTCTGGGGTATATCAGAGAATATTTCAGAGGCAATATTGTGTTGCATCTCAAAGTAGCCTTCTCTAGTAATCAGGATCCCAGGCAAGATACCAGGCACTTCAACTCCTTTGTATAGCTATATAAGTTCTTTCATCCTTTTTGAATATCTTAATCTCTCAGCATTAGCCACATCAAATTTCTTGTTACTATTCTTCCTAAGGGGGAAGAAAAGACTATCACCAACATTACCTCTACCAGTTGCCATCAAGTCAATTCTGATTCATGGTGACCCCATGTGTGTCAGAGTAGAACTGTGCTCTATAGGGTTTTCAATAGCTGATCTTTTGGAAGTAGTTTTCCAGGCCTTTCTTGGACTCAAACTGTCAACCTCTCAGTTAGCACCTGGGTAAGTTAACCATTTGTACCACCCAGAGACTCTCAGGTATTCATAAATGGGATTGTTGTGGCTTTACTTGGGGTACTGTTAGTCAAAATAAACTATCATATGCTGTGATAAGAAACCGATACCCTTTGCTGTCCACTCGATTCCGACTCATAGTGACCTTATAGGACAGAGTAGAACTTCCCCATAGTGTTTCCAAGGAGTGGCTGGTGGATACAAACTGCTGACCTTTTGGTTAGCAGCCGAGTTCTTAACCATTGAGCCACCAGAATTCCTATGATAACAAGCAACCCTAAAATTTCAGTTGTGCAAACAGAAAAAAAAAAAAAGGTTTATTTTACATTCATACTACATAACCAAAGATAAAGGGATTGTAGTTATTTATGGCTCAGGCTAATAGAGATTTGATCACCTCCTGATGTCTCCATCTGTCCGTGACATCCGGCATTTGCTGCAGTTGTGGAAGAGAACAGGGGAACACAGCTCACAATGCTCCTACTGGGTAGTGTTGCACGTCACGTCTGTTCACATTCACGGGCCAAAGTAAGTCACATAGCCCCATCTGACTTCTAATTTCAAAAGAGAAGACTAGGGATCTTGGTGATTTTTGGAAGTAAAAAAATGAGGGCTTAGCCATCAAGTAGCTTGGGAAGAGATTTGAGTGAGTTGGGAGTTATACTGATATGTCCAGAATTCCTGAAGTTGATGTTCTCTTTATGGTATATAATGTTTCTTTCAAGGGCCTAAGGAAACTGAAATCAATAGGCACTTCTTTAACTAAATGATGCTCTCACACGACTATAGCTATTTGGAGGTTCACCCCTTACAAAGAGCGTGAAATGCCAGAGGAGTGGCTAGAGGGGTACAACTCAGCCTCTGGGCCCACTCTGCTGCCAGGAAGGATTGCCGGAGGGCGGGCGTGGGAATCATCCAATGCACGCAAGGTCCTACTTTTTGCATCTGCCTGGAGATGCACCATCTGCCCATAGAAGGCCAGCAGTCTCTGTGGGCTTGAAGCAAGAGTCTGTGATGAACAGGAAGCCAATCCTCAGCCACTTAGACAGTGAGAGTTCGTGAGAAAACTATGACACATCTTCTATAACTTGCTTTGAGTAAAACCAAGATGTAGGAAAAATGCAACTTTTAAAATGGTATGAAATATTCAATCCTTGCCTTATACTTCTCAAAGCACTTTTCTTATTATATACTCTCTTAACTTGGTTCTCAAAAAGTATAACATCCAATTTTGGCCTCCTTGCCTGCTTTACTTATCTCTTTAGCACTTACCACCAGCTAACATTCTAATTTTACTTACTTACTTTGCTAATTGTCTGTATCCCCCACTACATAGAATTCAGCCTTCCTGAGGGCATGCTTCCACACTGCTACTGCCTCAGAACTGGGAATGGTTCCTGGCATAGAGTTGGCTCATCAAGTATTTAGTATAAATGAGTAATAGCGATTTTTCTATTGAAGCAAGTTTCATAGAACAATGATGCATAGTGATACCTCAAGGAGAGATGTTTTCTTATTGCATTCTTGTTCTTTAAATAAAACAGAGATCCTTGACTTCATGGAACTTTAAATTCCAGGAGGTGGGGGTGGAGGAGCTAGTGAATAAACATAATTATGTAATATTTTTTAAAGTAATAAATGTTAAAAAAAAATAAAGATGAATGGAGGCTTTAATATATATAATATAGCATAGAGCATAGTATAACATACACAAATATCTATATATTTACACAAATAAATATATATACATAGTATAACATACACTTATATAAATATATGTATTTATATGGAATAAAGCATAGTATAACATCCACAAATATATATATGTACCTGTGTATACACACACACAAATTTGAGATATTACATACTAATCTATCATAATCTTGACCTCCTTGCTTTCCATAGAAATTTTGGCAAGAGATAGGATAGTTATTTTTAAACCAGTTCATTCAAAAGGGAAGAATTAAGACAGCAAAAATTCATTGAGTGCCAACTTCGAATACATTTTTATAAAGTTTCATTCTTACAGCTAATCCATGGGTACTATTATTTCCATGTTGCTGATATGGAAAGAGAGGCACAGAAAGGTTAATTAATTTATTTGATTTGAACCCAGCCAGCTTTTTCTTATTCCTGAGTTGTGCCAATAGGCTTGTAAACAATTTGCTTATAATTTCTCACATTAAATGACATTTCACCTGCAAAATCTTCCTAGAACATTCCCTACTCCCCTCCTAAAAATATAGTTTAGATGGTTTCCCCCTGAGGTCCCCAAATTTGATGTGTTTCCTTTTACTGTAGCACTTAACCACATAACCTTTTTACGGACTGGAAGGTTTTTGAGGACCAAGACTTTTACTTTTCTGTTTTATCCCCATTTCCTGTCATAATGCTAAGCATGGATTCAGCGCTCACTACGTGTTTTCTATATCAAGAATTAGCCTCCTCTCTGCTTAAGTGCCCTTAGACTTATATTTTATCTTCTTTTATAGCAGATCTTCGAACTGGTTACTTTCCATTTGACCCCCTGCTGAGAATTTGCATTTCTACTCCAGATTCTGATTCAGTAAATCTGGGGTACTCAAAACCCAAACCCAACCCACTGCCATCTAGTAGATTCAGACTCATAGCTACCCCATAGGGTTTCCAAGGCTGTAAATCACTATGGAAGCAGACTGACATCGCTCTGTCATGGAGCGGCTGGTGGTTTTGAACTGCTGACCTTTGGGTTAGCAGTGGAACACTTTAACCACTGCGCCACTCCAAATTCTCAGCAGGGAGTCGAACTGAAAATAACCGGTTCGGAGCGCAATTTTATAGGGCCTCAAGTGCATAAAGGAGTCCCTGGGTGGTGCAAATGGTTAGCATGTGCTCTGCTGCCAACTGAGGTTCCAGTCCACCCAGAGGCGCCTCGGAGAATGGCCTGGAGATCTACTTCCCCAAAATCAGCCATCGGAAAACACACAGGGTTGCCACGAGTTAGAGTGGACTCGATGGCAATTTTTTTTTTTTTTTGAGCACATAAATTATCACCAAATGCCTTGTTAGTTTGCAGCATCCATGTTCCAGTGCTACAGCAATTTTGTTCTCGAGGTTTCTTGGCTAATAAGAAAATAAAGTAAGCAAAGCAAAGAAAGCAAAACAAAACACAATAAAATAGTAACACCCTAAGGAATGAAGTCCAAGTTCAATGGAAGTGTGTAGGAGAGATATTGCTGGCGAGTTGCTCGTTTATCTAAGGAGCCCTGGTGCGGCAGTGGTTAAGTGCTCGGCTGTAATGGAAAGGTAGGCGGTTGGAACCCACCAGCTGCTCTATGTGAGAAAGACAGGGCAGTCAGTTTCGTAAAGATTTTCAGCCTTGGAAGCCCCTGAGGGGAGTTCTACTCTGTCCTGTAGGGTCGCTATGAGTCAGAATCAATTCGACGGTTTGGTTTGTGATTTGCTCCGTTATCTAAAGAAGGTAAGCCCTGAATAAAGGGATGCAAATAGAAAATGGCTGCACTCATCAGCTGCAGATGTTGGCTGAAACTGAGCTCACTGAGGCAAGGGGGGCATTTGACAAAACACAGCTTTAAAAGTCTCTTCTCTTTGAGTTGATGTTTTCAAATGTCTCTTAACTCTATCCCAGCCCCTGGGTTTTATATTTTAGATTTAATCCCCTGAATTTCATGAAACCGTTTTTATCATCCTTTAATTAACAGATGAGGAAACTGAGAACCAGAGATGTTAAGCAATTTGCCCAATGTCACATAGCTGTTAAGGGCTGAACACTGGTGTCAACTGTAAGAACAGCTACTGCAAAGCCCATGCTTTCTCCATTATATCTCACAAAGTCATGACACTCACAGGTAGTTTGTGGATTGATACAGAGTACAACCCTCCATGTTTCCCTAAAGTAATTTAATGTATATAGAAATCACCTGGGGATCTTGCTAAATGCAGATTCTGATGGTGGAGGTCTGCATTTCTACCAAGTTCCCAGGTGATGGCAATGCTGCTGGTCCATGCTTTACTCAAAGGCATAAGAGACTGCTGGAGTTAATCTCCACCATAATAGGTAAAATAAGGTACAAGCTGTACCCAAACAGCAACCAGTGCCAAACATTAGGTGAAGAAAAGGGAGCCGTGGGAGTGGATCTTAGAAGCCTCTCATGTTGGGTGCTGCTCTTTAAGACATTTGTTTCTTTACAGGCAAAGGAGAGATTGATGACAGCGTGGAAAGAGAACAGGTCACATCCTGTCACATCCTGCATCAGCAGTAACTGTCTCTGGCATGCTGTGTTATTGTTCATTTCTCCATTCAGGTTCACTGATGGAGCTGGTTGTTACCATAGAGGAAGAACCTCGTAAAAAACCTCCTTTGGTTGTGGTTATTCCTGGAGACCTAGTTTTTATAACAGTTTCTGCTCAACACAAGGCTGTGGACATAGACAAGGGCTTCTCTTCTCCCCAACTCTTTCTCCTCGTTTAGAGTATCGGAGAGCCTAGGGAATCTTAGATTCTCAGAATCTCCGGTTTGGAGTAGAATCCTAGCGAAGACGATTGTGCAAAAAATGACATAAAAAGCCAAAACAGCTTCTCACTCTCCCAAATGCTTTCTTATATGCTCTAGCTCTTGGCTTATGGATCAAGAAATAGTAGCGTTTCTAAGACTATCATCTTCTTTTAACTGATAATGGATTTGGAGCTTGGAAAACCCAGCATTTCCCACCTAGATAGTGTTACCGAACCCTAAAAGGTTGTTCCTTGTCCAGCGTGCTCAGACTTCCCAATTATCTGGACACCAGTCTTTGAGAAAGATACTATTGCAATGCACAGAGAAAGGAGACGAGAGAACGCTCCTCAGACCTGGCTCACCAAGCTATGGGGAAGCAGGGCTTATATGGGATTTGGGCAGCAAGATGGCAGCCGCACAGGTGTACTCTGGAAGGAAAACTCTAGAAGGTGGCCAGGAAAAAGGAAGTGATGTGGTTCGTGTTGGCCCTCTCACTTCGGAATACGGTCTGGGTGATGATTTTTCTTCTGATTCATTCCTCCTGTTGCTGCGCCCTCCGTTGAGGTCAATTAGTGCTCACAGCCGGCCCTTCTGCGCATGCGGGGCAGGCCAAATCTGGCTTGGTCTAGTTTAAGGACTAATGGAAATTTACTGGCATTCACAGGGGCAGGTTACCCAAGGAATGATTATTTAAAAGGAAGGTAACAAAGACGAATTTATCATTTCTCTAACATTTCAAGTTCTATTTAATAGTCTATTCTGTGGTAAGTGTTTGAAGGGATCCTTCAGCCTTGGTGGCTCAGTGGTTAAGTACTCAGCTGCTAACCAGAAGTTTGGTGGTTGGAACCTACCAGTCGCTCCACAGGAGAAAGACGTGGCAGTCTAGTTCTGTAAAGATTACAGCCTTGGATACCCTATGGGGGCAGTTATACTCTATCCTGTAGGGTTGCTATGAGTACAAATCGACTTGAGGGCTGTGGATTTTTTTTTTTCTTTTCTCCCAGCATCTAAAAGTGCATTTCAGTTTAAACAGCATTTCCTCCTCTTCTCTCCATACCATCTCTTTTGTTCTCCGGCAGTTATGTTTTATACAGCTTTTTCGAATGGATATGAATTGGAAATGGATTGAAAGGTAGCATGAAATTTGTGGCACATGAACTGACCTAGGGTCTAAAGACCTTGATTCTAAGGTTTGCTCTGTCATTAGCTTGTCTACCTTGGCAGTTGGCAAGGATTCTCTCAAATTTTAAGATTAATTGAAGCCCTGCTCCAAGGACTGTGGAAGTCCGAAGCCCTCTCCAAGATTCTCCAGATTCCCCAGGAGTTTACACTGTGATGGTCACCTTTTTAGCCTCAATTTCCTCCCACTGCTGAATGTGTGCCCTCCTTGCTAAATCATTTATGTCCAACATAAATGGGGACCAGTAACAGCAGCCACAAATATAAAGCAGTTGCAAAACTTTTTCTGAATGTATGTGGTGACACCGGGGGTCATGTAGCCCAGCACTAACCCATTACAATCTGTTCTATCTATGCCTGGTTTTCTCCCTGTGCTCTATTGCCCCCTCTGTTAATACTGGAGCAATTTACCATCTTTCTGTTTCTTCTACCCCCTGTATGTTCTTTCCTTGCCACTCGCATGAATAAAAACAAATTTTTCTACTTTTCTAACGCAGAGTACTTTAGTTGTCTGATACCTTCAGATCCTCCCTTTCCATTACAGGTATTTTTCTCAAGCAAAGGATTCTGATGCCAGGTGTTACTATGATAGTTTTTTTTTTTTTTTAATCTTTTTATTGTGCCAATTAACATGAGATAATCTAATCTCTTTCTCTCTCTTTTTTTTTTTAGGATACCAGAAATTAAGAGCCTTGACCAAGCCCATAGAATTGGTTAGTGGCAGAGTCAAGACAACACAGAATCCTGGAAACTATGCCTTTTTTTAGTTCATAGCAGGTGCTCTACAATGTCTGATTTGCAAATCATGTTTGTGGACCACAGTCAGGTTAATGTAACGACTAGGGAAAGCATTGGGGATTTGAAGGCGTACTGCTGCCAGTGGAAGATATGGTGAGTAACTACAGGACCCTGCTCAACTGGTGTTGGAAATATGACTCATTCCTAAGTGCTGTTTTTTATGCAACTGTTTCTTCTTTATTTGGCAAAGCTGAATGGGACCAAATAGGTACTTTCAGGTAATTTAAATATTTTGATGAAACCATTTCAATTCTTCACCCAGACAATGGCATTTAGAAATTTGTGAATGAATAGGAGAGCTTAAAAAATATGTTTTTTAATTATTAGAATGACATTTCTGCACTAGAGAAAATGCAGGGGGAAAGAAGAAGTCATTTGTAATTCAAATATCAAAAGAAAACAAGCGTTGTTATTTTATGTTTTCTTTTTGACACTGTCACTATGAATGCTACTTTGTTGTAATCATAATATGCATCTAATTTTGTATTCTGATTTTTTCATAATCATTTTCCATGTTCCATATAATTTTCACATTGTTGTTTTATATCGTTATAAAATAGAGCGCTAAGTCTCCTGAGTTTATGATTAAAGTTGTTTATAATTTTTCATTATTATAAATAATTATGATATAAACATGATCTGGCAAATAGATAAAATGTATTTTCTTGGAATAAATTCCCAGAGATAGAATTACTGAACCAAAGCCTTATACCGATTTCCAATGCCTCAGCTATATGAGAAGGAACAGTATACCTTTATCAAATAGAATGTTATAAATGTTTTAAAATTACTAATCTAATAAGTGACAAATGGTAATCAGTTTTTCTAATTTGCTTTTTATTGATTATTAGTGAGTGGAACTTTTTATGTTTGTCTATTATTTGTACTCTGTTTTATGAATTTAGTATTTATGTCCTTAGCACATTTATCTGTTGTCATTTTATTACCTTACCCATTTGTGGCTATCAAGAGGCCTTTTAGAATTAGAAGAATGATTAAGCTAAGTGGCACTTTGTTGAAGCACTAGACTATGTAGTTCTAATGCGAGTTCTTTGCTGCTAAAAGCAAAGGGGTGTGGAATTCCATTCTATCCTGGCACGTGCTGACTTTTTAGGCAGATTTCAAAGCTGTCTCTGGGCTTCATGTCAGTGTGACCCAGAAAGGAATGAAAGCAGGTCAGCCGAGGTCTCTGTCGGAGCTATAATCTTCGTTCTGATTTCTTATTTCCCTAAGGTTGGCCTCAATATAGATTCCACTTTTCTGAGCAAAGTGCATCATCTGGGTGTATTTTCTTTTTGCTTTGTCAAAGCAGATTAATGCACATCAAGGTAGAAACTGCCCCGGAATAAGTGGTAAAGAAGGCAAAACTCATTTTGGAATCTCCATCTCATTGCCCAGTGAGCCCATGCTTTCCCCAGAAGCTTGAAGATCTTCCTGTTGTACCATCTGTTCTGGACCTTTCACAGGCATCTCTTCACCATCAAAAACTCCTTGTCAATTATCTGATTTCCCATGAGTTCTGTTCTCTGCCATTGGTTCACTGCATGTCCTAGGGTGAATGTTTTACCCATTTTGGACCACCCATTTTAAAGGAAGCAAGTAAGCAAAAGAGAGGTTCCTATGCTTTTGCTCATGTGCCTGTTCTGCCTGTATGCTCTCATCACTATTTCTTCAGTTAAGAATCTATATTTTAAGGTGTTTTGCAAATGTTTTCTTATAAAGATGTTCCTGATTGCCTTAATTAGATCCCATGTCTTGTAGCTTTGATCCTCCATAGCATTTGTTTGCTCTTTTGTTTTGGCATGTTATGGTAATTCGCATATTTATCTTTTCCCACCATCAGTTACATACTCCATAAAATAGAGGTTGTGTCTAATTAATTTTTGACTTTACCACAATTAATCAGTGTATTCCCTTCATATAGTGAGTGCTTAGTGGCTGTTTGTTTGAAAAATCTGAGTGATAGTAATGGTTAGAATTTTAGGCACTATGGCAGGCTGAAGTAAAGGGAAGCATTTCTCTGCCTCACGTATTATGCTTGCAAGAAGGGCAAACGTTGGTTAAGACAGTTCCTCAAGGAAAGCTGAAGTCAAGTTTCAGCTGGTTTGGTAATGTTCGCTCATAGCAATATCCTCAACAATCAATCTTATATCTGGAGTTTATGGAAGATAAAATTGCCTATCAGAATGAGTAGGAAAGAATGAATGCTTACCCAATTGGGAGGACGTGCTTGTTCAGAAACTCGTTGAACAAAATGTCGGTTGTGTTCTTCTGGCCAAAAGTTTTGTTTCACATGACTGGGTGTTACTGGACAAGCTGTGATACTGTAAGAAGAGTACAGGTGTTTTGGTTTGCTCTTTTAGCTCCCGGGTACTGTGAAGAGCTGTCAGACTATGCCTCCAGTGTTGGCTCTTAGGGAAGGCCTCATTTGGCTTATCCTACTGTGCTGAGGTAATATGTCTATGCAAGAAACTTGATTTAAGGAAGTAAACCTTTATCCAAAACTGCTGCTACACTAGTAAGTGTCTTGATTTTTTAACTGCAATAAATATATAACTATTTCACAACCATATTTCTGACGATCTTGGTTTTTTGATCAGTAAAATATTAAACATTAAGGATTTAAACTTTGTATTTTAACATTTTCTAACTTTTTTTTAATTAAGGTAAAATTCACACAACATAAAATTAACCATTTTAGTGTACAATTTACTACATTCAGCCACCACCACTATCTAGCCCCAAACACTTTTCATCACTCCAAAATAAACCCCATTAAGCTGTCCATCCATATTCCCTCTTCCTCCAGGCCCTGGAAACCACCAATTTGCTTTCTGTCTCACCTCTTTTGGGTATTTAATATAAACGGAGCCATACATTATATGACTGTGTCTGACTTCTTTCCTGTTGCACAATGCTTTTTGCCATTTATCCACCTTGTAGCATGATCAGTACTTCATTCATTTTTATGGCTAAATAATATTCCATTATATGTACACACTGTATTTTGTTTATTCATTCATCCATTAATGGACATTTGGGTTGTTTTCACCTTTTGGCTGTTGTGAATAGTGCTGCTATGAACATTCATGTACAAGTATTTCTTTGAATGCCGGCTTTCAAGTCTCTTGAATGTATGCCTAGGAGTGGAATTGCCAGATCATATGGTAATTATGCTTGTTCTTATTGCTGTTAGGTGCTGTCAAGTCAGTTCCAACTCATAGCGACCCTGTGCACCACAGAATGAAACACTGCCTGGTCCTGTGCCATGCTCACAATCGCTGTTATGCTTGAGCCTACTGTTGCAGCCACTGTGTCAATCCATCTCGTCAAGGGTCTTCCTCTTTTTCACTGATCCTCTACCTTACCAAGCATGATGCCCTTCTCCAGGGACTGATTCCTTCTGATAATATGTCCAAAATGCTTGAGACAAAGTCTCCCCATCCTTGCTTCCAAGGACCACTCTGGCTGTACTTCTTCCAAGACAGATTTGTTTGTTCTTTGGCAGTCCATTGTATATTCAATATTCTTTGCCAACACCATAATTCAAAGGTGTCAGTTCTTCTTTGGTCTTCCTTATTCATTGTCCAGCTTTCACATGCATATGGGGTGATTGAAAATATCATGGCTTCAGTTAGGTGCACCATAGTCCTCAGAGTGACATCTTTGCTTTTCAACAGTTTAAAGAGGTCTTTGGCAACAGATTTGTCAATGCGGTATGTCCTTTGAATTCTTGACTGCTGCTTCCATGGGCGTTGATTGTGGATGCAAGTAAAATGAAGTTCTTGACAACTTCAGTATTTTCTCCGTTGATCATGAGTTACTTATTTGGCCAGTTGGTGAGGATTTTTGTTTTCTTTATGTGGAGGTATAATCCATACTGAAGGCTGTGGTCCTTGGTCTTCATCAGTAAGTGCCTCAAGTCCTCTTATTTTTCAGCAAGCAAAGTTGTGGCATATGCATATCGCAGGTTGTTAATGAGTCTTCCTACAATCCTGATGTGGTGTTCTTCATATAGTCCAGCTTCTCCAATTATTTGCTCATCATGCAGATTGAATAAGTATGGTGAAAAGATACAACTCTGATGCACATCTTTCCTAATTTTAAACCATGCAGTATCCCCTTGTTCTGTTTGAATGACTGCCTCTTGGTCTATGTACAGGTGCCACATGAGAACAATTAAGAGTTCTGGAACTCCCATTCTTTGCAATGTTATTGATAATTTTTTATGATCCACACAGTTGAATGCCTCTGCATCGTCCATAAAGCACAGCCAAGATCCATCTGACGTCAGCAATGATTTCCCTCATTCTATGTCCTCTTCTGAATTTGGCTTGAATTTCTGGCAGCTCCCTGTCCATGTACTGCTGCAACCATTTTTGAATTATCTTCAAAAAAATTTTACTTGTGTGTGATATTAATGATACTGTTTGAAAATTTCTGCATTCTTTTGGATCTGTCTAATCTTTAGCTGAAAGGTGGACTTCGGCAGTGGCTTCTGTTCTGAGTTAAAAGGGTGTCTGAGACCATAGTCTCGGGGGTTCTTTCAAACTCTGTAAGACCAGTAACTATTGTCTTTTTTCACAAATTTGAATTTTGTTCTTCTTTTTTCTCCCACCATGTCCTGGACTCTTTATTGTGATCCCTGTTAGAGCCGTCAGTGGTGGTAGCCAGGCACTTTCTAGTTCTTCTGGGCTCAGGCTGGTGGAGGCTGTGGTTTATGTGGTCCTTTAGTCCTTTGGACTAATATTTTCCTTGTGTCTTTGATTTTCTTCATTGCCCTTTGCTCTGGATGGGATGGGACTGATAGATGTATCTTATATGGCCACTTGCAAGCTTTTAAAACCCCAGATGCTACTTATGAAAGTAGGATGTAGAATATTTCCTTTATGAAATATGTTATGTCAATTGACCTAGATGTCCCCGGAGACCATGGTCCCCAGCTCTCAGCCCCAGTAACCTTGATCCTTCAAGGTGTTTGGGTTTGTTTAGGAAGTTTCTATGACTTTGCCGTGATCAAGTTGTGCTGATTTCCCCTATATTTTGTGTTTGATTTCTCTTCACGGCACTTGTCTACTATCTAGTTAGTGATTTCACCGTCAGCCCTCCCTTCCCTCATAACCATCAAAGATTGTTTTTTTCTGCATGTAATCCTTCCCTTGGGTTTTTATAATAGTGGTCTCAGACAATATTTGTCCTTTTGTGATTAACTTATTTCGCTCAGAACAATGCCCTCCAGATTCATTCATGTTATGAGATGTTTTGAGGATTCATCATTGTTCTTTATCCTTGGGTAGTATTCCACTGTGTGTATGTACCATAATTTGTTTAATCATTCATCTGTTGATGGGCTCCTAGGTTGTTTCCATCTTTTTGCTATTATGAATAATGCTGCAATGAAAATGGGTGTGCGTATGTCTATTCGTGTGGTGGCTCTTATTTCTCTAGGATGTATTCCTTGGGGTGGGATTGCTGGATCGTATGGTATTTCTATTTCTAGATTTTTAAGGAGGTGCCATACCATTTTCCATAGCAGTTTTATATTTTAACATTTTTAAAAGAAACTTTCTAGACATATTCCTTCCCTATATTGTTAAATGGAGCACACTGTAAATAATTCAGTTATTTTCTACAAACAGTTTTTCAAACTGAGAAATTTTTCCCATAAATTTAAATTAACTGCTGTTATTAACACTATTTCAAGCACTGAGGGCTACCTTGAAGATGAAGATGACCTTGTCCCTATTTAAAATAAGATTAGTCAATCTTTGTAGTTTAAGCCAGTCTGTGAAGAGCTGTGTAAATGAAGCCATAGGCTATGAAATTATGTAGCAGATGAAGAGATGCAGGCCAGAGATCCTGTTCACAGCCAGGTGTGCCCATGGAACTTAGTTTTCAGACAGAGCTTCAGGTTTCAGCTCACTTTTCAATCCTTTGAATCCACTTAAGGGACATGGCTGAGTTTTTTCACTCTAGATCAATGAAACAAAGGTTTAGGTTGTATTTTTCTGGCTTTCTCAACTCCCAGAAAAAGATCATCTTCATTGTAATTAGTGCTTTTGACTTGTCAGCACTGTCTAAAATATCACCTCTGACTCCTACATCACCTAGAGTGGACCATACCCTTTGCATGTACTCACCTGCTCCTAATTTGATTTTTGTGGTCAAAGATGCCCACCTGATTCTCAGTTTTGAGTTATCATGGAAGGCCAATGGTTATGGAAAAGTGGCAAACATCTAATAGAAAATTGTAGAAGATACAAAACTCAAACTTTACTGTTAGATTTGCCTTGTAATTTATCTTTTCCCCTTCTCTTCTTTTTCTTATACTGCCATCCATAAAGCTCAAAGTGACAAAACCTTTGGCAGACAGAGGGATATGATTACTGAAATTAAACCAAAGTACATTTAGGATGGATTCCCTGGGCGGTGCTGATGGTTAACACACTTGGTTGCTAACCAAAAGGTTGGAGATTGGAGTTCACTCATAGGCATCTCAGAAGACATGCCTGCCAGCCCACTTCCAAAAAATTAGCCGTTGAAACCTACAGAGCACAGCTCTATTCTGACACACATGAGGATGCCATTAGTTGGAATCATCTTGACAACAACTGTTTCTTGTTTTTGTTCTACATTGAGGTTACAAGACCAGATTGACATTTAAGTTCAACTGGATTCAACATGTAAATAGCCTCAGTTTTGTTTGAGAGGCCTGTCTTCTCCAAAGTAATGAAAGGTAAGGTCTGAGTAGTCTACTCCAGGTACAGTTAATGCACTGCCCTTGGCAAAGACTGGGTTAGAAAGGAACATATAAGTATATTCTGGCCAGTGATATGGGAGGAGATTGCTGGTGGACAATTGTAAAAGGTTTCTCTTTGAGGAATAGAGATATGTAGAATAAGGTGCCTGTTTTCTTCTGGACATGGTTATATCTATATGAGATGCCTAGAATGATGGTGGGCATCTTGCCAACATGAGTAGGTTAGCCAGGGATAAGTCAAACTGCTGAGATGTGCAGAGTGCAGAGATGGGACAGTGGGCACCTGTTAGTGCTTGGGCCTTCTTATGTGGGATAATAAATATCCCTATTATTTGGGACAGTTGAGTTAGAGATTTCATTACTGCAGCTAAAACCCCCTGAATTGATGAAGTGTGATTTACTGGAGTCTGCTGAAAGGCACTACTTTCCAAATAGTTTTCCTTCCTCCCTGCTAGGTTACGTGAACCTCTACCAATAGCATTTCTGTACTTTAAGGCACTGCACTGGATGCCTCTATTAACTGTTAATCTGCTTTCTAGGAGGTGTAACACATTCACATTTTACCTTAATATTTACCTCAATATTGTTAAATGGAGCACATTCTTTCATTTGTCACCAAGTTCCTCAGGGAGTGGCAAACTGAACAGCAGGCTTGGATGGTGAGAAAGGAGCCAGGATAGACTAGAGTATGGGATAATGCCAGGAGGAGCAGTTTGAGAGGCTGGGTTTCAAACCAGGTGGGCTGTGAGTGGCTTTGTGACGGCACAGTGGAAAAGTGAGAAGACACTGAGCAAGGGACAGGGGGCTGGGGAGGCGACTAGGGTGGGCACCATAGGCAAATCTGGATGATCCCAAATATAAATTTTATAATCCAGTCTTGCCAAAAATGGCATGGTTTGGAGCTGGAGCACAGCAAACTGCAGGGTTTCCCATTTAAACCTGTAGATTCTGTGATTCCTGCGTCTTCTACTGTATTGATGCTCCAAGTTTCGACTGTCATGGTTTCTCTGGTTGGCTGAAAAACCCTCAGCTTATGCAACATAATGGGATTTAATACTAGGGAAAAATATTTCTTCCTAACAAGTAGACCCTGGGTTTAATGACTTTGGCATGTGCAATTTGATTTGGGTTTGATAAGATATATTGATTTCAAGTCTGGGAAAGAACATTCTCTTCTCCCCTTTGTTGACTCCCTCCAACCACCCGCCATGTATTTCAGAGTAACAGGGAAAAAAAAGTCCTATTCTTGGTGGACATGGAATAGAAAAAACCCAACTGGAGTAGACTCAGGTTGAAAAAATATGTTATGTAGAAGCTGAGGACAGGTGCAGCTTCTGCAGTCACTCTAGGTCTCATTTTCTAAACAGAAACTTCCCAAGTCTCGGCTTTAGTCTGAAGCTGATGTGCTCCCCCCAGGTGCTGCCCACAAGAGCAGAGCATATGGTTCTGCTAACGTGCAATACAGTTTGAGAGAAACCATTGAAGCCTGCTGTCTTCTGGGAGCAGAGAAACTTTCCAGTCAATTCTCTGATGATCCACTCATGCCCACTTGGCACCTCCTTTCTGGGTCTCGCCAAGCAATAGCTCATGGCTGCATTTCATTTCTGCCTATTTACTCCTAAGAGGCTAATCCCATGAATTCCATTTGCTACTTTTAGAAAGGGGAGAGGAGGTAAATCAAGAGATGAAGTTGTTTTGGAGATCACCTTAAGGCAATGTCAATAATAAATGACCATGGGGCTGAGTTTCACATACTAATTATAAATGACTACTTGAGTGGATGGGCTCCTCTACAAAGGAGCTATGGTGCACTCTTAGCTTGGTATTAATTCAAAAATACGCCTTAGCCTTATTATGCAGCCCACGTGGAGTGACCCGTATAATTAAGTTGCCAAACAGCGTTTTCCCCCTCTCCTCTTTATCGCCCTCTCTTTTTCAATTACTGCAAAGTTTCAGAAAAATTCAGCTTGGTGCCTTCAACTTCCTACTTGATCCAGGCAAGCGAGGCCAGAGTAAACAGATGGAGCTGCCACTGCATCCCTGCAGGCAAGCCAGCTCCGATGCTGCTGGATAGAAGAGGGAAATGAATGGGCTTTAGTGCTTTGGAGCCCACACTGTAAACACCTTTCGTCCCCAATTCAGCATTAGGAGTCTTTCAGCCTGAAGAGTGGGACCGTCTAAGTTCTCTGAAGAGTGCCTAGAGTAACAAAGAATTTATAAGGGTGTCAACAGAGGGAGTAAAAAATTTAATAAATAATTACACACATATTAAGGTGAAAATTAGTTAATCTGGTGCTGTATCAGCTTGAACACTCAATTAAATAGCAATTTTGCCCAATTATAGTAAAATATAATCAGTGCTCATAATGAGGGCCCTGAGTCCCTGCAATTATTGGAATGCCTTCTGAATCATCCAAGAGGGATGCCACTGTGATCAGCACAGCTAAGGTTGTGTTTGTTATGTATGCCATTTCTTAAAATACGGAACTCTGCCCTTGACTTACATTGTAACTCAGTCATAAGCAACTCACTAGTGTATGCTTTGTAAGGATTTTGTTGAAAATATTGTGTGCACATGGCATCCTGTTCATAAAGATCACAGGAGAAATGATTTTAGTTCCAAGGATCACCAAGATCTGTCTGCCTGGGAAGCGGAGGTGCCTCGAGCCCACAGGGGTGGCAGTGCCGTCCTCTACGCTCGGTTCCTCTGGCCCGCAGCCGGAAGCCATGCATCCTTCACCCCCGGGCCCACTGGACAACTGCCTGAGGACTGGGACAATCTGCAGCAGGACTTCAAGAGCATCCAGAGGGCCCACCGGCTGTACTACCTGAACTGGAGGAGTTGACCAAGCTGCAGAACCATTAATACCAGCTCCATCAGTGGGTAGAAGAAGTGGCTCCAGGAGCTGGCCCTTGTCCTGAGGAAATGCAAACCATCTAGTCAGGGGCTGAGGAGGCTGTGCAGGAGCTTGAGAACGAGATCAAAGAGCTCCAATGGCTCTTCTTCAACATGGAAGCCTATTTGCCCAAGAAGAATGTGTTTTACCTGAGCCTGGTTCTGGGTAACATCAAGGTGACACTCCTTAGCCAGCAGGCTAAGTTTGCCTGCAAGGACGAGTATGAGAAGTTCAAGCTCTACCTCACAATCATCCTTATCCTCCTCATCTCTTTTGCCTGACGCTTCCTCCTCAACTCCAGGGAGACAGACGCTGACTTCAACTTCCGCTGGTCTGGTACTACTGCACCCTGACCATTAGACAGAGCATCCTCATTAACAATGGCTCCTGGATCAAAGGCTGGTGGGTTTTCCATCACTAAGTGTCCACATTCCTGTCCAGAGTCATGCTGACGTGGCCCGATGACCTCATGTACCAGAGGTTCCGGAACCAATCCCTGTCCTTTTCCATGTACCAGAACTTTGTGCAGTTCCTGCAGTATTCTTACCAGAGTGGCTACATGTATCACCTGCAGGCCCTGGGGGAGAGGCACACCATGGACCTCACTATGGGGGGCTTCCAATCCTGAATGTGGCAGGACCTAACCTTCTTGCTGTCCTTTTCTTTGAACATTTCTGGCAGCTTTTTAATGCACTGACCCTCTTTAACCTGGCCCGGGAACCTCAGTGCAAGGAGTGGCAGGTGCTCATGTGCGTCTTCCCCTTCCTCCTCCTCTTCCTTGGCAATTTCTTCACCACCTTGCGGGCTGTGCACCAGAAGTTCCACAGTCAGGGGCCTGGGAGCAAGAAAGAATGAGACTGGGGCTTCCCCGGCAGCCAGCATGTCTCCTTCAGCAGTTCCTGACCCTAAGGGGTTGCTTCATCACACATTGTCTGATGGGTGGGAGGCGCCCCTCCTATAGGAGGGTCTCATCCATTCTCCCCTGAGTTTTGTGGGCTCTGTGGGCCCTGAAGGCTATGCTGGAGAGGAAGGCCTGGGTTTGTGTCCCGACCCCTGCAAGGAGCTGGGGCTCAGGGGCCTCAATAAAGGAAGAAGGCACAGGAAAAAGAAAAAAAAAAAAAGATCTGTATTTCTGAGCAAACCATTTGACTGACTTGCATAACCTGTCACATTTCTTACTTTGCTTTGGCCCCAAGGAAACTTAGTGGATGCTATTATTGGGTGTATGGAATGGGATACTAATCATTCCTTGATTTTATTCTCTCACCTGTATTTTTCCTTATTCCTTATTCTCTCAACCACTTATTCCATCCTTTTTCATATGAGTTTTGGGAAATTGTCTTATCTTGGCTGTGGGATGACTGACCGTGAAAAGGCTGTATTTCCTTAATATGGGTCAGGCCAGATAGTAAGCATCTTGCTTTAAATGCAAATCTGCACTTTAATTGTAGTATTTGGTTGATAGCTCATGCCTGGTATTTGTGCCATGTTTTTTGTGGGTTTTCCCTAGTCTTGTTTGCAAAACATACCCTCTAGAGGCATTTAACCAGTTGCCATTGTGTTAACTCTGACTCGTGATGACCCCACATGTTGTCAGAGTAGAACTGTGCTTCATAGGGTTTCCAATGGTTGCTTTTTCAGAAGCAGATGGCCAGGCCTTTCTTCCAAGGCACCTCTGGATGGACTCAAACCTCTAACCTTTGGGTTTGCAGCCAAGTACTTCAACAGTTTGCACCACCCAGGGAGTCCTATAGAGACATTAGCCTCTAGTATTATTGGTTACTAGTGATTATGATCCATATTCCTTTCACTTTAGCTTGAACACAGTGCTAGTACCTACATCTGGATTGTGATTTCTATCACATTCATCTGAGGTATGGGCAGTGTTAATCAGAAAGTCACAGTATCAGATGAAGTCATATCTACCCAGGACGTTATAACCTGGGAGGATCTTGCTGTATGATTGTGTGGGAGTTAGATAGCTTGGCCTTTTCCTTCCACCTTTCCTGCTATGGGCTGCTGACCTCTCCAACCAGCTGGCTATAATTAATGCCTCTACCAAGTGGAAACTTGTATCAAATAATGATTGAATGTGGATAGGCCTGGGTTTAAATGCTGATCCTGGCTCTTATAGTTATAAGCTATGTGAGCGTGAGTACATTATTTAGATTTTCTAAGCTTCAGTTTCCTAATCTGTAAAATGGGGAGATAATAAAGATGTAATGGAGATGCACTGTTTGACACAGAGTAATTTCTCAATAAATGTTAGTTATCGTGATGATGAATTGTTTTAATACCAAAGGATAAGGAGAGAGAATTCTAGCAAAATTTTTTTTTCTTTTCCTATTTCATATGGACACTAGGAAAAACATTTGCCCAAAAACATGTTTGGAGCAATTTCAATGATTAGTCCTTCTATCATTGGTGTTTATTACCTAGAGAAATGAGTGTACATTTTAATTCAGTTCTTGACCTGTGGATCTGAGTGTAAGTTCCAGATCTGTCTTGCAACACAGTTGTGCCTCCGTTTCTTGATCTATAAAATGAGGTAGTGATCCCTACCTAAGAGAGTTATTACAGGAATTAAATGATGTATAATTTATAAAATCATAAATCTAACTGATGTAATAACCCAGAGTTGTGTGAAAGCCACTTCTGTGTTACTTGTAAAGCTACTATTATAGAGTAAATTATTATAAACAAGATGGAAATAATACAGCCTTGCCTACAGGTGGAGTGTCCTAAAAGAGCTCAATGCAGTTTGTAAGAAATCTTTCAGTTATTTTGTGAATGAAGCATCATCTAATTTTAAACAGTATATGTCTGCTAAGAGTCAGATTTTGTGGGAGAACAAAGAAATGGAACTTTTAGTGTCTCCATGCAATTTAATGACTAGATAGACTCCAATTTCCATAGATTTATGCCTCTGCATACATGAATATGACTCAAAAGATGTAAATGACCACATGCCACTACCAAGCTAGGAGGTTCAAATCCTGTTTTTCAATGACTTGTCTATTACTTAATATGGACCATTTTGTGTGGATGTAAGTCACAGCAATCTGATTCTAATATACAAAGTCTGATTCATGGTAAGACATTGTAGGATGCTGTATGAAGAACAGAATAAATTTTGCAGCTACTTAAACTTGAATTACCTGGTTGGTCATAATCTCATTATTCTTTTTTTTTTTCTAAATTTTATTTATTTTGTTGTTGAGGATATATACAGCAAAACATCCACCAATTAAACAGTTTCTACATGTACCATTTAGTGACATTGACTCTACTCTTCGAGTTGTGCACCCATTCTTACCCTCCTTTTCTGCATTGTCGCTCCCTCATTAACATACACTCACTGCCCCTTAAGGTTCCTAGCTAATCTTTCAAGTTGCTGTTATTAGTTTGATCACATGTAGATAGTTCTTAAAAGAGCATAGTGCTTAAGGCAGGCCTTTTTTACTAGTTAAACTATTGTTTGGTTTTGAGAGACTTTAGGGCATATTTTTGGTTTAAGGTTTAAAGATTATCTCAGGGCAATACTTTCAGGTGGTTACCTGCCCTCCATGGATCCAGAAAGTCTAGAGTCCATGCACATATCATTATAATACTTTGTCTTCTCGAGCTGCCCTTTGAAGTCTTCTGTTCAGCTCTTTCACATCATCATTTCTTCCTTTTGCTTTAGCCACTCGACATTCAAAAGCAAAGTTTCAGGGTCTCTTCTGACATCCATTTTGGCCTTTTCTTTCTTTCTTGTCTTTTTAATGATCTCTTGATTTTTTTCATGTATGATGTCCTTGATATCATTCCACAACTCATCTGGTCTTCAGTTTTTAGTGTTCAACATGTCAAATCTATTCTGGAGATGGTCTCTAAATTCAGATGGGATATACTCAAGGTCGTACTTTGGCTCTCATAGACTTGTTCTAATTTTCTTCAGTTTCAGCTTGAACTTGCATATGAGCAATTGATGGTCTATTCCACAGTTGGCCCCTGGCTTTGTTCTGACTGATGGTATTGAGCTAGATTCTCTATCTCTTTCCACAGATGTAGTCGATTTGATTCCTGTGTATTCCATCTAGAGTCCATGAGAATTTGAAATTTGGTTCTCCATTCCCCCCCTTTTGATCAAGATTTTCCTATGGAATCTTTGATTAAAATATTCAGTAATGGTAGCAGGGCACCATTCAGTTCTTCTGGTCTCACGGCAAAGGAGGCAGTTATTCATGGAGGCAATTAGCCACACATTCCATTTCCTTTTCCTATTCCTGATTCTCCTTCTTCCTCTGTTGCTCTATGTGAATTGAAAGCAGTCACTGTGCCTTGGGTGGCTGCTGTTTGTTAGCTTTTAAGACCCTAGGCGCTACACAATGAACTAGGAGGTAGAACAGAAGCACCAAACATGTTATTAGGCCAATTAACTGAGATGTCCCATGAAACCATGACCCTAAACCTCCAAAACAAGGAACCAAATGCCATGAGGTGTTTGGTTATACATAAGGAGCCTCAGCAGCTACTCTCTCTCTTTTTTCTTGTTATTGTAAGTATATCTATTACACACCCCTTGCCAATTCAACTTCTTACAGGTGTACAATTCATTGACAGCAATTACAATAATCGGCTGTGGAATACCCTTAATCAATGTGATTTTTCCATTACTGTTAACCCCCGTTTTTGCCTTTTCTAATGGAGCATTATACAGTATAAATACTCATTTTTCAAGTCTGTACCCTTTCTGCAAAACATGTTTAAACAAGAAGACTGAGGAAGAATTTTTTTTTTTTCTGTTTAAAGTGATGATGAATAAGTTGGTTATATGCTTTCAGTGGTGTATTTTATGGTGAAAGAGCGAGAACAGTGTGAGAATAACAGGGTATTAGGGTGAAAGCCGGAGCCATTCCACTTTCCCGTGTCTCCCAGGAACAGTAATCCCAACTCCATTAGTAGAGAATGAGAGGCCATTTGGGTAAATATAGTCACATAAATATATCATTAGGCAGGTTTGTAAAATGCACATTATTTACTCAAGCAAATATGTAATTAGAACATTTTTTAAAACACAGATTATCTACCAAAGAGACTCAAACTGTTCCTTTGGAGCATTTAAGCCTATTGGGTAAAACTGTAATTAGGCCATTAATTAAACCCAAATCATATTATTTATTAAAAGGCGCTTTGCTGATCTGATAAGCATTTTCTTTGCTCTTTTAAGGCACTTTAATACTGTAAGCCCCTTGGCTATCACTTGCCCTTCATTCATTCCTTTCTGATTTTCATCTTGTTTCATTTTATGATGATGGTTATAGATTTAGATTTCCCTGTGGATAGCATGTGCAAAAATGCTTGATCTGACATTGCTACCCTCTTTTCCTGAGCAGACCTTCAAAGATGTGAGGATGAAAGAACCAGCCCAGTTTTTTAACTACATCCTCTTTGAACATATGTATATATATGTATATATGTATATATATAGGGTTAGTGGTAATTATCTCTTTATTTTATTGTTACTCATGGACTTGATGAGATGTAAGTTCTTTCAAGTTCTAAAACACCAGGGTTGTGTGAATCTTCTAGAGATGGATTTGTTTCGAACCAGGTCACATTCCCCTTTGGGCCATTTTTATGACTAAGAACATATACCATATTTTTTGCAAATAATGTGTGCGTTATATGTTTTTTGCCAACTGTGCAATACCCCTGTGTTATTTTCGTAAGGGCACTATGCCAATTTTTTTTACATGTTGCTGACTTCCATTTACACTAAGAAGATATAATTAAACTATGAAATAAGCAAAACTAACATAAACTAATGGTTTCACTTAAGACAATCTCATAAGGTTTTCAAATTCAACTGTTGAGCCAATGCACTATAATTATTGACTTAATAGAAACAAATGAGAAGTTTCAGTTGCTTATTTTCTGATTACTGGGGGACTACCAAACTTGATCCATGATTTCTTGACCATGGCTTATACCTTTATTATATAATTATGATCAAAAAGTAACATTTTCAGACTATTTTTATACATGTAAGAAGGAGATTAAGGAAAATGACAGAACAAAAGAAAATTAAAAGAATGATATAATTTAGCTGTAATATGGGAGGATGGGTGAATGAGGCCAAAATTCAATTCGAGAAATGTCACGAGACATGCACGGTATATGCATGGGCATGGTATGCCAGAAAGGTTTTATTTAATTTCATCATTTCTGCTGTATATGTGTGGGTGCCTTATTTACGTGGGCACTTTATTTGTGAAAAAATAACGGTACTTATAAAATCTTTAATTCGATGTAGTGTTTTGTTTGTGGTCTTGAAAAGGAGTGATGACACATATAGGGACTGGATCTATAACCACAGTCTCTGGTTTGTCTAAAGCAGTATTCACTGAAGGTCTTTCAAGCAACACATATACCAAAGGATTTTAATTGGTGGGATATAGGGAACTTTGGGAGAAAGGCCTGACAACCTGCTTCCAAAAGGTCACAGCCACGAAAACCCTGTGCAGCAGTTCTACTCTGTAACACATGGGGTCGCCATGAGTTGGAATTTACTTGACAGCAACTGGTTTGTTTTTCTATGGAAAGAGTTAGATGCTTCCGGCTTGCTTGTTCCAATCCAATCTCTACATTATAGGTAGTTCCCCCGCCTCCTAAAAATGCAGTCTGATCGGTTGGTTTCTCAAAAGCTCAGAGTTCTTTTTTTTTGCCTCAGGGGCTTTGCGTTTGCTCTTCCCTTTGTCTGGGCCCTGCCTATCTCTTGCCTCCTCTTTACCTAGACAGCTCCAAACAATTCAGTAGTGTGGTTAAGAACATGAAATGAAAACCAGACTTCCTAGGTTTGGATTTAGCTCCCCTTATTATCAGCTGTGTGATCTTGGCAAGTCACATAGACTTCTGGCTCCTCAGACTTTTCAACAACCTCCCTGTAGATAAGATCAACGTGAATTATTCTACATAAAGTGCTTACATAGTGACTGTTATTATTTAGGTCGTTTATTTCTGGGAAGTCTTCTTTAATCCCCCACATCTTGGTATTATGGCACTGTTAGGTTCTACCACAGAGCCTCTCCTGTTTGAACACCTACCACACATGCCATTGCCCTTGCTTACTGATTACTTTTCTCTTACACCAAACTGACAACTCCATGAGCAAAGAGATGTGTCTTCTTTAATTTATATCTACAGCATCTAGCATAGTGCCTGGCATAATAAGATAGTACCTAGCTCCAGGAATGTCTGCGTTGTACCAGGTACTGTGCTTAGGTGCTAAAGATACATGAAGAGCACATTACTTGCCCTCATGTGACTTATAGTCTAGATAGGCAGATAAATATGGGACCCGTAATTATACAGCAAATGTAAAATAGCAAATAACACAAGTTCTATAAATGGTGAGTATATAGTTACAGGGGAGTCTAAAATAGGGGCACTTGGTCTCATCTGGGAGTTGGAGTAGACATCCCTGAGGAAGTGATGCTTGGCTGAAATCTGAAGGATGAACGGTCACTAAGAGATGAGGAAGAGAGAACAAACAGCTTGTGCCAATGTCCTGTGGTAGGTGGGAACCCAGCAGCTATGATAGATGGAAAAAGGTCAAGGGCTTTCAAATGGAGACACTGAGGGAAAGAGAAATGCTAGATAAAGCCAGAGATATAGTCAGGGGCCATGCATGGAGGACACTGAAAGTCATCTTAGAAGGTTTTTCTCTATAGGAATTTAGAAACCATTTGTATATTTTAAGCAGAAGAGGGGCATGATCATACTAGCATTTTAAAAAGGTCATTCTTTCTGCAGGGTGGAGAATACTTTGGATAAAGTGTGTTGTATACTGGGCCTTTAGCATACCATAAGGCATGCTACAAGAAGGAATTCTATGGAAGTCATTCTTAGGAGTTCCCATGGGAGATTTTTTCGCTGATGTACCTTCTCACTAAACACTAGTATGCAATTAATGATAAATGCCATGAGTTTTGTAACTAATTATGTTCCTCAGTTTGTTCTGGCTGGTTGCTAATATGCCCAGAACTGAATTTGAAAGCTTATAGCATGTGTTGTATGTATATCTTCTCCTTACTTGTCTTTTTGGCACCTTGTATTGTGATCCAGGACCTGACCCACGTGGACTGTGTCAAGGGCTTCTCTTCCACTAGAGTTGGGATATGAGAGGTACCAGAAGAAGCAAAGGTGAGAGGAGAGTGAGACCAGGTACTTTTTCCCTAAGCTCTCTGCAGATTAGAACGTGGCTGGTTAGCTACTGGTAAGTCCACAGCCCCAATCTCCCTGGAGTTCTTTCTCAGGGTACTGCTAACCACTTCCTCACCTTGTCCTTCAAGCCTAGGGTAGTAAAAATTCCCAGCTGTTATTATCCCTGGAGCGCTGCACTTCCCAATTTTTTGTTTTCTTAAATGCTGCCAACACCTTTGCAAGTAGTTCCTTTAGTAAACTCTCCTTAATTGATTCAATGTGAATGTGCTGTCAGATTCCTGCTGAGACCCTGGCTGATATACTGTAGCAACTGTACTGGGCATCCAACTAATCACCTCTTACTTTTACTCTGCCTTATTTTATTTATGGATTTATCTTCTATTCCTTTGTGTTGCAAATACCTTTGTTCTATACTCTTCTAAATATTCTTTGCAAAGAGTTAAGGTGTAAATAAATACATGCATGTGCAAAAGAAATATGCTAGGTGTTCTGCTACATCCTGGTAATGAAAAGACAATTCAGTCTTAGTCCTTAGGGAGATCACAGTCTGTGAGGAAGACATCCAAAGAAGCAAATAATCACTAGGCATTGTGGTAAGTTCTAAGGGGATATAGACAAAGTCCTATGGGAACATGGGGATGATGTTCCTTACTATGCTTTGAGGTGGGGGAGTTGGATGGGGACTTGAGTAGACGTGGCCAGAGGGGAGGAACACCAGGGTGGTCACAAAAAGTGGGGTATTAAAGCCAGGTGAACAGGAAGATCACGGACTCTTTATATAAGGGGCCAGCCATTTATCTTCCTGAGACATTGTGTTGGTGTGTTGGAGTTCCCATTCATTTTCTGCAGGGTTGATTATTTATTATTTATAGAATCTTTTAGTTTCCAAGTCTTGATCTAGGAACAAAAAAAAAAAAAAAAAACCCTTGGAAAATGCAAAATACTTTGTTATTCTCCAAAGATTTATGTGTAACTCAAATATGACTAATGAGCTTTGCAATAAATGCCTAATTCCTTTCCCCTTTCATGTCCTACAAGGCTTACATAAATCTTATATCTGCTTCATCAAAAATGTTTTTAAAGAGTAAGATGGATTATTACTGGGAATATGAGAAGTGGGTAATTTCCAAGTAGTACAGGACACACACCTTGGTTTCCATAAGGGGTGAAAATTATACAGTCCTTTAAAAGGAAATTGTGATTTACTATCTGATCTTAGAATAAGCCTAAGAAGGGTCCACAAAAGAGCCTGCAGGCAAACACAATGTAGCCTGCCATGTGTGTTAGAGATGGCTGTTTATTATCTGTCACATATGTTTAAAAAAAGACAAAGTGATCAAAATCTCTGAATTGTTTAATTTTGGATTAATCAGAGGATGAAATGTGAGCTCTCAGTCTTTCATCAGCCTTCCAAATGAGTTCTGGCCTACTCCGCTAACTTAAAAATAAAACCAAATGCAAACCCTCCCTGCCGTGTGAAAAGCTTTGGCTAGGAGGCCTCCTGGACTCTTTTGTCTGTTGGGTTTTTAATGAGGACCACAGTCTAGGCTCTGGAACACTGTGAATTTTGATTACAGTGGGGTTCCAGCCTGGTTGGAATGGGGGAAATGTCAGAAACCTTGTGAGCTCACCAGCCAGCTTCTAGATGAAAGACTTTGGAGAGGCTTCTCAAATGCTGCTCAACTCTTGGTTTTTATCCAAACCCAAAGTCTAAACCCACAGAGGTTCAGCAAGCACAAAATTCCAGGCTATCATTGGCTTCGTAAAACACCAGTTCCTCTTTCAACAAACAATTATAAGGCATGATTTCTAGTAGAGGCTATCAATTGACCTTCATATATTTTTAATTGCTCATTTTATTTTGCTACCCTATAAGTACCAAAAAGATAACATTGGATTTGTTACAATATTCCGTTTCTCTTAAAATCCTGACATATCAAAAGTCAGGAGGAGCCTTGATGGTCTTCAGTGATCAGAGCGCCTTTGACACCTCCGATCTCCAGGAAAAGCATGCTTAAAGAGTACCATGAAGCTAGCACATGCACAGTCTTCTTGGCTTCTCTCCAGAGACTTCTGCAGAGCATGCCAATTAGTGACTTGTTGGGTTGTTTGTGCGTATTGATAAACATTAAGGCATAAGGATCCTTCCAGGCAGTGATCATTGAGCCATTCAGTTATAAGAAGGCTATAATTAATTTTAACACTTACCCAGTTTAGAGAAAATAATCCTTTGTCAAAAGGACAAACTAGATATTGCTGAGCTCATGTGCGTTCATGTTACTGTAATGGGGTAGTGGATTTCAATCTCTTCAATCTCGATGAGGCAAGTGTTCTATGGGCCACCCAGCAGTTTGGTTATGTTAGCCCCAGGTAAGGTGAAGAGATGGGATATGTTGGGGGGGCCAGTGGTGGAGTAGATATCTTCATTATGGTACTTAGGGAAAGATGAATGATATAGCTTCAGATGGACAAGCAATTGATAGATCCCCTTCAAATTTCATTTGCCTCTCCATTCCAAACTCCTCAATTGTCCCTGACATTGGTGGTCACAAACTAGGGTCTGGGGGTGAATTTGGCTCACAGATAGGTTTTGTTTAACTTACATAGTGGTCTTTTTTTGTAAAATCGAGATAGTTTTGCGTCACTGAAAAATCAGATTTTATACAAAATTCTAATTTTCTGGTTTCTTGAAGACAGAAGATCTGGAAGCACTGGGTTTATTTCTTGTTTATGGTCATGATCATTTGGAACTCAGCAGAGACCACATCTTTAGAAGGAGCATCTGCTCT
This sequence comes from Dugong dugon, assembly GCA_030035585.1. NCBI lineage: Eukaryota > Metazoa > Chordata > Mammalia > Sirenia > Dugongidae > Dugong > Dugong dugon. The sequence continues at coordinate 27,908,253 of CM057471.1, read as the reverse complement.
TTAGTTCACCACAGACTTGTAACATCTCCTATTTCCTTATGCATGGATGGAGCCATTCTTTTATATTACCTGGCTCATCTTCATAGGTTTTGATTATGATCCTAGACTACCCGACTTCCCGAACAGCAACTGAAAAAACACAGCAAAACATATTCAAAAATAAAAGAAATATAGGCGTGAGTTGTGTTTTCATATTTCCTTTTATCCTGCTTTCTTCAAAGCACTGATTTTACTCACATTTAAATGAACTTTAAATAGGTATAAAGACACTTATTATAAAATGTGGTGCAGCTTAGTTTCACCTCTAGCCTCTGCAGCCTTCTGGAATCAGCAGAAAGCAGAAAGATAAACGCTCACAAAAGTCTGTTCCTATAAAACTTCGTTTTGTATTTAATGATCATGTCTTTCCAGGAATCCACAAGGACTTTGAGGACAGTAAAATTGCGTGTTTTAACTTTCAATATAATTTAAAAAATTAGTACAGCCACATTCCGGTCTGTTTGGATGACCACTTTCTAACCTTAACTTTCACTTGGTTTGTGATCAAATTTGCAATTGCTTTTGCAATTGCGTCATTGCCAAGTGATCACCGAAAGAGGCGGCATTTTCCTTTTCGTACTCTATTTCAGGTGACCACATTGTATTTTAGGTCATCCATGATAATATTTTTCTTTTTAAATGGTAAGTGTATATTTCTCAGTTTTGAGAACTACTGCAGCAAAACATTTTGCGGTTGGTATAATGGAATTGTTTCAGATCCGTACAACTGAATGCCCCGCATATTGACCAAGTGGGCTGGTTTAAAGGCATAACATAACCTCTACTGCCATCTTGTTGATTCTGACTCATAGCGACCCTATAGGACAGAGTAGCACTGCCCCACCAGGTTTCCAAGGCTGTAAATCTTTAAGGCAGTAGACTGCCACATCTTTCTCCTGTGGAACAGATGGTAGTTTGAACCACCTACCTTTTGGTTAGCAGTCTACCGTTTTAACCACTGCGCCACCAGGGTTCTTCATAACAAGAGATAAATATTAAAAAAAAATAAGGTATGGGAGTGTTAACATAGGTAGCCATTAGTTACTGAACACTTAATATGTGTCAGTCCTTGGGTGATGCAAATGGTTAAGTGCTAGGCTTCTAACTGAAAGGTTGGCAGTTCAAGTCCATCAGAGGCACCTCGGAAGAAAGACCTGGCAAACTACTTCTGAAAAACCAGTCATTGAAACCCCTATGGAGCGCAGCTCTACTCTGACACACATGAGGTCACCATGAATCAGAATTGACTCAAGGGCAACTAATAGTATGTGTCAAACTTTGTGCTAACACCTTTGCATACCTTATCTTGCTCCATCCTCACCACAACCTTAGGAGATAGCTACTCACCTCATTTTGTTGGTGAGAAGTTAAGGTTTAGAGAGTTTAAGGACCTTGTGCAATATCACACTATCAAGATTAGAATTCAGCTTCTTGGACCTGAAGGGTAGGGTTGTTTGCCATATGGAAGTGATAGATATAAAGGACAGGGAGGGAACGGAAGGAAAATATAACTCCCCTACACAAGCAAACATAAAATTAACTCTGGAATATTGTCTCCTCATTCTTTGTTACCTGAAAAATACCTGTATTTCAAAGAACTATATCTGCCCATTGCTGTAGTTAGCAATCATACTCACACTTTTCCCTATCAGCAAGGTCTGCTTTTATTCATACAGAGGACCTCTCCCAGGCGCTTTCAAGTTTAACCTAGACTGTTTGTTACTTGGCCATTTTACATGCTGTTAATTCTTAAAGGCATGTTACGGGAAAATGCTACTAAAACCTAAATGTTTCTTTATGCTTCTGAAAATGCTTGAAAATTTCAAGGCTCAGTTTAATTTCAATAAATTTGGTCTATTATCCTGACATCTTAAAATTCTGCAAGTGTTTAGATAATTAACTTGTTTTGCCATTATAAGATTGCTGTTGTTCTCTGGATAGCATTTCTGTGATTGTCGTACAGTTTCCCAAACTGTAGGTTAATTTAATTTTGCTCAGAATTAAATAGAAGAATAATGATTTTTGGACAAAACTCGAAATGTGAATGTGAAAGGTAATACTTAATTTTATTAATGGTTATAATGAAATGATCAGAAAGAATGCAGTTGTATTATTCAATTGCTATACTCAGAGTTTCAGGATGAGGGTAACTTTGAACATGGGTGCCATTCCAGTGGAGAAATCACAGATTTGAACAGTAGTCTGTGGATGTCCATATCTCTTTATTTATTCTTGGTATGTCTAGAACACTTAGTGGTCTTATTTATTTGACAGTTTGTTTTGGATTTGTTCATGTGACAACTATTCCTTTAGGGATGAGTTTTATTAGCTGAGAGATTTCTGAGCAGAGCATTTCCTATAGAGAAAAGCAAACTTTGGCAGCCATTTTGGGTTTGGTATTTGGGCATACTACCCACTGCCAGAAGATACAGGAACGGAACTTCATCTGTGGAAAAGAGAGGAAAAGACAAATGCTAAAGAAAACAAGATGTAACTGTAACATTAAAAAAAAAATTTTCCATTGAGTCAGTTCTGACTCATGTTGATCCCATGTGTGTCAGAGTAGACCTGTGTACGGTTTTCAATGGCTGAAATTTTAGAAGTAGATTGCCAGTCCTTTGTTCTGAGGTGCTTCTTGGTAGACCTGAACTGCCAACCTTTTTTTGGTTAGCAGCCAAGCATATTAACTGTTTGCACCACCCAGGGACTCCCACTGTAACTTTAGGAAAATGATAATTAACCAGCAGCTATCCACAAACCATTTGGATCCTACTTATTTACTAAGCAATTGCTTATTTGTATAATTGCTCATCCATTCTAACCCCACCAAAGCAAAGCAGGTGAGCATTTTCTCCCACATTCTAAAAGTTATATTTTGTTCCGTTTTTACAGTCTCTTTTAAACTTTTCTTCCACCAGTATGCTGATGTGCTAGAGTGGAGGGAGAGTTTTATGATCCTTTTAGCTTGGTAATTTATTAGCTCATGAATGTGTCTGAATCTGGAATGCTAGGTCTTCACACAATAGCTCTGAAGTGGAAGAGTGTAGCAGAGTAAAGAAAGAGCAAATTAAGAGATGTTGTGGGTGTTTAATTCCCATATAGAGAAGACTTCAACATGGAGACTAACATTTACTGAGCATCTTCTAGGTGCCAGCCACTATGTTGAGCACTAGGTACATAATATATAAGACAGACTTGTACCCTGTGCATTAAGAGAGATATTGGACAAGTAATTAAAAGTGTTTTGAGAGTTTCAGAAGGAAAGCACATGGTGCTAAGGAAATACATACAAAGGGGATTTAACCATGTGTAGGAAGACTGGGGAGCCCTGGTAGTGTCATGGTTAAAGCGCTCAGTTGCTAACCAAAAGGTCAGTGGTTTGAATCCACAAGCCCTTCCACAGGAGAAAGATATGGCAGTCTGCTTCCATAAAGCTTTACAGCCTTGGAAACCTGATGGCACCGTTCTTCTCTGCCCTATAGGGTTGCTCTGAATTGGAATCAATGGACGGCAGTGGGTTTTGTTTTGAGGAAAACTGGGAGTGATGAAGAGAAATTAGTCAAAGGAATGGGGTGCTGGGAAAGAGAACCTTCCAGGCAGACATGGCCTCTACCTCCATGCAGGAGAAAGGTAATAAGAAACACAAACGTATAAATGTTAACTGTGAAAAGACCTATGAAGAAAACAAACAGGCTACCATGGCAAAAAGAAGGAAAAGACCTATCTGATAAAGTGGCTTGGGAAGACTTCTCTGAGGAAGTGATACTTGAGATGAAGTCTGAAGGATGAGAAGGAATTAGCCATCAAAAAAGGGATGAAGGTGGAAAAGACAGGATGTGGCAAGGCCTTGAGAAGGGAAAATCCTTGATATGTTTAGGGAACTGAAAGTAGGCCAGTGTTCCTGAACGTGTTGCGTTAGGAGTGGAGTACCATGATACAGGATTGAAGAGGTAGGAATGGGCCAGGGCTAGAGGGCCTAGTAGGCTCTATATTCCTTCACTGGGGAGGGATTGAGGAGTTTTTGATGCGGGCTCACAATAACCGAAAGATGAGGAAATTGAGGCTATAAAAAGTGAAGTAATTTTCTAAATGTCTCACATATTGTAAATAGCTAGTTTTTCAACAGATACCAGTTTAACTCCAAAGTTTGTGCCATTGGAAAGTATCTATGAGTGAAGCACTTAGACTAATGATGGATGAGGAAGACCCCCAAGAGAAACATATTCAGAAAGAACTCTCAGATTTTTGAAAATTTCCAGTCCACAGAGAAAGATCCTGTGAAGGGACATTCTTGACTTTTTTGAACCAATTGTACTCAGAGCAAATGCTAAAGGAATAACAATCTCTAATTAAAAAATGCTGCTCTTTGTTAATTTAAATATGTAAAGGCAAAGAAGACATTTTGAGACTGAGCAATGTTCTCATTTTTTATAAATTCAAATGAAGTGAATTCTTCCCTTCTTTCTTACCTCTTTGTGTTCCATTTATCACTTGTTTCTGGTTTACTTATATGTTATGTTTTGGCTTTTGGAGTCCCTTAAAATTATGCTGTGTCCTTTATTGATGGTGACAGCCAAATACCTAGTGAGCTGGCATTTGCTTCCCAATCCCCCATTTCTATTGGCACAAAAGTGTGTCCTCCACTGGACACTTTGGAGAGATGATTGAGCATGGAATGGGGCCATGGGCAATGAATAACTTAAGGATGTAGACTTTTTATCCCTAACCTCAAGGTAGTTTCAGCAGTTTTCACAGTTGTCTTCTTGCAAAATCCTTCTGGTTAAGAAATTTCCAATGGATCTTTTCCAAAGAGTCTTTGAAAAGAGAAGAATGGATTAAATCATTAGACAGAAGAAAAGGGTTTAAACTGAAAACACAGCCCCACCATTGTGGTGAACGCTGTCTGTTCATTGGTGATCTGGGCAAGTGTGAGAGTCCTGGAGACCTGACAGCTGGCTGGCAGATTTCTGAATGAGTAAGGAAATTTTCCAGTTCATCTGTGGAGAATTTAGTCTGACATTATAGCATTAGGCTACCCATCTGCAACCTGCAATTGGTACAGACAAGAGAATCACTATTACTTTGTGGAGACAAACCACAAATCTGGAATGAGGCAGGCTGGCATGCCTCTTTAGGGTTGGCAGGACCGAGGTTTAGTCTATTGTTGCAAAGCCTGTTTTGCCATGGGAGAGCGAGAGTCTGATTGCATTATGGCCTCATCACACACAATGTCTTAGAATGGGCAGAATGTGTGGATGAACTGAGAAACGCTGATTTTATGAAGGCTGTTGATCACACTCCTTTGCTTGTCGTTTGTTGCCCTTCTGCTAGTGTCTTTTCCCTCTAAAGGCCATTTATTACTCAAGTTGGATGACTCTGTTTTGCTGCTGATATCAGTTTATGGGTTATTATATCCATTTGCAAATCATGATTCAAAAGAAGAAATTCTGGGATGCAAAACACTCCATATGCCCATAAATCACATACTGAATGAATGTTGGCAACATGAAAGTGATTGTGTTGGGAGTTTGAAAGCCTCAATCAGCCAAACTTTATTGAACCTCTAATGTTTTATGCTACATGGCTTGGAGAGTTGCAAATGAAATAAAGAATGTCGAGGAGTATGGTGTGGAAGGGAACTGGGAGGTCATGAGTCCAAATGTCCATTTGATGACTAAAACCAAAAAAACAGATCTGTTGCCATCAAATTGATTCCAACTCATAGTGACCCTATAGAACAGAGTAGAACTGCTGCATAGGGTTTCCAAGGAGAGGCTGGTGGATTTGAACTGTGAGCCCTTGGTTAGCAGCCGAGCTCTTAACCACTACCACTTGTTCCTTGAAATTGGGCTTATAAAGAGTCTATCCACTCCTTGGAAACCCTATGGGGCAGTTCTACTCTGTCCTACAGGGTCGATGTGAGTTGTAATCGACTTGACAGCAATGGGTTTGCTTTTTTGGTTTATAATAGAAATAATATATACTATATTATACCACAATATGAAACAGCCTATGGGATGGCCAAACACACCAAATAGACTGTGGCGTTTACATTTTTTCTGCGTTTGGGTGTATCGGATTGATTCGTCTAAAACACTTACACTATTACTAGTATTAGGAATCCCTGGGTGGTGAAAATGTTTAAGCACTCGACAACTTACTGAAAGGCTGGTGGTTTGAACCCACCCAGAGGTGCCTTGGCAGAAAGGCCTCGTGATTTGCTCCCAAAAGGTCCCAACCTCAAAAATCCTATGGAGCACAGTTCTACTCGGTAACACACATGGGGTCACCATGAGTTGGAATCCACTCGACAGGAACTTTTTTTTTAATTACTAATATTAGTGAAAAAATAATAAAAGTGGTTGCTCTTACCAAGCGTTAGTTACTTTACAAGCATTGTATCATTAATTCTCACAAAACTCAATGAGGTAAATGACATCGTTAGTTTCCATTAAGATATATGAGGATTTAAGGCTTCCTTGGATTTAGTGACTTGGCACAAGAGAAAGCAGCAGAGCAAGCCAAGGTGTAAACCCAGGTGAAGAGCCTTGGCTCTCTCTTCTATACGGGGAAGGAAAGGAGATGTAGAGTCACAAGAACTGAGATAAATGTCTTTTTTCAGCTCTTATAAATTGTGTAAACTACAGCGAGTCTTTTCCCCTCTCTGAGTCACAATTTACTCTTTTTAAATGGCAAAAATAGTTGCCTGACAACATACAAAGTTACTGGGATGTACATACTGAACAGTGTTCGTGGACTTCATTTAAATTTTTCAAAGCATTTCTAACATATTCTTTCATTTAGTAAATAAACATTAGTTGTATGCCTCCACTGTTCCGCACTTTGTTAGGGTAGTGGTATAAAGAATAATAAGACATGGTAGAGGCCACAGAGAACTCATTCTAGTGTGGGAAGAGGTAAGCACGTGGTTACATACGTTGCAATAAGATAATTGCCATGGAATCAAGAGAAGGAGAAACAATGAACTCTGGCTAGAGAGGTTGAAGAAGTGATGTCTTAGATTTCATCAAATGGAGAAGGAGGTTTTATTTGACCAAGAAAAAATCATGATGCAATGAGAAGGTTAGATGAAAAGAACATATTATATTAGAATAAAGGTGACAAAATTTTAAAAAAATCTTATTTTGAATAGTTTTAAATTTACAGAAAAATTGTGAAGATGGTAGAGAGTTTCCATATATCTCAAACCCAGGTTACCCTGTTATTAATATCTTACATTAGTATGGTATATTTGTCACAACTAATGTACCAGTATTGATACATTATTATTAACTATAGTTACTTTATTCAAACTTCCACACTTAATCTAATACCCTCTTTCTGTTCCAGGATCCCATCCAGGATACCATATTACATTTAGACATGTTTCCTCCCTAAGCTCCTTTAGGCTGTAACAGTGTCTGAGATTTCCTTGTTCCTGATAATCTTGAAGGTTTTGAAGAGTATAGTTCAGGCATTTTGTAAAATGTCCATCAATTTGAATTTCTCTGATGTTTTTCTCATGATTAGACTGAAAGTATGGGTTTTTGAGAGGAAGACCACAGAGACAAACCGCCATTTTCATCAGTTCCTATCAAAGGTGCATACTATCACTATGACTTTGTTGTTAGGTGCCATGGAGTCGGTTCCAACTCATAGCGACCCTATGTACAACAGAACGATGACTTACCACTCTTGATATTAACCTTAATCGCCTGACGTAGTGTTTGTCAGTTTTCTCTACTCTAAAGTTAACTCTCTTTCCCCCATTTTCATTGTACTGAATCTGTGGATTAAGTTGAGAAAAAATGACATCTTAACAATATTAAGTCTTCCAATTCATAAAAATGAAATTTCTCCGAGTAAATCTCTCCATTTATTTAGATTGTGTTTGATTTCTTTTATAAGTATATAGGAGTTTTCCACATACAGATCCTATATATATTTTGTTTGATATATATAAGAAGCATTAGTGGCGCAATGATTAAGTGCTCTGCTGCTTACTGAAAGGCTGGCGGTTATGCAAGAGAAAGACCTGTTGATCCGTTCTTGTAAAGATCACAGCCTAGAAAACCCTATGGGGAAGTTCTACTCTGCCATATGGGGTTACCTTGAGTTGAAATTGAATTGAGGGCACCTAACAACAACAACATAGGTATTACATTTACTTTTGTTGCTATTGTATGTTGACCTTGTGTCCTGTGACTTTGCTATATTCTTACTAGTTGAAAGAATTTTTTTGTAGATTTTCTCCATAGGCAATCATAATCTGTGAATAATAACATTTCATTTCTTCCTTTCCAATCTCCATATGGAGATTGTTTTTCTTGTTATATTGAGCTAGCTAGGACTTCCATTAAGATGTTGAAAAGGAGTGGTCAGAGAGGACATGCATGTCTTCTTCTTGATCTTAGGGGGAAAGCAGCATCCAGTCTCTCACCATTAAGTATGATTTTTTAAATCATGCTTATGAAGTTCTCCTCTGTTACTAGTTTGCTGAGAGATTATTTTTTTCCATAAAATCACGAATGGATGTTGGATTTTGTCAACTACTTTTTTGATGTCAGCTGATAAGATCATATGACTTTTCTTTTTTAGCATGTAGATATGGTAGATTGCATGAGAAAGCTGGACAATAAATAAGGAAGACCGAAGAAATAATGCCTTTGAATAATGGTGTTGGCAAAGAATGTTGAATATACCATGGACTGCCAGAAGAACAAACACATCTGTCTTGGAAGAAATACAGCCAGAATGCTCCTTGGAAGGGAGGATGGCGATACTTTGTCTCACGTACTTTGGACATGTTATCAGGAGGGATCAGTCCCTGGAGAAGAACATCATGCTTGGTAAAGTAGAGGGTCAGTGAAAAAGAAGGAGACCCTCAATGAAATGGATTGACACAGTGGCTGCAACAATGGGCTCAAACATAACACGATTGTGAGAATGACGCAGGACCAGGCAGTGTTTTGTTCTGTTGTACACAGGGTCGATAGGAGTCAGAACCCACTTGAAGGCACCTAACAACAACATGTTAGATTATATTGATTGATTCTTTAATGTTGAACCAGCCTTGCCTATCGAGAATAAATTCCACTTGGTTGTGGTGTATAATTATTTCTATACATTGTTGGATTTGATTTTCTAATATTTTATATCTAAGTTCTTGAGAGGTATTGAGCTGTAGTATTTTTTTTTTTCCATGTAATATCTTTATCTGGTTTTAGTAATAAAGCAATGCTGGCCTCATAGAATGAGCTAAGAGGACTTTTTTCTGCTTTTATTTTCTGGAAGAGATAATAGAGAATTGGTATTTTCTAATATTTGGTAGGTATCACTAGTGAAACCATTAGGGTTTGGTGATTTATTTTTTGGAAAGTTATGGCTTTTCAGTTCTCCCAGATTTTTTGTGTGAGGACAGGAAGGACAATTTCCAAGTTATTTATGTGTTGGCGCTGAAAATGAAAGCCCATGAGACAATTTTCATAGGCTGGAACATAGGAGGTATAAGTGAGGTGTGGGAGATAAGCCTGGAAATATAAGCATGGTCACACTTCTGCAAAACTTTGTGCGCCCTCCTAAGATTTTGAACTTTATGTGACAGGCCAGAAACGTGCAACAATGGAAGAGTTTTTGCTGGCTAATGACATGACCAGAAGGATTACTCTGTTGGCAGAGTGAGGATGCATCTCTTGGGGCCTGGAGGCACAGACATGATCTGGAATTGGTCCGAAGTATACAATGGCATCACACACACTTGTCCCATTTATATATCTTAGGTGCATTTAGTGCTATTGTTTAGTTGTTATTTCAGCAAGGCATATGTCATTGTCTACTTTAATTGGACTAGAGAGAAAGCTTTGTGTGTTGTCTTGTTCTATACTGCTTTCCCAATGAACTGGGCAGAGCAGATACTTAAATAGCAATTGAATTGAGTGAACTGAATCATTCAGGAGTTTCAATGCAATTTCAGCCCAAGCTATCTCCTGCAGCTTTGTTGTGGGAAATATAGGTTAGAGGTGACTTTATATGTTATTTTCCATAAGCCCTAAAAGCGATGTTAATTTCATACTTTTGGGTGAAGAGAAGGCAAAGGGCATTTTCCCTGTCCTGTTGCTTTTTTCAGGGATTATTGTATGCACAGCTACAAAGAGAACAATTTATATTACCAGACATATTTATACTGATAAAGTAGCACACATGATTTCATAAACACGAATCAACTGATATGATCTACAGGCACACTTTCTCAGCAAAGTCTAGAAAATCACTGTACCAAATCAAGTGGACTTGACTCAGTGAGCATTTGCCTGGCACTGCTGATGAGTCAGGCACTGTGCTAGGCATGATGATAAAAATATAAATATGATAGACTTGTCCTTAATGACTCAAAATCCAGTGGGTTAAGCAGGCATGCAATTATCTGTACTACAAATCACATAGTGATAAAAGCTGAAATCATAATAAAGAGGTTAATGTAAATGTCTTCCTTTGAGTTTTTCCTATGTACGCAGGTCCTGTGCTAAGAATTCTGTATGCATGACCACAGCTAATCTTTACATGAGCCCTGATGGTGCAGTGGTTAAGTGCTCAGCTGCTAACTGAAGGGCGGGTGGTCCAAACCCACCATCGGCTCCAGGGGATAAAGATGTGGCAGTCTGCTTCCAAGAAGATTTACAGCCTTGGAAACCTTATGGGGTGGTTCCACTCTGTCCTATATGCTATGAGTCAGAATCGACCCGACAGCAATGAGTTTAATCTTTACACAAACCGTAACATATCAACATTCTTATTCCCATTTTATAGATGAGAAATATGAGGCTCTGAGACCTTAAGTGTTTTGTCCAAGGTCATAGTGAGAAGAGGAGCCAAGATTGGAAATGAAATCTCTCTGATTCCAAAGATTTGCTCCCATTTGTTATACTCTACAGTAGAGTTATGGAAACACAGGAAGTGTGATTAATTCTATTTGGATGAGTCAGGAAACACTGCACAGAGAAGGTGGCATTTAAACTAGATTTTGACAGAGGAGTTGGATCCTGCCAGGCTGAGGATGAAGAAAGGAGCATATACTACAAAAGAAAGAGTAAGAGAAAAGGTATAAAAGGGTTCAGGATTGATGAGACGTGTGTGGTCTGATGGGAGCATAGGCACGTGGATGGGCTCTGTGGGGAAAGAGGCTTGGCCTCCAGAAGGTGAAGGGTGTTTACTGCTATGCTAGGGCATAAATTATGAGCCATTAAAGGTTTTTTTGAACAGAAGAATAAGTGACCCAATCAAATCCGAGTTTTAGCAAGGTTACCCTGGAAGCAGTGTGGAAGATGAAGTGCAGAGAAGCAAGCCTGGAGGCAGGGAGATCATTCTGAAGGCTGTTGTGAAATGCAGGAAAAAGAACATAGACCTAATTCTTAATACTAAGTCAAAAAAATTTTAATATGCAGGACCAGAATATTTTCAATTCTTTTATAAGAAAAAACTTTTGATACCCTTGAGATTTCTAACCATTCAAGCGCTCACCTGTAAATTGAAATGGTTTCAATCCCTGGGTTACGGTAAATTAATCCAAGCAAGACTCAGTGTTCTGAATTCTAGAGAGACATCATCCTTTTTTTTTTCTGAATTCATCCACAAAAACAAGACAAAACAAATGTTCCCACTTAGTCATGCCCAGAAATGAGTCAATATTAATTTATTCTTTGAAAGAATATTCATTCAATTTCTATAAATTTCTTAGCATTTCTTTATTCAAGAACATTTATCGAGCACCTGCTAGGTATCAAGCACTAGGCTAAGCACTAAAGATAGGATAGTGAACAGTACAGACAGAGTTTCTACCTCCAGAGAGCTTATAATCCACCATATCTGGGATGTGGTAGGGAAGCGCCCCAGCCTTGGCTGATAAAGAGCATATCAAAGTTTAGAAGCAATATGGGGCCAGAATCTCCATTTGGTGAGATTCTTTTAGGCATCATCGAATTCTGTATGCATACCTCACTTTTTTCTGTACTCTTTTGTGTCCGAACCACTGCTCTCTTCTTCTGGTTTGCTATTTTCTTCAGGTTAATCTCCAGATTGGCAAGATTCCGGCCCATTACTTTACCTTGTAGCTCACAACTTGCTCAACTTGCTGTCATGATCTGACTGACCTGGTCTTCCTGCAAACAATTCTTTAGGAAATGCCTTTCTCCTCCCCCACTGTAGATTCCTGGTTCTTAGTACTGGACATTTGCTTATGATGGTCTTCTGCAAACCCATATTGTTGTTTACTTTAGACAACACAACACTGGAACTCAGTACCATGAAACTTGAGAGTTAAAGTACTTCTGCTAATCATAATATTTTTTACATCTATTTTTGGGAAAACTTATATGACATTCACCTCAAATGTTGCAATACCAGTATGTTTGGAAGGAGTGGTTGGTAAAGCCCATTTTTGTGACAGAAGTAAGTCCAGACAATTCTATTCCGTTTCATCCATGTATTTGAAGTTCTTTTACAAGGCATGGACACATTTGTTAGTGATAAAACTGAAAGAGTTTGAAAATAAAATGTAGACTAGAACTGGGGTAAGAATTTTGGGTGAAATCCAAACATTCAGCTGGCAAGTATCAATGGAATATATCATACAGTTGGTCACAAGGGGCCCCTTCATTTCTGGAGGAGGCAGTGATAGAGCCAGGTAGTGGGCAGGAGTCTGAGAAAAAAAAAAAAGAGTTGATTCTATGTTACAGTAAAGTGCAGATCCCTCAGCCAAGACCTCTTTTAATTGGCACCAGGTCTGCTTGGGATTGGCGAGCTTCTCATCAAGTGAAGGCAGACCATAATAGATGGGCCATCTGTTCTTTTTCCTCAGCAATGGCACTTGTTCAGTTCTTACCTTTAGAACTTGTTCCTCTTGGTGAGATAAACAATATGTTAGAAGCACCAGAGATGCTGTGCAGCTTAGCAGAGAAATGAGGGTTTATGAAGTGCCATCCTGTGCAGCCATCTGCAAAGAATCACATTTGACCATCCTTGGGGACTATTTCAATTGTCCCAGGGTTCAGATTCTATTCACTGAAAACTGTACATTTTTTTCTAAGTCTAAAGATAGCATATTCTATTGCCACTTTACTTCATGGGTGAAAGTGAGAGTATCTGGAGATATACAATGGGAATACTATGTTAAAAAATATAGTGCCCCACGCTCTAACAAGGGTTAGTTATAAATCTTTTCCTGCCTCCTCCAAACTAATTTTCCAGAATTATGAACTTCAGGATTAGCTAGAAATTGAGTCAGTATAAATAAATGAGTCATAAAAAGAATTATACTCATCTTAGTAATTAACATATAACTTAAAATGTCTTAAAGTTAAATTAATTCAAGATGAGGTAAGGAGACAAAGAAATTGGTTAGAATTGACAATAGATACATCATGTCAGTTTAACCCACTTCTATGATGATATTTCTTTATATAACACAATGCCATTATCACCTCTAACAAATTTAACAATAATTTCCTAATAACTTTAAATACTCAGTCCATGTTAAGTTTCTCCAGTTCTATCAAAAATATCTTTTAAGAATGTATTTTCTCAAATCAGGATACATATAAGGTCCACTCACTGCATATCGTTGCTTTGACACTTGTGGCATAATTTAACTTATTCCTCCATTCTCTATATTATTGAAGACTGGAGTTAGGTATAAAGGTTTAATTAGCTTCAAATTACATCTTTTTCTGAACTTCATAGGTGGTAGTGTGTACTTCAAATTCACATCTGTAGGCACATCATGCCTGGCTTTCTCACTTATAATAATGTTAAGATTGATGATTTGACCATTTCAATTTTTCTCCTAGTAATTTTTGCTAAGATTGAGGACTAATCACTTCAACTTTTCTCCTAATAATTTTGCTGTCCAGTGATTGCAATTGTTTGAAAAGTTTTTTAAATTAAAGTTTGCAAAATGGTGAATTCCTAATTCTAACATTCCTCTTGCATGTGTTAGATGTAATTGTTTTGTCTAGAAAAATCGTCCTTCATCTGGTAAGTCAAAAAGAGCACGGTTGGTCATGGACTTGTTTTTAACTTTTTACCAAAGAACTTATTTTTTTAATTGAATGCTGAGAATTAGAGACCACAATCTGTTTTCTAGAGGTGCTCATTGGTACTGAATTGTCATGGCTTCCAGGCCTTTTCAGTAGACGGAACTAGTTTATATGAGAATACAGAATACAGTTTAAGTTCTCCATTTCCCTAATACGAGTGAGTGAACAGATAAAGATAAAAATAAAGCCATCCTAAGTTCTTTTCCAATGATATTTCTTCATATATTTTGTCAATTTTTGTGTTTAGTAGCTGGTCATTTTCTTCTCAATGATTAGGAGTGCTTTAAATACTAAATATACTAAAATTTTGTGCTGTAAGTTTCAGACATTTTTCTCAGTTTAACATATTCTTACTTTGCATATATTATTTAATGCAATTTTTGTTTTTAATTTTTATGTAGTAGAATTTATCAAGCTTTGCTTTAATTTCTTCTAGATTCTGAGTCAGAGAAAAATTGTATCTACACTTAACTTATAAATGAATGCATTCATGATTTTTTCTTATTACTTATGTGGTTTCTTTATTACATTTAAGTAGCTGATACATTTGGTATTTATACAGGTGTAAAGTGTGAGGAACGGATTCAGTTTTATCTTTTCCTACATTGCTCCTCTGTTGGCAAAATACTGTTGCTGTTAGGTGCTGTTGAGTCAGTTCTGACTCATAGTGACACTATGTACAACAGAATGAAACACTGCCCAGTCCTGCATCATCTTCACAATTGTTGTTATGCTTGAGCCCATTGTTGAAGCCACTGTGTCAATCCATCTCATTCGGGGTCTTCCTCTTTTTCGCTGACCCTCTGCTTTACCAATCATGATGTCCTTCTCCAGGGACTGATCCCTCCTGATAACATGTCCAAAGTACGTGAGACATAGTCTCCTCATCCTTGCTTCTAAGGAATATTCTGGCTGTACTTCTTCCAAGACAGATTTGTTTGTTTTTCTGGCGGTTCATGGTATATTCAATTTTATTCAGTGACACCATAATTCAAAGGCATCAATTCTTTTTCAGTCTTCCTTATTCATCCAGCTTTCACATGCATATGAGGCAATTGACAACACCATGGCTTGGGTCAGGCTTGGGTTAGACTTCAAGGTGACGTCTTTATTTTTCAATACTTTACAGAGGTATTTTGCAGCAGATATGCCCAATGCAACGTGTTGTTTGATTTCTTGACTGCTGCGGCCATTGGTGTTGATTGTGGATCCTTGACAACTTCAATATTTTCTCCATTTATCATGAAGTTGTTTATTGGTCCAGTTGAGGGGATTTTTGTTTTCTTTATGTTGAGGTGTGATCCATACTGAAGGCTGTAGTCTTTGATCTTCATTAGTAAATGCTTCAAGTCCTCTTTACTTTCAGCAAGCAAGGTTGTGTCATTTGCATAATGCAAGTCATTAATGAATCTTCCTCCAATCCTAATGCCCCATTCTTCTTCATCTAGTCCAGCTTCTTGGATTATATTCTCAGTATACAGAGTGAGTAAGTATGGTGAAAGGATACAGCCCTGATGCACACCTTACCTGACTTTAAACCACACAGTATCCCCTTGTTCTGTTTGAACTACTGCCTCTTGATATATGTACCGGTTCCTTGGGCACGATTAAGTCTTCTGGAGTTCCTATTCCTGTTATTCATAATTTGTTATGAGCCACACAGTTGAATACTTTTGCATAGTCAGTAAAACACAGGTAAAAAGATTTATTTCTGGTATTCTCTGCTCTCAGCGAGGATCCATCTGACATCAACTATGATGTCCCTGGTTCCACATTCTCTTCTGAATCTGGCTTGAATTTCTGACAGTTCCCTGTCAATGTACTCCTGCAGCCACTTTTGAATGATCTTGAGCAAAATTTTACTTGCATATGATTTTAATGATATTGTTCGATAATTTCTGCCTTCAGTTGGATCACCTTTCTTGGCAATAGGCATAAATATGGATCTCCTCCAGTCTGTTGGCCAGATATCTGTCTTCCAATTTTCTTGGCATAGATGAGTGAGTCCTGCCAGTGCTGCATCCATTTGTTGAAACATCTCAACTGGTATTCTGTTGATTCCTGGAACCTTGTTTTTCACTAGTGCCTTCACTGCAGCTTGGACCTCTTCCTTCAGTAGCATTGGTTCCTCATCAACCATGTCAACCAATTCTTTTTAGTATACTGACTCTGTGTATTCTTTCCATCTTCTTTTGATGCTTCTTGTGTTGTTTAATATTTTCCCTGTAGACGTCTTCAGTATTGCAACTCGAGGCTTGAATTTTTTCTTCAGCTCTTTCAGCTTGAGAAATGCCGAGCCTGTTTTCCCTTTTGATTTTCTAACTCCAGGTCTTTGCACATGTCATTATAATACTTTACTTTGTCTTTTCAAGCTGCCCATTGAAATCTGTTCAGCTCTTTTACTTCATCATTTCTTTCATTTGCTTTAGTTACTGACATCCAAGAGCAAGTTTCAGAGTCTCTTCTGACATCCATTTTGGTCTTTTCTTTCTTTCCTGTCTTTTTAATGACCTCTTGCTTTCTTCATGTATGATGTCCTTGATGTCATTCCACGACTTGTCTGGTCTTCGGTCATTAGTGTTCAATGCATCAAATCTATTCTGGAGATGGTCTCTAAATTCAGGTGGGATATATTCAAGGTTGTACTTTGGCTCTGGTGGACTTGTTCTAATTTTCTTCAAATTCAACTTGAACTTGTATATGAGCAACTGATGGTCAGTTCTGCAGTAGGCCCCCGGCCTTGTTCTGACTGATGATATTGAGCTGCTCTATTGTGTCTTCCCACAGATGTAGTCGATTTGATTCCTGGGTATTCCATCTGGCAAGGTCCCCGTGTGTAATTGCCGTTTATGTCGATGATAAAAGCTATTTGCGATGAAGAAGTCGTTGGCCTTGAAAAATTCTATCATGCGATCTCTGGCATTTTTTTCTACCACCAAGGCCATATTTTCCAACTACTGATCCTTCCTGTTTCCAACTTGCGCATACCAATCACCAGTAATTATCAATGAGTCCTGATTGCATGTTTGATCAATTTTAAACTGCAGAAGTTGGTAAAAATCTTCAATTTCTTCCTCTTTGGCCTTAGTGGTTGGTGCATAATTTTGAATAATAGTCATATTAACTCATCTTCCTTGTAGACATATGGATATTATCCTATTATTGACAGAATTGTACTTCAGGATAGATCTTGAAAGTGTTATTTTTGACGATGAATGCAACACCATTCCTCTTCAAGTTGTTATCCTTGGCATAGTAGACTATATGATTGTCCAATGCAGAGTGGCCAATACCAGCCGATTTCAGTTCACTAATGCCTAGGATATCGATGTTTATGCATTCCATTTCATTGTTGATGATTTCTAATCTTCCTAGATTTGTACTTTGTACATTCCATGTTCTGATTATTAGTGGATGTTTGCAGTTGTTTCTTCTCATTTTAAGTCATGCCACATCAGCAAATGAAGGTCTTGAAAGCTTGACTCCATCCACGCCATTGTGGTCAATACTTCTTTGAGGAGGTAGCTCTTCCCCCATTGTCTTTTGAGTGCCTTCCAATCTGAGGGGTTCATCTTCTGGCACTATAGCATACAGTGTTCCACTGTTATTCATAAGGTTTTCACTGGCTAATTCTTTTCAGAAGTAGACCACCAGGTCCTTCTTCCTAGTCTGTCTTAGTCTGCAAGCTCAGCTGAAACATGTCCGCCATGGGTGGCCCTGCTGGTATTTGAATCCTGGTGGCACAGCTTCCAGCAAAACACTGTTGATTAAAAAACCTATTTCAGACTTCCACTTCTCGAGAGGATTGACTAGCTGGTATATTGATAAGAAAAAGTAGAAACAATAGAATAAAAATAATGAAAAACTAATTGTTTGAAGGCATTTTTGAGTTATCATGTCTTCCAGGACTTGAAGGGCCAAGTGGCTGGAGAGAAGGGAAGTGTATTGAGATGAACCAAATATCTCTGTTGTTTTACCCTCAGTGACTTTACTGACGTATAACTTTCCAGGGCTGAGAGGCTGAGAAGCCAAATAGAAAGCAGAGATTAAAATACCGAGAAGATCTTCAGCTTACAATCTGAGTTTTGACAAATGTATACAGTGTTATAACCAATGCTTAAATCAATATATTAGATATCTCCATCAGTCTAGAAAATTATTTTGGGATTCTTTCCAGTCAATACTCTCCAGAAGCAACCACTGTTCTGATTTCTTTCACCATAGATTAGTTTGCCTGTTCTTGAACTTCTTATAAATGGGAATCATATAGTATGTACTCATTTATGCCTTGTTTATTTTGTTCAACATAATTTTTAAAAATTTTCATCCATGTCATTGCTTGCATTAGTATCTGTCTTGGTTTTAGATTGGCTGGTTTACTTTTAGAAACCCTGGTGGTGTAGTAGTTAATTGCTATGGCTACTAACCAAAAGGTCAGTAGTTCGAATCCACCAAGTGCTCCTTGGAAACCCTATGGGGCAGTTCTACTCTGTCCTATAGGGTTGCTATGAGTTGGTATTGACTGGATGAAAATGGGTTTTTTTTTTGGTTTTAGTTTAGTTTGGGGAAAAGGGGCTCTATCATAATCTATAACCTAGTTGGTTGGGTCCTTGGATAACTTGGATATCCTCTCTTACTTATCTTAGCTACCCTTTGGGGGCTGGACTTTTCCATTCTTCATACTTCTACTTGATCTACTTATGCCTATACTTCTCCCACGATAAGTATATTCTTTGTGGGCAGAGACTACACTTTATCTCTAGGTTTAACACAATTTCAATTACTTAGTAGGTAGTCAGTATATGAAATGTGACAAGATTCTGCTTTCAATGAATTTATCACCTATAAATATGGTACTGCCATTCCTCCTGTCTTTGAACCAAACACTCTCTTCAAATTTGTTGTCTTGATATGCTATATTAGAGCATTGGCAACCATTGTAAGTGGCAACCTAAGCTCTAGGTCAGTTAAATAAGAATGTATGCTGACTAGCAGATTGTCTGGCACACATTAGTTGCTCAGTAAAATAGGAGAAAGTAACAGGGAACTCCAGTTCAGTCCTTCTTGACCCAATAATTGAAGATGCAGAGGTCCCATTATGTCCTGTTACTGAGCCTAGCCAATTTATAAAAAGCAATTCTGATTGTTTCAAAATTACATCAGATTTGGGTTTTTCTTTACTTTTTTCATTTTTATTTTTAAAATTTTGTGCTATTTTGTCTGACCCAGTCCTATCTTTATCAGAAAGTAAGTGACTTGCAGCAAGGGATTTTATCTTACAGTACTTTTATCTCTTGCCATAGGACCAAGCTACACAGTTTATACACGCTGGACACTCAAACATATCAGAAAGGGGTGGGTAATGACTGAAGAACAGCATAATGAATACGACTAATCCCTGAGGTGTCTGATAACATAGAATATCACATAAAAGCTTATAATAACTGTCACTCTTGATATAAAAGCAAAAGGAACACAGAGATAAAAATCAAAGGGAACATCTGGATTAAAAAAAAAAAAAAAAAGAAGAAGAAGCAACAGAAGAGAAACTTAGCCATAAGAATGTGCTATAACTGTGAATTGCCAAACTCAAGGGAAAGATTTAGAAAAATATGATAAGTTCTGCTTACAGGGAACTCAGTTTTCTTAGCAAATGGATTTGGTAATTGGAATCTTTGTTCCTTCTTTTCCTCTGGGAGTGTGTGGACGAGAGTTAATTAATGTGGTAAAATTGTGCAGTACCTGAGAATATTGTAATTTGTTAAAGACTCAAATTGCACTACATCTGTGTAATTTGGGTGATGGTATGGAAATGGGTAAAGAAGACCCAGATCTACCAGTTCTCTGCCCTCTGAGGTTTTAGGCCCAGACTTAAAGTTCCTTAACTGGAGAATGAAAAAAAATGAAAGAAGACAAATACCACAGATTTATAATAGATGATTGTAAGACTAGTTTCATAGATTTGTGCGTAAACTCTTGTCAAGTTTGTGTCTTTGGGACAACTCCAGTTTGCATACTCAAATTCCACAACTTCTGAGTCTCCCATCTACTTTAACCATTTTTTCTTTTCTGTCATGTTTTCAAGAGTTGTTCCAGTAACTATTGCTGGGTAACAAATCACCCCAAACTTTCTAGCGTAAATGCACTATTTTATAATGCTCTTAAATTCTGTGGTGTCAGGAATTGAGACAAGGTGCAGCAGGGAAGGCTTGTCTCTGCTCTACAATGTCTGGGGCTTCATCTGAGAAGACTCAAATGGCTGGGGGTAAGTTGAACTCTGGAGGCTAAAATCACCTGGAGATGCCATTACTCCCATGTGTGGTGCCTGGGCTGGGATGATTCAAACCTGGGATCTTCTAAGACTGTTGTCTAGCACTTTTCACAGGAAGGTGGCTGGTTCCTTGAAGGAATATTGAAACCAAGTTTTCCAAGAGAGGCAAGAAGAAGCTGCATGGTTTTGTATGGCGTAACCTGGGTAGTCACATGTCTTTGCTTCTGCCACACTCCATTTTCACAACAGTCACAAGGACTCCCAGATTCTAGAAGAGAGAGAGAACATAGACCCCACCGCTTGATGGAAGGAGAGTAAAAAATTTGCAACCATTAACAAACAACAAACAAACAAGAGATGGTATTTTATTAGTCAATGCTTTCTCAGACTTGCTCAGAGGAAAGGTCATTCGTTTGTTTCTGGTCCTCTGACTGTTCTAAGGAGCCCAAATGGTGAAGTGGCTAAGCACTCAACTGCAAACCAAAAGGTCAGTTGTTCGAACCTACAAATGGCTCCATGGGAGAAAGACCTAGAGGTCTGCTTCTGTAAAGATTACAGCCAAGAAAACTTTATGGGGCAGTCTGTTCCATTACATGGGGTGGCTGTGAGTGGAAACTGACTCAATAGCATCTAAAAACAATAGCCATAAATACAAGAAGAGCCTAAATAACTTAATAAACCCCTAAGGCAAAAGGAATATGATCTAAACTGAATAAACTATACTGAATACTCAAGGAATTGCAATATTTAAAAAGACATTTGAAACAGAAAAGAAGAAAATGTGCTCTAATTTAGCTTATTTTGTCTCTCTGATGTTCTCTTCTAGTTAGAAGTTTTTATCTGAGTGTCTGTCTATGTTACATTTATGACACGACTCATTTGTCTCTATAGAACAGAAAGTGGTAATGAGATAGTTCATATATTCAATAAATATAAGTATATTGAATATAATATATAGGTACACTTGTAATTCTGAGGGTTGAAAGACAAAAACGACACTGCGCTTGCCAACAAAGATCACATTATTATTCCAGTAATTTCAAAGAAAATTACTTTTAGGGGTTTAAAAATGTTACAGTCAAGGATGAATTTAACTGAGAGTGGGACAATGTGACAGATAATTTTGGGCAAAATTTCCAAGATTTTCTACTACTTGACAGAACTTCTAAAAAGCAATGCATTTTTCTTGCTCCTCTTTATTATATCTAGACCCCCAGAGAGCCAGAATGTTGAAATTTTTTAACCTGTAATTTGACAGGAAAATATAACTTTGTTTGTTGATACCACTTTTTCTAAATTCAGACATACTGCATTGATAAGTATGATGCTCTCAATCCTATGCTTTTTGATTTAGATTATAGACAACTCTGAACCCAGAATCTAGGAAGCACCTGTGTGTGTGTGTATGTGTGTGTGCATGACTGATACCTTAGTGTGTTCACTGTACTGTATCACTCTGCTTGGCTCGTGAGAACACAGGGTTATTATTAATCATTGGTCACCTAGGCCACTTAAACACACTTTACTGATTGACCACATTCTTAGTCCTAGCCAGTTACCTTACTAATTAATGCCTTTGATCACTGAGGGAATTGAACAAAAACTGTTAAATGATAGGGCAATTTCACATTGTTCAAAAAAAAGAAAAAAAATTTCCAAATTTTTTGCTTATGGATTGGTGGAATGATATTTGCCACAAAGGACAGTATCAACAAATATAACTTCCTAGGGGACTATATATCTATATCCATTGTCATTGATTGAATTGCCCTCAAAGTACGTGTCAACTTGGTTAGGCTGTGATTCCCAGAATTGTGTGGTTGTCCTCCATTTTGTGATTTATATAATTTTCCTTTGTGTTGTAAACCTAATCTCTGCCTGTGGTTAATGAGGCAAGATTAGATTATGTTAAAGAGGATTAGAGTGGGATGTAACACCCTTGCTAAGGTGATATCCCTGATCCAACATAAAGGGAGTTTCCCTGGGGTGTGGCCTGCACCACCTTTTATCTTACAAGAGATAAAAGGAAAGGGAAGTGAGCAGAGAGTTGGGGACCTCATATCACCATGAAAGAAGCACCAGGAGCATAGTGCATCATTTGGACCCAGTGTCCCTGTACTGAGAAGCTTCTTGACCAGGGAAGGATTGATGACAACAACCTTCCTCCAGAGCTGACAGAGATAGAAAGCCTTCCCCTGGAGCTGACACCCTGAATTTGGACTTGTAACCTACTAGACTGTGAGAAAATAAATTCCTCTTTGTTAAAGCCATCCACTTGTGGTATTTCTGTTATAGTGGCACTAGATGACTAAGACATCCATTCACTTACTAATTGTTTCAGCAAAATTTATTGATACTCTATCATACATTGAAGTTAAAATATGACTTGTACTATGGAACCTTCAAGGAGCTTAGAGATTTCTAAGGAGAGACATAATATAAACATATTCATATAATTTAAAGTTATATGAATCCTCATAGAGATTCTAAGGAGCGACATAACATAAACATATTCATATAATTAAAAATTATGTGAGTCCTCATAGAAGTATATAGTATAGTGGGGGCACAAAAGTAGAACTAAGGTTGTTGTAGGTTCAGGAAAGTCTTAAACAGAGCTAGTGACCAAGCTATGCTAGAAAAAAAAATGAATAAAATTTTACAGTGAAATTGTAGGAAAAGGAATTGTATAACATATTCAAGGGCACAAGACCATTTGGGAAACCCAGTGGCTTGCTAGAGATGGAATTTATGGAGTACACAGGCTCTGGGAGAAGAAGTTCCAGAGAAAAGAAGGGACCCAGCAAAAGGAAAGGGCCAGATATCACAGAGTTTATGTACAAGTTTCAGGGATTCACTTTGTGCTCAGAGGTAAACCACGGAAAGTTTTGAATCATTGTAGTACAAGGCTAGAGCTGTGTTTTAGAAAAAATCACACTGGCTGCTGCATGGAAGATGTATTTGAAATCCACTGAAAGGAGACTTGAGAAAAATTTACAGTAGTTTACACAAATGCAGTTAAAAAAATTCTCCTCAGAAACTGAATATGGGAGGGGCTACCTCTAGGGACATCTCCAACAGCTTTCATTGTGTGTTTGTGTGTTAGGAGGTCCTCCCCAGAGAAAATAAATCGGTCATGATGCAGTATCTGAATCTACTTCTCTTTAAAGGTAATTTTGCAATTAAGACCTCTGTTGTGGATTGAATTTTGTCCCCCAAAAATGTGTGTCAACTTAGCTAGGCCATGATTTCCAGTATTGTGTGGTTGTTCTCCATTTTGTGATCTGATGTGATTATCACATGTGCTGTAAATCCTAACCTCTGTGATGCTAATAAGGCAGGATTAGGGGCAGTTACATTAACGAGGCAAGACATAATCTACAGGATTAGGTTGTATCTTGAGTTGATGTCTTTTGAGATATAAAAGAGACAATCAAGCAGAGAGGAGAGGGACCTTCTACCACCAAGAAAGTAGAGCCAAAAGTGGAGCACATCCTTTGGACCTGGGGTCCTTGTGGTGAGAAACTCCTAGACTGGGGGAACATTGATGACAAGGACTTTCCCCTAGAGCTGACAGAGTTCCCCTGGAGCTGACACCCTGAATTCAGATTCCTAGAATGTAAGAGAATAAATTTCTATTTGTTAAAGCCATCCACTTGTGGTATTTCTATTATAGAAGCACTAGATAGCTAAGACAGAATTTGGTACCAGGAGTGGGGTGCTACTCTAACAGATACATACAATGTGGCAGCAGTTCTGGAATTGAGGAATGCGTAGAGGCTGGAAGAGTTTTGAAGTGCCTAATAGCAAAAGCCTAGATTTCCTTGAAGAGACTCTTGATGGAATTATGGACATCAAAGACAATTCTGGTGAGGACGTTGAAGGAAGTGAGGAGAGCTGTAACACTGGAGGCAATGCTGACAAAGCAGCAGCAGAGAAACAGTGGCAGCAGAACCAGGAGACCTGCACAGGACAGTGCTGGAGCCAATCTACGGAGCGAGAGAGCTGAGTGCCTTTGCACTTCCTGGAGGAGAGGGGTGCCTCTGGGCACTTACTGGTAGAGCTAAAGAGCTTTGGAACACTTGTCTGAGCAGGGCAGATGCCAGCTGACCCAAGGGTCCCAGAGGCTGAGAGGCCAAGGAAATAGGAAACAGAGGCTGAAGAAATAAGGAACACAGGAAGCAGAACTGCTTCAGTCTCAAAGGGTAGGGCCACAACCTCTGGGGTCTCAAGGGGTGGGACCACAGCCTTCTGGGTTTCAAATAGTTAGATCTTCACCAACTCGGTTCTGGAGTGTGGGGCTGCCTTTCTTGAGTGCCAATGGGATGGGGCCACATCCACTGCCCAATACTGAGGGAGCAGGGCTGCCATGCCCAAGGGACCCAAGAATGGGGCCTACTGGGGCCAAGGGGGTGGAGTCACCACTCGGACTAGGAGAAATGGTCCGCCCAAATGCAAGGGAGCCGTGTTTCCATTTCAGTGGGCCTGGAAGGCAGAGATGAAGTCCAGGACCGATGCACATCCACCCAGAATCCAGAGAGTGTGGCCAACATCCAGGGTCTGGAGGGCAGGGCCTTTGCCTAAATGGTCTCAGAGAACAAAGGATTATTTTCAAGCCTGGAGAGCTAATATAATGTGTTCTGCTGTCTTGCTTATTGCCTGTTATTCCTTCTTTCCCTTCAATTTCTCCCACTTGTAATGGAATGTCTACCTTTTGCCTGTTCCATCATTGTACTTTGGAAGCAGATAAATGTATTCTAGATTTCACAGTTAAAGAGGAATTTTCCCCCAGGATGGAATTTGGACTTGGAGTTGATTTAAGACTTTTGGGATAATATGATGCAGTGAATGTGTTTTACATGTGGCAAAGACATACATTTTTGGGGGCCAAAAGGTGGAATCTTATGGATTGAATTGTGTCCCCCCAAATGTGTGTCAACTTGGCTGGGCCATTATTCCCAGTATTGTGTGGTGGTCCACCATTTTGTGTTTTGATGTGATTATCCTATGTGTTGTAAATCCTAGCCTCTATGATGTTAATGAGGCTGGATTAGAGGCAGTTACGTTAATGAGGCAGGATACTATCTACAGGATTAGGTTGTATCTTGAGTCAATGTCTTTTGAGATATAAAAGAGACAATCAATTAGAGAGGACAGGGACCTCCTACTACCAAGAAAGCAGAGCTGGGAGTGGAGCATGTCCTTTGGACCTGGGGTCCCTGTGCTGAGAAGCTCCTAGACAAGGGGAAGACTGATGATAACAACCTTCACCTTAGTTGACGGAAGATAACTTTTAAGCTTAGGGTCATGGTTTCATGGGAAATTCCAGTTTATTGGCCTAATAATGTGTTTAGTGCTTCTGTCCTACCTCCTAGTTAGCTGTGTAGTGCCTGGGTTCTTAAAAGCTTGCAAGAGACCATCCAAGGCACAACGATTGGTCTGTTTTTTCCTGGAGCAGCAGAGAAAGAAGTGGTGTCAGGAATAGGATGAGGAAATGGAATGTATGGCTAATTGCCTCCATGAACAACTGCCTCCTTTACCATGAGACCAGAAGAACTGGATGGTGCTTGGCTACCATTACTGAACATTTTGATCAAAGATTCTATAGAAGACTTCTGATCAAAAAGTGGAAAATGCAGAAAAGAATTCAAATTCTCATGGAATCCAGATTTTCTGGAGCCATGGACTGGATGAACCCCTGAAACTAGTGCCCTGAGATAAACTTTAAACCTTAAGTCAAAAATATCCCCTGAAGTCTTCTTAAAACCAAGTAATAGTTTAGCTTAACTAGTAAAGACTGTCTGCCTTGAGCATTGTGCTCTTTTAAGATCTATTTATATGGGCTCAAAGTGACAACAGCAACTTGAAAGATTAAATACGAAACTTAGGGGCCAGTGAGTTTACGTTAATGGGATGAGGTAACAACTTGGAAAAAAGGAGGGTGAGAAAGGTTGCAAAACTCAAGGAATGTAGTAAATATCACTGAATTATACATGTAGAGACTATTGAATTGGTGTATGATCTGCTGTGTATATTCTCAACAACAAAAAAAATACAATAAATTATGTATAAAAATGACTTTCAAGTAATAATCTGGACATACAGGAGATTTAAGAAAAAAAGGAGAATTAAAAATTAAACATAGCATTGATTTCTCCTTAATAAAATGTAAATGGGTTTTTCAGAAGAGTCCTTAGCCTGCAAGTTTGGGGAAATGTTAGACTTTGTGAGAAACCAAATTTGCAAAAGAAACCAAGACTTACAAATTTATCAAACTACTGGCAAAGTAAAATGACTGATGACTTAATTTAAATATGTTGATACTAGTCATAAATTAAGATTTCAAAATGGATGAATTCAAAGATAACCAATAAATTAAAATAGATAGACATGCCAATGAAAAACAGAAAAATAATTTGTGTGTGTATATGCATACATATGTATGTATGTACATATGTGTGAGCGTAATTTCTTTGAAACTGATGTTGAAAATAAGACAAACTGATTCAGATATAACTGAATTGAGCATTTAACCATGGTTATTATATACCTTTAAGAGTCTCTAAACATCTGGGGTTTGAGCCCTAAAATTTTATGTCTATAAATATGAATATTTAGTTTTTTCCAAAGTGATCTGTTCTAGGAGGTGAGCTACACTAACCAAACTCATGAGAGAGCAATGAACAATACCAAAGCAATGCATATGTTTATAATAAGAAATCTAGCTTCTAAGCAAATCGGTATGCTTATGTCAGCTGGTTTGCTCTTTGAAGGAAGAAGCTGTGTGGGAAGGCGTTCTACAATCAGAAGACTGCTTGGTAAGCTTGGAATAGGAATAAACAGAATACATGGTGTGAGCTAAATGGCTGAAGTCTTAAAGCCACCATACCCTGGGCTTCTCAAGCAATATGAAGAGGACAAAACCACCAAACCAGGCCTGCTGGCTCTTCTAGGGCGTGCTTTTCCCTGGAGGGGGCTAAGGGCATGTGTCACATGTGCAGATCATTTTCCTTTCTAGTTCAGGCAAACAATGGAAGGAAGGATAGAAAATCTAGACTATTTTAAATGAGTTTAGTACAAAATAGAAAGAGGTAGGAATTTCCCATGGGCTAGAGCTAAGTTAGACTTCAGGAATGTTAAGTTATAACTTTAGCAGTTTTGACTTGAAGCATGAATGATGAATCAAGTCTCTAGGGAAAAGCATGAGGGATGCTAGAATTGCTTAGAGCTGAGGGCAATGTGGGCTTGTGGTGGCAGGTAGCTATGATGTTAGTGGTTTTAACCTGAAGCCGTAGAGATAGTTGTGGGAAAAAAGTCCTTTTCCTCTGGAGAACAAATGGGGAGCTCGAGAGTTAAAAGAAGATTAGAGGATGGTGTAACAGGCTGGGTCAGAAAGGCATACTTAAAGACAACTGGAGTAGCTACCTCCTGGCAGGGTTTGGTTAAAGTTGCTTTTAATTATGAACTATCTGGACTATCTCTAAAAGTCCTTAATTTCTAATAGCCCATGCCTTGAACTCCCTCAAGAAAGGAATAAACTAGGGTGGGATCTGCAAGGTCAAAGGCTGAACCTCCTGGGAATGATCTGACCTGAGGTGGGTGTCCAAGGGAGTGGTTGAGTCACATCAAGATGGATTGAGGTACTGGTAAATATTTTCAATCAAATGGGTACCTACCCACTGTTTGACAAATACTAGGTGCTCCATAAATATGTATGTATTTTTTAATGAATAAATGAACATACTCGTTGAATGAGAGAATCATAGCACAAAGAAATTCCTGGGTAGAAGTCAGCCACCATAATTTTTGGTAGGAAGTAGTTAAATAAAAGCATCCCTGAGTTGCTATACGTGGAAGAGATATTAATGATAGCATAAAGAAGAAGTAATCATGTCTATATTTCCACAAAGTGGGTTATCCCATTTCTGGTTTTTCCCACTTAAAGGAATCAGGATCAAATACAGCTCCCATCACAGCAGCATGCCCAGCACTGATCACATGGGCACTCAGGTGTGGGAGATGAACTACAGTGTCGAGTAAACAATGTGAGGACCAATTTGTGGAAGATATTCTTCGGAGCACATTGAGGGATGCAAACGCTTCCTAGAAATACAATTATTAAAGCTAGGACTTAAATTCAACTCTGAGCAGCTTTCATAAAGAGACTATTAATAAGTCCAGTGATAAAAGAAAACACTGTTTTCAGCCCAGACTGGTATGAATAAACACAGCATGTGGCCTACAAAAGAGGTTTAGCCGGGTCTGCATGTTGCAAGAAAGGAATCCATGCTGGATTAGAACTAAGACTACTTTTTGACAAGCTGGCAAAGGGTTTTCATTAACCTGTTAGTGGAGAGGAACCAAATGTAAATTCCAGACCTCCTACTATAATTGTACGTGAGTATGCTTCAGTTAGCAGAACAGTAAATTGCATATATTTTTCATGCCATGGTGTCAGTAAAGGCATTTTCAACAAATTCCTTCATCATTTTGTCTTAGTTAAAAACAGCAACACAAACAAAAATAACCAGAACCTCTGGGTATTGATATAGATGGGAACTTGGATTGAGGAAACTCAGCTAATGATTGAAATCAAGGTTCTGGATCTCAGTGGGAAAAACCAGGTAGGCCATAACAGTTACAGAATGCTGTTTTTTCTTAGCTCCTTTCTTTCTTGGAGCGCTATGCATTAAAAAGATAGAGGCTTCTGTTATAGATCGACTTGTGTCCATCAAAAATACGTGGTGTAACTCCTAATCCATATACATGCATATATATATATATAGAGAGAGATGTAATCCCATCTGGGATTAGGGATTTCTTTGTTATGTTAATGAGGCTATATCAGTGCAGGGTGTGTGTTAAGCCAATCACTTTTTATGATATAAAAGTAGCAGTTTAGGCACAGAAGCAAGTCAGAATGGGGGAAACATGGATGCCACATGAAGATATTGCCAAGGAACAGAGCTGAAAAGAGACAAAGACCTTCCCTCAGAGCCAACAGAAAGAGAAAGCTGTCCCCTAGAGCTGGTGCCCTGAATTTGGACTTCTAGCCTCCTAAACTGTGAGAAAATAAATTTGTTTGTTAAAGCTACCCACTTTTGGTATTGCTGTTTTAGCAGCACTAGATAACTAAGACAGAATTAGAAGCAGAGCTTGGCCCAGTCCAAAAGTTGATCATCTATGAAGGCAGGTGAAGGTTTGACATCAATTAGAGTTTAGCTAAAAGGAGTGGCTGGAAAGGTGAGTCTGTTATACTGGGCACACATGGTTAAGGCTATATTGGCTTTCAGATAGGTTTCCAGGGTTCTCGCAGGAAACTAAGAGGTAAATTCATGCCCTAGCCCTGAAACATCAGCTTTGGAACTATTTTCAGATCATATACTCAGGGTGAGTAGGGGTTCCCAGTCATTGGCTTGGGGTCCAGTGGTATCATTAGGAGATATAGGGGGTGCAGACAGCACTGGTTGACCCTGTTGGAGGGGGTGACACCAAAATGGCTGTCTATAAAATTTTTGTACTGTTTCAGTAGAAATTTATCATTTTTTATAAAAATATCCCTGTAGTTAGTTATAACACCAAATAATTTTTCATAAGCCCAACTTGCATGGATCAGTATGCCTACAAGGCTAAACCTCTATGCTAATTTACATTTTGAAACTTCTAATGCGCTCCCGTGAGAGGTGTCATTATTACCCAATTACAACGGTGCTTCGAATCACCAATGGTTTTGTCTGCACGCGCTACAAGCATGCTCTGTTGTTTCCGTTGTTGCTGGTATTTATAGTCACTGATTTTGTAGATTTTTTGGTGTTTTAGCTACAATATTGTGGTAATTAGCATGACATGGTGACTTCCAACCCTAGTGACACCACTGTCAGGGTATAGTGTACATAGAAGCACTAAGTGGCTAAAGACTGTTGGAAAAGTGGTTATCCCAGACCTTACCTGTTTGGTGAACTTGGGGCATGGACTTAGCTGCCAAATTTAAAGTCTTCCTTCAGATTTTACAATTAGCAGGGCTGGGAAGGGCTGGCCTGACAGCAGATGTGAACATTCTGTAAAATCTGCCTGATGATCGCTTTGGATAAAGTAGGATAAGGGCTTGGGAACTGATTTACTTGTACTATCAAGGGATTAAAGCCTTGCTATTTATTATTAGCTGTACTCTATTAAACCTTTTGTTTACAAATCATTTAAATTATTTTTTCGTCCCAGGGGCTGCTGATTAACTCACAAGCTGTAGAAAAAAGTACAGCTGGAACAGGTTAAATGACTGCCCGGGGCTATGTGGCAAGGCTGTGGGGGCAGAGCTTGCAGAAGTCTCTGGAGTTCTCTGTTAGCCCACTGAGTCACCAAGCTGTAGAGAGTCACCGCTGCTCTCGCCAGCAAAGTTTGTGATTCTTAAAGCAACTTCTCACCACAGGCAGCTTACAGATCATCTGTTTGGTGTCCACAACTATAAATAATCTCTTAGCAAAATGTATTTGAGATGAAGAGTAAGTAATAGAGTTAAAATTCCTTCATTTGACTCTTGAGTCTGGTAAAAACAGGGCTTCTTAAGCTTTCCATATACTCAGTGTACAACTCCAGAGACCTGTCAAATCTCTAGAATATTCAAGGAAAGATGGTTTTGTATCTGAGCCTGAAAATATGTTCATTTCTGGCCTTGGCTCGCTGGAGTAATGGTTTGAAAATGTGAGCATGAGACAATGAATTAAGACAATGCACCATGTTTGATGTTTTTATCTGACAACCCATTTCCATAAACTCATATATCTTTTGACTTTTTTTTTTTTTTACTTTTAAATCAGTAAGGCTATTGAAAAAGTCAGAAAAGTTTTTATTCCTTTTAATTGTTACCAAAATTTGGAAGATAAAAGATATATGGAGATTTTTAATATCACATAACAGGAGGATTTTGAGATATCTTTCTGTCGAATATGAGGAGCCTGCTTTTGACCTTTATCGTTAGACCATTATATTGTGATCTACTCATATCTAAATAGTCAAGAGGCAATTTCACACTGGGAGCTAGGGAGCATGGCTAGTCAAGAACAAATTTTTGAAGTGTCTATGCTTTGTTTAAGGATCCCTGGTGGCATAATGGTTAAGCGTTTCACTGCTAAGTTTAGTGGTTCGAACCCACCAGTGGCTTTGCAGAAGAAAAGACCCGCTGATCTGCTCCATAAAGATTACAGCCTAGGAAACCCTATGGGGCAGTTTTACTCTGTCATACGGGGTTGCTAAGAGTCAGAATCGACTCATGGCACACAACAATGAAAACATGCTTTGTGTTTAGAGCCTTTGTACTTGTCTTTCTCTCTACTTGCTCCATGCCCTCTGGTGGCTTTAAAATCTTATTTTAAGGTTCTACCAAAGCCTGTCTTTACCTGTAGTCCCCCTTCCCATATTCAAAAATTGATCTTCCCTTTTCTAAGTTTCTGTTAATAAAGTGTACTCATTGCTCTAGGGATATCTTAGCTAGATTTTGGGAGGGAAGTAATTTGACTAAGCCAGGCAGGGCACTCTCTGTAAAGAACGTAATTGTTTAATGAATTCTTTTAGAGTTACTTACCTTTTCAAATTGGGCTTGTTAACCCAAATGAATCCAGATTTGGTAGAATTTCACACCTGAGAAGAGGGAAGGTGAACTATTTAGGCAGTATGGAGAAGAGATTTTACGGCTGTGGGATTTTCTCCACCCCTTGTACTTCATTGCATGGACTTATATATGAGGCTACACCAAAACCAAAACCAAACCTGTTGCTGTTGAGTTGATTCCAACTCATAACAACCCTAACTGCAAATATTTATCAGATCGTTTATAATTTTACAATTACTCCCTTGTAGAATATTGGCCAATTTCAATAGGTAATTTTGAGATTACAGAGATGAAGATTTAATAAGGAGCAACTGTGCTATTGTTCTTATTTCTAACTAAGAGACAGTCATGTATCTCATAAGATAGATTAATTGAGTTGGACTCTATGGGGCCCGTAATTATTTCTTCTTGCTTGATACAGCACTGCTCTTACCTTGCTTGAAGTTCACATTATCAGCCACTAACCCAAAAAGCCCATTACCGTTGAGTTGATTCCGACTCATAGAGACCCTGTTGGACAGAGTAGAACTGCCCCATAGGGTTTCCAAGGAGTAGACGGTGGATTTGAACTGCCGACCTTTTGGTTAGCAGCAGAACTGTTAACCACTGCACCACCAGGGCTCCATCAGTCACTGGTAGGTTAAAAAACAAAGTAGAAATAATCTCTGTTTATTAGTAGTGGTTTTCTCTCCCTTTTCTACTGGCATGTGGCTGAGTAGATGACTTTAGCCATTTGGTGACTTCTAGAGGAATGAGATATATTTCTAGGCTATGGTTTTCTCATGGCTGGAACAGGATGACAGAATATTTTCAAGGGAGCTGAGAATTGTCTACTATTGGAAAAAGGGAAGACTCTGACAGCAAACTTTACCCATTTCATATATCCCCCCACAGGTACCTGTAGATTTGGTCTTTGATGAAATGGAAAGCTTTGGATTTCTAGTACCAGGATTCCAGTTTATCGTTCATATTGCTTTGACTTGCTGAAATAACTCAATAATAATAAAAAAGACCAACTTGGTTTTCAGGAAGTTAAGAAAATTTATGATGTTTGTGAAGCCAACAAACTTCATGGGAGATAGGCAATTGGATAACTTCAGATTGTTTCAAAACTGTGTCTATTGAATCTGAGACATATACAGGCCAAAGAGATCACTTCTCTCATGGAAATTAGCCTCATTTAGATAATTCAACCTCCAACCAACATCTTTACCTGAGACGGTGTGGTGGAGAACATTTATAAGGGAGACAATAGGAGTCAGTGATTTTGACCTTCATTTGAAACAAGTTTATCCCAACAATTCCCCATCCATGTTTCCTTATGAACTCTTGGCGTCTTCTAATGTCTAGTTGTTGCCCTTAAAAACTGGATGTTTTTAAACATCTAGGCAGTAATTGCATGGGTTGTATTTTCCCTTATATCTCACATTAATGGATTAGATGAACACTAGCATTGCATAAACCTTAGTTATCAACTCTAGAAGGGTAAAAATAATTTGAGGAGATAAGGAAGTACAGATTATCACCAATTAGCTCTGTGTAAGAGAAGAGGAAAATTAAAGACCTGCAACTACTTGATGATAGAAGGCAGAGATGTTTATAATTGTCCAATTATGAAAGAAAATAGGGGGAATCATTTTAATTGGTGCAGATATGACTTCAAATCCCAGCTGCTTTAAGGTAATCTAGGATAGACCCCCTTAGATAACTCTGCTGCCCTGTATTTTGCTACGGTACAGGCTTTTCCAGGAAGACTAGCCTCCTCCTGCAAGTGAAAAACTTGCATAACTTGAAGTTCCTGGAAAATATGCTCAACCTTGGTAGCCTCTGGAAAAAATTTGACAAACATGCTCAGCCACAGGAGAAAGTGCAGGCCACTGCCCTACCATCTATCTCTTCCCCTGGATCTCCAGGTTCTTCTCTGAACTGAACAACCTTCTCTCAAACAGAGCCAGGAGACACTGATTTGGGGGGGTTGCAAAGTCTAGAACAAATTACATTTTCTTCCTTGAACTATCTGGCAGACTGCTTTCCTGAAATACATAGACGGTTGTCCCACATCTTAATTATATGGAACACAACTGTAGACGGCACAGAAAATATATTTGCTTTACTTAGAAAATATTAAAGTCAACCTGAAAAAATCCCACAATTCTTGTGGTATGGTGGAAATAGACTATGGAGACAGAAGCATTTTAAAAGCCCTATCAAATGCATTACTTTATTTTCTCACTTTTTCCCCCCCTTATGGCACCAGGTGCCTCCTACAAATAAGGGATAAAAGAGTTCCGACAAAATGGCACTCTAGGCAGAAGCACCACGCCGTCCCTCCACAGCAAAGATCCGAAAAACTAAGCCGAACAGAGACTACAACAATCCTGAAACCCTAAAACATCAAACGAAGAGATAAAGAACTCAGCCAAGCACCAAATGGAGTGAGAAAACTGACAGAGAAAGAAGAGCAAGGAGAGATTCATGCAGGGGTCCCCTATCAGCTAATGCAGCACGGATCCACCATCTTGGACTATCAGAGACCAGCAAATGGGGGTACGAGAAAGCAGCCTCACGGA
This sequence comes from Dugong dugon, assembly GCA_030035585.1. Lineage (NCBI taxonomy): Eukaryota > Metazoa > Chordata > Mammalia > Sirenia > Dugongidae > Dugong > Dugong dugon. The sequence continues at coordinate 27,873,678 of CM057471.1, read as the reverse complement.
GTGTCCAGTGGGAGACAAAACAACTGAAGGGGGATGAAACAAACAAATCTACAATCAATAAACGAGAAAAATAACTACTGAATGCCCCGAAGACAGCAGATGATATCAAAACATTTACAAAAACAGGACAGGATGGTTCCAGTAGGCATCTAAAATAAAACACCAGATGACTCTCCTGTGGAAGAAAATGCACTAGAACTACCTGATAGGGAATTCAAATCTCTAATACTCAGAAATCTCCAAGAAATGGGGCAAAAAGCTGACAAACATGAGGAAAAAATAGGCAAATTCATGGAAAATACAGACAAAAAATTGGAAGAATTCAGAAAGATGATGCAGGAACAAAATCCCAAAATAAATTCACAACTAGAAATTATACAAAAACAACAATTAGAAATCCAAAAGATAAACAACAAGATTTCAGAAATGGATGATGTCATAGAAGGGCTGAGAAGCAGATTTGAAACCGTGGAAGACAGGATCAGTGGAACTGAAGACAAACACTTGGATACAAATCTGTTTCAGGAAAACTCAGAAAAAAGAACAAAGAAAAATGAAGAGACCCCCCTGAGAGTTAAAAGCAAAAATTTACGAGTGATTGGAATTCCAGAACGGGGGAGAAAACAGAAAACACAGAGAGGATCATTGAGGAACTGCTGACAGAAAACCTCCCCAATATCATGAAAGATGAAAAGCTGGCCATCCAAGAAACTCAACGAACCCCATATAGAAGAGACCCCAAAAGAAAATCACCAAGGCGTATCATATTCACACTTGACAAAACCAAAGATAAACAAAGAATCCTGAGAGCAGCTCGTGAAAAACAAGAAGTCACATACAGAGGAGAAACAATAAGACTAAGCTCAGATTATCTGGCAGAAACCATGCAGGCAAGAAGGCAATGGGATGACATATATAAAATCTTGAAAGAAAAAAATTGTCAGCCAAGAATAATATATCCTGCAAAACTCTCGTTCAGATTTGATGGGGAAATTAGGTCATTTCCAGATAAACAGAAATTAAGGGAATATGTAAAAGTCAAACCAAACTTACAAGAATTATTAAAGGGAGTTCTTCGATCTGAGGACAAACAGCTTCAGCTCACAGGCAGAACCTAGGATGCAGGATCATACCAGCCAGAAACCAATCTAGGAAATAAACTCTCAAGGACTATCCAAAACCAAAAGAAATACAACAGGGAATCAGAGCAGTTAATCAGTAAATGACAACAACATCAAAACATTAAAAGAGGGAATAAATGGCATAGGTATACAACCTTCTAATGGAGGGGAAGGCAAGGCGATACCAAGTAATGGTAAACCGCTTCAAACTTAGAAAGATAAGGGTAAAATTCATGGTAGCCACAAAGAAAGTTAACAAACCAACTCAAAAAAATAAAGACAAAAAACATAAAGTCTCGACAAAAACAAAACCTACAAAAACAAAAGAAAGGAAAAAAAAATCCACAAACAAAAGTAACGCAGCACAAGAGAGTAAGAAGAACAAAGAAAACTTCAGCACCACAAAAAGAAGCACTACAAAATGACATCAACAAACTCACATCTATCAATAATCACACTGAATGTAAATGGACTCAGTGCACCCATAAAAAGATGGAGAGTGACAGAATGGATAAGAAAACAGGATCCATCAATATGCTGTCTACAAGAGACACACCTTAGAAACAAAGATGTGAATTTATTAAAAGTCAAAAGTTGGAAAAAAATATATCAAGCTAACAACTACCAAAAAAGAGCAGAAGTGCCCATTCTAATCTCAGATAAAATAGACTTTAAAACAAAATTTACCATAAAAGACAAAGAAGGACACTATATAATGATTAAGGGGATGATCCATCATGAAGACATAACCATAGTAAACATCTACGCACCCAATGACAGGGCTCCAAAATACATCAAACAAACTCTAACAACACTGAAAAGAGAAATTGACAGTTCCACAATACTAGTAGGAGACTTCAATACACCACTCTCAGTAAAGGACAGAACAACTAAGAAGAAACTCAGCAAAGATACAGAAGACCTAAAGGGCACAATCAGTCAACTGGACCTCATAGACATATATAGAACACTCCATCCAACCACTGCAAAGTACACATTCTTTTCCAATGCACATGGAACGTTCTCCAGAATAGACCACATCTTAGGCCACAGAGCAATCCTCAACAAGATCCAAAACGTTGAGATAATTCAAAGTATCTTCTCTGACTACAATGCCATCAAGGTAGAAATTAACACTAGAAAGAGCAAGGAAAAAAAATCAACTACATGGAAACTGAATAATACCCTGTTTACACATCACTGGGGAATAGAAGAAATCAGAGATGGAATCAAAAAATTCCTAGAATAAAATGAGAATGAAAACACATCATACCAAAACATTTGGGACACAGCAAAACCAGTCCTCAGAGGACAATTTATAGCAATAGATGCACATATCAAAAAAGAAGAAAGGGATAAAATCAAAACATTAATGACAGAACTCAAACAAATAGAAAGAGAACAGCAAAAAAAGCCCACAACAACTGGAAGAAAGGGAATAGTAAAGATCAGAGCAGAAATAAATGAAATAGAGAACAGAAAAACAATAGAAAGAATCAACAAAACCAAAGGTTGGTTCTTTGACAGAATCAACAAAATCGACAAACCACTGGCCAGACTGACAAAATAAAAACAGGAGAGGACACAAATAACCCAAATAAGAAATGCAGTGGGGGGACATTACAACAGACCCAACTGAAATAAAAAGGATTATAACAGAATATTATGAAAAACTATACTCCAACAAACTTGAAAACCTAGAGGAAATGGATAAATTTCTAGAAATGCACGGCCTACCCAGACTACAACAAAGTGATATTGAAAATCTGAACAAGACCCATAACAAGAGAAGAGATTGAAAAGGTAATAAAAATACTCCCAACCAAAAAAAAAGCCCTGCCCCAGATGGCTTCACTGGAGAATTCTACAAAACATTTACAGAAGAGCTTGTACCAGTACTACTCAAGCTATTTCAGAGCATAGAAGAGGAAGCAACACTTCCAAATTCATTCTATGAAGCCAGCATAACGCTGATACCAAAACAAGGCAAAGACGTCACAAAAATAGAAAATTACAGACCAATATCTCTCATGAATATAGACGCAAAAATTCTGAACAAAATTCTAGCCAATAGAATTCAGCATCATATCAAAAAAATAATACACCATTACCAAGTAGGATTCATACCAGGTATGCAAGGATGGTTCAACATTAGAAAATCAATCAATGTAATCCACCACATAAATAAAAGGAAAGAAAAGAATCACGTGATCATCTCAATTGACACAGAAAAGGCATTTGACAAAGTCCAACACCCATTCCTGATAAAAACTCTCAATAAAATAGGTATAGAAGGGAAATTTCTCAACATAATAAAGGGCATCTATGCAAAACCAACGGCCAACATCATTCTTAATGAAGAGAGACTGAAAACATTCCCCTTGTAAACAGGTACAAGACAAGGATGCCCTTTATCACCACTCCTATTTAACATTGTGCTGGAAGTTCTAGCTAGAGCCTTAAGGCAAGAAAAAGAAGTAAAGGGCATCCAAATTGGTAATGAAGCAGTTAAACTGTCCCTGTTTGCAGATGATATGATAGTATACATAGAAAACCCTAAAGACTCCACGAGAAATCTACTGGAACTAATAGAAAGATTCAGCAGAGTAGCAGGATACAAGACAAACATTCAAAAATCAGTTCAATTCCTATACACCAGTAAGGAGAACAATGAAAATAAAATCAGGAAAACAATGCCATTTTCAATAGCCCCTAAAAAGATAAAATACTTAGGAATCAATCTGACCAGGGATGGAAAAGACCTATACAAAGAAAACTACAAAACACTACTGCATGAAACCCAAAGGGATCTACATAAATGGAAAAATATACCATGCTCATGGATAGGCAGACTCAACATTGTGAAAATGTCAATTCTACCCAAAGCAATTTACAAATACAACGCAATCCCGATCCAAATACCAACAACATTCTTCAAAGAGATGGAAAAACTAATCATTAACTTTATATGGAAAGGGAAGAAGCCCCAAATAAGTAAAGCACCACTGAAGAAGAAGAATAAAGTTGGAGGACTCACACTACCTGACTTCAGAACCTACTCTATAGCTACAGTAGTCAAAACAGCCTGGTACTGGTACAACAACAGATACATTGACCAATGAAACAGAATTGAGAACCCAGATGTAAATCCAACCACCTACAGTCACCTGATCTTCGACAAGGGACCAAAGTCCATCAAATGGAGAAAAGACAGTCTTTTTAACAAATGGTGCTGGCAAAACTGGATAACCATTTGCAAAAAAGTGAAACATGACCCATACCTCACACCGTATACAAAAACTACTTCAAAATGGATCAAAGACCTGAATATGAAGCCTAAAACTATAAAGTTCATAGAAGAAAAAATAGGACCAACACTTCAGGCCTTAATACATGGCATTAACAGGATACAAACCATAACCATCAGTGCACAGAATCCAACAGATAAGCTAGATAACTGGGATCTTCTAAAAATCAAACACCTATGCTCTTCAAAAGACTTCATCAAAAGAGTCAAAAGAGAACCTACAGACTGGGAAAAAATTTTTGGACAGTACAAGTCAGACAAAGGTCTAATCTCCATAATCTACAAGGAAATCCAACACCTCTACAACAAAAAGACAAATAATCCTATTAAAAAATGAGTAAAGGAAATGAACAGACACTTCACCACAGAAGACGTTCAAATGGCGAACAGACACATGAGGAAATGCTCGCGATCACTAGCCATTAGAGAAATGCAAATTAAAACCACAATGAGATACCATCTCACCCCGGCATTACTGGCACCAGTCAAAAACACTGGAAATAACAAATGTTGGAGAGGCTGCGGGGAGATTGGAACACTTATGCACTGATGGTGGGAATGAAAAATGATACTACCATTTTGGAAAATGATATGGAGCTTCCTCAGAAAGCTAGAAATAGACATACCATTTGATCCAGCAATCTCACTCCTAGGAATATATCCTAGAGAAATAAGAGTCGTCTCTCGAATAGACATATGCACACCTATGTTCATGGCAGCATTGTTCACAATAGCAAAACAATGGAAACAACCTAGATGCCCATCAACAGATGAATGGATAAACATACTATGGTACATACACACAATGGAGTACTATGCAACGAGAAAGAACAACAATGAATCTGTGAACCGTCTCATAACATGGATGAAACTGGATGACGTTATGCTGAGTGAAATAAGTCAATCACAAAAGGACAAATATTGTATGAGACCTCTATTGTAAAAACCCAGGAAAAATTTCACACGCAAAATGTAACAATCTTTGTTGGTTACCAGAGATGGGAGGGGTGGGGGGGAATACTAAATAGGCAATAGATAAGTGGTATCTTGGGTGAAGGGTGAGACAGTACACAATACAGGGGAAACTAGCACAACCTGTACAAGGAAAGGTCATGGAAGCCCCATAGACACATCCAAACTCCCTGAGGGACTGAATTGCTGGGCAGAGGGCTGTGGGGACCATGGTCTTGGGGAACATCTAGCTCAATTTTCATGACACAGCTTATAAAGACAATGCTGTACATTCTACCTTGGTGAGCAGTGTCTGGGGTCTTAAAAGCCTGTGAGTGGCCATCTAAGATACTCCACTGGTCTCATCCCTCCGGGAGCAAGGGAGAATGAAGAGAACAGGATACAAGGAAAAGATTATTCTGAAGGACTAATTGTCCACAGCTACCAAGGCCTCCACCGGACTGAGTCCAGTACAGCTAGATGGTGCCCGGCTACCACCACTGACTGCTCTGACCAGGATCACAACAGATGGTTCTGGACAGAGCTGGAGAAGGATGTAGAGCATAATTCTAACTCACAAAAAGAAGACCAGATTTACTGGCCTAAAGGAGACTGGAGAAACCCCGAGAGTATGGCCCCCAGACACCCTTTTAGCTCAGTGGTGAAGTTACCTCCGAGGTTCACTGTTCAGCCTGGGTGTGGACAGCCCTGTAAAACCAAATGAGACTAAAGAGTTACAGCAGTCCAGTGACAAGGTCCAGAAGGCAGAAGGGGACAAGGAAGCTGGTGTTAGGGAACCCAAGGTTGAGTAAGGATATTTTTGATGTGTTGTGAGATTGTTAACCATTGTCATAGGGTAACATTTGTAGTAACTGTTAAATGAGAAACTATTTTGTTCTGTAAGCCTTCATCTTAAGTGAGAATAGCAGTAGAATTGGAAGAGTGTAGTCAATGTCACTGAACTGTGTATGTAGAAATTTTTGAAACGGTGTATCGTTGTCTATGTGTATTTTCACCAAAAAAAAAAAAAAAAAAAGTTGAGAAGTTAGAGGGTTAATATGTTGAGGGGTTGTTAACCAATGTCATAAAACAACATGTGTAGTACTGTTTCATGAGAAACTATTTGTTCTGTAAGCCTTCACCTGAACTACAATAAAATATAAAAAATAAATAAATAAGGGATAAAAACGGTGGAAGTTAATTGAAGGGGACTGAAGGGATTATCGGATATTTGGTACCACAACATGCAGAGAGTTCGGAGACTTTGAAACCTGAGGAGCTAATCCTGTCCTTCCCTTCTGTGGCTGCCACACTACTGTGAATGCTGGGTCTGGTGGGATTCTTGAGTCAGCAGTTGGATTGTTGGGAAGTGTTGCCCTTTGCTCCAGTTGATGAACATATTGTTCACTATTGTCTCTGCACGCATTGTTTTTGAAGTTCTAAACAAAATCATACTTACTCTCACTCAACTTAAGAAGAAGCAGGTTTTGTTTACAATTACAGGTTACAAGACATTTTGGTGTCCCTTGTCTATTACTAGACCTAAATTAGTATGACCAATCATACTCTGTAACATTTACCTTCACAGCACTTGTACTCTCTGAAATTACCTTGTTTATTTGCCTGCTTGTATACAGTTTGCATCCCCCCAACAGAATGCAAGCTTCATGGGAGCAGAAACCATGGATATCATGTTTACCACCATATTCTGATCATCTAGAACTGTTACTGACCCACAGTAGACACAGAATAATTAATTGTTGGATGAATGAATAAAGCAATCAAAGCTAGAAGAATTGCCCTACATTGAATGGATAAATAAATAAATTCAATTCTATTGTTCCTGTCTGAATCTGATTTGACTTTTCGGGAGCATTTGGCACAGTCTAGCATTCCTTCCTTAAGGAAGCACCCTGCCTTTGGGTTCCATGACAAGACACTGTTCTCACTCCTCAGCCTCCTCTGTGAGCTTCACCTCTACTGACCTTTAAATGCTCGAGTTTCTCAGGGCTCTGTCCTGGACCCTATTCTCTTCTTTAAATATTATCTGTTTAAAGAAGGTAAGATATTATCTGTTGTTTTTTTTTTTATTTTTTTGGCTTTAAATAACTCATATATGCTGACAACTCACAAGTTTATACATCCAGCTAGGATGTATCCTATGGACTCCAGACTCAGACATGCAACTTCCTGTTTGATCTGCACTTGAATGTCTCACAGCCTTCTTGAAACTAACTCTTAAACTCCAGCCACCTCCACCAACCAACAAACCAACCAGCCAAAAAATGAACAAAGTAATAAAGCAAACCTGCCCTTTTACCTTTTTTATCAGATGTGCAAATGGTACCACCTCCCACTCAATAGTTCAGACCAGAAACGTGAGAGTCATTCTTGAGTCATGTCTTTCTCTAACTCCCATTGCCACTCCATCTGATTTTCCTATTGTTTCTATCACAAAAATATGTCTAGAACTTATCTTTTTGTTTTCTCCTTCTAATTTGTAATAACACTATAGCATTGTTGATTGGATTTCACCCCCCAAAAATGTGTATCAAATTGGCTAAGCCATGATTCTCAGTATTGTGTGGTTGTCTACCATTTTGTGATCTGATGTGATTATCCTGTGTGTTGTAAATCCTAACCTCTATGGTGTTAATGAGGCAGGATTAGAGGCAGTTATATTAATGAGGCAGAACTCAGTCTATTTGATTAGATTGTGTCTTGAGTCAATCTCTTTTGAGATATAAAATAAAGAATTGAGCAGAGAGGAGAGGGACCTCATGCCAAGGTAGAAAGAGGCAACAGGAGCAGAGTACATCCTTTGGAACTGGGGTCCCTGTGCTGATAATCTCCTAGACTAGGGGAAGAGTAATGACAAGGACCCTTCACCAGAGCAGACAGAGAGAGAGAGTCTTCCCCTGGAGCTGGCACACTGAATTCAGACTTCTAGTCTCCTAGACTGTAAAAGAATAAATTTGTTTGTTAAAGCCATCCACTTGTGGTATTTCTGTCATAGCAGCACTGGATAACTAAGTTAAGTATCATAGTTCCCACTGTTGACCACACCATCTATATTCCACACAGCAGCCATAAATCAAATGATGCCACTCCTTGGCTTAAAGCCCTCCTTGGCATCACACTACTTACTGTGGCATATAAAGCCTTGAATGAACTTCTTCTTGCACTTTTTTCCAGTCCCTCCCTCACCTACCACACTTCAACCATGCCGACCCTTTTTCAGTTCTTTGTAATTGCCTCACTCTTTCCAGCCTTAGAATGTTCACCTATGTTTATTCTGACAGGAATTATTTTTTTCTACTCTTCATAGGGTTGCATTCTTCTCATCCATTTAGGTCTAAAAATAATCCTCAGACACCCCACCTAGGGAGTTCTCCTCCTATACTACTTCTGTGGGGTCTATTACTACACCCTGTTCATTTGAACTTTTATATTGTGGAAGTCATTAGTGCTATTCACTGAATGTTTCTTACTTTCTGCCTCTGAACACGTTGTACCTCTGCACTTCTCCTCCCTCTTTGAATTCAGGTCTGGCAGTGTGACTTGCCATGGGCACTGAAACATAAGCAGAAGGGATATAAACCACTTATAGACAGAGAATTTAAGACCACTGTGGTATTTGGCACACTCATTTCCCACTACCATGGAGATTATAGGAAGAAGGTGTTGAGATAAAGCCTTTGCCAGCCTGAGTCCCGTGGTAACAATGATGTCCAGATACCTCCTGCAGGCCAGCATTCAGCAAGTTGCATGAATGAAAAATAAACTTTGTTAGTGTGAAGTCATTGAGATTTTGGGGTTGCTCATTACCATAGCATGATCTAGATCATCCTGACCCATACATACACTAACTTGCTTAATTCCCTACTTTATTTTCTTTCTCCCACTAGACTATTAGATCTATAAGAACAGTGACCACACCCATTTGATTCAGCAACATGTTTGTAATAGTTAACTAAATATGTAACACAACAGGCTCTCAAAAATGAATTTTTAATGAATGAAAGTTTTTCCCCCTTGATTGCTAAATGTGACTCCAGATCATGTTATCTACATTTTGATGGAGTTATTGGGAAATAGTAATTCTAGCATATATTTACATAATACTTTACAAAATCCTGTAAAATATGTTCACTCACTTACCAATCCATTGTGCTTCAACATTTGGTTTATGTGGCAAAGGCCAGAAGTTCACAGGAGTATATATAGTCATAGTGATGACGTGAATGAATTGTTGAAGGAAGCAGTGCAGTGTGTAGGCAAAAAGTCATTCAAGAAAAATCTTCTAATGTATGTGTTGTTGCCGCTTCACTCTCCTCTGTGATGACCTTCATTTTCCTCTATGTCGACCTTGTAGTGTATGTGGAATTCTGAGAACTTCTGTCCCTGATTTAAGAGGAACAGGACATCTCCTTTCTAAAAGGAAGGCACTGAGAGTGGTTTAAAGGTGGCAGTGAAAAAGGGAGTAAGCTTTGTACTTCGGGTTGGGTGTGAGAGATTGCATCAGGCATTTAGAGCTTCACAAACACAATTGCATAGTTTAAAAAGTTTCATCATTATCAATAAAGTTCTTTTTGCCTGCATTATTTCAATAGGTTGTCAAAATAAAAAGCAGCCAACTCAGGGATGCAGACATGACTCACCCCACATTTCATGTAAGAAAATTGAGATTTGTAAAGATGACAGTATGGCAAATAAGTGGCACAGCTGAAACTCAAGCCCATACCTACCAGTTAGTTCAGTCAAATTTTTTTGTGAGCTTATATACGCCAAATATTTTAGACAAATTAGTTAAATAACAGTAGTGTCCCTATTTCACAGATTAGGGAAACTGTGGCTTGACCGACCTCACAGTTAGTAGCAGAGCTGATTATGAGCACAGACAGTCTAACTCCAGACAGTTCTATAGTGACTTCCTCAATTTCCCCCCTTGGACAGCGGTTCTCATGGGGTCATCAGACTTGGAGGCCATTTTGGCCAAAAGATATCATAGTATCAGATTGTTTGATTCTATTTTTTGGCTGTTCTTTCCAACTATAATAGTTATCAGTTGTTTAACCTATTAAAGACTACCCCCTCTGAAAACCCTAAAATAGCACTTTGCTATACTGCAAAATCAACGCTAGAGTGCCCAGGGTCAAAGTGAGCCACAACTACCAAACAAACATACCCGAAACATACCAACAATCCTGAAGATGGCATAGGACTGGGCAACATTTTGTCTAGTTATACATAAGATTGCCGTGAGTCAGAGACAACTCGATGGCAACTAACAACAACAGGTCAACCCTAGCAGTTTGCTTCAGTGGCCTTCTGGAGCATATACTCACACCTGCCACTAGGAGGCCGAGTGTATATGATAGTACCCTTCTGACTTTATAATGGCAAATATGGAGACTGTTTCAGTCACCTAGGCGAGGGCAGGGTTTTAGACAACTTGAGGGCTGTAAACTTCTGGTGCAGTGCTTAAGAGCTCAAACTGCTAACCAAAAGATCAGCAGTTCAAATCCACCAGCCACTCCTTGGAAACCCTATGGGACAGTTCTATTCTGTCTTATAGGGTTGCTATGAGTCAGGATCAACTTGATGGCAGCGGGGTAGCCAATGACCACTTGAAACATCATTTCTATTTTAATCATTTTCTTGTTTTTTCTACCCAAGAATGTTACGTCAAGTATTAAATATGTATGTTCAAATTTTGACAGGAACAAGGCACAGGAGAAAATGCAGCAATAATAAAACCTGGGATAAATTTTGAAACTTGACTGCATTACAGTTTATTAATACCAGTCAGTCTTGGGTCTTATAGGTTTCCTTCATGCCCCATACTATTCCCTTTCTAAGCCTAAACCAGATAACCTCAACTCTTCTATTATCATGGTGATTTTTCCTCCTTATTAGGGACACTTGCTCAGAGGTAAAGATTAACTTTTTATTTTTTCCTAATATCAGTACTTAACAAAAACCTTGGGCAGTGATTAAATCCCAGTTTTCTCATCTGAAAAAAGAAAATAATAGTATCTATTTCACAAAAGAACACATAGAATGATATATGTAAATGTTATTTTGTAAATTGTAAAGGAGTCTATAGCTTTCATTAATATATTAACGTGTTAAATATAGGGATAATAATGACTACCTCTCAAGCTCCTGGAAAATTTGAGAAAATTAATGAGATTATAACACTCTCAGGCTTCTTCACAAATAATTGGTATATAATGTCATGCATAATTAAGGATGACTTATTTACTTTGTGTTTAGTCAGGGAGGCAGTGCCTTTTACTGTTTGATTAAAAAATTAAAAATGGACTTTTAAAAAGGATCTGGTTGAGAACTAATTATTAATTTGATAGACCACCACACACCTAGGCAATAATGGAATTCCTAGAATGTCGTATAATCACTGAGACTTTGAATTTGAAAAAAAATTGGTGTTTGTCTAGAGTTTTTCAAGGTTCTGTGAATTTAATGAAGATAGCCTTCAGTTCTTCCCCTACTTTTACACTGGGTTGTTTGTCTTTTTGTTGTTGAGTTGTGTAAGTTCTTTATATATTCTGGATATTGAATTTTTATCCTATATTTGGTTCCCAAATATTTTCTCCCATCCTTTTAGCTTGTCTCTTCTCTTTCTTGGTAAAGTCCTTTGATGTACAAAATCTGATTTTAATATTTTCTAATTATCACTAGAGCCTTGGAGGCACAGTGGTTAAGACCTTGGCTGCTAACCAAAAGGTCGGTAGTTCGAATCCACCAGCTGCTCCTGGGAAACCCTATGGGGAAGTTCTACTCTGTTTTATAGGGTCCCTGTGAGTCAGAATCAACTTGATGACAATGGGTTTAATTTTTTATTTATTACTAGTTTTCACCAATTGGATTATTATGTACCTTTTTTGTAATTTTCTTTGTGGTTGTACTGGGGTTTATTAATCTTCTTGCATCTATGGATTTCCATTTGTCATCGAGTGGATTAATTTTAGTCATAATTTCTTTAAATTTTTTTTCTGGGCTCCCACAGGTTCTCTCCTTCTGGGAATACACTTACTTGTATTATTGCCACACGTTACTGAACTCTCCTCTTATCAAATCCTTTTAGTTTTTTCCTCTGTAGCTGTCTGGATAGCTTCAATTGCTAAGTATTCAAGTTCACTAATCTTGTTTCTCCCTGTATGTAATCTGTTGATAGGCATCCAGGAAATATTTTTCAGGTGTTGAATTTTCAGTTATGAAAGTTACATCTATTTTTTCTTTTTATATGTCTTTTATTTCTCTCCTCCTCATTTTAAGGTTACAGTTTTGTGCATATTGAGTATATGTACAATAGCTGTTTTAAAGTCCTTATCAGTTAATTTTATCATTTCTGTCATTTCTCAGTATGTTTCTATTGATTGCTTTTTCTCTTGGTAATAGGTCATATTTTTCTGCTTCTTGGGATGTCTAATAATTTTTAATTGGATGCTAAACATTATGAATTTTACAATCTTTCTTAAATTTATTGTGCTTTAGGTGAAAGTTTACAGCTTAAGTTAATTTCTCATTCAAAAATTTATACACATATTGTTATGTGACCCTAGTTGCAATCCCTATAATGTGACAGCACACTCCACCTTTCCATCCTGGATTTCCCTGGTCCATTCAGCCAACTCCTCTCCCCTTCTGCCTTCTCATCCCACCTCTGGACATAAGCTGCCATTTAGTCTCCTGTATATACTTGAACTAAGAAGCATACTCTTCACGAATATTTTATGTTTTATAGTCCAGTCTAATCTTTATCTGAAGACTTGGCTTTTGGAATGGTTTTAGTTCTCGGTTAACAGAGAGTCCAGGGGCCATGTCTTTGGGGGTTCCTCTAGTCTCCGTCAGACCATTAACTCTGGTCTTTTTACTAGAATTTGAGTTCTGCATCCCACTTTTCTTCTGCTCCATCAGGGACCCTCTATTGTGTTCCCTGTTAGGGCAGTCATTGGTGGTAGCCAGACACCATCTAGTTCTGGTCTCGGGCTGATGAAGTCTCTGGTTTATGTGGCCCTTTTGTCTCTTGGGCTAGTATTTTCCTGGGTCTTTGGTGTTCTTCATTCTCCTTTGCTCCAGGTGGGTTGAGACAATTGATGCATCTTAGATGGCCACTCGTGAGCTTTTAAGACCCCAGATGCCACTCACCAAAGTGGGATGCAGAACATTTTCTTAATAAACTTTGTTATGCCAACTGACCTAGACATCTCCCGAAACCATGTCCCAGAACCCAGACCCTGCTACTCTGTTCCTCAAAGTGTCTGGTTGTGTTCAGGAAACTTCTTAGCTTTTGGTTTAGTTCAGTTGTGCTGATTTCCTCTGTAGTGTGTGTTGTCCTTTCCTTCACCTAAGATAATTCTTGTCTATTACCTAGTTAGTGAATTCCCCTTTCCCTCCCTCCCTACCATTGTAACCATCAAAGAATGTTTTATTCTGTGTGTATACCTTTTCTTGAGTTCTTAAATGAGTGGTCTCATACAATATTTGTCTTTTTGCAACTGACTGATTTCACTCAGCATAATGCCTTCTAGGTTCATCTATGTTATGAGATGTTTTGCAGATTCATCATTATTCTTTATCGTTGCATAGTATTCCATTATGTGTATATACCATAATTTGTTTAACCGTTTGTCTTTGATGGGCACCTAGGTTGTTTCCATCTTTTTGCTATTGTGAATGGTGCTGCAGTGAACAAGGGTGTGTGTGCATATATCTATTTGTGTGATGGCTTTTATTTTTCTAGGATATATTCCAAGGAGTGAGATTGCTGGATCATATGGTACTTGTTTCTAGCTTTTTAAGGAAGTGCCAAATCTATTTCCAAAGTGGTTGTACCAATTTACATTCCCACCGGCAGTGTACAAGTGTTCCAGTCTCTCCACAACCTCTCCAACATTTATTATTATTATTATTATTATTTTTGATTAATGCTAGTCTTATTGGGGTGAGATGATATCTCATTGTAGTTTTGATTTGCATTTCTCTAATGGCTGATGATCCTGAGCATTTTCTCATGTATCTGTTAGCCCCCTGAATGTCTTCTTTGGTAAAGTACCTGTTCATATCCTTTGCCCATTATTTAACTGGGTTATCCGTCTTATTGTTGTTGAGGTTTTACAGTATCTTGTAGATTTGAGAGATTAGACCCTGATCGGATATGTCATAGCCAAATATTTTCTTCCAGTCTGTAGGTTGTCTTTTTACTCTTTTGGTGAAGTTTTTTGATGAGCATAAGTGTTTGATTTTTAGGAGTTCCCAATTAACTAGTTTCACAGCTGGTGTTAGTGCGTTGTTAGTTATGTTCTGTATTCTGTTTATGCCATGTATTAGGACTCCTAGCATTGTACCTATTTTTTCTTCCATGATCTTTATTGTTTTCATTTGTATATTTAGGTCTTTGATCCATTTTGAGTTGGTTTTTGTACATGATATTAGGTATGGGTCTTGTTTCAGTTTTTTGCAGATGGATATTCAGTTATGCCAGCACATTTAGAGACTGTCTTTTCCCCTTTTAGTGGACTTTGGGACTTGGTCATATATCAGCTGCTCATAGGTGGATGAATTTATGTCTGGATTCTCAATTCTGTTCCATTGGTCTATGTCTCTGTTGTTGTAAAAGTACCAGGCTGTTTTGACTATGGTGGAAGTATAATAGGTTCTAAAATCAGGTAGTGTGAGGCCTCCCACTTTGTTCTTCACCTTCAGTAATGCTTTACTTATCTGGGGCCTCTTCTCTTTCCATATGAAGTTGGTGATCTGTTTCTCCATCTTGTTAAAAAATATCATTGGAATTTGGATCAGGATTGCATTGTATCCGTAGATCGCTTTGGGTAGAATTGATATTTTCACCATGTTGAGTGTTCCTACCCATGAGCGAGGTATGTTTTTCCACTTATGTAGGTCTCTTTTGGTTTCTTGCAGTAGTGTCTTGTAGTTTTCATTGTATAGGTCCTTTATGTCTCTGGTTAGATTTATTCCTAATTGTTTTATCTTCTTTGGGGCTATTGTAAATGGTATTGATTTGTTGATTTCCTCTTCGAACTTCTCTTTGTTGGTGTAGAGGAATCCAGCAGATTTTTGTATGTTTATCTTGTATCCTGATACTTTGCTGAAATCTTCTATTAGTTCCAGTAGTTTTCTTGTGAATTCTTTGGGGTTTTCTGTGTATAATATCATATCATCTGCAAATAGGGATACTTTTACTTCTTCCTTACCAATTTGAATGCCTTTCATTTCTTTTTCTTGCCTAGTTTCTCTGGCTAAGACCTCCAGCACAACGTTGAATAAGAGTTGTGATAAAGGGCATCCTTGTCTGGTTCCCATTCTCAGGGGGAATTCTTTCAGGCTCTCTCCATTTTGACTCATGTTAGTTGTTGGATTTGTATAAATGCCCTTTATTATGTTGAGGAATTTCCCTTCTATTCTTATTTTGGTGACAGTTTTTATCATGAATTGGTGTCGGACTTTGTCAAATGCCTTTTCTGTATCAATTCATAAGATCATGTGGTTCTTATCTTTTGTTTTACTTATGTGATGGATTACATTGTTTGTTTTTCTAATTTTGAACCATCCATGCATACATGGTATGATTCCCACTTGGTCATGGTGAATTATTTTTCTGATATGTTGTTGAATTCTATTGGCTAGAATTTTGTTGAGGATTTTTGCGTAAGTATTCATGAGGAATATACTGGCCTGTAATTTTCTTTTTTTGTGGTGTCTTTACCTGCTTTTGTTATCAGGGTTATGCTGGCTTCATAGCATGAGCTTGGGAGTAGTCCATCCTTTTCTATGCTCTGAAATACCTTTAGTAGTAGTGGTGTTAACTCTTCTCTGAAAGTTTGGTAGAATTCTCCAGTGAAGCTGTCAGGGCTGGGGCATTTTTTTTGTTGTTAGGAGTTTTTTAATTACTTCGTTAATCTCTTCTTTTGTTATAGGTTTATTTAGTTGTTCTACCTCTATTTGTGTTAGTTTAGGTAGGTAGTGTGTTTCTAAATATGTCCATTTCCTCTAGGTTTTCAAATTTGTTGGAGAACAATTTTTCATAGTATTCTGTTATGATTCTTTTAATTTTAGTTAGGTCTGTTGTGATATCGCCCATCTCATTTCTTATATGGATTATTTGCTTCCTCTCTGGTTTTTCTTTTGTCAGTTTGGCCAATGATTTATCGATTTTGTTGATCTTTTCAAAGAACCAGATTTTAGTCTTGTTAACTCTTTCAATTATTTTTCTATTCTCTCTTTCATTTAATTCTGCTCTAATTTTTATTATTTCCTTTCTTCTGATACTCGAGGGCTTCTTTTGCTGCTCTCTTTCTATTTGTTTGAGTTGTGAGGTTAATGTTTTGATTTTGTCCCTTTCTTCTTTTTTGATGTGTGCATTCATTGCTATGAACTGATCTCTGAGCACTGCTTTTGCTGTCCCAAAGGTCCGGGTAGGATGTGTTTTCATTCTCATTTGATTCTGTGAGTTTCTTTATTCTGTCTTTGATTTCTTCTGTAACCCAGTAGTTTTTGAGCATGGTGTTGTTTAATTTCCAAGTATTTGATTTTTTTTCCTTCCTTTTTCTGTTATTGATTTCTACTTTTATGGCTTTATGGTCAGAAAAGATGCTTTGTAATATTTTGATGTTTTGGATTCAGTTGATGCTTGCTTTGTGGCCTAATATGGGTCTATTCTGGAGAATGTTCCATGTGTGTTGGAAAAGAAAGTATACTTGTCTGCTGTTGGGTGGAGTGTTATGTATGTATCTATGAGGTCAGCTTGGTTGATTGTGGCATTTAGATCTTCTATGTCTTTTTTGAGCTTCTTTCTGGATGTTGTGTCCTTCACTGAAAGTGGTGTGTTGAAGTCTTCTACTATTATTGTGGAACTATTTCTCTTTTCAGTGCTGTTAGAGTTTATTTTACATATTTTGGAGCCCTGTCATTGGGTGTATAAATATTTATTATGGTTATGTCCTCCTGGTGTATTGACCTTTTAATCATTATATAATGTCCTTCCTTATCCATGTTGTGGATTTTACTTGAAAGTCTATTTTGTCAGAGATTAATATTGCTACCCCTGCTTTTTTTTGAATGTTTGCTTGATACATTTTTTCCATCCTTTGAGTTTTAATTTGTTTGTGTCTTTAAGTCTAAGGTGTGTCTCTTGTAGGCAGCATATACACAGATCGTGTTTTTTTATCCATTCTGCCACTCTCTGTCTCTTTATTGGTGCATTTAGTCCATTTACGTTCATTGTAGTTATTGATAGGTATGAGCTTAGTGTTGTCATTTTGATGTCTTTTTTTATGTGTAGTTGAGAGTTTCTTTGTTCCACTTAATTTTCTGTGCTGAGTCATTTTTCTCTATGTATTTTCTTTTCATTGTTGTTGATTTTGTGTTAGCTGAGTCTTTATGTTTTTCTTGTTTTTTATTTTGATGTGTAGGATTGTTAGTTTCCTTTGTGGTTACCTTATATTTAGCTCTTTTTTTCTAAGTTTAAACCAGTCTTTCACTTCTTGATATCACCTTGACTTCCTCTCCATATGAAAGTTTTATGACTACATTATTTAGTCCCTCTTTTTTTGTTTTAATGTTGTCATCTTTTACATATTGACATCTCTGTTTCCCTATTTTCAGTGTTTTAGCTTTGATTTATTTTTGTGACTTCCCTATCTGGGTTGATATATGGTTGTTCTGTCTTGTGTTCTAGTCTTGGGTTGTTATCTGATGTTATTGATTCTCTAACAAAAGTACTCTTTAGTATTTCTTGTGATTTTGGTTTGGTTTTTACAAATTCCCTAAACCTGTGTTTATCTGGAAACACCCTAATTTCTCCATCATATTTTAGAGACAGTTTTGCTGGATATATAAGTCTTGGCAGGCAGTTTTTTTCCTTCAAGGCTTTATATACATCATCCCATTGCCTTCTTGCCTACATGGTTTCTTCTGAGTAGTCGGAGCTTATTCTTATTGACTCACCTTTGTAGATGAATTTTTGTTTATCCCTAGCCACTCTTAAAATTCTCTCTTTATCTTTGATTTTTGCAAGTTTTATAAAAATATGTCTTGATAACTTTCTTTTGGGATCTACCCTGTGTGGGGTTTGATGAGCTTCTTGGATAGATATCTTCTTGTCTTTCACGATATCAGGGAAGTTTTCTGTCAAGAAATCTTAAACAGTTCTCTTTCTGTATTTTCTATTATCTGCCCCCCTGTTCTGGTACTCCAGTCACCTGTAGGTAATTCCTCTTGATGAAGTCCCACATAGTTATTAGGGTTTCTTCATTTTTTTAAAATTCTTTTATCTGATTTTTCCTCAAATAAATTTGTGTCAAGTGCTTTATCTTCAATCTCACTAATTGTGACTTACATTGCCTCAGTTGTGCTCCTATGACTGTCTATTGAGTTGTCTAATTCTGAAATTTTATTGTTAATCTTTTGGATTTCTGTTTGATATCTCTCTATGGATTCTTGCAGCCTGTTAAATTTGTCATTATGCTCTTGAATAACCTTCTTAAGTTCCTCTGTTGCTTTGTCTGTGTGTTCCTTGGCTTGGTCTGCTATTTGAATGATCTCCTTCCTGATATCTTGAAGCTCTCTGTATATTAATCTTTTGAATTCTACCTCTGGTAATTCCAAGACCTTATCTTCCTCTGGGAGGTTTCTTGGTTCTTTGTTTTTGTTGCTTGCTGAAGCCATCATGATCTGCCTTTTTATGTGATTTGGTATTGACTGTTGTCTCCAAGCCATCAATAAGTTATATTTATTTACTTTGTTTGCTTATTGTATCCTAGATTCTTGTTTTGTTTTGTTTTGATATGCCCAAATAGGCTGATCGTGTGAACTAGTTTGATTATTGGAATCTTTGAATCTGTCATGTACTGTTACCAGGTGGTTAGAGCTATTACTATGTATGTGAGCCAAGGAGTCCATTTACTTGTCTTGTATAGATTCAGCTCAGGTGTCCAAGCCGTTGGTCACTGAGTATGTGGTGCACGCTCTCACCTACAGCACTAGATGGGCAGGGGTGATTGGAGTAGGCACAGGTATCTGGCTGCAGTAGGGGGTCATGTGCTGAGCAAGGCAGTGGGCTGATGGCTGCCCCAAGTGTCTAGGTGGAAGGCATGTCCCTGTTCCCTAGAGCGAATAGGTGGATGGGTTTTGCAGCCGGACTTTGGGCAGCCAATGCTGTTGGCTGTAAGAACTGGAAGACATCACTTATTCTTGGACTTCTGTCTTGGGTGGCTAGGTGGAGTGGGTGGAGCCACCAGTCCTCAGGCCCCTGATGTGGGTAGGTGATGACCCTGCTTAACAGTCAGGGCGGTGTCAAATGTCACGAATCTGCCACTCCCCCTTAGCTGTTGAAATTGAAAATAGGCTTCATGTATGTACCCTGTCATACTATGCTAATGAGGGCCTACACTGTTGAAATGGGCCCACACACAGGTCTAGGCAGGGGTGAAAAGCATTCAAAGTCCGTGGACCCCTTATGCCTGTGCCTAGGCAAAGTGGCTGTGCCTGCTCTGAGGTCGCAGTTTAGGGGAGCTGGCAAATTATTTTTTCCTGTTTGTTATTTGTTTGTTAATTTGTTCCCTCTCCAAAGCCACGAGAATGGCTTGGGGTGCACAATGGGTCCCACTTCTGCCTCAGGGGGCACAGCAATCACTGAAGATGGACTGGGACTGCAGCAGAGAGGGGAAGGGGCAGGTAAATGGGACAGAGGTACTTCCCAGAGGGGGAAGTGTTTTTTTGATCCCATGAGGTCGGTTAGATGCTTGCATTTAACTTTTGCAGATCCAGCACGACTTTTTCCTAGTTCCACAGGCTTGTGCAGACTCTCTGCTGCTAGGTTTCTCTCAGTGTGGAAACTGTGTGCCAAGTGCTACTGCTTATCTCGGCCCAGGCAAGCCAGCGGATCCAGCCTGCGGGGTGCTGGCCAGGTCAGGTCTGGTAAATCCTCGCTGCTTCTGAAATGTCTCTCCCTCCCCCTACCTCTTAGTCTGACTCCTCAACTTTACCTTTGATGTTCAGGTCTCCTAGATTGTCATATATAATTGATTCACTTGTTTTTTGGGTCTTTGTTTTAAGAGGGACAACAGGAAGCATCTGACTACCCAGTCGTCTTGGCCCTGCCTCCTGAATTTTACATCTTGTGAGGTAAATTTTGTTATATCCTTTACCATGTTGGTCTTTGTCTAGCCGATGGTAAGTTACTTGTAGATCAGTTTGATTCTTTTGAGGGCTGTTGTTTAGATTTTCAGCGTACATCTAGAGTAGAACTAACTCTAGTCTTAGTTTACTACTAAGACTTCACCCTTCTTGGATCTTTGCTGAAAGTTCCATGTACTCATTGAAATCTTTCCATTCTTGTATTGGGACTCTGATCCTGTGTGAGCTCTGGGAATTCATTAGCTTACATACAGTCTCCTAATTATTGTTCTTTTTCCAGAAGTTGTTGTTTGCCTTGCCTCACAATTTCATCCTAAGAAATCATGGCCAAAGACTCAAGGTGATTTCTATAAAGATTTGTAGAACTTTTTTCCACATAGCTCTCTCCTCTGTGGTACTCTGTCCTGTAAATTTTAGCCACCTTGGCTTCTCTGAGCTATGACTTTTGTAGATAGTAGAATATGGATATTTATGTGGTGAATGAAGAATAAGTATCCATTAAATCAATGGAGAAAGGGAGTGGGAAACTAGTATAACTACATAGATTCTTTCTTTTGTCTCAAAATTTTAGCTAAAGCCCCAAAGTTAAAGGCTACAAACAAAAGTGCTTCCACATTCTAAAGAGAGCAGCCAACTGCAGTCATTCCCTATTGCTCTAGAGTGGTGGTACTCAACCAGGGGCAATTTTGCCCACCGTGGAGCTATTACAACTGAGGGAGGGAGATGTACTACTGGCATCTAGTGGGTAGAGGCAAGGGATGCTCCTAAATATCTAAATATCTTAAATATCAGCCCTCAACTTTAGAAAACAAAAGAAGTATCTGACCCAAAGTGTTTTATCATTAATGCTGTGGCTAAGAAACCCTACTCTAAGCTTTATGAGAAGGTCTTTTGAGTTCTCTCACTTATTATCCAACCTATATAACCAAAGATGAGGAATCCAGAAAAAAAATTCTTAAAAGGCCTAGGGGTAAAGTATTTTTTGTTTTCCTCTTCTTTCCAACCTCCAAATCAAGCAAAGGAGGCTCCAAGAGAATCCATCAGAGATTTGAAGGACAATTCAAGTTGGGAAAATGGTATCTGTCCCTAACTGGATGTCTGCTGAGCTGTAGAGACTAGTTACTCACCTTATCCTAAGATAAAAGCAGTGCGAGGAGATGGAGTCCTTGGAAGTGCTTGATGTGTATTCTGAGGGTTTTAGGGTATACATGAATACAGAGACTGGTACCTGCCTTCTGCCTAGAGAATGCTAAAGGTGGGAAGCTGAGCAGAGTGGCTGGTGATAGCAGGGCAAAAGACAGGCAGTAAGAGGCAGATGGAATCCAGATTTGGGATTGAGATGATGCCTGAGTTCCCTGTGGGTTAATTGGGTACCTCAAAAGGTAACTGGGCTTTAGCTATTTGGATGGAAGCACATGCATGAGAATTGCCTGCCAAGACAAGACGTGTCCAGCAGTATGAAGTTAAAGCAGTATCTACTGGCAGCAGGAGATGAAGAAGGCAGGGTTGCGAGATGTTAGCTGGATATTCTTTTGCTTGCTTGAGGAAATTACATGGTAGGGAGGACACAGCAAGGCCTATGGTAGGGCTACAAATGATCTCCATAAGAAAGCTAGCACTTGGGCACCTGTCATGCTGAGGGAACAAGTGGCTAGATTAACAACAGCACTTTGTCCTATTTCCCATCCTCATGCCTCTTCCTGAGTACCAGAACACCATAGTAGGAAGACAAGCAAGCAGCAGCAGAGTGGAAAAGGAGTAAATAAAACAAGGAAGGAAGAAAAAGTGAAAAAATGAGGAAGAATGAAAGCACATTCCAAGCTCACATTCCCCACAGAAGTTTTTAAGCCTTCGTCATGTATGAACTGTGCCGAAGGTAACTGTTTGAATGGGATGTGAAATCGAAGTTTTGGTTTAGACTAAAGTAGGCTATGTCATATCTGAAAGTGAATTTGTAGTTACCAGAATAAGACTTCTTATAAATTAAAGTGACCATAAAGCTGAAGGAACTACCTAAGATATTGTCAAAGACAAGAAATGAGAACCGAAAGGATACGCGTGAAAGAACTGGTTGAAGGATAAAGTTTCTGGTTTGTTCTGCTAGAGTTCAGCACATTCATATATGTTAAATGCTTACACGTACTAAATCATTTAAACTTTTCAATAGTCCCAAAAGATAAGAATTATTATTTCCATTTAAATATGAGGATAGAGGTTTGAAAAGGCCAAATAACGTCATGATGACATCAGTGGTAATTCACATCTAGGTTCTTGTGTTTTGAATCTGTTCTCAAATAGCTAATGATTATGAGGAACTGTAATTTCTATTAATTTCTGGGAGTTTAGAACTCCCAGAGATATTAGTAAAGAAATTACTTCCTATATAAAAATTAACATAGTTGAAGCACAAAAGCAATCATGTTTAGCTTTGATTTTGAGTCATAGTCAAAGTTTCATATAAGTACCTTAGATTTTGCCCTGAGAAATAAATAAATTCTTAATTTACGTATTAATATTGCTATCCGCTAAAGAATCCTATCTCTTAGCACTAGAGCTGTCTCCTTTCTGAATTATTAAGTATGCTGACAATTGAATTGAGAAATGAAGTTCTCTAGTTACACTGAAAGCATTGTATAAGGATGAAAAACTTGTCCAGATGATTCTACAATTTAGCATACAGTAACTGTTACCTACTCCTTACCCCTAGTTACACATGTAAGCATCTGTCTTAGTTATTTAGTGCTGCTATAACAGAAATGGAAACCCTGGTGGTGTAGTGGTTAAGAGCTACGGCTGCTAACCATCTATTAGATGCTCCTTGGAAACCCTATGAGGCAGTTCTACTCTGTCCTATCTGGTAGCTATGAGTAGGAATCAACTTGATGGCAACAGGTTTGGTTTGGTTTGGTTTTATAATAGATATACCACAAATGAAAGGCTTCAAAAACAGAAGTTTATTCTTTCACAGTCTCGTAGGCTAGAATTCCAAATTCAGGGCATCAGCTGCAGGCGAAGGCTTTCTCTCTCTGTCAGCTCTGGAGGAAGGTCCTTGTCATCAATCTTCCTCTGGACTAAAAGCTTCTCAGTGCAGGGACCCTGGGTCCAAATCATGCGCTCTGCTCCCAGTGCTGGTTTCTTGGTGGTATGAGGTTCCCCTCTCTCTCTGCTCACTTCTCTCTTATATCTCAAAAGAGATTGACTCAAAATACAACCTAATCTTGTAGATTGAGCCCTGCCTCAGTAACATAACTGCCTCTAATCCTGCCTCATTAACATCACAGAGGTAGGATATACAATACATAGGAAAATCACATCAGATGACGAAATGGTGGACAGTCACACAATGCTGGGAATCATGGACTAACCAAGTTAGCATACGTTTTGGGGGGACATAATTCAATCCGTAACAGCATCTGTGTATGGCTAGCTTCTCCACCTCCAGATATATATTTGAGCATCTGTGGGTGGCCAGAGATGTGCTAAAATGCAGCAAGTTACAAATTAATTTTTATTAGATCCTGTTGTTTGTTTTCCACTGTTTTGATATTAAAACTTCAAGACAGTTCTGATTCCAGAGGTGAAATGAAACCATTTTGCTCCTTTGTTTGTCTTTTACAAATGATGCTAAAATAATCATTACATAAGCATCTATGCTTGCAAGGCTGCAGTAAGGGAGAAGTCAGTACTCATTATGCCAGAGTCTAAAGTCTTAATTGGGCTTCTCTTAAAGTATTAACAAGGATACCATTATTTATAACTGCTCATTTCCCTGGGAAAAATCAATACCTACAAAGTATATAAACCTCTGTATATTTAAATGAAGCTTCATCAGGCCCCAGTACTGACTCTGTTGTGGATTTTATTTTGGCTCCACATTTTGCGTATTGAGTACTAGATTCCCTGAAACTGGGAGTCTCCATTTTGAGTATAAGATTTTCTACCTTTGCTGATGAGGAAATAAATCTTTTCATGCTTCCCTTCTTCTCTGATTTTTCTCTCATCCATTCACTCAGTTTCATTTACTTATTTATTCACTCACATTCACTCTTGAATTCTATCATTCATTCAATAGACCTTTATTGAATTTGTTTATTGAGCATATGTCCATAAAAGGAGAGATTCTGAAAATCCAGGTCTGTACAGTTTAATCAACCAAAACTGTTGCTAGGGATTCATGCCTTATGGTGTCAAGGAGTTTGACATTCCTAAAACTGCTTTGTATGCAACTTGGTTTTTGATCCCTCACTTCTAGCTTAGTGAAAAGCAACACCATCTACTCAGCTGTGCAGACAGACTCTGGCCATCACCTTGATCTCTCCACATCTAGTCAAATCCCATCGATTCTCCACGTTAAATATCTTGAGAATTCAGATCTTTTTCTCCCTCCGAATTGCCACTCCCTCAATCCAGACCATTGTCTACTATTGCATGGAGCTTCTTAACTGGTCTTCTTAACACCAGTCTTTCCCGTTTCTCATGCACTTTCTAAAGAGTGATGCTTAGAAAATAAAAATTTTATAATGTCGATCTCTTGCTGAACTACCTTTCAATAGCTATTTATCACCCTGATGGTAGAGTCAACTCTGACTCATGGTGATCTTATGTACAACAGTCCTGTGTCATCCTTACAATCGCCAGCATCTTTGCGTCCATTCTTGTGGTTATTGTGTCAATTCATTTCACCAAGTTTCTCCCTCACCCTCTCTGGCCTTTTACTTCACCAAACATAATGTCTTCCTCTAGAGATTGATCCCTTCTGATGGCGTGTCCAAAGCAAGTAAGTCAGACAATGTCCTGTTGTGATCCAAAAAGTTTTCATTGGCTAATTTTTGGAAATAGATTACCAGGCCTTTATTCCTAGTCTGTTTGAGTCTGGAAGCTCTGCTGAAAGCTGTCCACCACGGGTGACCCAGCTAATATTTGAAATACTAGTGGCATAGCTTCTATTATCATAGCAACACACAAGCCACCACTGTACGACAAACTGACAGGCGGGTATTGTATTGCCCTGATTATAAAGGCTTAAATCCATAACAAGTGTATAAGTCCCTTTGTGACCCAGCTCTGCTTTCCCGTACAACATCACATCTCAATGCTCTCATCATGTGTTATGCTCACAGGCATAAAGGAAGACATTTTTATTGTGAAGCATAATGACCATTTTTTGCTCTGTTATTCCTTCTAACTTAAACATTGCCCTTCTGTTTCCTTGTAACACCCTCTCCCTTTCAATCTTTGCCTACTTAGTTTTCATCTATCAGTTTTCAGCTTAGACATTACTTCACACTTGGGTTGAGTTGGGTCTTTGGTTAAATGTCTCCTGACAGGTCTGTACTTCCTCTGACGTCGCACTTACCACCTACTCCACACTCCGCGCTCTCAGTCACATGAAGCAGAGAGGCTGTGTCTACACTTTATTTCCACTGAATTCCTAGTGTCAGACACATAGCAGGTGCTCAGTGACATATGCTTATTTAAGAAATTTCCAATGAGAAAGAACAATGATGAATCTGTGAAGCTTCTCATAGCATGGATGAAACTGGAGGACATTATGCTGAGTGAAATAAGTCAATCACAAAAGGACAAATATTGTATGAGATCTCTATTGTAAAAACCCATGAAAAAGTTCACACACAAAATGTAACAATCTTTGTTGGTTACCAGGGATGGGAGGGGTGGGGAGGGGGAATACTAAATAGGCAATAGATAAGTGGTATCTTGGGTGAAGGGTGAGACAGTACACAATACAGAGGAAACCAGCACAACTTTTACAAGGAAAGGTCATGGAAGCTCCACAGACACATCCAAACTCCCTGAGGGACTGAATTGCTGGGCGGAGGGCTGTGGGGACCATGGTCTTGGGGAACATCTAGCTCAATTGGCATAACACAGTTTATAAAGATAATGTTCTACATTCTACCTTGGTGAGTAGTGTCTGGGGTCTTAAAAGCCTGTGAGTGGCCATCTAAGATACTCCGCTGGTCTCATCCCTTTGGGAGCAAGGGAGAATGAAGAGAACAGGATACAAGGAGAAGATTAGTCCGAAGGACTAATGCACCACAGCTACCGAGGCCTCCACCAGACTGAGTCCAGTACAGCTAGATGGTGCCTGGTTACCACCACTGACTGTTCTGACTGGGATCACAACAGAGGGTTCTGGACAAAGCTGGAGAAGGATGTAGAACAAAATTCTAACTCACAAAAAAAGACCAGATTTACTGACCTGACAGACTTGAGAAACCCCGAGAGTATGGACCCCAGTCACCCTTTTAACTCAGAGGTGAAGTCACTCCCGAGGTTCACCATTCAGCCGGTGACTGGACAGCCCCATAAAACAAAATGGGACTAATGAGGCACAGCAGTCCAGGGACAAGGGCCAGAAGGCAGAAGGGGACAGGAAAGCTGGTGATAGGGAACCCAAGGTTGAGTAAGGATAGTGTTGATGTGTTGTGAGGTTGTTAACCATTGTCATAGGGCAACATGTGTACTAACTGTTAAACGAGAAACTATTTTGTCTGCAAGCCTTCATCTAAAGTGAGAATAGCAGCACAAATGGAAGAGCATAGTCAATGCCACTGAACTGTGCATGTAGAAGTTTTTGAAATGGTGTATCTTTGGCTATGTATATTTTTACCAAAAAAAAAAAAAAAAAAAAAAAAAGGTTGAGAAGGGAGAGGGTTGACATGTTGTGGGGTTGTTAACCAATGTCATAAAACAATATGTGTACTACTGTTTCATCAGAAACTATTTGTTCTGTAAGCCTTCACCTGAAGTACAATTAAAAGAAAAAAAAAAAAAACAGTTAACTAAAAAAAAAAAAAAGAAACTTCTGTGAACCTAGTAATTCTATGGATTTCAAGCCTAGATTGAAGAAATTTAGATATTGATAGATAAGTGTACACACACAACACACACTCACACACACACACAAATTCTCTCTCAGCCTTTTCCCTGGTTATTGCATTTTATGTACCATGCTCAGGGAACTTGGGAAGGATGCTATACAAGCATCAGTATTGGATTGGCCAAATAATTCTTTACTTCATCAGGCTGTTAATCCTATATGCCTGTGGTGATAAACCCCAGAAAATCTGAGATAATCCTATATAGTATTCAGAGAGAGCTGGAAACAGCTATAAATACATATCAGACTGCCAAATACCATTATCATTTAGACAACACTGACTGCAGTTCCTTCCACATTAGACTATCCCTGCTTCGCAGAGTCTTTCTGAGTCTTTTCCATCCCTTTTTCCTTTTATTCCCTTAACTACCTGTGTTCTTGCTCAGTCTACCTGACCCTTTCCTATTTCTCCCTTTTCCTTTTATTTAATTTTTAACAACTTTCACTTATGCCTCTAGGAATTCTGTCATCCTCTCGACATGGCTTTCCCTCCGTCATTGCGTTTCCACTTTTGTGAACTTCCGTGTCTTTCTTCCTGCTATCTCCTCTGCATTCTCTTCTCTCTGTCTTCCTTTCTTCCTCTGGAGTGCTGTGAGCATCTGATTCTGTGTGGGGGAGTGGCGGCAGAGGGGTGAGTGGCCTGATGACCACAGAATGCCCCAGTGTTCTCCTGTGCAGCCAGCCCCCTTTAGTCTAGATCAGCATCCCTGTGACTCACAGGGAGAGAACGTAGTGGAAATTCCATAGATAAGCAAATAATTCTTGGCAGTTTCAAAATGAAAGCCACCGCACTGCCAAAAGGCTTCTGTTTACCACACAAAACAAATGTTGTTACTGTTTCGGTTCCAAAAAAGCCTCCTAAATGCATCCTTTCACAAGAACATTGTTCTAGCCTCTATGTCTAATTAGATGTAAAGAAAATCTTTTGTTATTTTTGTTACACAATTTAGGCTTGGCTAATAACCAGAGATAAATAATAGTTTACCCCTGCTGGGTTCTGTAGCAACACTCTTCTGAATAAAAAGTGCACATGTGCAGTACAAACCCTGTGAAAGGCCTTTCTTTTCCGGCGTTTAGTTTCTCTTTCATCCTCATTCCGTTTCCTTTCTCCTCACAATAATCCTCTTTTATTTATTTATTTATTTTCTCCAGGAGCTTGGCAGCATGGTTTCCATAAACTTTTTTTGGGAAAAGAGCCAAGTGTTTTCCTCCATTCCGCCATTCTGTATGTTTTGAACTAGAACATGCCACGAGTCTATTGGCTTCTTTAGTTGTAACTTAAATATTCTGTTGAGGCTGGATGGGATGAGGACGGCAAGTGACGACATCACCATAGAAAGGTGATTGGCTTCTGCCATATTGGTAAAGTAAATGGCAACAGTGTTTATTTCTTCCACACGCACAATCCATCCCCTCCCCGCCTTGCAACCATGATAGACTTCCCTCATTGCGTTTCTTTGTTCAGTATGCTGTTTGTTCTCTTTGCTTACACAGTTTTAATTTTGTTTTTGACACAAGCAATGCATGTGTCTGCTCTGAGCACAGTGAATATCTTTGGTTTTCCATCTACTTGTGTTTGCTGCTGCTTGGGTATTCAAGCAAGGTTAGGATGGTTAATGTATGAGAAGAACTCAAAGACCCAGAGCAGATACCACCTGGAGTGAAGGCAAAAAGTCCACTTTAGCACAGAACTAAAAGTCAGGAGACCTGGGGTTTTGTTCTGGTTTGAGCGCAGACTTCTATCTGGCTTTGAGCAAATCCCTTAACTAATCTGTGCCTTTAAGCTTTTATCTGCTTTACCTAATTTGCATTCTCATTATGGAATCAAATGAGATGACACACCTGACATTTTTGAAGAAAAAAAAAAATTAAGTACCATTTTAAATTTTGTCCTGTGAGAGTAAACTGTTGGAGCCCTGGTGGCACAGTGGTTAGGAGCTATGGCTGCTAACCAGAAGGCTGACGGTTCTAATCCACCAGCTGCTCCTTGGAAGCTCTGTGAGGCAGTTCTACTCTGTCCTATAGGGTCGCTTTGAGTTGGAATCGACTCACTGGTATGGGTAAGGGTAAATTATACGTATTATTTGACCCTGTATCTATTGCAAAATAAGTTGATTTTCAGTGGAGCAAGCATCCTCTTTTTGAGAAAGAAACCACCCAACGTGCATTGTGTTCCAGGCTCCAGGCTCAGCTTTTACCATTTTTTCTGCATGGTCTCCTTATGGTAATAACATGAAATAGGTTCCTATTCTCCAGATAGGAAGGTGGGGCTCAAATAAATTTGGGGATTGGTTCAAGAATTCACAAGTAAGTGGCAGAGCTAGGATTGTCTTCCAGGATTATCTGACTTCGAAGTCCATACGTTTTCCATAAAAACAACGCTTATAACCTCAATTGTGCATAATTTATCTATTCACCTAACTCTTTATGCCTACTATTTTGCAGCTAGTCCTAAAAATAAGATCAAATAATCAAAATAAGTTTATTTAGACAAACTCTCCTCATTTTTCCAATATCTTTAAAATTGATTTCTTTTCCCTTAGTGCCCCAGAAAGCTGCTCTTCATTTAGGGGAAATACTAAAGATACTACAAGAGTCATACTTGTTCATTTCGCATTGCCTAATGGTAAGGTACTATGTTGCTTACTTCCGAAAGCTTGAATGTTTTTGGCAATATTTCCTCCGCAGAAGTGCAATAGCTATGGAAATTTACTTAAGCAAATAGCAATTTGAATAAACAATCAAATTGGATAGTTTATGTCTATTTTATAAACATACTTGCAATACTATGCCAGGTAGAGGCAAAAATTAGGTGGAAATTTAATGTTGTTTAGAGTATGCTAGGTGAAGTCAGAAATCATGGGCAGATTAGAGGGAGAAACAAAGTCTCTGAAAGCTGTTTATCCTTGTGCGTTCTTATTTCAGATGTGGTGAGGGATTCCTCAAAGTCATCCTCGCTCTATGTCTGTGAATAGGATTGTGTCTTCTTTAGATAGATGACGTTACATTCCTCGGAATAAACATTTCTTTGAATATCTTCAATGTAATTTTTCCCCCTTGTGGTATCCCAAGGGGCAGCAGCGACAATTTCCAACTCTGCGCGATTTGTGGGGTGAGGATTTTTGCTGTATTTGCTACAGAGTTCCATTGATCGTAAATGAAGAGTTAACACGGCTTACTGATAGTAACAAAAGGAGAGGTAGCAGCAGTGGTAACAGGAGCAACAGCAGTAGTAGGAGAAGGTGTAAGAGTAACAGCAATAGCTGTTGTGATAATTGTGGTGACAGGTATACAAGAAGACAATACCAGGAGGGTGGCTCTCTAGCTGACAGCAGTGCCTCCATCCCTGATGTCAGCTTCACACAAGAGTGGACCTTTAGTGGCTGTTATCGGTGGCCTCCTGCTCTTGGTTCAGGAGTAATACATATTCTGAACCACCCTGGAGCAATAAGGCACTCTCTCCTAGGAATTTGAAACTTGGAATGGAGAGACAGAACATAACCTTTGGAGTTAGGTGTCATTAATGTCCACGGCACAGGCCTCTTGCAGCTGTGGCCCCTGAGTTACCCTAGTTGCTGTGTATCTAAAGCATTGCTTCTCGAGTTCTTCCATCAAGTATTCAAATACTCTGCTCTGCCCCTCTTTTTGGATTAAACTAGTCTTTTTATGTACTTACAACCCAAAGCATCTTAGCTACTAGAATGATAATTGTAACAACATTATTGAGCTCTTAGTACAAGCAGGCATTGGCTTACCTCATACCCTGTATCATATAATATTTACAGTAATCTTATGGAATAGATACTATTATTATTCCTATTTATCAAATTAGGAGATCGAGGCTGACAGAGGTTAAGTAATTAAGATCACACTCTTAATAAGGGAGATACTGTTCCTAAAACTGATGATCTTGGCAACTATGCTATGCTTATTTAGGACAGCTTATATTAGCTAATGTGTGGCAAAAGCTCGCATTATAAATGGGAAGAAGAACTTAAAGAAATTTGTTTTGTTAGAGAAGAATGGGGAGGTGTTAACAAGTCTTTTAGAGTAGTAGGAAACACGGAATGGAGAATTTATATAATTGGGAAAAATTTCTTGACCAAAAGGTTTGTAAGCAGAGGAATAAGTTACTGAGGGGATAGTAAAATTAAAAGCTATAATAAAATATTAAATAGCTATTCATATGGAGCATTTTATGTAGGCCTTAATGTGAGGGCAGGGAATTGGAATTGAATTCAGCCTTGAAAAATACTGTGGACTCTTACAGGCATAAAAAATTCAGTAGCTAATAAAGAGATTTTTTTCTCCCCATAAGGAGATGCACAGCTTGTAATATTACAAATAACAGAATTACTTATTTTGCTCTAAGCATCAATGATCTGAAACAGTATCTGCTTATAAAGAATGGAATAAATGATATTTTAAATTCCTGAACAAATATATAAATTCGTATGGAATCATACTGATCATTAATATTTGAGAAATTGCAGGAACACCTCAAAACTGGAGATGAATAAATTATTTTTTAAGTTTCAAAATGGGGGAAATACAGATTCTTAAAACTACAGATAAGTAAGCTTCATCTCAGTCCTTCTCAATATTTTAAACTGTTTTGAGAGAGAGCCTACAAGATAGTGATAATTTGTAGGAACCAGCATAGGTTCACTAAGAAGAGTCAAATCTCTATTCTCCTTTTCCTGTTTGGAGATTTGCTAAGTTTATAGCAGGAGAAGGCCAGTGAGATGGAATATCATGATCATATCAGTGAAAGAATCAGATGGAAAATGGGAAAACAAGAGTAATGTAATTAGGAAACTAATTTATCAGTTGTTACAATTTGGAAGGAAGTCTTTAACGGACTTCCACATAAAGTCGTATTGCTGCCATCTCCGATCTGAAAATGTTACCAAATAACTTGAAATGCTAGTTTTAACATTTATTAAATAGTCATACATGTGTGATTCTATTTCTTGACAATTTTCTTATTTTTTAATGTGAACCTTATAAATCTAAGTAGAACATGCATACAGACGTTGTTGTTGTTATAAGGTGCCATCTAGTTGGTTCTGACTCATAGCAACCCTATTTACAACAGAATGAAACACTGCCAGGTCCTGTGCCACCCTTACAATCATTGCTATGTTTGAGCCCATTGTTGGAGCCACTGTGTCAATCCATCTCCTTGAGGGTCTTCCTCTTTTTTCGATGACCTTCCACTTTACCAAGCATGATGTCCTTTTCAAGGGACTGGTCCCTCCTGATAACATGTCCAACGTTCATAAGATGAAATCTCACCGTTCTCGCTTTTAAAGAGCATTCTGGCTGTACTACTTCCAAGACAGACATGTTCGTTCTTCTGGCAGTCCATGGTATATTCAGTGTTCTTCACCACCGCTGTAATTCAAAGGCATCAATTCTTCTTCAGTCTTCCTTATTCATTGTTCTGCTTTTATGTGCATATGAGGTAACTGAAAATACCATGGCCTGGGTCAGGCGCACCTTAGTCCTCAAAGTGACATCTTTGCTTTTTAACACTTTAAAGAGATCTTTTGCAGCACAACTGACCAGTGTAATACATCCTTTGATTTCTTGACTGCTGCTTCCATGGAAATTGATTATAGATCCAAGTAAAATGAAATCCTTGACAACGTCAATATTTTCTCTATTTATCATGATGTTGCTTATTAGACTGGTTGTAAGGATTTTTGTTTTCTTTATATGGAAGAGTAATCCGTGCTGAAGGCTGTAGTCTTTGATTTTCGCCAGTAAGTGCTTCAGGTTTTCTTCACTTTCAGCAAGCAAGGTTGTGTCATCTGCATATTGCAGGTTGTTAGTGAGCTTTCCTGCATTCCTGGTCCAATCCTGATGCTGCGTTCTTCATACAGTCTGGCTTCTTGGATTATTTGTTCTGCATACAGATTGACTAAGTATGGTGAAAGCATACAACCCTGACACATAGCTTTCCTGTTTTTAAAGCGTGCAATATCCCCTTGTTCTGTTCAAACGACTGCCTCTTGGTCTATGTACAGGTTCCACATGAGCACAGTTAAGTGTTCTAGAATTCCCATTCTTTGCAATGTTATCCATAATTTGTTATTATTTACACAGTCAAATGCCTTTGCATAGTCAGTAAAGCACAGGTAAACATCTTTCTGTTATTTTCTGCTTTTAGGCAAGATCCATCTGACATCAGGAATGATATCCCTCTTTCCATGTCCTTTCTGGCATGTGTCCAGATCATAAATAAATAACTCCCTGAATTTTTAAAAAGTGAAACCACCTTTGTATCCTGTACCCAGATCGTAAAAAAGAACAATGTCAGAGCCCCAGAAGATTTCTCATACTGTGCGTTTGCCATTGGCACACGCCCCCGAGGGACTATTCTGACTTCTAATACCTTAGATGAGTTTTGCCTATATATTAACGGCTTATTTTGCTCAGCATTATGTTTGTGAGATTCATCCATGTTATTGCATGTAGCAATAGTTTCTTTATCCTCATTGCTGTATAGGTCTTCATCATACGGACATTGCCACAGTACTTTTAATCCTTTCTACTTTGAAGTATGTTTAGGTTATTTATAGATTCCAACTCCAGAAGGACATCGATCTACTTTTTGTCTTTATAAATTTGCCTATTATAGACATATAAATAGAATCATGCTATACATGGCCTTTTGTTTCTCACTTTTTAGGCTTAGCATAATGTTTCCAAGGTTCTTACATGTTGTAGCATGCATCAGAACTTCATATCTCCTTATGGAGGAGTAATTTTCCATTGTGTGTATATACCACTTTTTATTTATCCATTCAGCTGCTGATGAACACTTCCGTTGTTTCTACCTTTTGGCTATTGTAAATAATGCTGCTATGAATCCTGGCTTTCAATTTTTGGGAAGTATTTGCGCACCAACCACTAAGGCCAAATATGAGGAAACTGAAGATTTTTATCAACTTCTGCAGTCTGAAATTGATCAAATATGTAATCAAGATGCATTGATAAATACTAGTGATTGGAAAAGGAAAGTTGGAAAGAAAGAAGAAGAATCAGGAGTTGGAAAATATGGCCTTGGTAACAGAAACGATGCTGGAGATCACATGACAGAATTTTGCAAGACCAACGACATCTTCATTGCAAATATCTTCTTTCCACAACAGAAATGATTATACCCATGGACCTTGCCAAATGGAATACACAGAAATCAAATAGACTGCATTTGAGGAAAGACACAATGGAAAAGCTCAATTATCATTAGTCAGAACAAGGCCAGGGGCTGACTGCAGAACAGACCATCAATTACCCGTATGCAAGTTCAAATTGAAGCTGAAGAAAATTAGAACAAGTCCATGAGAGCCAATGTATGACCTTGAGTATATCCCACCTAAATTTAGAGACCATCTCAAGAACAGATTTGACACATTGAACATTAATGGCTGAAGACCAGATAAGTTGTGGAATGACATCAAGGACATTGTATAATGAAGAAAACAAGAGGTCATTAAAAAGATAGGAAA
The DNA here is from genome assembly GCA_030035585.1 of Dugong dugon. Taxonomy (NCBI): domain Eukaryota; kingdom Metazoa; phylum Chordata; class Mammalia; order Sirenia; family Dugongidae; genus Dugong; species Dugong dugon. The sequence goes on along the minus strand of CM057471.1, from coordinate 27,838,695 downwards.
GAAAGAAAAGACCAAAATGGATGTCAGAAGAGACTCTGAAACTTGGAAGTGAACATCAAGTAGCTAAAGCAAATGGAAGAAATGATGAACTAAAAAAGCTGAATAGAAAATTTCAAAGGGCAGCTCAAGAAGACAAAGCAAAGTGTTATGATGACATATGCAAAGACCTGGAATTAGAAAATCAGCAGGGAAGAACAGGCTTGACATTTCTCAAGCTGAAACAACTGAAGACAAATTCAAGTGAAGGACTGTGAAGGATTCCATGGAAAAAACACTGAATGACACAGGAAGCATCAAAAGAAGATGGACGGAATACACAGAGTTGCTGTACCAAAAATAATTGGTCAACGTTGAACCATTTTAGGAGGTAACATATGATCAGGAACCAATGGTACTGAAGGAAGAGGTCCAAGCTGCACTGAAGACATTGGCAAAAAACAAGGCTACAGTAATTGACTGAATACCAACTGCGATTTTTCAACAAATGGATGCTGTGCTGGAAGTGTTCACTCTTCTATGCCAAGAAATCTAGAAGACAGCTACCTGGCCAACCGACTGGAAGAGATCCATATTTATGCTCATTCCAAAGAAAGATGATCCAACAGAATGTGGAAATTATTGAACAATATAATTAATATCATACACAAGTAAAACTTTGCTGAAGATCATTCAAAAGTGGTTGCAGCAGTACATCCATAGGGAACTGCCAGAAATTCAAGCCGGATTCAGAAGAGGATGTGGAATAAGGGATGTCATTGCTGATGTCAGATGGATCCTGGCTGAAAGCAGAGTGTACCAGAAAGATATTTTCCTGTGTTTTGTTGATTATGCTAAGGCATTTAGCTGTGTGGATCATAACAAATTATGAATAACTTTGTGAAGAATAAGAATTCCAGGACACTTAATTGTGCTCATGAGGAACCTGTACATAGATCAAGAGGCAATTGTTCAAAAAGAACAAGGGGATACTGCGTGGTTTAAAGTCAGGAAAGGTGTGCGTCAGGGTTGTATCTTTTCACCATACTTATTTAATTTGTATGCTGAGCAAATAATCCAAGAAGCTGGGTTATATGAAGAAGAATGGGGCATCAGAATTGGAGGAAGACTCATTAACAACCTGCCTTATGGAGATGACACAACCTTACTTGCTGAAAGTGAAGAGGACTTGAAGCACTTACAAAGACTACAGCCTTCAGTATGGATTACAACATAAAGAAAACAAAAATCTGCACAACTGAGGAGGAAAGTCTGAAGTTGTCAAGAATTTCATTTTACCTGGATCCACAATCAACACTCAAGGAAGCAGCAGTCAAGAAATCAAATGATGCATTGCATTGGGCAAATATGCTGCAAAAGACTGAACAAATCTATCTTGTCAGAAGTACAGCCAGAATGTTCATTAAAAGCAAGGATGGTGAGACTTTGTCTAACATATTTTGGACATGTTTTCAGGAGGGACCTGTCCCTGGAGAAGAACATCAAGCTTTGTAAAGTAGACGGTCAATGATAAAGAGAAAAGCCCTCAATGAGATGGATCAACACAGTGGTTGCAACAATGGGCTCAGGCATAACAATGATTGACATGATGGTGCAGGACCAGGAAGTGTTTCTTTCTGTTGTGTATAGGGTCGCTCTGAGTGTGAACCAACTTGTTGGCACCTAACAACAGCAACAACAACACATAACTAGGGGTGGTATTGCTGGGGCATAATGTAGTTCTATGGGTCATAAGGTAGCTTAACTTCTTAATGTCAAACTTTTCCATAGTGGCTGCTCCACTTTATCTTCCCACCAGCAGTTTCAAAAGTGGGCATTGGTCCGCTGTGTCCAGTGGGTCTCAGCCCACAGCTGAGCAGGGATATAATCTGCACACATACCTCTTGTGCTGCAGAAAAGAGCCTGTTCCCTCTCTGCCAGGAGCAGATCTAGACGTAGGGCTGGCCAGCTGATATATAATATGCACACTTAGCTCAGCAGTGCCTGGGAATTTTTACATGTGCTCAGGATAAGAGGGAGGCCACTATCTGCTCTGGGATGGGTTTTGGGTCAAGACACCCCATAAAAAGTGAGTCAGTCCACCCTCTCATCTCACCCAAGAAACCAGGCTGACACACTTGGTCCTAAGCACAAGGCTTATTTGTTCATCACAGGGAGAGGTGATCAATATCAATATCTTCTGTGAAAGTATTCACATTGGTAATAGTTACCAAACAAGTATTGTTCATACTTCTTAGGAAGAGGTGGAATGTTTCTTATTATGCAGACATTTGTCTGAAAGGGGGGAAAAAGCCCGAGTAGGAGCCTGGAAAATGTGCTGTTTAGTGGGGAGAATAGCAGGCTGAGAAGAAAGGGTGCAGTGATGGCTCTTTTCAAGGACACTAAGGGCTATCATAAAAAAGAGGCACTTAATTTATTCTGTGTAACTAGAAAAGGCAGAATTAGGACAACATGATAGAAGGTTCAGGAAAGTAGATTTAAATTCACTAAAGAATTTTATTTTTTCAAAATGAGAATGGATAAAAATAGAAAGGGCACACACACAGAATAGCCATCTTGTATCATTTGATATAGGTGGGCAGAGACTGAGTAAATCAGGAAAACTAAAGCAACAAGCTATGGCATGGGATGGGCAGTAGATCTGATCACTCAAGTCCTTTGACTGCTGATCATTGTATGTAGTTGTCATGGTAACCAGGATATTACACACACACTGCTCATCGTAAAGCAACTTATATGGTCTTCCATAGTCCCTTTACATTTTCTCACTGGGGCTAGTTTTTTCCCTGACCCTGAGTAAAAATTTGGGCAAACAATAAGACTTTTCTGTTCACTTTTAGTAAATAAAAAGTTGCACAGCAACTTAAAGTTGCAGAACAAAGTCCCACTTCACTAATTACAGTGTTCTCTCTCATGTTTTAATGCAAACTCCAAACGTGATACAAGGTTGAGGCCTTCTTCCTTCCCTCCCAGATTGGGCCTGTAGTAGAGGGGAAGCCTGCCATTGGAGAAAGACATCAGGCCACTTTCATTCAGCTCATCATTCTACATCCCCTTCTCCATCTTAAGAATCAAGATTTCTGACTTTTAGGGTAAAAGCTGGGAGGGTGGTGGGGTAAAGAAAACCGGGAAGTACTTATTTGACTGGTAGAGTTGTGACAGTCTAGTTTCAACACTCTGATTTAGGCACATTCATCAGACATATTTTTTGTATGTAAGAATTCTCACTTGCAGAGCTCTTTTGAGGATGACAAAATCTTCTTCAGCTTTTTGCTTTTCTTTCCTTGCTCAAGGCCCGTAAATCCAGAAACACCTTTAACATCTCTTTGTTGAAATCCAGTGTTTTGACCTATTAGGTGCCCTGTGGACAGGATATAGGAGAAGCCCACCACCAGCTTTCTCTGTGCTTTGTATTTAGGCCATGTCTGCTCTCAGGAAACGCTCATGGATCCTTTGTTCTAACAAATTCTGGAAGTGTAATTACTTACAAACCACAGCCCTCTAGTCTTCTGTCACCAGCCCATTAGGTCAGCCTCTCAATCAATAGTCCATTGGTTTCCAAAACAGGAGGAAATATATATTAAACTCTCTAAGTGGTAGGGTGACATCCCCTTACTGGAGGTCAGTGGAGACCAGAGTACTACACTCTCCACAAAGCATCTTGCATGATTCCTTTGCTATTTCCATTCTTGACTCTTTTATGCCTACAGTGGAAGTGAGTGGTCTCTTAATCAAGAGTCCCGTAAGTATTTTTCACATATCTAATTTTGAAAGTCTTTCAGGGAGATCTGTATCAAAACTGCCTTTGGTGTCTAGTATCTGTTGTCATAGAGACACAGCCAAAAGTTCAGTTTAAATATTCTGTTATATAATTGATTGGAAAACGCTTATTGAACATTGGGCAAGTGGCGCTAACCCACAAAGATGGTGAGGCAGTATGCACAAATAAAGGGAATAACAGATTACCTAACATTCCTGTGGCTTTCAAATGAGTGACTGGAATAAATATGGACAGTTGATGATTTTTGTTTCCCTGTAACAGCAAATGTTTGCAACTTCCTAATAGACTCCGCAATGGTACCCAAAATATATTTCAAACTCAACCTATCCAAAGAATGGTCTCATTCAACCAAAGTTACCCCCAACAAGTGTGTTCCTTTTCCTGGAAACACTACCGTAATTAATAGTATCACAAACTATCTATTTCTAAAGGTAGAAAATTTAGTATAACAGACCTGGAATGGTTTTAAATTCTTAGGATAGAGATGGGAGGCCATGGGAGAAAACCCGTAATCTAGCCCCAGAGATTCATTGATGGCAATTTCCTCTGTGTCAGTCTTAGGCTGAAGATATTGAACAGTTGTAGTGCTACTTTGTCTAGTTTCTAGTTGCCAGGTAACCAGTTGTTACACGATAATCAGCATTGCTATCTACAGACCTAAGTCATCTGCCAGTAGGGGGCAAAATGGTCTCCTTTATACATGTTATTGAAATTGTTTATCTCAAGATTTCTTCTGAATGTATGACATGCAAATATATGTGTATACAGCATGATGAAGCAAGCTACATCAAAAAAATTCTACCCAGCTACATCGGCGTATTCCATTCTTTGGAGGATGAAGCAGGGGAATAACATTATTTTCATTTTTATGAAGCCATGTGTAGGGTCAGTGGACTAATAAATGAAATCTGAATTATTCATCAGTCTGTGTGTCATGCAGATCTTTAAAATCAATGCTGATGGAGTAGTAGAAATGCTTCAACTCCCAACAAACTAATATAATTGTCTCCTTCCTTCTCTCTCTTTCATTTTTAACCGCTTAGTTTTATTTGGATTTTGGAATCGGGATAAATTTCCATACATTGTACCTAACAATCATACCACATATTAATAATTTATGGACCTGAAGTTGTGAAGCATTTCACTCAGAGTATAATCTCCCAGAAGTAACCCCAGATTTCCTATTCACATTAGTTAGCTTAGAAGCTAACTTATGAATGTTCTATATTAACAAAGAGTATCTGTGAATTCTCTAGAATATATTAGCCAGGGATGAGCAGGATTTTTTAAACACTTTGAGCAAACAGATATATTTATTTGCTCTGTCTTTCCTGTTTTAATACAAATTCACATGGAGAGAATGGAATCCACTTTAAATGGTGTTGTAATAATTATTATTTTTTTCCATTTCCCATAATTTTTGCCCCTAACTTCACACCCATGGATATATTTCTTTTTGCATTTTTCTTTGGACTTTTTTTTTAAAGCACCCATAATAAATGCTCAGTATTTGCTAAGCAATTCTCTTTCCCCATGTTACATTAAAACATGCCAAATTAAAAGGAATATTCATGGTGTTGGAAAGATTTATTCTTGAGCTACTGAACTTTCCCTAATTTTTTTTTTTTTTTTGGTAAAAGCTGACTTTCAAGAATATCTGCAAAAGAAAAATTTCTGATTTCATGAACCACTGAGAATATAAGAAGAGGGAAAAATCTCCTAGTACTCAGATACTCACCAACTATATATTGTGGAATCAGACTCACTTAATAATAATATCTGATATTGAAAATGATTACCCATATTTATCAAGCATATACTGTGTCCCAGGTACTTTTCCAAGTATTTTACATCTTCTATTGCACTTAACATTCACAACAACCTATGGGATAAGTCCTGTGATTATAATACCTCTCTTACATATGAAGAATCTGAGGCACAGAGAAGTTAACTAACTTGCCCAAGGTAACACGACTGGTAAGTAGAGGAGCCAGATTTTAACTCACTCATTCTGGCTGCGGAGGTTTCACTGAACACTGCTGCCTGTTAACACCTGGGCCAGGAAGTGTCCTGTGAATCATACAATGATACAAGGCCATTTCCTTTCCAATTATATAATGTTCATGTCTGCTTTGAGTGTTTTTCAACGTGTAAATTGAACTGCTTTCCATTGAACTGCTTCCTTCTCTGTGTCTGAGGATGAGCAATATGCACGTGCATATCTTAAGAATGGGATTTTTGTGCGTTCGTCAAAGACCCAAGATCTATATTTATTGGAGGTGGAACCTAAGATTTCATATTTTTCAAAACCTCTCTAGGAGATTCTGATGCAGTTATTCTGCAGAGAAGCCTCTGGGAACAACTGTTTCAGAGCAAACTGATGAAAGAATATGCCTATATCTACACAATAACACATAAGATTTTGGCAAGAAACCAAATGGTACAGATGGATGTGGGTGGTAATTAGTTCGACTGGAGCTACCCGATAAAGCATTTCATCACTCCGTTGGTTCCAAAGCAGTGTGTCTTGTCCCTGGAGTGTAGAAGCATTGACTGCCAATTTTCTGGTAGCTCAGACCAGCCACCAGGATGGCATTCTGTTCATAATGGACACTCAATAATTAATAATAATAATGGTAATGATAAACACAAATTTAGCAATTGCCATGTGTTGCCAGGTGGTGTTCTACATGCTTTCTGGGCATCAACTCTCTTAATCGTTGCATACATTTTATGAAATAGGTTCCTTTTGGTGTCCATTTTTCTCATTAGGAAACTGAAAACAGATTTTATGAGCAAGTAATAAACGGCAGAACTGGGAAAAGATTGGGTAACTATGACTCCATGCAAATGGCATCTCAAGTGATAGGCAGAAACTAATCACTGTGCTCAGCTCTCCTCTGCCAATCTAAAAATAAAGACAGAGATTTTACATTATTAGAATTGTAAGACATGTCTGTCTAGGTTTAACCACCACCTGCCTGTCAGTTTGCCATACTGTGTTGGCTTGTGTGTTTCTATGATGCTGGAAGCTATGCCACTGGTATTTCAAATACCAGCAGGGTGACCCATGCTGGACTGGTTTCAGCAGAGCTTCTAGACGAAGACAGACAAGGAAGGAAGAGCTGATGATCTACTTCTGAAAATTAGCCAAAGAAAACTTTATGGACCACAACAGAATATTGTCCAATGCAGTTGCTGGAAGATGAGTCCCTTTGGTTGGAAGGCACTGAAAGACAGTGGCTGCAACAATGGACTCAAGCAGACCAACGATCGCGAAGATGGTGCAGGACTGGCAATGTTTTGTTCTGTTATACATGGGATTGCTATGAGTTGGAGAAACTTGACTGTAACTAACAATATCTAGGTTTAAGGACTTCTACTTCCTGATATATCTCATCCTCTCTCTCTGTTTTTCTTTGTGCCTCTCTTCCCTTCCCTTTTGTCTCTTCCTTCTCTCTTTCTATCTTTTCTCCCTCTCTTCTCTCTTCCTTTCTTATAATTAAAAAGCTTGTCGAAGCACACGTTATTAGTAAAATGTAAGAGGAAAATAAGGTTATGCAAATACTTTAATAAATGTATTTTGAAATATTGTTAAATACAAACATGATAAGCTAAGTGATAGTGTAAACTCTAAATCAATTTTTGGGTCAAGTTATTCATTTGAGCAGGGGCATCATTTTTGTTGGGCAAATAACAAGCTACGGCTTTCCGTACTTGGCTACCTGTGTACCTCCCAGGAAGATGGAAGTTTGAAGAAAGTGTTAGGGCTTAGTAAATATTTCAGCTTGCCTGAAGGCTGTTTTAACAATTGTCTCTTCTATCTTTAATATTACGAAGGAAATAGTAACTGGCATGTAAAATTTTTCACTGATTTAGAGGGAAGCAATGAATTCAAACATAAAAATATTCTCTAGAGCACCAAATAATCTTGATTTCTAAAGCAACCTAGGAATAAAATCCTGGAGCAGTATTGACTGAATTCAACATTGGGAGCATTCCCAGGATGAATTCTATATTTCTTCACAGCAGGACTGTGGATTCTATATTTGTGTTCTTCGTATCGAAGAAGTGGTTGATGTATTGTGGGTAGCCAGTGAGAGGTGTTTTTGCTGGAATAAATGATTGAATTAATCTACCCAATTTCCCAAATAATAATATAGGAGAATTCTCAACTCTTCCCTAAATATGTTAAATTAAACTCTCATCATTTCTCATACAGACAAGTGTTTCTCAAACTTCAGTAATATACGTGCTCTCTATTAGGAAAAAAAGTTAAACAATGCTCAAATGTTTATTTAAATTATTTTTATTATCACGTTACATAACATTAGATATTAAACTCCCTGTGCTTATAATTCCTAATTAAACATCAAACCAAAACAAATTTAGAAATTAATTACAAACCAAACAGCAAAATTATAGCATTCAAGATAACATTTGTTCAGCATAACATTTTTTTCTGCTAAAACCAGTGCTAAACTTAGATTTACTATTAAAAATGTATCACGGAGTTCCACGTTTTATTTATTGTACACTTAATTCTTTTGACTCTAAATTTGATAAGCCATCATTGTATCATGTTATCATCATCATAAAATTAGAGTGTATACTTTTTTTTAATAATGATATTTTGACCACTAAACAATTATTTTGATAGCTCTGTCAATTTAATGGAAACCCTGGTAGTGTAGTGGTTAAGAGCTATGGCTGCTAACCAAATGGTTGGCAATTCAAATCCACCAGGTGCTCCTTGGAAACCATATAGGGCAGTTCTACTCCGTCCTATAGGGTTGCTATGAGTCGGAATTGACAGCAACGGGTTTGGTTTGGGTTTTTTTGGTCAATTTAATGGTGTATCACACAATTCATTACTATCAAAATTTAATGAAAAGTTCTTTTATTGTATATTTACTAATATACTTCTAACTGGTACATTCAATAAAGAGGAAATTAACATTTGAAGCTACAGCACTGCTTCTGAGTTTGTTGTCCCTACACTGAGATAATCGAATTTTCTCAGCACTTTTTATTATTTGAACAACTGTAAAATCTTTTATATTCGCACTATTTCTAAATTGATTTTCACTTGGCATGAATGCATCATTTAAAAATCCATTTTTATTCTTTTATTATATGACCTTCACAAATTAAAACGGTACATAGATAATTTCTCTCTGCTGCCTTATTCTCATGATACAAATCTAAGTCTTATTTTATGAGATAATATCAGAAACTGAGACTTTATTCTGTGAAAAATGTTTTTCAATTGCAAATTATCTCTGCAAAAGAGAGTTTTTAACTAATAAACTGGTAAAAGAGTAATGAATATGAGTTTGTGTCTGGGGCCATTATTGTCATTTTGACATTGTTTTTGTTGTTAGGTGTCTTCCTGTCGTTTCTGACTCATAGTGACCCAATGTACAACAGAACAAAACACTGCCCAGTCCTGCGTGATCCTCACAATCCTTGCTATGCTTGACCCTATCATTGCAGCCACAGTGTCAATTCATTTCATTGAGGGTCTTCCTGTCTTTCACTATCCCTCACTTTACCAAGCATGGTGTCCTTCTCTAGGGACTGGTCTCTCCTGATAACACGTTCAAAGTATGTGAGATGAAGTCTCGCCACACTCGCTTTTAAGTAGCATTTTGGCTGTACTTCTTCCAAGACAGACTTGTTTGTTCTTCTGGCAGTCCATTTGTCACCAACACCACAAATTATTTCTTCGGTTTTCCTTATTCATAGTCCAGCATTCACATGCATCTGAGGCGATTAAAAACACCATGGCTTGGGTCAGGAGCACCTTAGTCTTCAAGGTAACATCTTTGCTTTTGAACACTTTAAAGAGGTCTTTTTTTTTTTTTTTTTAATTGTACTTTAGATGAGGGTTTACAGAACAAACAGTTTCTCATTAAACAGTTGGTACACATAATGTTTTATGATAATGGTTAACAACTCCACGACATGTCAACACTGTCCCTTCTCAACCTTGGGTTACCTATTACCAGCTTTCTTGTCCCCTCCTGCCTTCTAGTCCTTGTCCCTGGACTGTTGTGCCCCATTAGTCTCATTTTGTTTATGGAGCTGTCTAATCTTTGGCTGAACAGTGAACCTCATGAGTGACTTCATTACTGAGTTAAAAGGGTGTCCAGGGCCATGCTCTCGAGGTTTCTCCAGTCTCTGTCAGGCTAAGGAGGTCATTTGCAGCAGATTTGCCCAATGCAATATGTCATTTGATTTCTTGACTGCTGCTTCCATGGGTGTGGATTGTGGATCAGAGTAGAATGAAATCCTTGACAACTTCAATATTTTCTCTGTTTAACACAATGTTGCTTATTGGCCGAGTTGTGAGGATTTTTGTTTTCTTTATGTTAAGGTGTAATCCATACTGAAGGCTGTAGTCTTTGATCTTCATCAGTAAGTGCTTGAAGTCCTCTTCACTTTCAGGAAGCAGGGTTGGCTCATCTGCATATCACAGGTTGTTAACGAGACTTTCTCTAATCCTGATACTGCATACTTCTTCACATAGTCCAGTGTCTCAGATTATTTGCTCAGCATACAGATTGAAGAAATATGGTGAAACAATACAACCCTGCCACACATTTTCCTTGATTTTAAAGCACGCAATATCCCCTTGTTCTGTTTGATGACTACCTCTTGGTCTATGTACAGGTTCCACATGAGCACAAGTAAGTGTTCTGGAATTCCCATTCTTCATAATATTATCCATAATTTCTTATGATCCACATAGTCGAATGCCTTTGCATAGCCAATAGAACACAGGTAAACATCCTTCTGGTATTCTGTGCTTTCAGCCAAGATCGATTCGACATCAGCAATGATAGCCCTCGTTCCACTTTCTCTTCTGAATCCAGCCTGAATTTCTGGCGGTTCCCTGTTAATACACTGCTGCAACTGTTTTTGAATTATTTTCAGCAAGATTTTATGTTCATGTGATATGAATGGTATCGTTTGATAATTTCTGAATTCTGTTGAATCACCTTTCTTTGGAATGGGCACAAATATGGATCTCCTCCTGTTGGTTGGCCTGGTAGCTGTCTTCCAAATTTCTTGGCATAGACGAGTGAGCACCTCCAGTGCTGCATCTGTTTACTGAAACATCTTAATTGATATTCCTTCAATTCCTGGAGCTTTGTTTTCCACCAGTGTCTTCAGTGCAGCTTGGATGTCTTCCTTCAGTACCATTGGCTCTTTATCATATGCTACCTTCTGAAATGGTTGAACATTGTCCAGTTGTTTTTGGTACTGTGACTCTGTTTATCCCTTCCGTCTGCTTTTAATGCTTCCTGTGTCATTCAATATTTTTCCCATAGAATCCTTCAGTATTGTAACTCGAGGGTTGAATTTTTTCTTCAGTTCTTTCAGCTTGAGAAGTGCCAAGTGTATTCTTCCCTTTTGGTTTTCTAACTCCAGGTCTTTGCACATTTCATTATAATACTTTACTTTGTCTTGTTGAGCCACCGTTTGAAATCTTCTGTTCAGCCCTTTTACTTCATCATTTCTTCCATTCACTTTAGCTGCTGTATGTGCAAGAGTAATTTTCAGTCTCCTCTGACATCCATTTTGGCCTTTTCTTTCTTTCCTGTCTTTTTAATGACCTTTCAGTTTTTTCAAGTATGTTGTTCTTTACGTTATCCCACAATTCATCTGGTCTTTGGTCATTAATGTTTAATATGTCAAATTTATTCTTGAGATGGTCTCTAAATTCAGGTGAGATATACTCAAGGTTGTATTTTGGCATTAGGGATATTAATTCAGTGTTAAGGTACCAAGACAATAATTGGTTGTGAGATTGTCCTCCATATATTTAAAAAATAAAAAAAAGAAAAAAACAACCACATTTTATTTAAAGATCTCTCAGAGGTCTAAGAATTCATCTACTTCCAAAATCTAGGTTGATTTGTGCAACTTTGGCCACTTCATCTCCCTGTCTTCAGCTTTGATCTCATTAAATCTACTTTTAGAATAAGATCTATGAAATTGATCTAAAATCCAAGTCTCCTGAATTCATTAGCTTAAAATCTTTCAATGGATCCATCTTGTCTAAAGACAGAAATTCAAATTCTTCACATGACGCACAATATAATAATCTGACCTCATGTGCCTTTTAAATCTCACTTCTATTCACTCCCTTTTGAGGGACTTACGTGTTCTGCTCCTTAAATATACTTTGATTTTTTTAATTCTCCATTCCTTTACATGTTTTGTTCCTTCTCTCCTCTCACTTCTCCACTTCCTATATTGTATCTCTGGAAATTTTTTCCTTTAAAGTTTTGTTCTGAATTGACTTCCTCAGAGAAGCCTTTCCTTAGCCCCCAGTGTGCGGTTAGGCCATCCTTGTAGAAAACTGCATACTCTTCTCTCATTGCCTGTATCAGGCTACACTATATTTGTTCACCTTTGTTTTCCTGCATACACAGATGCTGTTATAGATCAGTAAACTAGTACTGTCGATTCAACCCCAACTAATGGCTAACCTATGTGTGTCAGAGTAGAACTGTGCTCGATAGGGTTTTCAATGGTTGATTTTTTGGAAGTAGATGGCCAGGTCCTTCTTCTAATGTGCCTCTTGGTAGACTTGAGCCTCTGATCACTTGGCTAACAGCTGAGTGTGTTAGCTATTTGCTTCACCCAGGGACTCCCCGTTATAGGCAGTGACTTTATATGCACAGAATCTAAGAATATTTATTAGGTAAATGTTTACAAAGGGTTGGCAATCATAAACCCCTCCCTCCTTTTAAGAAACTCATAATAAAGGGGATTTAATAATTGTATCCTTAAATATTAATTAATTTCAGACCTTTATATGACGTAATCTAGTCTTTTATTCCCTGGACAGGCACAATGAAATATTTACAGGAGCAGAGTTTCTGGATTTAAATACACTTAGAGTCAAATCCAGGCTCTTTTGCTAATTCTCTATGTGATCTAAGACTTGTTTACTCATATCTATCTGCTGTATAAGATTGTTTTAATGATTAAATGAGACGACATAATGGATGGTACATAGTAAGGATTCAATACTGGTTAGCTATTATTTAAAAATATATTAATAATTTCGCAAGTCAAAGAAAAAAATTACTTATCACGATAGTTAATTCTGAGTTGGGATAAAAAATAATGTCACCATATCAAAGAATGACAGAACTATCCTTTTTGCCTCTTGGGCATTACAGTCCTGGCCCAATGACACCTGGAAGAATGGGCCATTGATTTATTTTGCATGACTAGGCTTATCAAGTATCCCTGGGTGTGCAAATGGTTAATGTGCTGGACTTCTAACCAAAAGGTTGGTGGTCCAAGTCCTCCCAGAAGTGCCTTAGAAAAAAGGCCTGGTAATCTACTTCCAGAAAATCAACCACTGAAAACCCTATGGAGCATAGTTCTACTCTGACACACATGAGGTTACTGTGGCTGGAGTAGACCTGACAGAAACTGGAAGGCTTATCAAATTTCTCCACTTGTCGGCTTTCTCCATCCCCTAAGTGGAACTCCCATCATTCTGGATTCTCCACGTAGAACAGTCTCTACCTTTAAGATTTACAAGTAATTGATGAAGAAAAATGTCTCTTTTGCCATCTACCCTTTGAAAAGATTTAATGTATTCCTCATGGCTTATGTTATCAAACACATTTTGTGACTTTCTGAGGAACTGAATTCAAGGTACATGTAGAATATATCTGGGGGAAAAAAGGCAAAGTACCACTCCCCCTCCATATCAAGAAAGTATCATTTTGAGTCTTGGATGAATCATCTGTCATTGCTGAATGGCAAGATAATGGTCTGATGTTAGTAAAGAGGGAGATATAAATGACGTGTTGCAAAGTAATAACAGAAGATTGCTTAACAGGTATGTGAAAATGACCCTAATGCTTACAGATACAAACGCTATATGACAGCAGTCTGTTAGGACACTGCACTGCTTGTAGAATGCACATATGCCTATGCAAAGGACATATTGTCATTCTCTGTGAATACTGTATGTCTGTGCCCTTGTGTGTGATTTATAAATAGTATAATAATAACTTCAGAGTATTGTGCTTTAGAGTTCACACAAGTTTCATGTCCATTCTCTCATTTATTTCATATAAAAACTCTTAGAGCCAGGTGTCTGTGGAAAAGGAAGACTAAACCTGAGAGACCAAGGGGTATGTGGGAGGTCACAAAGATAACTAATGATGTGCAGATTGGCCTTATCCAACTCCCTGTTGCTTTTCTGCTGTATAACAATCTGTTTCTACCATATAGCAATCTGTTCTCCATACAAACACATTTGGATTACATAAATTTATAACTTCATGGAATCATATTTTCTCAAGTATTAATATAAAGTGTCTTTCTTCTTTTTGTCCCCAAATAGACTTGTGATTTGAGTTTTCTTGATGACCAGGTTGCTTTGTTCTTCTGCAAGGGTGTTACAGGAATGAAGGACATAGCAATTTTCTGTCTCTGTCTCTATATTTATAATATAATACTCAGTTGAGCTTAATGCTCTATAAATGAATGCCTTTTGGTGATGGGCAGAAATGATGAAACCATTGTATGGTTATATTAAGATATAGTAGTGGCTTTATACTTGGCAAAAAGGAACTCACAAATTGATTTTTTTATCATTTGTTTTCAAGATATTTATTTTCTATTTCACTTTTTATTTTATGTTGTAACTGAATTAAATAAATATGTATTAGTGTCTGTTATGTACAAGTTATTGTGCTATCCATTGGTGGTTTATGAGAAGGACTAAGATCAAGAGGTTTACAGTCTAGTAAGAGACACTGATGCATAAACTATATAACACCAGGCTGGATGAAACGAGATTATTTAGATTGTTGTATTGCAACTTGTATTAAAATAACTATATTATAATTTACAGAGAGTTATCATGCAGTTAGTCAATCTTATTCCATAGATGAAATTGTAATAGTATTAACACAACACAAGTTCAAGGTTAGTGCAAAGAGGAAGGTTTCTTAATACTATAGCCCCGCTCAGTGTGTGATTTCTGTTTCTGTTTACATGAAATATAAGTCAACATTTTCCAAAATGTTGATGATTCAATGTATGTTAGAAATGTATTGAAATGTTTACTTTCTTATTTTATTTTGGCATAGTTTATCTAGCTATCATTTATCTATTAATTTGAATGTATCTTGCAAATATACTGTAATTGTGAAATTATTCTCTATGGTATGGCTTTGATAGTATTAATAACACAAAAATGAACAAAAGGTTAGTATCAAATTTTCCTTGTAAAAATCATATGATTACCAGTGAAAATTGGACTTTACAAACATTGCTTTAAATGAATGTCACCTTATTAGAGTTCTTAAGATCTATTTTTTATATCTCCATGTTGTTTTGCTTTCTACCACGTAGTTTTGCCTTCACTCAGCAAACATCTGTTAAGTGGCAGGCATAGAAAACACAAAAATAAGCAAAAGCGAATTTCTGTCCTCAAGAAATTCTTTAGCTATCATTGAAGGCACACCTAGCTGGTGTAAAGGGCTAAGTGCTCGACCAGTAGCTGAAAGGTTGGCAGTTCAAACCCACTCAGATGTGCCTTGGATAACAAGCCTGGCAATCTGCTTCTTAAAGGTCACAACCTTGAAAACCCTATGGAGCAGTTCTACCCTGCACACCTGAGGTCACCATGAGTCGGAATCTACTGCATGGCAACTAACAACACCAACGTGATGAGAGTTATAATAGAGGTATGGAACAAGAGGCTGTGGTACTGCACAGAGAAAGAATTGACCAACTTCTAGGTGTAGTAAGAAAGGGTGGACTGAGGACACTGCAGAAGGCTTCAGAGAAAAAAGAAAGGGGAGATTCAAACCTAGTCTTGAGTCTTCAAAACTGATTTCAATGGCAGAGATATGGAAAAGAGTGTTTTGGGTAGAGAAAACATGAATATTGTGGCAGACATCTGAGAAAAAACTGTGAGCAATTACATTTGATTTCTTTTGGTCAACTTTCTACATGTTTCTGGAGAGAGAAAAAGAATTTATTCCAGTAGATGCAAATTTATCTGATATTTTCTGGAATCTCAAAAAAAAAAAAAAAAAAAAAGGCCCTAGCAAAATATAATTCATTAGGATTTTTTTGATCCATAATCCTCAGAAGAATTCCTACTAGGTTCTTTGATCAGGTGTGGGATAGGCGGGGAATCGAGAGACACATTCTTCCATGTACAGTGATGATCATGATATCGTAACACTTTTAAAACCCGTCCATCTCTTGATGGTCTACTTTTTACATCTTTCTGTGAATCACATCTAAAGCATACCACTTAAGCAAAATCAAATGGGTGTATTTAAAGCCATAGTATTTTAATGTGTATTTTTATTAGACATGTTGTACCTCTTTTTTTGATAGGCAGTGGAGCCAAATTCAAATCCAAACTGCCATTCCTTATTAAACCCTTTTTTTTTTTTTCAGTAGTGCTTTAGGTGAAAGTTTACAGGGCAAATTAGTTTCTCATTAAACAGTTAATACACAAATTGTTTTGCAACATTGGTTGCCAACCCCACGATGTGTCAACACTCTCCCCTTCTCCACCTAGAGTTCCTTGTTTCCATTTGTCCAGTTTTCCTGTCCCTTCCTGCCTTCTTGTCTTTACTTTTGGGCAGTGTGCTCATTAGCCTCATATACATGACTGAACTATGAAGCACATGCTTCATGTGTGTTATTGTTGGCCCTATAGACCTGTCTAATCTTTGGCTGAAGGGTGAACCTCAGGAGTGATTTCAATACTGAGTTAAAAGGGTGTCCAGGGGCCATACTTTCAGGGTTTCTGTAGGCTCTGTCAGACCAGAAAGGCTTGTTTTTCTTTTCTTTCTTTCTTTTTTTTTTTTGTGAATTTGAATTTTAATCTACATTTTTATCCCATTCTGTATGGGACCTCCTATTGTGGTCCCTGGCAGAGCACTTGATGGTGGTAACTGGGCACCATCTAGTTGTTCCGGGCTCAGTCTTGTAGAGGTTGTGGTAGTAGTGGTCCGTCAGTCCTTTGGACTAATAGTTACCTTGTGTCTTTGGTTTTCTTCCTTCTCCTTTGCTTCAGTGAGGAGAGGACCAGTAAATGCATCTTAGATGGCCACTCTCAGGCTTTTAAGACCCTAGACGCTACTCACCACAGTTGATTGTAGAACATTTTCTTTATAAACTATGTTATGTCAGTTGAGCTAGATGTCCCCCCAAGATCTTGGTCCCAAGCCCTTAGCCCAGTAGCTTGGTCCCTCAGGGCATTAAGACATGTCTGTCAAGCTTTTATGACTTTGTCCTGGTCAAGTTGTGCTGATTTACCTAGTGTTGAGTACTATCTTACCCTTTACTGAAGTTACCACTTATCTACTATGTAGTTACTGTTTTTCCCTCTCTACCCCTCCCCTCCCTCATAGCCATTAAAAATTGTTTCTGTGTGGAAACATTTTCATGTGTTTTTATAATAGTATTTTCCTTTTGTGACTGACTTATTTCACTCAGCATAATGCCTTCCAGATTCATCCATGTTGTGAGATGTTTCACAGATTCATCATTGTTCTTTTTCGTTGTGTAGTATTTCATTGTGTGTATGTACCATACTTTGTTTATCCATTTATCTGTTGATGGGCACTTAGGTTGTTTCCATCTTTTTGCTGTTGTAAATAATGCTGCAAAGAACATGACTGTGCATATGTCTATTCATGTGAAGGATCTTATTTCTCTAGGATATATTCCTGAGAGTGGAATTGCTGGATCATGTAGCATTTCTATATCTAGCTTTTTAAGGAAGTGCCATATTGTTTTCCAAAATGGTTGTATCATTTTGCATTCCCACCATCAGTGCATAAGAGTTCCAACCTCTCTAACATTCATTATTTTTGATTTGTGGTAGTAATGTTGGGGTGAGATAGTGTCTAATCATAGTTTTGATTTGCATTTTGATTTACATTTCTCTAATGGATAGCTTTGTATACATGCAAAAGCTGGACAATGGATATAGAAGACAGAAGAAGAACTAACACCTTTGAATTATGATGTTGGGGAAGAATACTCAATATGCCATGGACTACCAGAAGAATGAACAAATCTGTCTTGGAAGAAGTACAGCCAGAATATGGCCTTTGTGATGGAAACAATGCCAGAGATGGCATGATAGAATTTTGTAAGACCAACGACTTCTTCATTGCAAATACCTTTATTCACCAACATGAACGGCAACTATACACATGGACATCTGCAGATGGAACACACAGGAATCAAACTGACTACATGTGTGGAAAGAGACAATGGAAAAGCTCAATATTATCAGTCAGAACAAGGCCAAGGGCTGACTGCAGAACAGACCATCAGTTGCTCATATGCAAGTGCAAGTTGAAACTGAAGAAAATCAGAACAAGTCCGTGTGAGCCAAGGTATGACCTTGAGTATATCCCACCTGAATTTAGAGACCATGTCAAGAACAGATTTGATGCGTTGAACACTAATGACTCAGCGAAGTTTGCTGAGTTTTTTTCTGGATATTCTGTCCTTTTTCGAGAGTGGTGTGTTGAAGTCTTCTACTATTATTGTGGGATCATCAATTTCTCTTTTCAGTGCTGTTAGAGTTTGTTTTAGGTATTTTGGAGCCCTGTCGTTGGGTGCATCAATATTTATTATGGTTATGTCCTTATGGTGGATTATCCTTTAATCATTATATAAAGTCCTTTCTTGTCTTTTGTGGTGAATTTTGCCTTAAAGTCTATTTTACATGAGCTTAGTACTGCCACTTATGCTCTTTTTCGTTTACTGTTTGCTTGATATATTTTTTTCCATCCTTTGATTTTTTAACATATGTTTGTCTTTGTGTCTAATGTGTGTCTCTTGTAGACAACATATTGATGGATCTTTTTTTCTTTTTTAATCCATTCTATCACTCTCTGTCTCTTATGGGTGCATTTAAGCCATTTACGTTCAGTGTGATTATTGATAGGTATGAGTTTATTGTTGTCATTTTGTAGTGGTTTTTTTTTTTTTTTTTTTTTTTTTTTTTGTGGTGCTGATGTTTTCTTTGTTCTTCTTTCTCTCCTGTGCTGACTTCTTTTCATTTCTTTGATTAATGTAGATTTTGTGTTTACTGAGACTTTATGTTTTTCTTCTTTATTCTGATGAGTAGGTTTGTTAACTTTCTTTGTGGTTACCTTGAAATTTACCCTTATCTTCCTAAGTTTGAATCAGTCTTTTATTACTTGATATCATTTGACTTCCTCTCCATATGAAAGTTCGATACCTACACCATGTATTCTCCCTTTTATTGTTCTTACATTGTCATCATTTACAGATTGTTGTCTCTAGTGCCGTATTGTAAATATCTTAGCTTTGTTTTATTCTTGAGAGTTCATTACCTAGGTCGGTATTTGGTTGATACTGATCTGTGTCCTAGATTCAGGTTATTGTCTGTTGTTGTTCATTCTCTAACCAAAGGACTCCCTTTAATAATTCTTGTAAGTTTGGTTTGGTTTCTACAAATTCCCTTAATTTCTGTTCATCTGGAAATGTCCTACATTTGCCATATACTTGAGAGAGAGTTTTGTAGGATATATTATTTTGGTTGGTGTCTTAGTCATCTAGTGCTGCTGTAACAGAAATAGTGCAAGTGGATGGCTTTAACAAAGAGAAATTTCTTCTCTCACAGTCCAGTAGGCTACAAGTCCAAATTCAGGGCGTCAGCTCCAGGGGAACGCTTTCTCCGTTGGCTCTGGCAGAAGGTCCATGTCATCAGTCTTCTCTTGGTCTGGGAGCTTCTCTGCACAGGAACATCAGGTCCAAAGGATGCTCTCTGCTCCCGGCACTGCTTTCTTGGTGGTATGAGGTTCCCATGTGTCTCTGCTCACTTCTCTCTTTTATATCTCAAAAGAGATTGGCTTAAGACAGTATCCAATCTTGTAGACCTCATCAGGATAACTGTTGCTAATTCTTCTTACTACATCATAGTGATAGAGTTTACAACCCAAAAGGAAATCCGTCAGATTACAAAATGCTACACAATCACTCACTACTGGGAATCATAACCCAGCCACATTGACAGATATATTTGGGGGACACAATTCAATCCATGACAGTTGGCAATTCTTTTCTTTCTAGGTTTTGTATATGGCATCCTATTGCCTTCTTGCCTGCATGGTTTCTTCTGAGTAATCAGAGATTAGTCTTATTGTTTTGCCTTTGTATGTGACTTTTCATTTTTCTTGAGCTGCTCACAGGATTTCTTCTTTGTCTTTGGTTTTGGTGAGTGTGATTATATTTCTTGGTGACTTTCTTTTGGGGTCTACCCTATATGGGATTCATTGAGCTTCTTGGATGGTCAGCTTTTCATCTTTCAAGATTTTAGGGAAGGTTTCTGTCAGCATATCTTCAATGATCCTCTCTGTATTTTCCATTTCTTCCCTTGTTCTGGAACTCTGATTGTGCACAAATTTTTGCTCTCGATTGTGTCCCACATCGTTCTTAGCTTCCCTTTATTTTTCCTCATTCTTTTCTGATTTTTCCTCAAAGAGGCATCCATGAACTTGCCTTTAATTTTGCTGATTCTGTCTTCCATTGTTTCAAATTTCTCCTAAAACTATTTATTGCGTTGTGTAATTTCTGAAATTTTGTTATCTTTTGGATTTCTGATTGCTGCTTTTGTATGATTTCTAATTGTTTAGTTTTTTGAAACTTTGTTCTTGTATTATTATCCTGAGTTCTTGTATTGCTTTGTCTGTGATTTCCTTGATTTTGGCTATATTTTGGTTGGTTTTGTCTGTATTTTACATGATTTTGTCTGTATTTTCCTTGATATCTTTCTTAATTCTTGGAGATCCCTGAATATTAGACTTTTGAATTCCCTATAAAGTAGTTCCATTGACTTTTTTATGCTTGAAGATCAACTGGTGCTTTATTCTGGTCTTTTAGTAGACTTATCTTGTCCTTTTTTTGTATGTTTTGATATTGTCTTCTGTCTCCAAGACATTCAGATATTATTTTCTTTATTGATTGATTGTAGGTTTGTTTGTGTCATCGTGCTTTTTTGTTTTGTTTGCTTATGTTTGGGCAGATGGGCCAGGTGTGCTTTGTTGCTTGCTCATCTGTGGGCATGATAGATCTCACCACCTTGTCTGGGTATTTAGGGCAGGTCATTCAGCTATGGTGCAGCAGGGCAGGTCCAGAAGGGGGAAACAGGTGGAGATGAGTTGTTTTTGTCTGCAACATGAACCAAGCTGGGGGGCTGGAGCAGGGGCCATGGTAGTCAGCAGGGGGTGGTGGTCTCAAGTCAACAAGGGAGGGTCTTGGGGTCTGGGTCAGGCCCTGTCGGGGCTGTGGCAGGCTTCGGGGTGGGGTTCTGGAACTGGTAAGGAGTGGTCTGGGGTCCAGGCCTGGTCCCCTCAGGGCCACAGCTGGCGAGGTGGAGCAGAGGGGTAGAAGAGGTGGTGAAGGCAGGGGTAGAGGAGACTAGATGGAGGAGGGTAATAAGGTGGGTTGGTACTGTGGTTCCTGGCAGTCGGGGTTGCTGAGATGGTGCAGTTATAGCCACTGTTCACCAGAGGGGTGAGGGTTGTAGGAGCATGTTCTAGTAGTTATTTGGTGTGAGAGTCTGGGCTCCTCCTTGAGTTGCAGCCAGTAAACGTGGTCTTACTTAGTTCTGGGTGTGTCTGCACCTTACTCGTATCTCCGCCTTACTTGTATCTCCTGTTGGAAATTCCATGAAGGTGACTTTCTGTGTGCAAGGTTGTTGGTTTTATTCCATGGTGGCCAGGCTGAGTCATGCCATTTGGTCGTGAACGTCCACTCTGAATCTTTATTCCTTCCCTGTTTTCTATCAGTTTCTTCTTCTCCTCAGTGGCTTCAAATCTAATACTTTATACCTTCATTTAAGGTTCAGGGTTCCTGGATTGACGTTTGTACCTGTTTTACTTGATTTTTCAAGTCTTTGTTGCAGCAGGATGGCTTTGTGTCTGACTAGTCTGCCATCGAGGCTCCACCACCTAAATCCTATTTGTTGTTGTTAGATGTCATGGAGTCAGTTCTGACTCATAGCAACCCTACGTACTACAGAATGAAACACTTCCTGGTCCTGTGCCATCCTCACAATCATTGCTATGCTTGAGCCTATTGTTGCAGCCACTGTGTCAATCCATCTCATTAAGGGTCTTCCTCTTTTTTGCTGTCTAATTTACCGAGCATAATGTCCCTCTCTAGGGACTGATCCTTCCTGATAACATGTCCAAAGTACATGAGAAGAAGTATTGCCATCCTTTCTTCCTAGGAGTACTTTTGCAGTACTTCTTCTAAGACAGACTTATTCATTCTTCTGGCAGTCCATGGTATATTCTATATCTGTTACCAACACCAAAATTCAAAGACATCAATTCTTCCATCTTCCTTATTTACTGTCCAGCTTTCACATGCATATGAGACAACTGAAAATACCATGGCTTGAGTCAGGTGCACCTTAATCTTCAAAGTAACATCTTTGCTTTTTAACACTTTAAAGAGGTCTTTTGCAGAAGATTTGTCCAATGCAATATGTTGTTTGATTTCATGACTACTGCTTCAATGTGTGTTGTTTGTGGATCCAAGTAAAATGAAATCCTGGACAACTTCAATCTTTTCTCCATTTATCATTACGTTGCTTATTGGTCCAGTCGTGAGGAATTTTGCTTTCTTCATGTTGAGTTTTAATCAATACTGTAGTCTGATGAAGATCAGTAAGTGCTTCAAGTCCTCTTTGCTTTCAGCAAGCAAGTTTGTATCATCTGCATATCACTGATGCCATGTTCTTCTTCAT
Source organism: Dugong dugon (assembly GCA_030035585.1). Lineage (NCBI taxonomy): Eukaryota > Metazoa > Chordata > Mammalia > Sirenia > Dugongidae > Dugong > Dugong dugon. The sequence continues at coordinate 27,816,106 of CM057471.1, read as the reverse complement.
ATATTCCAGCGTCTTAGATTATTTTCTCAGCATATAAATTGAATAAGTATGGTGAAATAATACAACCCTGACACACACCTTTCCTGATTTTAAACCATAAAATTCTGTTTGAATAACTGCCTCTTGTTCTATGTACAGGTTCCGCATGAGCACAATTGAGTGTTCTGTGATTCCCATTTTTTGCGATGTTATCCACAATTTGTTATGATCCACTCAGTCAAATGACTTTGCATAGTCAATAAACATAGGTAAACACCTTTCTGGTATTCTCTGCTTTCAGCTAAGTTCCATCTGACATCAGCAATGACATCCCTTGTTCCACGTTCACTTCTGAATCTGGCTTGACTTTCTGACAGTTCCCTGTCAATATACTCCTGCAACTGTTTTGAATCCCCTTAGCAAAATTTTACTCGTGTGTGATATTAATGATATTGTTTGATAATTTCTGCTTTCTGTTGGATTACCTTTCTTTGGTTTGGGCATATTTTTAATGTTTCTGAGCCTCAGTTTCTTCATACGTAAATTGAAAAAATGAAGCATGTGATGGTTAAGATTGTGTGCCAACTTGGCTGGGCCATGATTCTAGTGTTTTGGCAGCTGTATAATGTTGTGATCATTCCTCTGTTAAAATTTGACATGTGATCACTCCCATGATGGAATCTGCTGAGTGGTACTGGCAGGGGCAGGGCCTGTGGTGGCTCATGAACCCTTCAGCCTTCATCTCTCCACCCTCCACCTGCTTGCCTTGCCAAGCCTTTTGGCTTGTTCTGAAACCTGCAGCTGCCTCTTGTTTTTCTGACCTCTGGTTCTTAGGACTTGAGCCAGCAGCTTACTTGCTGATCTTGGGATTTGTCGATCTTTGCAGCCTGTGAGTCAGAGTCCTGATCTCCAACCTACCAATCTTGGGTTCACCAGCCCCTGCAGCTATGTGAATCAGGAGAAGCCTTGTGGTCTTGCCTGCTGGTCTTGGGATTCATCAACCTTCTCAGCCTGTGAGAAAGAGCCCTGCTCACTGACCTGCCAATCTTGGTTTGCCCCCTGCAGCTGTCTGAATCAGGAGAAGCCTCTATCCTGATCCATGGACTTGGGAACGTTCCAGCCTCTACAATTGTGTGAGATGTTTCCTTGATATAAATCTCTCTCTCTATATATATATTTATATACTTCACTGGTTTTGCTTCTCTACAGAACCCAGCCTAAGACAATGTGTGTCTGCAGAATTGTTTTCAAGATAAAAAGAGGGTTTTCTTGCAATGCACAAAACAGGTGTTACTCAGTAAATATACATTAATCAGTTATTTCTTTTGAAAGATTACTCTTAAATAGTTAAATAATTCATGCATATTCATTTAAATAGATATATGGGTGAATGTAAGTAGTCTGGAATATTAAGAATCTGTCAAAATTTCACGTAGTGTTCCTTAAAAATATTTATTTATAGTGGATGGCACTGATTGTATTGGTAAAACTATTATATGAATAGTCTACTTTCAACAATTGCAGGAGTTGATTTTTGTCCCCAGATTATATTCAGGAAAGTTTTTGGGTATCTGAAACATCTCATTAGATTGACTGTACAGCTTAGTACTTGTATGTGTAACTATTATAGATTTGATTTTAAGAAAAAACAGAATCTGACAACTTTTATAACTGTATTCAGTGATCACATAATTCTAGCTGCAAAAAGTTTGTAAATATAATGCATCGTTCTTTGGTAATGGATCACATTAAAGACTACATAAAACACTCTTCCAGATGTCAGGAGACTTTTGAGCCCAGCATTTCTACTTGCTGTTTGAGTGATGATAGGATACTGTGGCAGTCATGAAAATGCACAGTTCAGATTTCCTGCTGCTGTGAGGAGCATAACTGACTGGCATCCCCAGCTGGTGCACCGCTGGATCCACCATTGTATTCCCTTTGAGGTCCTGTTTCCTGAAGGCGCATCTCATCCCATGAATGAGCATGGTGGGAATCCTAAGACAGGCTCATTCCAGCATGACCATCGGCTTGCTGTTCCAGTGAGGATCTTTGGCTTAAAGATATTCCAACATCTGACTGAAGCTTTCTTGCAACCTGCTGAGGTCCAAGAATCTTCCTCCCAAATCCTTCCTTTATTATCTCTTTCCATAAGTGTCAGAACTTCATTGCACCTTGAAGGCTCTCCTTGCCTTCTCCTGCTTCTTCTCCTTAATAAGTCTCTTGAAGTTCTAGTAACATTTTGGGAACTGCGGGAACTGCTTCTTGGTGAACCATAATCTCTTTTAGCTTCATTTTCCCCATCTGTAGTTTGAACATAATGCTACCTCGCCTGTCTACCTCATCAGGTTATTGTCAGGACCAAATGTTATAATGTGAATAGAAGCAATTGAAATTACAAATACCTATTATATTATTATAAGATACTTTCATAATTTCTTTTCTCTGGTTATTTGTTAGTAGGTTTTTGTTCCCACAAATCAATTTCCTTTTTGCTTGCTCACTGCTTGGAGAATAATTTTTTTGTTCCTCGTTATCATATGAAAGTTCAGTCAAAATTCATCTGTTCCTATATTTTAAAATAGGGGTACATTAGACCACCTTGCTATTTTCTGAGATTCTGTTCATGACAGAGAAAAATTCATCACAAGGCAGGTATGTCTTGGAACCCATCCAAGGGGATTAGCTACTGAAATTTAAAAATGATGTCCCTATAAATAAACCTCTCTGGAAGTTGGCCTCACAGTATGAAACCTAGCAATAGAGCAATTCTAAACATTATAATAATTTAGGGGGATTGCATAATATGTGCATTAACTTTAGAAAGAAACTGTAAAAAGTTGGGGAAGAAGAAACAGTTACTTCCTCACATTCCAGGTAATCGTGTTATATTGTATAAATTTCACAAATTAATCCATTTTAGAAATGAACCTGTTTTCCAGGCTTCTTTCAAGGCTGAATTAAGATAAGGAGCAGAAAGACCAATGTTGACTTTGAGAGGGTAAGGTTAATTTAGTTCTCATGGTTTTCTATTTCACTGCAAAATTTGAGTTAAATAGCTCTATTATATACGTATATAGCAGCATAGATAACAGGATTGGAAGCAAAACACCTGTGTTTATTCTGAGTCCTGCCCTTAATTTTATGTACAACCTTGGGTGAATCACTTAATTGCTCTTCATCTTGGATTCTTTTCATTAGAGTATATATCTTATCTCCTCAATAAGTGACAGCTATTTTGCATCATTCATAGATAAACGGTGCTATCTAATTACAAAATCATGATAGTAGTCTGGAGCAGCATCTAAATCTTTACATTCAACCATCCTCAATTTTTAAATTTTTCTCATAGAAGCCTAAAAAGATCCACTTTTATTTCAGTGGTGCAGCAGCTTATTACAATGGAGAGAACATGGCCATGGAGTCAGACATGTCCAAAATCAAATCCAGGCTTTTACATTTCCTAATATGAATTGTTGGGATGGTGACTTAATTTATCTACGGCTTCAGATAATATCAGCTCCCTTTCAGGTTTGGTGTGAAGAATACATGGGATAATAGTGCAAAAATACTTAGCAATGCACAATTTTTCACCCATCCTAATTTCAGTCAACATCAATGAAGGCCTTTCTTGGATGCCTGCTCTTGAATCCTTTCTATACATGTTTGCATCATACTCAAAGAGCCCTCAATGGGTATTGTAGAGTTGGAATATACAAGTCTCCAAGGGATGAAATTATCTGGTATCAGGTAACATTTTGACTATTTGGGAGGTTGTATAGCTGGCATATCATTTTACTTAAGACACTGGCTCTTTCACCTGAGGCAACTTCCTTAATATCTCTGTTCTGCAGTTTCTTCATTTACAAAACATGGATTGTAGTAATACCTGTTATGTAAGGGTTTTAGAGAATTAAATGGCACAATGAACAGGAAATGCTTAACCCAATACAAGGCACGAAGTCAACACTTAATAACTTTCGGTAAAAATATCTTAGAGAGGAAGGTGAAATTTCTCATTAATTTTAGAGGTAGATAGGTAGATACTTGTCAAATTGTATTAGAAGATTAGAACATTAATTTGATAAAATAAAAAAAAATGTGTCCAAATTGAAAGATCAAGAAGTATAGGTTAGAGAGATTGGTGGAAATGGAAATGACTGGCTTCTCATAGCAAAAACATACAAACAAAAGATAAAGGCACGTTAATCCTAAATGCAATTTGAGTCAACAAGTTACTCCAAAATTTGTATATTCTAGCTGTCTCTCAACTCTGGCATCCAACTTCCTGCCTAACAAATCTAGTTAGAAATCTAACAGACATCTAAAACAGTATGTACAAACCCAAACTCCTAATTTTGTTTCCTGACATATGTGTGTATATATATATATATATATATATATATATATACATACACGCACACATATATATACATATATATATATATACACATACACACACGTGCACACACACACACACATACATATATATATCTTCACTACCAGTCTGTCAGTTTATTGTATTGTAGTGGGTTGTGTGTTGCTGTGATGCTGGAAGCTATGCTACTGGTACTTCGAACTTGTCCAGCATGGTCACCCATGATGAACAAGTTTCAGCAGAGCTTCCAGACTAAGACAGACTAGGAAGAAAAGCCAGATATTCTATTTCTAAAAATTAGCCAATGAAAACCCTATGGATCACAGAATATTGTTTGACTTTGACTCACCTACTTTGGATGTATAATCAGGAAGAACTGATCACTGAAGAAGGATATCACGTTTGGTAAAGTGGAGGATCAGTGAAGGTGAAAGAAACCCTCAATGAGATGGACTGACACAATGGCCGAAACAATGAACTCAAACTTAGCAAGGATCCTGAAGATAGTGCAGGACCAAACAACATTTTGTTCTTTTATACGGAAGGTCACCATCACTCAGAGCTAACTCTAAAGCAATAAACAAAAACAACATATATATATGTGTGTGTGTGTGTGTGTGTGTGTGTACATACATCTCTATATATACATTCCTTTTTTTACTTGCATATTTTGTTTATTTTCTATCTCCCCGCATTCGATTGGTCTACATTTCAAAAAGGCAGGGGTTTTATCTATATACTATTGTAATCCCAATTCCTAGAACTAGCTTAGTGCTTAGGAGGCTTTAAGTAAACATTTGTTGAATGAATTAATGAACCCAGAATGTAGTTTTAGTTGATTAGAAGAACGTATTTTTTTCCAATTTTTGTCATGGTGATATAACGGCAAAGAGCAGTGATGTTGACTGAAATATCAAGACGTGGAGGCTACGAAGGAAAGAAAAAAGGAATGAGAATTCTTTAACCTAATGTGAAATAGCATGAATATCAGAGGTTTATGAGCAATGTACTCCAACTCTGTGGATATCAAAAGGTGAAGAAATAGTTTTAAATAACAAGATGGGGGTAATTCCTTTTAGGCACGTAGATAGGCAACATGGGGTATCGAAACATGGGAATTACTGGAATTTTCTTCCTTCCAGCCCTAGAAGATGGGTTACACTTTCAGTTCTCTTGATAGGTGTTTGGCAGGGTCCTTCCTGGAGGCAGGGTTATGTACTTGAATGCCACATGAGCTCTCAAGCCTAAGGCTCCTTGCCCATGAGTCTGTGAATTAACACAACCCTTTGAACAAGCTTGTTTGATAGTTTGTGAAAGAAAACAAACTTAAAGAGTAGTTTGGTAAAATCTTGAAGGCCTGCGGAATATCAGTGTTTAATGGAGAACTCAGGAAAATCAACAGAGTACGAGAAGAGTTATATCCACCAATAAATTGTTTCCCAGATCTGATACAGTGACCTGTTCTTTTCTAAATCTACCAGTTTAACCACTTGGGCATCTAAGTCTAAACAAGTGCAATTGATTTAAAGAAGCAGCAGCTGGAAGTGAAACATGACTTCCAAAGGAAATGGACATTTTTGTCATAAACATAGCATTTATGGTGACATAGATTTTAGACACATGCGACCTAAACTGAGTACAAATGTTGCCAAGGTATGAATCAGTGGAGCTCTCAGACAGGCAAATCTGCAAGCTGGAAACCTTCAGACGATATGATGGCTCCAACAACTTCAGAAAGCTTTATAATTTCTTCTAGATTGGCTTTACTGATTCACCTACTTGCCCTATGTGTTCTGTCTGTGTGTTCAGGGTAAATTCCTCTCCTGAATGACACAGGGAAGGTCATTGAATCAATTTCTCCTTTATGTTCTGGTTTAAAGACAATGTTTAAGCATGCTTGATCTGTGCCTCTAGATAGGCCTGAGGAGTGAACCCATCCAGTCCATGGGAACTCATGCCCTCAATTGCCACATTGCATCTCTGAATTGAAATGTCCTTGAGTGATCAGACCTAAGAATTTTCTAAAAAAAGGTCTCCCATTTAAATTCTAATTTTGTGCACTGCTGTAGACACCAGCTTTGGGTGAGCCAGCTCAGCATGTGTCCCTACTATTTAATGTCAGCCCATGACTATTCTTAGCCTTGACACCTCCAAACAGTTTTACCAGAATGAACAGATTTCTCCAACCCATCACATTTTCAATCCATTGAGTTGCAGATGGAAGAGGATAAAAAGGATACATATATGAAAGGGAACTGGTACACATTTCCCCCACCCTCATGAGCTAATCTCAGAACAGAGCTAGCGTCAGTTGCTTGTGAAAATAGGTTTTTATTTTTTATTTTCCCCCTATGCTGGGTTCTGGGAAAATGAAACATAGGGATGACAATAATGTATATCTGCCAGCTTTGGGTACTTTAGCCTTCCAAGTTGGCAGATACTTAACATCAAGGAAAGGTTTTCTAGCTAAAGAGGAAGGACAACTATAAAGAGATCAAAGTAAATGGGCATTGACTTTTTTGGAGTGCAGGAAAATCTATTTTGAAATAGGAGCTAATTGATGGTATTGTAGCTGAGGAAATTACCTGCATATTTTCTCAAGTACATTCTGAGAAACACTACTGCCCACAGAAACTCTGTAAATCAAGAACAGAAAATTGGATTGTTGGCTTCTCCATTTCTGTCACTAATAATTCTACAAACTGTCAGAAACTATTTTATACAGGTTTTTTTTTTTTGGGTGGGGTGGGGTTGTCAAGAAGAGAAACTATGAAATATCAGGAAAATATCCAGACAGTTCTTGAGGGGTGATTATTAAGGAAGCATTCACTCTTTATCCCATTCTCTGTTCCCCACCCCTTTATTACTCTCAGATGGGTCAGAATTGGACCTTCAGCCCCTTGTCACACAGGTAAAGGGGCATGTAAAATCAGGCTTGAGAGCAGAGGCTTAATAGATTCTTTTTTTCTTCCTAGAAAGAGTTAGAAAAAAAATTGAAATAAAAATGATTTAAATAAAAGAAAGGGGAAAAAAAAAAAAAAAAAAAGGAAGGAAGGAAACAAGAACCCAGGTAAAGACATGAAGAGCTGTGGAAGAAATTTCTGGAAAGATTTTCACCTGCTTGGATTTGGAAGAAAATTAACCACCCTTCCCTGCTTCTCCCCTCCAAAAAAAGACTGGAATGTTGTTTCATTTCAAGCACTGATCACAAATCAGGAAATTGCAACCTCCATCTATGAGTCAGAATTGACTTGACAACAATGGGTTTGATTTTTTTTTTTGTCACTACTTGAAGGAGGCTTGGTGGTGCACTGGTGAAACCACTCGGCTGCTAACTGAAAGTTCAACTGTTCAAACTCATTAACTGTTCCTCTGGAGGAAGATGTGACAGTTTGCTTCCATAAAGATTATGGGCTTGAAAACCCTACCGGGCAGTTCTTTTCTGTCCTACAGGGCTGCTAAGAGTCAGAATTGACTCAACAGCAATGGGTTTGGTTTTTGGATCACTGCTTGAGAATGAACTTACCCAGAAAACATTTGAAGCCATAAACTTTTCATTTTTCAGATTTTTCGGAGCTCTTGATATACTCGATACTTGTTGATATTTTTTGTTTTACTTGAATAGTGGCTGAATCTGTGTAACATTTGCATTTCTTACAGCATCATAGCTCAGAAGGTGAAATGACCAGCCCCAAATCATATGTACAAATAATGGTAGAACCCGAGCTATATTAGCTCCTGTGAACCGATCACCAGACTGTAACAGGTATCTTTTCCCAGCACCTCCCTGTGAAGTGTGGTTACAGCTTTTAACAGGATTTCTCTCTCGACTCTGATGCCAATTATTAGGAATAAAGAATTACAAGCGAATGGCAGTGAGGACGTCTTTGCATTTGCATATTTATACCTGAATTGCTGTTCTAATTGAGTGTTTTGAGCTTTTAGTTGATTGAGTTTTCCGATCAATCAGGGTGGATGACTCTATGATATGACATGTAGTTTTGGAATGAGTTGCTTTATTCTTAATAGAAAAGCAACATTTGCAAATTTGTTGATTTGTTGTTTGTTACCTTTGAATCAGCTCTGACTCATGGAGAACCCATGTATAACAGAATGAAATGCTGCCCGATTCTGCGCCATGGTCATGATTATTGGTATGTTTGAGTCTATTGTTGGAGCTTTGTGTCAGTCCATCTCATTGAGGGTTTTCCTTGTTTTTGCTGACCTTTTACTTCGCCAGACATGGTCCCATTTGCTAGTGACTGACTTTCGACATGTCCAAAGTAAGTGAGCTGAAGTCTTGCCATGCTTGCTGCTGAGGAGCATTCTGGTTGTGTTTCTTCTAAGATTGATTTGTTTGTAATTCTGGTGGTTCAAGTATATTCAATATTTTTCACTAACACCACAATTTGAATGCATCAGTTCTTCTCC